>JAVDOI010000003.1:16591312-17191312 GCA_032191485.1 Leptoclinus maculatus
AAGGAGTGGAGATTTAAGGGTCTGCTGCACTAAAAGCATATAAAGAAGCAGTGCCAAGCCCTGTGTCACGACTCACCTCGCCACCCACACAGCACAAACCCACCTTGTGTAAGAAGATCCACTTCTTCAATGCAACTTCCCACTGCTTGCATCTGTGTGTGTGTGTGTGTGTGTGTGTGTGTGTGTGTGTGTGTGTGTGTGTGTGTGTGTGTGTGTGTGTGTGTGTGTGTGTGTGTGTGTGTGTGTGTGTGTGTGTGTGTGTGTGTGTGTTGGGGTTATCAGGAGTGCTAAGGATGGGTGGTAATTGAATAATGACAGTAACGCCTCTGATGGATTACCTGTCACTCTTCCCTCTTCTCTCCCTCCATCACTGTCGTCCCTCTCCTCTCTGCCGCTCTCGCCTCGCAACCTGCGGTCAAATTGTCTCCTGTCCCGTCCCGTCACCCGTGCCAGCGGAGATAAAGACACGCCTGTACAGATTCACACACACACACACACACACACACACCCTCACCGCAAATATGCACTTTTATATACAGACAAGTTGGCCACAAGGTGTGGAAGAAGTATTCAAATACCGAAGTTAAAGTGAAGTATTTGCAGCAAAATGTAGGCTACAAAAGTGCTCTATAAGCAAAATGTCTCCTTTCAGAGTCGTATTACAACATATTGGACTATAGGTTAACCAAGTATTAAGATAATTCAAGTAAAAGTAAAACTACACTATAAAAATACCCTCATTACAAATAAAAGCCACCATTAAAAAGAAGTGCTGTCAGCAACCGAAAATTGCATATACTATTTTCGTAGATTGTTATCAGTGATGCATTACATTTTAATTATATATATATTGCTTCAATGTGGAGCCAATTCTAACTACTTAATATACTACTGGGAACTATATCAATGAGTCATATTTTGCAAGTTGATCATGTACTTTATATGAAAAATCTGCAGCGTCAGATAAATGTAAAATGTAAAATATTTAATTTTGAAAGATTAGTAGTCGAAGTGAAGTGGAATAAAGTGTTAATACTCACTCAAGTGCAGCTGCTTGAGTAAACGTTTCTATCACAGATTGTAATGTTAGCTGGTCCATTTTAACTCCACTTGAAATACTGTTGGGTAGTTTAATCTATAACAGCGCATCATATTTCATAAGATTGTCATAGGTTTTGTAACATATCAACATGCAACTGTCAGATACAGAAATGACAAATGAAATGCCCCCCTTGAATTGCAGTGCAGTTTTGAGATCAAAATATAAGTTATGTGTATTTTTATTTTACCATTATATAAGGTTATCTTTTTTTACTTCTCAATCTTTATCTTTTTCACTTCTGTTGTCTGTTTTTATGCTAAAATACTAAATTACTAGTTCATTTCCCCCACACCTCGAGGCTGAGAGAGCTGCGCTGAGGTCACATTAGCTGTTTTTTATTTGTGCATTACTGCAGACTGGTCAGCAAGAAGCGCTGAGGATCGAGAGCGATTGCAGCGCTCTGCTGCAATGCAGTTTAATCTACAGTATCTGCTCGCAGCTAAATGGTACTCCTCCATCACAGACACAGACTTCCTCTCAAGGATTAATGTTGTAAATGAGCTGAAACAGTTGCCAGCGGGGGGCATTTGGTGCCTGCTGAGTAGAGGTCTGTCTCTACGCGGGGACCACCTATGATGATTTGGTGTCCCTGATTCACCTGTCTACCTGGGAGGTGCTCCTCTCCACCTGAGTGAGCACCCGAGTTCTCTGTATGCATGCCTTTGTGTGTGTGTGTGTGTGTGTGTGTGAGACCTCTTTTTTTCCCTACTTCTCTACAACCTAATTCCTCTCCTCCTTTTCTCCTCCTACCTTTCCAAAATGACAGAGAGAGGGAGCAAACAGCCTATTACCGATCGGATGTCTGTGCAAGAGGCAGAGAAAGTGAGAGCGAGAGAAGGCAAGCGTGAGATGTACCAAGAGAGATGATATCGAGCATAATTCATTTCCACACAGATATCAATGTGGCTGTTTCAGGATAATTAGAAGTCAGACAGAAAAGACTGCAGATTTGTTTTTATCATCATTCATTTAATTGGTTGAAAAAGAAAGGTTTGCAGCACTACACGTTCAAGCTGTGAGGAGTATTTACATCATTTTCGGACATCAGTAGAAACAGCACCAATGGTACAAACCAGAGCTGAATTTGCTCGGCCAGTCATGCTCTTACCTTTAGCAAATGAGGTGCAAATTATTGCTTCTCTCATGAATTGTGGCGTCTTTTATCTCGCACATTCACACTTGAGGAGGTTTTTTTTTTTGCCACCGAGAGCCAAAATGTAACCCATACATTTATGAAATGTGACAGTATTTTATTTCAAAGAGAAGGCATTGCCTCAGCGAGACTGCAAATACATCCTGCGTTTGTATCTGTTGTATTAGTTCTTATTCGTTGGATTTCTTCCAGTTCCATGAGGTAAAAAACGCAGTTTGACGAGGAGAACTTCATCCGGTTTATCAGTTCTGTGGTGCAGAACGTAATGCAAATAATAAAGGAGACGACGATTAAAGGCCAGAATTACAGTCAGTATACGTTTACAGTACATGATTCTGTGAGTCAAGTGAGGCTTTAAACACGCTTAACTGTTCTTTAATTACACTTCCTTAAACACATCAGAAAATTAAATGGATTTTCTTTTTTTTTTTTACAATCACCATTTCTTCATAGTTCATTAATTCAGCAATACTCTTCCTCATAACAATTCTTTTATAGTATCACACACTGCACTGACTAACTTCTTCCTCTAAGACCAGCCTCGGACATCCTCCCGTTAGTAACTTCTATCGTTATCAAGGTCTCGCCATTATGAGCAAACTTAAAGTATAAATGATACATTTTAGAAAAAAACGCAGCAGACGTCCACCTATTCCTTTACGCGTTGAAACAGGACAGACAAAAGTAGGCATCGAAGAGTACAGTTTGGGTGTTCTGGGTGATGCAAATGTCACAGATGAGAAAACTATCAAAGCTTTTAGACAAAAAAAAACTCACTCGGGGGGTCACTGGAGGCAGCCCAAGCCCTAATCCAGTTTCTCCTGACTGTATAGTGTAACAATACACTGCGAGCTGGCATAGTACAGTCCACCATACCAGACATGAGAAAGCAGTGATCCAAAGTAAAACAAGCCATGGGAAAGCAGCAACCCTATCAACACCATAACACATAAACATACAGACACCTGCACACACACACACACACTTTTTCTCTCTTGCACACGGTATGATATGCCAGACTGCCAATTAGGACAATAATGGCTGTGCGAAAAAAGCCTCTACTCACACACACACACACACTCACACACACACACACACACACACACACACCACACACACACATACAGTAACTGAGACCTCTAAGCTCAAAGTTAATAGCACCCAGTTGTTCAGTGCCAGAGACAGACCCTGTGGGAGGAGGTTGTGGGGTGAATGGGTGGTATTGATACTTAGACTAATGCAACCAGAACACAATTTCCCGACAAACATACAGGTAAGGAACATTTAACAGGACTTCTTTTTGTATGTATAAATCAATATTGGGGAAGATGTTTCATGTTTATGTGGTATTTGCATTAAAGTCTGTATCAACATCCTCTTTTTAAGACACACATTATCTGTCAAAAGCATGAGAACTACAACTCGTTAACTTACACTTTTATTCTATTTTATTGTTTTCTGTTTCCCACCCTTTCTTCCCAGCGTCATCTTAAAACCTAAACTCATTTTCGAGGACATTTTTCTGACGTATTTCCGAGCTGATTTAGCCCCTCTTAGCGATGTCCTACCCTGCCAGCCAGCCACACTATAGAGCGGAGCACTTTGTTAAAGGCGGACAATGACATGATAGTAGAGAATGGGTGGTGAAATGCAGGGAGGACACAAACACAAGAAGCAAAGCAAAGATGAGGAGAGATGGCGAGACGGAGTGGCATGAGGGGCACAGATGGCAGCGAGGGAAGGACGGAGACGGAGGAATTGGGTGGAAGTTGATATGCTGGATGTCGTCCTCCTGCTCCATCAGCAGAAGCCTGTTGGAGGGAAAGCGCAATAATGAGAACAGCTGCAGTGGACACACGCAAACACGCACAAAGGAGAAAACACTCCTCCAGCCAATTAGCCGCTCGCTTTCATCGACAGATCCACACAAACACCCTTTTACAGAAGCAAAAAGACATCGTCACTCTTACCCTCACACTCGAAAACTTGCAGCATGGTGGTGTAAGTGGGGCCCAGCCAAGAGGTGTAGCTACCCAGAACTCTCTGCAGGTGGTGGGTGGCATCATTAAAGAGCAGATCGGATTCGCCATAGCCTGCTGAGCTGAACAGGCGGAAGCCCTCGGTGGAGTTGCCAAACGCATTCTGCAGGAGAGAGAGCGAGTGTGTGACAGGACTTAATGCATGAGGGCATGCGTGGATGTGCGTTGGCGTGCTCTGTGTACATGTGTGTGTTTTTTTGTGTTTGTGTGTGTAGCCAGGGGATCAGCGCAGGACGCATCAGTCATCCTGGCGTCTCCCACACACTCAGTAAGGAAGAAGGATGACAGTTTAGCAGATACCTGCACTGCTGATCGATAACACAGACTCCACAGAGACATGAGACAGATATAACCACACATATCTGGAGACTAACACACACACACACACACAGGGATGATGCAATTTCTGTCCACACCCACCTGTAAACGTTCCAGGAACTTCCAGACGCGACACTTGTCCTCCTTGCGCACCACCACAGCGTTAGCTGGGACAGCTGCCAGGTGGCATTGCTCATACTCGTCCAGGTCCGCCTCGGTTCCGTCAGGGCACAGCAGCTTCAGGTCCTCCAGCTCCAGATCCAGGGCCCAGGACTCCTGGTTCTTACCTGGGGCCGCAGTGGAGTGAAGGTGTGTCCGATTTTAATTCAAGCCCATTTAGAATTTCCACTCAAAGAAGCAACATTATCATGTAAGTTCATACAAATTAAAGAGACAAAATAACATTATATTCCACCTAGAATATCTATGTAATATTTGATTATTAATAAAGTGGACCAATGCTAAATTACCACCTGCTATAAATGCTATGAATGTCCCTCGATGTTTGAAGGCCTGTCAAGCTTTGGTTTTGTCCACATGCCAAACCATTTTTAATAATGCTGTAATGTGGAGGCTGTGGGAAGAGTTTCAAGGGTGGGATCTTTTTTATCCCTCTCCAAAACCAATAATACAAGAAAGTGTAACTAACGTAGGTTGCAAACGTTAGCATCCCTGGCTAATTAGCTTCTACCTACAGTAGCAACCTTACCACCAAAGGCAAGGGGCATTGATTTAGATAACTAGATTATTTTGTGGGGTTACAGTAACAAAAATATCTGTTCAGGACTGACACATCCACTGTGTGGGAGCCAAGATGCTTCAATATCAGAGTTTAGGTCAATGTTAGTGGCTTGGATTGTGGAAATGTACAGTCCAACGGGACTGTTTTTGAATTTTGAGAGATTTGGTTGGCCACCTAATAAAACAAAACAAAACCCCATTTAGCCAAACAAATCAGAGGCAAAAGATAGACCACCTTGAAGCTACTTTCTCCCTCCCTCGACAACAGCACAGACCTCCTGTGTTTTCTTGCCCTCCGCTAATTGCTCTGACCTCGGACGTTTGTGAACCATATGAAAAAGCATGCTTCGTTAGACAGCTACACTGTTTGTGGAGCCGGTGTCAAACTGCTCCTTCTCGGGCTGTACCAGCAGAGTCTGTGTAGCGTGACCGTGATAATGATCGCCATTAATTTGGGATGTTGCCCAGAGCGGAGAAGCAGATGCAGCAAACAAAGAATTG
Source organism: Leptoclinus maculatus (assembly GCA_032191485.1). Classification (NCBI taxonomy): domain Eukaryota; kingdom Metazoa; phylum Chordata; class Actinopteri; order Perciformes; family Stichaeidae; genus Leptoclinus; species Leptoclinus maculatus. The sequence goes on from JAVDOI010000003.1 coordinate 16,597,167, forward strand.
GGCCATTTTTATGCTGGACAAACATTGTCTGAACCATTGTCTGTCCCCTTTCCTGTCTGTTTCATATCTGTTTCTCACTTATATTCTCTTTCATTCTAATTGTTATTCATCTGTGTCTTTGTCTCTGTTCGTTGTATTTTCGGGATTCATTTCACACACTGTGAAAAAGACTCTTAAGAGAAACATTGTGAAACACTGACATCCTGTGTCTTGACATGGACTAGCACTCTCTCTCTCTCTATCTCTGCTGGCCCCAAGTAACCTCATTTAAATAATAAAATGACATCATTATGTAACCAGTGCTGTAGTTTAAAAACAATGCACATTTAACACTGACCGTCCAAATTGTCAAAGAGTGTTGTGTGTTTGACAAATGCCACGTCACCGAGGTTCTCTGCAACACACCTGAAAGAAAAACACAAAAAAACATGAATAATTCTCTCATGTTGTGTATTTTACAGACCCTAAAACACTCATGAGGGTCATTAATCATTCATTACTGTATTATTACTACCATCACTCTATTATATTTTCAGAACAGGCGGCTTTAATGACAATTTTTTTTATTTATGGAGACAGTAGGCTGAACTGGGTGAAAACGAGGGGAGACACAGAGGCAGAGGTTTTAACTACTCCACCTCTGGGTACCATTAGCATATTATTTCCCATGGTATTATTGTCAGTGTTGTACCTCAGTGCTCCTGCTTCTCCGTAGTGCCTCTCTCTGTGGTTGTTGGCACAGATGTGTCTGTCGTTATCGTCTCCTATACAGGCCTCGCACAGGTTCTTAGGGTTGTTGCCTCTCGGGTCGTGCTGGCTGTCCTTAACACCCGGCACACAGCTGTAACCAAAGAAGTTGCCAACGGCTGGTGAAAAAGACAAAGAATGAGTTAGGAGGAAGAACAGGAGAGGTTGACGGAGGATAACTTCATTCAAAATTATAAAGTCAGTCCTCAGATTAGACACGTCTAACTTGTCCAGCACACCCCTAGAATTAAACTAAATAATATTAGGTCTATTGAAGACAAGTGGAGTGTCAAAAAGAAGGGTCAAACTATAACCAACCCTTCAAACCAAAACACTTGATTAAATAATTAACTCTAAATGAATTGAGAATGACTTTGACACTTGAATAAAATGACAGATTTAGCCTCTAACTTGTGTTGATTTGCTGCTTTTCTTTGTTTTAATAAACAAATAAGATGTCTTTTAATACTTTCCAATACTACAACACTACCCTGTTTGTGGCTCTCAGCTCCAAATGCATTGGTTACCACTGAGGATGGAACACTTTTATTATGGGTCGCAAATATATAGTTTAATTTCTTTAAAGGCTGAGTAAACAGTAGAGTAAATATTGCTGTAATAATCTGCAGCTGGCTATTTTAAAATGCAGATTAATCGAGATTTGTTTTCTTTGGTCTAGTGAGTATTTACAGACTCAAAATAAACTACAGCGCCCATGTTTTCATATTAAAGAAACCAAGTGCAATGTTGTTTTTTTGGCATTTATGTGTTTTTAATAGTTTTTGAAAAACAGTGGAGCTCTGTGGCAAAGAGTATTAGGATATATCAGATTTACAATAACACTAACATAATACTTGTTCGTGGGATCAATTAATTGTTGGTGTCATGGGATTTATCGATGAAAAAAAAACTAGGCGAAATATTACCGGCCTCATCTTTCCTTCTCCCTCTCTTGAGGAAATGACCATCTTCTAATATGTCTTTCTGTCCATTGTGCGCACTCACACACTCTCTCACATTTACAAAGACAGATGAACTGTTCTCTAATTGACTCTTCTCCTCTCCTCCCCTGAATCTCTTCACTCTTGGTTTCACACCACCGCTTCCTTCTTCCTCCCACTTGAACCTCTCATACGGCTTCGACGCACCAGCAACACACGTACACTTTATACATCGCCCTCGAACCTCCCCGAGCCCATCCCGCTCTGTCTCACCTCTGGGGAAGTTGCAATGCTCCCCAATTCTGATCTGGGACGTGTTGACCAGATAGCCAATAGGAACAGTCCACCCCACTGTGGTGCGCATGCCGGGGTGACAGGAGCTGCGCTCGTGCATCTCCAGCAGGGACAGGTCTGAGGAGGAACGACGTGCCAGCGCCACCACGTAGTAGCTAACACCATCTGGAGAAAACATGTGCGAATCATTTGTCAAATCAGCGGTGCTTGAGGAAAAAAAAGTCATATAGTAATTAAGAAAGATACAAGACACAAATAATGATGTGTCTACATCTGTATCTGTCGCCCTTGTGTAGGTATAACCATGACCTTATCTTCAGAGAGTCACATTAGTTAAGCTGCTGAAGCTTCAGTGCTGCGATGCTCAAACCCGTGACTTACCGACTCCGTTATGGGACTCTCCTGCAGCCAGCTCCAGTTCGTTGCAGAAGCCAGCAGCATAGATGTCATCAGCAAACATGGAGGCTGCGTCTGCTTTCCCATCCTGACAAAAAACACATTTATTTTGTCAATTTTCAAATGTCGCTGCTAAATTACCAGATATTTATAAAAACAAATGTGGACATATTGAGGTGGTGTACAGCAATTGTCCAGAAGAACTGCTGAGGATCAGGTGAAATGTTTCAGTTTATTACACCCTCGCAACCAAACACTTTTTTGGGGGAAATTGAGTAAATAATGGAGGTTAAAATAGTCATATTATGTAATGCAAACTGGACAGTCCACTTCCCCATTCCATTTTCTTCAGGTACCTTGATTTTGTCCATACAGTCTCTGGTGTCCTCGCCACGGACGCATTGTAAAGTTCCTCTAATGTTCTGAGCTGTGGCGTTCCCGGCCAAATCCAGACACTTCTGCTCTTCAGCGTCAGACAACACACACCAGGAGACTGCACAAAACAGTGGGGAAGAGTTGCAATTTAAGTGAACAATAAATGCTGGGTTAGGGTTGCAAATGTTTCATAACTACACCCCGAACCTCACCTTCTAAAACATGTAAAACATCACTTAAAACACACATAAGTAAGAGTTAATAAAAGTCTACTTTAGGTTTTTTTTTATTTTTTATCTACAATAGTCTTAAATTGATTCTCTTTTGGATGTACCTGTAGTTTTTGTATTGGAGGCACAGCTGACAGACAGAAGAGGCAGAAGGAGGACGAATGCTACAGGCAGTCTTCTCTCTAGACGCTCCATGTTGGCTCTGGAATCCTGCTTGGAAAAATCTCTCTTAATACAACAGAGAAGAGGAGCAGGTGGATTTCATTGAAGAAAAATAGTCTCTCGGCTACTCCCTCCCTCTCTTGTAACCTGGTTATGAGAGAGAAAGTGGGAAAGAGGGGGAGAGAGGGTAAAAGGTGGGAGAAAGAGGCAGGTAAGCTGGATGTGGAAAGAAGAAAACATTGCATTATTCCTCTTTCTCCTCCACTGAAGGCAAAGTTCCAGTGGATAATCCTTCCTCCATCTCATGATAGCAGTATTGCATTTCCACCTCCAATTATCCACTGAGACTTATCCCCAGTGGAGAGGATAGCAGTAGACACACGTAGGCTCAGGTCACCTGGCACAGAGTCTTGACCCAGGGTCTTTAATTAAAAAAGCTCCGGACAATGTGTCTCTGTACTGGAGCCGTGCTCGGGGAGAATAGATACCGGCTGGGTCTTGCTCCGGTTCACTGGATACTAAAGCCCCAGGTAAGCAAGAACAAAACAGCACTGGCGATTGTTCGCAGCCGCGGGACCCAATGAGGGAAAACTTATCTACTACTTCATACAATTCTCCCTTTTCTCTCTCGTTGTACACACACTCACTGACACGTATTTTCCGAAGAGCCTCTGAGCCAACCGAGAATTGGATGAATCGAAACAGGTAGAGGTTGTTGAGCAGTCAAGTAAAATTAACTCATCTTCTAATCCACCTTTTAGTTGCAGTGTTTGGCAATGGCAGATCTGCATGATTGCTCAGGACATAAAGGGTCATCTTAGTTTTCATGAAGCATTTTTTTCACGAGGGAGAGCTCTTTTTTTGGGGGGGGGGAGGCTGCGGTATCTGGTTCCCAGCATGCATGGGTAAAGGAACAAGGAAGCACAGTGGGACTTTTTGAATCAAGCAAGCAGTATTTGCAATCAAATAGTAGCAAACCTTATGGAGAAAACAGGGTTTCCCATACTGAAACTGTTTCGCTGAGGCTGTAAGTCGCCCAGTTGACACTTCTCGTCTCACAGTCAATGTTGTTTAGTAAATGAGGATCTAAAAAAAAATGAATGAACTGAATAAATGCATTGGATTTGCCATGTGAAACAGCATCACTGCTCTTTTCGTCTAGAAAGTGATACTAAAATATGATATTAGTGGATTTTCTTTTTCTGTGTTTCTTCTCATGTAAATCATGTCTCTTGGCAGTGGACACCCTGCTATACTATAATCAGACAATGTCATACAAAACATATGGTTTGAGTTAGTTATCTATTCTTCAAACGTGCAGATTTATTTGTCATGCAAATAGTGATCCTTGACCGCAGTCTTTTACTCAGAATAAAGAGGCAGTGGATCATATTACTAGACACTCGTTGATGATACATGTAGAATTAAGCATTGATCCAAATCTGGCCAAAGCTTCATCATGCCAACTTTCTGTTTAGCCGTATGAAAGAATGTCACTAACTAATGTTAAGCACTTCAACTTGTTTTCAAATAATATCAAAAGTTAATTTCACATTTAAGTAAGTACACAAGTGGACAAAAACAAGAGTGTAGATTATACATTGAAGTTGGAACACTATTAAGATCATCAACAAGCCCAATAAATTAGCATATAAAGGTTATTATTCATAGATAAATACATCATGATGTTATAGTTATTTTTGTCTACAACCTGTAGGAGGACTCTCCTGACCCACAATGCACCTCGAGGATAATGTTTTGGTGACGTCATGCGTGGCTGGAAGGGAAGAGACAGCCAGTGGGTGGGCTGGGTTGTGATCCTTTTTTTCGGCTTCTTTCATCGCAAATAACGCCAATACGATCCAATAGGGATAGACAAACATCCCATAATGAGTTAGAGGCTGTATTTCGCATGTGCCAGGTAGGCTTATATGTTTAGTATCTCTTTGTATCTGATGGTTATCGCCCGGCTGAGCCGTGTGCTTTGCGAGCTAGCTTAGCTTAGCTCGCACGGCTAACAGCAGCAGCACCGGGCAGACGTCTCTCTGACTGGCGCCTCCGAGGCGCCTGTGGACGGACAATAAAACCGCTCGTTAATGGCCTGTGAGCTACAGCAAACAACCAGGCCCCCCCTGTCTGTGAGGTTTACGATGGGAGAATTGCTAATAGCTTTGCTCGGTGCTGTACTTCGCATCACCCGAGGCTGTGACATTGAAATGTAACGTGTTAGCTTAATTTGTGTTATGATGCTAGTTGATGCCAATGCGATATTTAACGTTGACTCGCAAAGGAACAGCTCCAGTACTGTGATGTTACCTTCAAAGCCATTGGTAATAAATAGCAGGTTAATTAAGAATTTAAGAACTAAGCTCGGGATTATATTATGTCAGAGTAAAGACCTTTAGTTGTTTATTATAACTATAGTATAGGTGGTTGTCTTTGACATGGCTGTGGTTTATTCCATAATCAGCCATATGTTTTAAATAAAGCTTTGACAAAGACAAACAGAGGACTGTTGACATTCAGCCATTAGAAGTTGCTTCCTCTCTGAAGCCTGGGCAGGGATTATCAGAAAACATAGAGGGGGTACATGTAATTATCCTCTTTGCACGAGAGTGCTCATTTAAACTCTCTCTGGCTCCTCTTCTCTCAGTGCACTGAATCATGGGTCGCTGCAGTGTCCACGTCCTTCTACTGCTCCTCCTGCAGGCCCTGCAGACATCCGCTGAGGGCTCAGGTACTGTCTGTAAACGTTGTGTTTGACTGTTTTCAGACCGTGATGTTATCTATATGTCTGTTCATGTTGTGCAGTCGGATGATCACGTGCAATATGATACAATTGAGATCAATTGTAGAAATTCATAGAGTTCAGAGCTAAGCTCGAGTTTAAGGTGCTCTCCAGACTTTGTGTGCTTTTCACTATGTCGTTGATACTACGTATTTCATTTTCACACTTGTCATTTTGTTCACCGTTTGTCACACTGCAAAGCTCTGCACGTGCAAAGTCACACAAAAACCCAACAGTTATATATCTTACACACATTTACACTGAAGCAGAACAACAGTTGCATCACATAAGGTGTTTGCAATTATGATTACTACAAGTAATCAGATGTCCAGAAAGCAAAACCTTGTTTGTACAATTGAAACTTAATTTTTTTAGCTTTGGACAAAAGCATCTTCAGAATGAATAAATATAGTTTTTTATCGTTTGAATTGTTTTCTCCAGCTCATATTGGCTAGATCCCCTACATCTGTTCCAAACAACAGGATTACTGAGCTGTCTTAACTTCTCTAAGTAAGATGTGGATCTGGAGTTAGGTGACGGGACAGATATAGTACAAAGGTTAGATAGATGTCTCCAGTTTACTGAAGCTTTGTTCAGATAGTTCAAACAGTGATGAGTCTCCAATGCACAAAACATCTTGGCTAATAAACAAAATAGAAAAAGGAGAAAACTGGTGGATTTGCTATGTTGTTTTTATTTTTTATTTATTCTTTTATTTACCAGAGATAGTGCACATTACATATAATTTCAGATTATCATCTGCTGCTCATCTGTCTTTTAGTTGACAGTTATGTTTGCCAGATATAAATTGAGTAAGAGTGAACAAAGGTTGGTGAGACAGATGTCTTTCTGTTGGCCTGCTGCCTTAAATAAGTCGACAGCGTTTTATGTGTTTCTATGCCCTGCGATACAACATGAGTGTATGCTGAACTCGTATCGTCTCTTCCACAGATGGGAAGTTGGAGTGTCTGTGTGAAACCCCTCAATCCCTCCGGGCCACGAAGTGCCACGGTACTCGCTGCTTTTCCTCCGTCAAAGTCAGCAGCAGTGGCGTGGTGTTTGAGCACGGCTGCCTAGAGGGGCTGGACAAAATCCGCTTGCATTGCTCCACAGCGCCGTCTTTCCACCAGGCCATCTTCTGCTGCTCCCAGGAAATGTGCAACGGCAACACCACCAGGAGTTCGCTGATGTCTCTGCTTCCGACAGGTTGATAGTAGTTCATGACATGCAAATACAATAATAATCTCCTGGAGCTGTCTGTCTTCACGATCTAATTTTTTCCCTTTTGTCCACAGCACCAGAAGGTGAGCCGGTTCGGTACCGCGTGGAGACTTTGGCTCTTTTTGTTCTCGGCCCGGTGGTGGTTCTGGCTCTGCTGTCTGCACTGTCAGTTTTGGCCTGCAGGAGGCTCCATCACGGCCGTCTGCAGAGGCTGCAGGAGTTTGACACTGAACAGGGAGCCATAGACGGCCTCATCACCTCCAATGTGGGAGACAGCACTTTAGCGGTAAGAGATGTTGATGAAGACAAAGAGTACATAACAACTGAATTCCAGTAGCCGTGCAGCTACGTGTGTTACTTAAGTCCCTTCTAACGATTATGGCAGAAGCAGCTAATCTGATATCGGTGTCTGTCTTAAGGAACTGTTGGACCACTCGTGTACATCAGGCAGTGGTTCAGGTCTCCCCTTCCTCGTCCAGAGAACCGTGGCCAGGCAGATCAGCCTGATGGAGTGTGTAGGTACGTAGAACAGGCCAGGTGGCAGGTTTGTTTCAGGTCTCTTTGTATGAGCAACAGATTTTCATCAATTAGAGCCTTGGTGTGAGTGTATGTCACAACCAGTAAAATAAATGTATATAAATATGGCATACTAAACTAAAGGATCATCTTGTCGTCATTGACTTTGCCGTTTCTATCAGTATTATAGGTGACTGCACATAGTTATTCTAGGATGTTTAACCCGTATTAAGACACAGATCTGACAGCGATGTCAAACACATGCTGTGAGGGCAACAACATCATTTTTGATTTGTTTAAAGCAACTGTCAAAACACAAGTCGTGTGTTTCTTTGTCCTTCCAAAGAAACGCACGACTTGTGTTGTTGACTATGTTTCAAAAGTATGACGCTCGTCTCAGGTTGGTGATGAAAGGTTTGCTCGTTATCAATCAATCCATTTTTAATTTGAGCTTTCAAATGAAAGTATGTAGGTCGCATGCTTTGAGATCCTGTTTTGTACCGCGCAGAACAGTTTGTACCCGTTTGGAATTGGAAAAATGTGGTTGCGTACAACTTTGTGCTGTTGATTTGGAGACGTTGGCTTTCTAAATGCAGGTGTCTCTTTAATTTCTCCTTTCCTCGCCTCTCTTTTCCAGGCAAAGGGAGGTATGGAGAGGTGTGGCGGGGCCAGTGGCAGGGCGAGAATGTAGCTGTGAAAATCTTCTCCTCAAGAGATGAGAAGTCCTGGTTCAGAGAGACGGAGATCTACAATACTGTGCTGCTAAGGCATGAAAACATACTGGGTGAGAAGAGAAGTCTAATGTCTGCTTGTATATGATGAGATTTTCACTGTATCCATTCTTATCAGAGATTGTTAACAAGAACATCGTTGACTTGATGCTTTTCATGTCCGATGTGAAGCAGTTTGAATCGCTTTGTTGTAGAAACTCCTGAAATTCAAGTTTCTTTTTCAAGCTAAATGCGTGAAACATCTCTCATCTCCCAGGCTTCATGGCGTCCGACATGACTTCTCGCAACTCCAGCACCCAGCTGTGGCTCATCACCCATTACCACGAGAACGGGTCGCTTTATGACTACCTGCAGAGAGTGGCCGTGGAGCCGTCGGAGGGCTTGGCGATGGCGGCGTCGATAGCTTGCGGCCTGGTGCACTTGCACACGGAGATCTTTGGCACCGAGGGGAAACCGGCCATCGCTCACCGGGACCTGAAGAGCAAAAACATCCTGGTCACAAAGGAGCTGCGCTGCTGCATCGCAGACCTGGGTCAGTCTGTCGTCCTTCGTGTTCCTTCATCTACGACTACTGTTAATCTTTTCAGGCCCTTCAAACTTTCAGGCCACTTCAAAAACTCCTTGACAAAGCACATCAGGCACAGCAGCCTGTGGAGCGGGGCCGCAAGCGAAACCGAAACCAATGTGATTTAAAGGGGGGAAAAATTGATAAAAGTTGATATCCCGCTTTTGCCGTTGCTGTGCTATTACATCACAAGGTTCATCACACTAATTAGATACCGCTGATATCAATCTTTTGTCTGCGTTTGCCTCCCACTATTCCTTCCTTCCACATTAACCGGCATCAAAACAGGAAGGAAGTGGTAAAGTAGTTGAGCCTAAAGTAGTAATTCTGCGAGGTATTTCTTTTCCAGCACCCATCCTGTCGTACACTGGATGTGCGTTTCTTAAAGTAATAAAGCTCTCGCATGATTTGATTGGTTGCGTGTCAGAGGAGCGTTGTGATCGAGGCCCGTCTCTGTATTTGTCCATCTCGTACCCGGTGAATATTCGTGCCAGAATTTCTATATATCGACACAGCTATCGTCCTACTAAAACACTGGTGATGTGCGGTTGTTACAGGGCTGGCTGTGACCCACTCCCAGGCAGACAACCTGCTGGATGTGGGCAACAATCCGAAGGTTGGCACCAAGCGCTACATGGCACCTGAAGTGCTGGACGAGAGCATCCAGACAGACTGCTTTGATGCCTATAAGCGAGTGGACATCTGGGCCTTTGGGTTGGTGCTGTGGGAGATAGCCAGACGCACATACAGCAATGGTGAGTAGCATGCATTTTAGGGCTGTTACACAATAAACAACCACCTCTAATTTCTTATTTTACTTTTATATACTGTTGTGTGTTCAGATCGGCTTCAGGCTGAGACCTCCTATTGATCCAGTTACTCGCTCTAATCTCTATCGTCTCAATTTGACTTTCCAGGTATTGTTGAGGAGTACAAGCCTCCGTTCTACGATCAGGTGCCAAATGACCCCAGCTTCGAGGACATGAGGAAGGTGGTGTGTGTGGAGCAGCAGAGGCCTTTCATTCCTAATCGTTGGTTCTCTGACCCTGTAAGTATCGCTCTATCTATATGCTGTATCCATGTATGTAAGGCATGCTTCCCTTTTATGACACACTATACAATGACAATGGATGTGACATTTTTATGGCAGACGATATTATGAGACTATACTATGACCTATCATCATAAGTAATAATCAATCAGAGGAACATGAACCACTGTGTCCCATAACAAACACCATGCTGCATTTGACATACTAAAACATGAGTTTTATGATTTTTTTTTAAGTTTTATTTCATACTACACGGAAATTTTGTGACATGCTATACTGTGAGATATTTAAATGACCTTTTTATATGACCCACTCTACTGTGACTTTTTGTCATTTTTAAGACATACTATAATATGACATTTATTTTCTTTCTGGTGTCTTTTTTGTGCAATACTATACTTTTTATGGCATTCTTTATGACATACTGTACTATGACTCTTTATGGAACACTATTCTATGACTTTTTAATCACCTTTTTTACAATATACTATAATATGACTTTTTATGACTTTTCTGGATTACTATTCTGACCTTTTTCACATTTTTATGGCGTACTATACTATGACTCTTTTATGAGAGTTATATTACATACTAAACTGTCTTTTATGGCATGCTTTATTCTATGGAAGCCCATTCCCGCCAGCAAAAAAAAAAATAAGATCACTAAAAAAAAAAAAAAATAAGATCACAAAAAAAAAATAGTAACTTAAAAAAAAAAAAAAAAATGTAATTCACAAAAAAAAAAAAAAAAATCCACCCACAAAATAAATAATGATTCAAATTTTTTTTTTTATTTATTTTACTTTTTTTCCACCAGCAAAAAAATAACTTTTGGTGCATCCATCTGTACCCATAACACTGACCAGATTTTTCCAGTTGCTATAGAAAGTCGAAATTATGAGATACTTTAACACAACAGTCATAGAAGCAGCTATGACATATGAATGGATTGTGAGTACATTGAAGACTTCTTTAAAACGCGGCTTTACAACACATGAAATACAGATGATGTTTCACATGGATTGTACTGAGCAAACGCACCCTTGAAGCTCTGGAGTATAAAGAATGAAACCAATGTGGCTGAGGTGGCGACCAATAAACTATGGAAGCCCATTCACGCCAGCAAAAAAAAAAAAATAAGATCACCAAAAAAAATAAATAAAATGAATTCACAAAAAAAAAAAATAATATATATATATATATATATATTTTTTTTTTAACTTTTTCTCTGTCAGCAAAAAAAAAAAAAAAAAGATGTTTCCAGTTGCTGTTTATTGGTCGCCACCTCAGCCACATTGGTTTCATTCTTTATACTCCAGAGCTTCAAGGGTGCGTTTGCTCATTACAATCCATGTGAAACATCATCTGTATTTCATGTGTTGTAAAGCCGCGTTTTAAAGAAGTCTTCAATGTACTCACAATCCATTCATATGTCATAGCTGCTTCTATGACTGTTGTGTTAAAGTATCTCATAATTCCGACTTTCTATAGCAACTGGAAAAATCTGGTCAGTGTTATGGTTACAGATGGATGCACCAAACGTTTTTTTTTTTTTTTTTTTTGCTGGTGGAAAAAAAGTAAAATATTATTAGAATTATTATTATTTATTTTGTGGGTGGATTCTTTCATTTTCTTTTTTTTTTGTGAATTAAATTTTTTTTATTTTTTTTTTTTAAGTTACTATTTTTTTTTATTTATTTTTTTAGTGAGTACAATTACCTAATTATTTTAATAACCTACAGTTTTTTTTACTTTTGTATGGCATACCTTACTATGAATTTTGTATTACTTTTTTGTGACATACTATAATATGACCTTTTTAATGATATGTTATACTATAACTTTTTCTGACATTTTTATGTCATACTTTAGGACTTTTTCTGACATTTTTTCATGACCGACTATATTACTGTTTTTATGAAATTTCTTTTGACATACCCTACTATTTCTTTTTTTATGACATTTTATTTCTGACCTATTATAATATGACACTAACTAATGACATACTATACTCTTACATTTGTATTACATATGATACTATGATTTTCTTTTTGTGAATTTTTATGGCATACTATTCTGACTTTTTATGACATTTTTAATAGCAGTTCTATTGACCCAAGCCAAAGATGTGCAGAACCACTACTTCAAGAGACATCATTGTGTGATTTCAATCGCTCACTGCATGACTCTCCTCTTTGTTTCTTGCTCCACTATTCCTCCCTTCTCTCTTAGACTCTCTCTGCTCTAGTGAAACTGATGAAGGAGTGTTGGTACCAGAACCCCTCTGCCAGGCTAACGGCACTGCGCATCAAGAAAACCCTGGACAAGATTCACAGCTCTCTGGAGAAGGGCAAGGAGTCATGAGGGGGGAGGGGGAGCCTCGGGTGAAGCTTCCTGGTGTCGGGGATCGGCTTCGAGAAGCGTCCGGTGTTTGTGAAATGTGAAAGGACGATAATGGGGAAAGGACAGACGACCAGAGGAAGAAGGACTTGTTCAAGTGTCATCCAGCCTCATCCTTCACTTGCTCTCTCACTTTCTCTGTGGTTGCCTTCCACTGACATCCCTCTCTTACTCGAAAGCCCACAAACGTTTGGACTAGTCCCGTCTGAATACAGCCAGCCTTTGTGACAGGACACAAAGCAGGTGCCATTGTGCACACTAACCTGAACTGTAGACTGTTACAGAGCGCGACAAACAAGGATGGCATATTGTAGTACTCCATCCCAATGCTTTAACGCCCATGCAACACTGCTCACACACACACACACACACACACACACACACACACACATACTGAGTGTATCTTTATAATTCAATTTCTGATCCCCAGTCAGTGTTTTTGGCATTCTGCTCAGAGACAATCAGAAGTGTTTCAGTCATTTAGCTTTAATAGAACATAGAAGTATCGCTACAAAGACTCAAACCACACAAATATGTTCACTTACAAAAGGAAAACAGCCAATAGAATCAAATGTTTTCAACTTTTTAAAAATGTTATGATATTTATTAACTGCTACCAAACTGCTGTGGATAATGTAACACTGATGGTGCGTGAAGAGGATTGTATACATAGGCATTAACTCTACTGGACTTTCTGCACCCATGTTGTCATTAGTGGAGCTAGTGAAAAATGATTTCTTGAGAAATGGAAGAAAAGGGTAGGAAATAGTTCCTGCTGCGCTTGTTTGTAGGATGAGGAAAAAAATGGATAAAACACTAGATACACAATGATCTTGGTGGCTCTGGAGTAGATGTACACTAAGTACCTGCCAATAGGAATTAGTCTGTATCTTATAACATGAATATGATACTCTCTGCCGGGCACACTTTGTAAGACGCACTGTGGCTCTTCTGTGCAAGCGGAGAGGAATCAAGGAAGACTTGTTTGTGATCGAGCTGACATGTTTAAGATATCAAGAGGTATAAGAGGTGGGCTTCCATTGACTACTCGTCTCCCATCATGTCATATTGTACAAGTTGCCAGAACAACAAGAAAAACACTTATTGTTTTATTAAGTGTTTTGTTCAAGATTCATTTTTTACCAGACAAAGTTGCCTCGGTGTGTGGTTACAAATGAATTTGTTCTTAAATGTTGGGTTTGTTTTGAAAAAAAATGCTGCTTTGTCTTTTTTTTTTTATATGTAATAAAACAGTTACTGCTCTTTTGCCTAGTGATTATCCAGACTGTCAGTTTTCACATTATATTTGATTAATCCTTCTTGTTCTGTTTTATCACTCCCTAGTTAATCACACGGGCTTAAAACACAGACATGCACAAACAGGACCTCTAAGCATTGTTGTTGTGGAGAGATGTTGCAGCAATTGTGCTGCTATAGTCGGGAACAACGAGCAGTTGGGGGTTGGTACACCATGACTTTCAGAAAAAGTCATAGTGTAGTATGTCGAAAGATTGCACTATGACTTTTTCAGAAAGTCATAGTGTAGTATGTCGAAAGATTGCAAAAATAAGTCCTACTAATGTATGTCGAAATAAGATCAGTATACTATGTTGAAAAATTTCCAAAAAAGTCTATGTCAAAGAAAGTCATTAAAATGTCCTAGCTGCATGTCTTTGGACTGTGGGAGGCCGGAGAGAAAGGGAGAAAGAAGATCCGTGTTCAGGTGCTGAGTCTTTATAGCTTGCACTCCCAGCAGGCTCAGCTGTGGCCCGTCAGCTGACGAGCAACAACCTGACAGACAGAAAGAGACAGCAAACAGGACACAGACCCCTAGTGGAAGGGAGGGGTCGTCACAATAGTTAGTACATATCAAAAAGTCATTGTATAGTATTGGGAAAGATGTCATAGTATACTATGTCAAAAAAAGAGTAAGGAATTTGATAAAGTCATAAAAAAGTCATAGCATAGTATGTCTGAAAAAATGTATGTCGAAAATAAGTCATCAAAGATTATGTCAAAAAAGTCATGATCCCCAAGACTTTTGGGCAAATATTCTGTGGACTGACGAGACAAAAGTTGAACTTTTTTGGAAGGTGTGCGTCCCGTTACATCTGGTGTAAAACTAACACAGCATTTCATAAAAACATCATCATACCAACAGTCAGACATGGTGGTGGTAGTGTGATGGGCTGCTTTGCAGCTTCAGGACCTGGACGACTTGCCATAATTGATGGAACCATGAATTCTGCGCTCTGCCTGAAAATCCTGAAGGAGAATGTCCGGCCATCAGTTCGTGACCTCAAGCTCAAAGCGCACTTGTGTTACGCAGCAGGACAACGATGCGAAACACACCAGCAAGTCCACCTCTGTAAGGTTTAAAAAACAGCACAATGAAGGTCTTGGAGTGGCCGAGTCAAAGTCCGGACTTAAATCCGATTGAGTTGCTGTGGTATGACCTGAAACAAGCCGTTTCTGCTCGAAAAACCATCCAATGTGGCTGAATTCCAAAATTCCTCCACAGCGATGTGAAAGACTCATTGCCAGTTATCGCAAAACGCTTGATTGCAGTTGTTGCCGCCAAGGATGGTCCAACCAGTTATTTGGGTTAGGGGGCAATTACATATTTCACATCGGGCCAGGGAGGTTTGGATAGCTTTTCTCCCTTAATAAATGAAATCATCATTTAAAAACTGCATTTTGTATTTACTCGGGTTATCTTTGTCTAATATCAAAATGTGTTTGATGATCTGAATCATTTAAGTGTGACAAATATGCAAAGAAACAAACAGGAAGAGGTTATAAAAAGTCACAGTATAGTTGGTCATAACATTTCATAGTATAGCATGTCATACCAATTTTAATAAATGAGTCATAGTATAGTGTGCCATAAAAGTCATACTGGAGTATGGCAAAAAAATATATGAATGTTCTGTGTTTGAATTGCGCCAGACAAATATGTTTTTTAAATATAGTGTATTTACTGCTGCTACCACAGTACTGAGGATGACGTTAGACGGATGTGCTTGAAATGGACTGTAAACTGTACACATACTGTCAATAAAAGGATAGTAAGAAATGATGAGTTGAGAATAGAGGGAAAAAGTGCACTGAGCTTGTTTGGTGTATGGAAAAAAACAAACAGGATAAATATTACAGATACACGATTATCCTGGTGGTTCCTGGAGGCGCACACCCACACACCCACACACACCTTACAATAATAATATGATACTCTGCCTGACACACTTCATAAACTCACTGTGACTCGTTTGTGCAAGCAGAGAGGAATCAAGGAAGACTTGTTTGTGGTGAACTGACATTTTTATATTGGAAGTGAAGTTGTTCTCTGTAGCGAGGCGAGCTTCTATTAACTCCTCATCTCCCATCATGCCACACTGCACCAGCTGCCTGAATAACAAGTTAAAACAATCCATCTTCATTTGGGAACTGTTTTATTAAAGATTAATATCAAACGGAGTTTAAAGTTGCCTCGGTGTGTGGTTACAAATACATTTGTTCACAAATGCCGGGTTTGTTTTGGGAAAGAATGTTGCTTTGTCTTTTTTTATGTAATAAAATAGTTACTGCACTCTTGCCCAGTGATTATAAACTCCGAATGAAGGTCTGATTTATTGCAGGACTATTAGACTACATTAGTCTTAGCTAGGGGGACCCAACAATCTGCTAACAGTGAGAGTGTATTTGTACAAGGTTCACGATCTTTCAAGTATATATTTAAACAATAGTCAGGTTCATATGTACACTGCTAATTTACACAACTTTAAAAACGTACAACACCGTAATACTCTAATATTCCAGAGTCTAACCACTGGTACAGGACAAAGTCAGCAGCTCGTTAAAGTGGACGTCATTCTAAAAGTGATGCTTTGTGCAGGCGACAATGAAACTACCGGCAAAAACCTGCAGCTCGACACTAAATGTGTGAAAGAGGTTTTATAGGAAAGAGCATGAGCTGCCATAAAAAGCCATGTGGCAATAAGGTTGTAGCTCAGATGGAGCTCCTGCATGAGCCCTGTTGTATACATCCCCACTTACCCCCCCAACACAGACAGTTTGGTTCATTTCAGGTTATCCGGTAGAGTCTTGTACGGGTTGAGAATACCCTTGGGGTCCAGCATGGCCTTGATATCACCCATCAGAGCTACAGCCTGGCTGGGTTTGCTGTAGTAGATGTAGTTCCTCTTCTTCAGGCCCAGTCCGTGCTCTGCACTGATGCTGCCGTGACAGCTGGCCGTCCACTCGTAGACGAACGGCTCGATGGCGGCGAGAAGAGCCGGGTCTTTGACAGGAGAGGTGATGTTCAAGTGCAGGTTTCCATCTCCTAAAAGGACAGATGCAAATGCAGATGATTAGTTGATTCTGATGGGCAGGTGGTACCTTACATGGTGTGTGTGTGTACAAGTCCATTTACCGTGTAAACCCCGTATATACTACATTTACTCAGTATTTCAGAATGGAGATCAAGCCGTTGTAGGTATACTAATAAAAGAGATACCAAGAGATGCTATCTCATGCTAGCAGGACATTATTTCCCTCCCGATAGAAAGACTTTTTTCGTGTCTTTCCATCTTCTGGTCTTACCTACGTGTCCGTATCCCACCACACTCTTGGCTCGGTCCCCCAGGTGCTCCCTCATGTCCGTCACCAGCTGGTAGATCCGCTCCACGGGAAGTGAGATGTCGTACTTGTAAGTGAAGCCATCGTGAGTCAGCGCCTCTGTGACGCGTTCGCGCATCGACCACAGTGCCTGAAAAAGTGGAAGTGGAAAGGTAGATTACATCATCATCATCATCATCATCATCATAACCAGGATTTGCGTCATAGTTAAGGCTAACACAGAAGTATTATTTAAACACCCCCGGTATGAAACTGATTACTTAAGTTAAAAGGTCAAATGTTTTTTCAGCTGCAGGGTTTTTGCTGTAGTGTGTTTTTACAGCAGCAGGATGGTGTACGTGGGAGTGCAGTCACCATGATCATTGTAATAAAGGAGCATGTCACTTAGTGCAAAGGTGTGGCTTATTTATGCTTCTTAAATAGATATTGGACAACAATGGAGTCCCATAGCACAGAGGAATAAGCTACATCACGATTTGGCTACACAGAAATATTTGTTAAGTTTGCTTTTTGTCTTTTTATGGGACTTGTTGTAGAATATAAACAGGCTTATTCTTAAAAAAAAATTTGATTCAAGACCTTTATTTTTGAGTCTTCAGTCGCCACAGTCCCATCGGTAACCAATGATGACGTCATCGCCTCCTCTAGGAAATTGTGGAGTTTTTCCCCGTCATGTGTTGGGTCAGATCCAGATGTTTCTATGACGACGTAGAATGAACAATCTGCAAGATGGAAGAAAGAGTTTGGCACGGGAGTGTGCGTGGTTATTAACTAAGTGTGTGTGTGAGTGTGTGTGTGTGTGTGTGTGTGAATACCAGAGATGGGATTGGGTAGTTTGAGGTGCGTATTCAGCAGCCTCATACATTCACTGTCCAGGAATTCGTAGGCTGACAGAATTTCTCCCAGCATGCCTCTGGAGAGCTGAAACGTCTTCAGGAGCTGCTCAAAGGTCTCACAGCCTGACAAGAAATTAAAGAGAACAAAAAAAATCTATGGAAAGAATCTCATCTCGACATTTATCAACTGGACTGTGATACAATTTCCTTAACGTTCGGTAAGAGAAAATACGAGAAATATGGAGATATGAGACAATCGTACCCAGAAAAAGCACATTAACAGATTTGGGTTTGCGTGGACAAAGGATGGACACTGCAGTGATGACCCCCAGCGTTCCCTCTGACCCTATAAACAGCTGTTTGAGGTCATATCCTGTGTTGTCTTTACGCAGTGTGGCCAAGCAATCCAGCACTCGCCCATCTGCCAACACCTGTACATGCCACATACATACACCGACCAACATTAGATCAGTGCATTTATCCTTTATAATATGCTACTAGTTCCTCATGTATTTAATCCACTCACCACCTCCAGGCCGAGCACAGTCCCGTGTAAGGAACCGTATCGCAGCAGCCGGAGCCCCCCCGCGTTCGTTGCCACGTTTCCCCCAATGTGGCAACTACCTTTCGCCCCCAGATCAAGTGGCATGATGTAGTCTCTGTCCTCAAGGTACGTGGACAAGTTCTCCAAGACGCAACCTGCCTGACAGGACAGAATGCCTGACAGACGGAGGGAAGAATTCTGAAAGATTAGTCTAATATGCTGTAAGCACATAAACAAACATTGAAAAGACAGGCGGCTGATTCTGTGTGAGACTAAAGCATTTGAAGACTTACCAGAGATACTATCAAAGGTAAGGATGTTGTTCATGAGGGCAGTGGAGAGGATGACCTCATCATAAACAGGCACGCTGCCTCCAACCAGCCCGGTGTTGCCTCCTTGAGGGTTGACCGCCAGATTACGACCGTTACAGTACCTACAAGAGGGGAAATACAACGACTTAAACCACCGGATACTCCCCTCACTTGTGTATTTGTCGTTCGATTCTACGATTTGTTCTTTACTTTAGAATTTGAGACACTTCCTCTGTTGTTTGAGGTCGCAGTAACACTTCACTGGAACCTGCAGAGGATGTATGAACAGAGAAAATGAAAGATGAAAGACATTATCTGTGAATTCTATCGTGGACGTGGAATGAGCTGAATTCATTTCCAGTCATGACCTCTCACTGACTTGAGCCAATCCACATTGCAGGACTCCAGCAGGTCGGGGTCAGTGATGGCTCTGCCCGGTAGGATCTTCCTGAAGAAGGCTAAATCTTCCCCAGTTATCCTGGAGAAGGGCAGCCTGTCTGGGGCTGCAGCGGGGGACGGCCTGGACCCGTCTGCCCCGGAGTGCAGCGTTCGACAGCAGACTCCTAGCTGCCGCGAGGCGGCGGGAAGGAATGAACCGCGAAGGTCCACAGGAGAACGTCCCGCTGTGGCTGCGGATGAGAAGGTGCTGTGAAGGCTCAGATGTCTGAGAGCCGTCCTCAGCCTCAATGTTCTTTGGAAAAACCCCACCATGACTGGAGTACAGGCGCAAACAGGCTGCAGGAAAGAGAGGATGAACCATTAAGCTGGCACTCACTTCAGCTGATGTTCTTATTCTTATTTACCCGGTATGGCGTTGGGACTAGGTGTGTGGAGCAGCTGGGTAAACTACAACTAAAACTACATATCCCTACTCATTTCTGTCAGCTTTGTAGCTAATGTTTGTTAGTTAACAATCCACTGCTGTGATGTAGTCTCAAAGTACTGTAGAATAGGAGTCTATAGGTAACTTATTCATTAGCCGTCCACTTACTGAAAAGCTCTAGAAGAACTTGAATCCACAGAGAGAAACCTGGTGTTAGTTTCAGTTGCTCATCACCACTCGACTTTGTGCTATTTATATTTGTGTGTCTAAATATCACCAGTCCAATTGGAACAACCTGAGTTTTGACTTTGAATTCTCAGAACTAAAAAATAACCAATAACATCTGATAAACTTGCATAATGCTTGTTTGATATCGGACACTTAAGATTTTAGAAAATGTAAGATATATTTATGTGAATGTGGGATTTCATAAAAGTCTATTTAAATCCTATTTTAGATTAAATCAGACACTGGCTTCTTAGTTTCTCTCCACAATATTATATTGTGAAATGTTTTTACATTAGTCGAGTAGTAATGTCATGTAATGTGTCATTGCTCGTGTGTTCTCTGAATGTAACGTTACTACTGTGTTGTTTATGTAACTAGGGAGGAGATATAATTATCAAGCCACTACTCTGAGTATGAGGCATTTAACGTTTACCGTATTTACTCACCGTAAACGTCCGGCTAACAACCTGCATCTTTCTGACCGCGTGTCTTCTCTCGTGTCATATCTAAGAACGAAATCTGTTACAAAGTTGAAGGACGATTTAAGAATGCAACACTGTTACACTGTTTACTGCTACTACTAGCATGGGGGATTTACGGGGGGGTTGAAAGGTCATGCCGACGACAACGGACCAATGAGAAGCCTTCTTTGAGATTGAACCAATAGCTGTGAGCGTCTCGTCACTGTTTAGCCGATGACGACTGTGGAAAACAAAGTCACTTCGTTTAAGATTTAAAGAGACATTACACACTTTTTGTGGAACCTGTCCATCTCATGTGGTGCCTAGACAGGGAACTAACTAATATTTACTTTAAATATAAAATGTTCACCAAGCAGTTTTTTTTTAAAAGATGGAAAAATGCCTGTGACATGAAAGTGATCAACCCTGACTAACACTACACTGAGGTTTATGAAGAGTTATTACAGAAAATGAAAGCTTCTAAGCTTTTAAATCATTCTGGCCACTGTGTTTTCATAAATAACATGTCTAACAGACAACGCAGTTCATTATAAACCAAAAACTGATAGGAATTGAGGTGAACGTTGTCTTGCACCTGTCTTTAATACATCACTGATCCATACACATTCCATACTATCCAACTAGACATTTCTTTTCTGATGAATGCACCGCATGAGCATTCTACAGCTTGAGCAACCGCATGTCTGTGTGTAGTTTTGTAGGAAACAAATGTCTGGCCGACATTCTGTATCATAAAAAACAAACATTTTTGTTGTCCGCTACAGGTGCCTGACTGGAAAAGATGAATACTTAATCCAGTAAATTATTTGTACCTATTCATTACTTTAGTGTCCTTCTTTAGAGTATCAATGACTGAAGAAGATTTGGCCCGGCATGAAAAATATCTTTATAAATAAGAAAAAATAAATCATACAAAATGAATACAAATTAAATTTATTTGAAACAGACAAAACTTCAGATTATTCCTCATGCATTCAGTAAAGTACACAGCATGCAACACATTTTATTTCTTAATTGTTCTCCGTCTCAGCCTACAGTATAAATTACTTTGTAACTAATAATTAAATCCAGTTTTCAGTAACACCGTTAGTGCAGCTCATACGGTAACAGTTTCTCAATACAACTTCAAGCTCACATTGTGTTTAACATAACAGTCTTCTGTGATCCAGGAAAGCCACAAGAGGGAGAACACCATAGAATACTGTGAATCCAGTACACAATCAGAAACCACTTCAGGCACTGGCAATACTTTCAGGAGTCATGACTGAGCAGATCTGAACTGAGGAGAACACGACACCGATAAAAGTCTCAATTCCCGAAACCCAGAGAAACGACGTCTTCTCGGTGTGTCCACGTCTGCATCCCAGCTGCTATTCATACGTGTGGGTACGTACAGCGTGCGGTTATCTCATGCTTCTGGCTTTAACCTAAATGCTGACATGGCTAACAGAACACATAAGCAATTACCCAAATTCATAAACGACTTGATGATGAATCTACAAATGGAAAACAATTGAAACTCTATGTGTCCTTGGCAGTAACGTGTCACAGTAGTATCAGCGCATTGGTCAAACCGTTTATTTTTTTTTTCCCCCCTCAAAGATTTCCCATTTTGAAATGAAATCTCTCACATTATTCGTCTGCTTTTCCTGCTGCTCTGCACAAATGTCTCCCAAAATGTCTCCCAACCTCAGTGACATTTCCAGCAGGTCTTGGCGAGACTCCGTTTGAAGAGCATAGATTTGAAGCTCGATGGCATTCAGCTCAGCAGCGTGAGCCTCCCGAGTCTGAGGGTGATCGTTGTGCTCTCTAAGTTCACTGGTCTCACAGTCAGAGCTGTTGCTGGTCGTACTCTGATATGAGCTTCTTGATGTGGGCCAGTTTGTTGTGGAGATATTCACAGCGGGTCTTGTCCTGGTTGTAGTTGGGGTTGGACTAAAAACGGGACAAAAGAAATAAAAAGACTTTGATTATTTAACAGAAACAGAGAGGAGTGGAGTCGTGCCACACGCAGCGATCTTGGGATAAACACTGACAAGTCTTGAAGGAAGTCGTCACCTTTTTGATTTTGCGATACTCCTGAAGAATTTGATTACGAACCGTCTGTGAGAGAGGACAAGAAGGAATTAATGCAGGTATTTTATGAGGAAGGAAATGCATCAAACATAATTGTTAGACCTCGAGAAGGAACGGGGCATAACAACGAACGTAATCATAGATTTAGTTTTGACGGAAAACTCCACAGGGGCGCCTTTTATGGAATAACCATTACTGACATATTGACACATTTGTGTTTTTTCTTTTCTTAACGACCATATGCTGACATTTCAGTGCCATAATGTTTACAGTGAGAATTACAGCCTATGAAGCGCAATTTAATTTGACATTTTCAGAATTTAATGGCAAAAATTCTCTCCATTTCTTTTGTTTTCCCTCAGAAAAGGGAAACATACTGTGCTCAGCTGAGGATTAATGCGTTTGTCACACCTCTACTTACTGTTCTGCACTTGGTTGCAACAACAGAGTTTATGACAGAAACGAGTGGATTCATCGTTTCACATTGGTATGAAACGAGGACTGGAACGTGCCTTGTATTTATGGGACTCGTGGTGCAGCCGTTTGAGCTGCGTGTCCAGCTCCATGAACTGCCGCATCACTCCGTCAATACGAGCGTGCAGATCTCTGTACTCGCTGTACTCCGTGTTAAAGTCCTGCTTGTGGCTCTGTCTCTGGTCGGGATTGGAAATCACTGCGTACTTCCTGTGCGGAGAACATAATAGGGACAAGTCTGATCAGAACCCACCAGCAGAATACCGCGTTAACAACTTGCAGACGTTTAGTACCAAAAACAAACAACAACAACCACAAACCTGATATCAAAACCTTTTATCTAAAAAAATACTGGATTTTATCATTCGGATGCATTTTGTGGCGAAGAACCAGTTAAAGGTTTACTTACAGTAGATAGTCTGCTGCGTCATTGTCTGCTTTGAGCACACCAGAGTCAAACAACATTTCACTTGGCTCTGAAAGGGAAAAAAAGAACGATTTTAAGATACTGAATATTTGACACGTTATGTGACTAGTCAACACGTAACAGCGCTCACCTATGCAGAACAAGGAGACTTTATCGTTTGGATCCTCTGGACTGTGATCTTTCCTCCTTTCCTTCCTTCCTCTCAACCTATCCTTCTCCTTGACCGAACAAAAACAAAGTCCCAAATCACCCGATGCGTCACGTGAAATAGAACAACCAGAGCTACATGAAAAGTGGTTTTCTCACCTGATCCCTGTGTTTGTGTTTGCTCTTCTTCCTTTTGATTGTGTGTCTGTTCAGATCAGGCACCGTCAGAGGGGACGGAGGAGGGCGATCGGGGTTGGGCGGAGGGGGGTCTGATGCTGGAACTTCGGGTTCCTCCTCAGCACGGGGAGTTGGTTCCAGCCTCTTGGCCACTTCTGCTTCCCGCTGACAGACTGCTGACAGGGAGTCAAACAGCTTTCGAGGGTCAAGCGAGTCCGTTTTCCCGTCACTGCCCGTCTCCTCCGTGACGACTTTATGAGCCGCTCGTTCGGCGGGCCTCGCTCTCGGCTTGTCTCTGGCTGTTTTGCTCGACAAGTGGGATATCCTGGGCTTCTTACTCGCCAAAGGGTCAGTGTATTCCTCGGGCAGGGAAAGTTTTGGGCGGTGCGCCGGGGAGGAGTTGGGGGTGTCCCGTAGTGGACTGACCTGGGCCTCCGGGACGGTGAGGAGGTTCTGTTGAGGCTGAAACAGCCTCCTGCAAAGTCATAAGAAGGTGATGAATAAACAATTTTTTTTGCATATAGTATAATCTTCTTCACAATTCTTCAGATGCTGCTACGATACGAACATGGCGGCAAGAATCTCATTTGTGTTACCTGACAAAGATTCGTTTGAGGAGCTGCTGGTCTCCGGAGGTGTAGCCTGGCCAGTCCCTCTGCAGCTCCTTATACAGAACGTCCTTTAGAACAAATGTGTTGTCTCTACTGTTGAGCTGGCCAACCTGCACACAAACACGAAGACACACACACACACAAAGATAAAGCAGGTGAGAAAATACTCCGTGTCCCCTGTGTTTTTCGTTTAAATGGTTCTTATAATGAGACCTTTATTTATCCGGCTACAGGAGGAAAAAACAAATTACCTCCATCAGTTCAGAGTCCAGCATGTCTTTGTCTTTTGCCGTCAGTCCGTCCTTCTGCAGCCTCAAGATGAGCTCAGGCCTCCTGTACGGCCTCAGAGCCAGCAGATGCGTTACTCTTTCCCTGAGCTGCCTCTCCTGCACGTCAGCCACGCTCTTCCTGTTCGCAGCACAGGCCCCCTTCTTCGGCTTGGAGGCGGCGACTTGGACGCCCCTCTTGACGTTGCCGAGGAGAGACGACTGGGACTTGTCGGCGTGCCGGGGCTTGGTCAGGCCGGCCAGCGCGGGGGCCGGGGCTCGCACCGTCACCTTCTTGCCTGCGAGGGAAAAGAAGGTGATCTCACATCAAAAGGCGGGCACGTGCCTTATAAAAGCAAAAACATGCTCGGGCTGAGGTATCCAACATCGAAAAGGTAAGGTTACCGGTTTGCTCTAGTTTCTTTTGTTATGGTTATATAAAATGTTGCCTAGGTTGAACACGAATCCCAGTTCTAAATGTGTGATACCACTACTTAAAAAAGAGTGCTTTTCCAGGCTGCATCTGTCAAGATCAGACACCAGAGGAAGAGGACCGAGAGGACAAAAAGAGAAAAGACCTCATTACACCTCTTCAGAAAGCCACATCCGGGTTACAAGCATTCAAGTCTCAGCGAGCAAAAACGCTGCCATCTAATTTAGGAAATAACCACACAGTTGCACAAGCCTGTTGTGAGTGAGGAAGTGGTTGGTTTTTTTTTTGCACAAGCTTCCTCTGAACTGACAAAATCATCAAAACTAGTGTGTGTGTGCGTACGTTGACTGAAACAAGATGACGTGACTAAAATATCTGTTTAGAAGGAAGTGGTTTGGTGGTTAGAAGAAAGACGGCGGTAACACAAAAAAAAAAAAGCTAAATCACTGGTTTTATCGTGCGTTTGGATATTTTGGTGAGCAAGTATACATTCTCTGCATGTTTGTGGAGACTCTGCATCCTCTAAAATAACTTTAATATACATTATATGGGCATGTGTGTGTGCTGTACGGCAGTACTGTTTAGCTGAAAACAGACAGAAAACTGCAGAAGGAAGTAAGACCCGACTGTTACCATGTCATTGGTTACTATGCATGTTGCTACGGCAACCAATGCAATATTGGCCGACTGTATTTCGTTGGATGTAATCAGCACAGTACACATGTGTCTTCAGGCTAGTCTTATTCCTGAGCTGGGGTTATGTCTTGCACAACCCCAGCAGAGTGCTTCTCTGCGTCTTCCTACCCTGGAAGCGCCCCCCCTGTTTGATGACGATGGCTCCTCGGCTGCGCGTCTCCTCCTCAGCTTGGGCCATGCTCTGGCGAGCTTTGTCGTACGAGTCATCCGTGGCGTTGACCGTCATCTTTTTCTGAATCACCCCGAGACACGACAGCTCCTCGGCAGCACTGGGAGGAGGGAGGACGGTGAGTAAAAAAAAACAACAACAACAAGGGACCTGACGGAGCTTTCATTGACGTCTCCTACACGTCGTCCTAAGATTGTTTGAGTGCCAGTCCTCTTATCAGCTCCTTTACTACCAAACACACAACATCTATCTGTAGGGCAATAGTATTTATATTTTGGCAACAGCTCCAAAAGCTTGCTTGTAACTCTTGGCATTTATTAAAAACACAACTCTACATTTCCAGACTTCCTAGACCGGTACAGTCAGGACTCCCTGGGGGGGGGGGTTCTGGCATTTAAAAGAGTCTGACAGAGAGATGTAAACCAGCAGGGTGACTTTCACACAGCAGTATTTTAAAAACACTGAAACTTGTTCAGGAGCTCAAGTTAACTCGTAAAACATACAATCACTTTGCACGAACATGCTTACACATAACTCTCATGCGCCATAAAGTGTGTGAAATGTTTGTACCCAGTGCCGTGCTGTTGGAAGCAGTCAAAGCTTCCGTTCGGGTTATCGCGGGCGACGTTCGTCAAGCCGAAGGTGAAGCTCCTCAGTTCATCTCTATTCTCAGCGCAAGGGACAGTGATTCTCTGTGACAAGAGGCAGAGAGAGAGAGAGAGAGAGAGAGAGAGAGAGACCAGAGAAACAATTAGATTCAACATCTTTCAAAACCTTCATGCATGAGATGAGATTATAGAGTTAGTGTACGTCAACAGTTACCCCTTTGTTGCCATTGAAACAGATGGTGGGACGGGAGGACCAACCCTGAAGGAAAAAAAAAGACAAATCATTGAGACATTGTAGACATGCAAATACAGACACACAGATCTGAGAGCAGACCAGCATGTAAAACATACAACATAGAGGATGTTGGTGGTTTCATTACTGCTATTACTCAACTCAACATTTACTTCATGGAAGAAACAAGCGAGGCACTAATTCCACTTTTTTTTTTATCTCTCAGTACCCAAGTACTAACCCAGTACCAGGCTATCCAGTTCCCAAAATAGTTGTCTGTAAACTGCTAAGAACTCATTGGAATGACTTTTAGAAAAGCCTGTAGTGGCGCCAAAAGGAGCTGCGCGAAATCCGACTGATTGCCTCGAGTGATGTCACTCGAGTAACAAGACAGAAGTTTAAAAAAAAAATGAAAATGAGTTTGAGGTGTGGCGTGAGCGAGAAGTGAGTTTGTGGCCCGCTCCTCATCTCTCGCTCAATTGCAAAGCTAAATCGGTGGCCAAAAAGCACTTCATCTACTGTGGATTGCTCACATAGCACACAGAGATTAATGAGGGAATCCCGTATTAATCTCTGTATCTGCGCAGCTATTGATCCAGCGTATCATCCCTAATGATGATGAATACTTTCACACCTAATTGCGGTCCTACTTAAGAGCTCGTTTCCCCTCTAAACACAGATTCATTGTTATAGGTTTATAACACAAATCATACGTTCTACTTTTTCCTCTTTCTACTTTTACTCCCTGCGAAATGTACCCTTTGTGTATCCTGACACTAGTGCCTTTAAATAGATTAAAATGTGATATAAAGTGGCCACTGTCTTAAGGTTCATCAAGACCAGCTTTGTCACATGAGAATATTGTGACCAGGCCCGTCATCTCGTAGGAAAACGGAAGAAGCTCGATGTGCCGATGACTCGAATCAAATTGACCTTTTCATGGGGAGGATTTGTGAGTCCACCTGTTGATGAGTGCAGAGAGAGGGTGGCTGCCAGGAGTCGGTTTTGGCCCGGCTTCATGCAGAGTAGTCTGCGATCAGACCATGTGGGTTATGAATAGCCACACTTAAAGCTAAATAAAGAAACTAGATACATGCACAGCAGCAGCAGCAGCAGCAGCAGCAGCAGCAGTATTGTGTGTACGTTTAAACCCACTGTGTTAGGTGTTTTCCACTCCTTCCTGTCTATCTCATTACAAGAATAACTAGAGGTATGACAGCAGCGGTGTGCGCTTCTCACCTCTCATCAGAAAATGAGAAAACATGTTCACCGAGGAGTTTCCTAACCGGGTTACTAGGAATTAGTGAATAGAGGAAGTGGACATGACTGTTGGGACTTCCTGCACGGTCTGATTCATTTGTGATTAAGTCAAATGTTTGAATTGTATTGTGTCCATCTGTCTCCATGAACCTAAAACTGCCTGCAAAAAGGAGAAGTACTCCATCTCTTAAATCAAACATGCCCCCCCACTACTACTACTACTACTAGCCCCCCCTCCCACAGCCTGTTTCCTTTCTTCTCCCCTCGACTGGTTAACATTCACAATACTTGCCCACCAGCACACAGGGAAGGGTTTCCATATTGCATTATGCAACACGTATTTGCCATTTCATAGCTCAAAAAAAAGGGAGGCTTGTGGGAGACAACAACCGAAGAAGATATTTGGTGAACTTCGGCTGAAATGAAAAAAAAAAAAATCACAAACCCGCCTTCCTCGCCTGTTTTTACCACTACCTTTGTTTTTAAGTAGAGGTCCCCCTTGACGAAGTGGTACAACCGATATCAACAGTTACTGTACGTTTGAGACAATTACTCGAGGAAGAATTGTTTAAAAAATAGCCTACCTTGTGGTTTTCAGAGGAGCCAATGGCTCTTGCCGCGCTGTCAGTGAGTTTGACATGAAAAACAGAGACGTTGCCGCCGTTCAGTTTACCGCTGGACAGTCCGTAACACCGGCTCTCCTTCAGCGCCGACATCCCGCCGTAGAGCTCGCCCTGCCAGGCTTATTATAATACAAATCCCACACAAACAAACAAACATTGGCGAGAAGACGCAGAGAGAGAGAGAGAGAGAGAGAGAGAGAGAGAGAGGCTAAACGGTTCCGTGTGGCTGCTCCTCCGCCGCGCGCTATTCTGGAGTAGATCGCGTTACGTCATGACGGCTGAGTGGATTTGATTGGCCGAGAGACATAAATAAACCGTTACGTAGGGCTTACGTAACCACTTCTACTTTTTCTGCCTCCCCTCTCTCACTATGCTAATTATTTTCTCTCTTTTACATGAAGGGACTTTCTTTGGTTTGAGAGTGGAAGAACAGCTCATTCATATTTCTTTAGGTTTGGATAAAATAAAACAATAAAAAAACACAACTATAAAAGCCTAGATTAAGCTAGGATTTAGAAATACTGAGCCACAAAGCTCTCAAACAAAAAAGGTTTGTTTGTTTTAATTATTTAGTTTTTTCATATTAAGGACTGGTGGTGGATCTTTTAATTACAAGTAGGCCGTGTATAAATACACTGTTACAAGTACAAGTCATTCATTTAAAATGTATAAAAGCCTTATCATAAAAACATATTTAAAATTCCAAAAGCAAAAGTAGTCACTACGCAAAATATCTTATTTCAGAATAACATACAGAATATTATATCATTGGATTATACTTATTGATGCATTAATGTACGTATCACTTTATCATATACTGATGTGCAGTTTATAATACTACCGTCAACATTTATTTGTTAATTATATTGCATTCATAATCTGTAAACTACTAATTCAAGATTCAGATTAAACGCAGTGGAGAAAAAAGATTTACAAGACAAACCTGAGGTCTGCACCAACAGTTAGTTTTTTTTAAATATTTCTGTTTACCCTTTTAATAAATTAAAGTTGGGATTATTCATTCATTTATTGCATTGCACTGATTCTATTACCCTGTTTATGCTGTTCCTTACGAAAAACAACAACACGTGTTTTGAGACCGTCTTTTAAACTAAATCTAACACGGTTTTAAAAAGTCTGTACCTGTTTGTGGATGTACATTATTTATAAATGCTGCCTGATGGTTGTTGGTGTTGTTATTTGGCTGTACAGGATGTTGCAACATAATTTGGCTTAAGTGGCTCAATTGATTGTTTTTCTCAGTCCGTGCATCTCATATTGATTACTTGGGTTAAATATGGTTTGAAAGTCAGCAGTAATAACAGGCAGGGTGTTGACAGAGAGAAAGAGAGAACGACAGATATAAATATAGTTCACCACATCTGTAAACATATACTCAGCTAAAAGTAAAATGTCTGACTTTGAAAAGTACTCCAAAGCAGCGAAATTGCAGCATGTAAGGAGGCTTTGTCTTTGTTTCATGCTCATTTATGGCATGTTAAGGATGTACGGAATATTATATTAATATTCTTTCCTGATGCTTATGCACACTGCTAATTTTGATCGCTCCAACTAATTGCTGTTTGACTTTAATTGCACATCTGGCATTTGAGGGTTGCTGAAGTGTTTTCCTGGTCTCAGACGAGCTCGGAGCCGGTCTCGCTATCTCATTTCCCTTCTGCCTTTTTTTAAAATCATTCATATCAGATACATTCATGCAATTGCTCAGTGCTTTGCAGATAAGTAGAAACTGAAAAACACAAAAGATGGAACAAGCACATGACATTTTTTTAATACAAATGACTCGCTGTTTGAGCATTTGAAATTCATTGTGTGTGTGTGTGTGTGTCTCATCTGTCTCTCTCTCTCTGCCAGTGTTTGAAGCACACGGTTGTCACAAGGCAGATGAGAACTGTTCAAAGCTGACTCATATCAAAGGGCCTCTGGGTCTTTGTAGCGCAGCGTCTGCAACAGGTGACATTTTGGGCTCAAAACCGTTTATAACTTTGAACGCTCGCTGTGGGATCGAACCTCCCCTCAAACCCAGCAGGTACGGCATGGACAGATCAGGACAGAGGAGGAGTGACAGAGGGACACAAAGAGACAGAGGGAGAGGATGAAAGTTAGTATCCTCTCACTTTTTTTTTGTTCTGCAGTTTGCTGCAGGCCAGCAACATCAGGACACTTCATCCAAGAGCCTGAGGTAAACCTTTCAAGGAAATAATGGCATCATGTGAGTAAACTCAGGATTACAGCTTTCTTCTTGTTAGTAGAAAAGGAAGCACTGACATGGTGAGTTTAATGTTCTCTTATTAGTGCTGTGGTTGTGTATCCATCGATTTATTACCCTGTGGATACCGTATGTCTATGTCCAATATGTACGCATTTAAATAACATTAGCAGCCTTTACATTTTTATACATTAACACACAATAAATATAACTAGGATCTACACTAAATCACAATATAGGTGTCCAGTTCGTCTTGTATATTGATGTAGTAAACATAGAGACAGCCTTCTGAAACTTGGTTTATTTGAATACATATCATGCTTTCTTATAATGTATTTTAGCTTGTAGAATTTTTTGAAACACGGATAAAAGAATATTATCAGGAGAATATTATTATAATTGCTTCTTTAGACCAGATTTTTTAGAAAGACAGCAGGTACAAGATGCCCATGGCAGGCGTTGAAGGTGATTTGCTGTTGCAATTTGAATATTGTAACATCTTTGTTATTGAAAACATGCTCAGACTTTCCTTCACCCTCAAGGCCATGGCGGACCCCCTGTCAGACAGCAGCCCCCTCATCAGTGCAG
Source organism: Leptoclinus maculatus (assembly GCA_032191485.1). Taxonomy (NCBI): domain Eukaryota; kingdom Metazoa; phylum Chordata; class Actinopteri; order Perciformes; family Stichaeidae; genus Leptoclinus; species Leptoclinus maculatus. Next base: position 16,628,463 of record JAVDOI010000003.1, read on the forward strand.
CAGCCTCCTGTAAGCTTCGTCTGGTCCGCCTGCTGGTGGAAGGTGGAGCTCAGGTCAACAGGTGCAACCCGAGAGGAGAGACCCCTCTCCTGGCTGCCTGTAAGGCCCAGAGAGGGGAGCCTGCTGGGCCTGCGACGGTGAAACTCCTCACCTACCTGCTCCAGAACAAGGTCAGTCTGCAGTGAGTAACATTGGCAATTTCAACGCAGAATATATGTGCTTACATGCTATCTACAGAATGCAAGTTTTCACAGAAGATGTATTTCTAATGCATATTAAATGTGTACCTGCAGTAAGAGAGGTATACGGTACTAATGCATATGGTTCAGCAATACCAGATAAAGTGTCATCATAATCAGATTACATGTATTTCTAACTTTACTTTTTGATTCACTAACAAGCTAAATTGATAGACTCACGCTGGGCCATTGCTGAGGTTTCATCTGAGTTATTGTCTTCTATCAACTGACCTCCAATGTGGCACCAATCAGGCAGATCCAAATGCACAGGACCGGGCTGGACGCACTGCTCTGATGTACGCCTGTATGGAGCGAGCAGGAGCTCAGGTGGCGTCCACCCTGATAGCAGCAGGAGCCGACCCCAGCATGGAGGACTACTCCGGAGCCTCAGCACTGGTGTACGCCATCAATGCACAGCACCGGCCGACACTGAAGGTCAGTGGAGACTGGTGGAGATGGAGAAAAAAAAAAATGAAACAAAATAAAGATGTGTGTTAACTGGAGGTGAACTAAGCTGCGAAAATACTCGAGGGTTAGTTTAGGCTTTATCCAGCAGTGGTGGAAGAGGTACATTATACATTCTTCTGTTAGGAATGTTTGAATTATAAAGTAGGTCAAGGTGGAGCTAAGATATTATAACTTATTTATATACTTTTGGGTACTTTAATCTAGAACAATGCATCATAGTGTATAAATTGATCATATGTTTTGTGTCTTAATTTGAAAAGTAACTTTTCTATCAAGTAAATGTAGTAAAAAAGTACAATATTTCCCTCTGAGATATATTGTAGTAAATGTATGAAGTAGCATAAAAGGGAAATACTCAACTCAAGTAGAAGTACGTTTATTTTCAAATGTGTAGCTACTAGATATCACGAACAAAAATGTCGGTATTTGGCCCCATCGAACCCCAAATACAATCAATACCTCAGCAGCACTGTGTACTTCAGGTGTTGGTGGACGCCTGCCGGGCCAGGGGTCGTGACATCATCATCATCGCCACAGAGATGGGTGTGAGCGGCGGCCCGGTGACCAGGCATTACCTGAATGTTCCTCCATGTCCCAGCTCCTCGCCGGTGTCCTGCATGTCCCCGTCAGACATCGTCCTCAGGACCGGATCACCCAACTCACCCGAAGGTGAAAACATCTTCAACTTCAGAGGAACTAGTGAGTACTGCTGATTGTTCAGAAAAGCAGATTAAGGAACATATAGCCGACTATTGTTTTGTAGGGTGTAGTTCAGTTAAAGTACACTTTACATCCCCCTTTTATACTTTTATTTTTGTACGAGTCACATCATCGTTGCATAGTTTTAATGCCACTGAGAGTACACATCACCACACGACTAATTGTGTCGTTTTGACAAAAATAAAAGCAGACATAATATCCACGATGGTTGATTACCCATTTCTATTGATTTGTGAAATGTCACATTGTACTTCAAATGAATTAAAACACTCGCTACCAGGAAGGTGAGAGAAAAACATTTGTGGTAATTGGGCTAAAAAATGCAAAACCACGGAAAAAGCTCACTACATAGGGAACATAGATGGGAAGTCCTTAAACTGCTGAGAAAAAAATATACATCTGAACATCTACAGTTACATCAAACTGGGCAACTCCATCTGCCGAGAAACTCTGAATTCCAGCTGAATGGCCCTTTAAAAGCACAATAGCTGTGACATTGGTGAGTAACATTGTGCAAGTGTTTTCACCTTGATGGTGAGATCAGCACCATCAACAGCAGGCTACTTAGTATGCAGACACCATGCCCCTCCTGGATATAGCAGAGCGGTGTGTAACAAAGGCACGTCTAGACAGATGAGAATAAATTCCTGGTGGTTGAAATCATTAGCTGAGTGCTCCTTCCCGAGGAGACGAGATGGAAATGTGTTGTCAGGGTGAGGTGAAGCTAACTCCTGGTGGTGCATTACAATGAAAGATTGCAGCACTGCATTGTGGGAGCTTTTATATTAACAGTGACCGTTTTAAAAATGCTTTTTCTGCCAGTTTTCTAGTACAAACACACCACGTACTCCTGCATAAATCTGCTTAGAATTAGTATGTAGCATACATTTGTACTTATATACAGTAGCTCCATCCTCAGACCCTCAGGTATAAGGAAACCACTTTAATGGGGGAAGAAACTTAAGGAAGAAGACAAAGAGATGTGCGAAATGGAAAAGAAGGAACAGTTTTTCTCAACTACTTCCATGTGTGCTTTTCACTCATTGTCTGTGTCTTATTCGCCTCAATCAGGCCAAAGGGGAAGCAGCAGCGGCAGCAGCAACGGCAGCGGCAGACATCCCTCCTGCGAGCTGAGTCCGCTGAGCCAGTGTAGCACTCCACCGCCCAGACAGAGAATGCTTTCTGAACCATGGCTGGCCATTCACAACCTGGCCTGTCTGAACCGGACTTACGAGGAGGGCATGAGGGAGAGGAGCCGGCAGGAGGAGGGGGGGGGGGGCAGAGAGGATTCAAGGAGGGAGCAAAGAGGGAGGGGAGATGAGGAGCCACATTGGCATCAGCCCAGGATGGAGGAGAGAAAGGAGAGCGCGGTTCAAAGGAGGCACAACAGATATGGAGGTGAGGATTTTCTTCCCAGGCTCTCTCAGTCGGTCCTCTTCCTCACAGAGATGAGCTCGTCTCAGGCAACCCCAAGCAGACTGGTCCCCCAGAGGTGTTTGACACCTGGAGGTTCAACATCAGACAACGTGACCCAGAGGAGCTGTGTCGAAAAGCTTCCAGCCTGTTCGTCTCCTCACTCCCCACTTCGCAGGAACACCCTTCCTTTCCTCACGGTGGTTCCTCCTCCGCTTCACCTCCCGCCCTTAGCCAATCAATCACACTCCCACCTCCAGGTTCCAATCCAGGTGTCCCCCTCCAAAAGCAGGAGCATGGTGTTTCTGCCTCACCCGCCCAGCTCCTCTCCACCCTCCTCTTCATCCAGGGCATCTGGGAGATCGGCGTTATTCCCCCGGCTGCCGCTCGCCTCCTCTTTGACCTCCCTGGTTGCTGCTCCGGCCTCCTGCAGCGAGAGGGGCAAGAGGTCACCGCGTCGCCACTCGGTGCAGCTTGAGCAGATCAGAGGAGGAGAAATCCTTTAGGCCGTCATCCCATCGATGATGTGGTTCTCTGACAAGCTGCAGCCGAGTAAATCATTTTAAGATCCCAACATCACTGCGATTACAATTTATTGTTTTGTAACAGAAGTGCAAAAATAAACCCTTGACTGTGAAAAACGTTTTTAATCAATAAAGTGTGACCTTTTATAGCCAAGCTATGGCTGCTGACCCCTCCTCACAGCGTTCATATATCCCAGTGAGCTGAAAGCCAATTCAATCAAATAATAGTTTGTTTTTAAAAGGTCTGAAATGGTAAAACTCAGGTGTGGCAAGAAACAAAATGCTACATTATATTTAGAAAGTGAATATTTTTGTAGTAAATATGCTTTTTCTTAATCCCTATACAGCATTTCACGATCCCTCCAAATTGGGAACCACTAGTTTAATCTGTATTCTCATGCTGAGTAATAACTTCAATGGAACCAGTACCTTAAAATCTACAGATAGCACTTTAAACGATTTTGTGGAGGAACATGGTGACCGTATCAGTCCAGTAAAAGACGTGTTCATGGCAAAAGGAGTGAAGTCATTTTATTTGTTTTTAATATGTATCTACAACAAGGGGGACACAGGCAAAAACGACTGACAACTTGATGAAAATTAAAAGAAAAGCAAAAAAAAAAAAAAAGAAAAAGAAATACATTTATTATCAATGCAGTTTTCCCACCTTTTTTTTCCCCAATAAGCAACATTTTTTTGTCTAAAGAAACTTTACAATATAAAGAAACATACGAAGAAGGAACCTCTCATTTTACTACACGAGACATTTAGGATCTGAAACTACCCTAACATGAGATACAAAGCAACTCCCCAAGGACAGACTGCCTCATATTCAATACTGCTTTGTCATCAAGAGGAAAAAATTAGGAACTGAACAGAAAAATCTTTACTCCCCTCAAAAAAAAAAAAAAAATCCTCTTTACCCTCCCTACCCCTGAATGTTACAGTATTATACATCAGCACAATAGAAATACAGAAATGATCAACGTTGTGACGGCTTTACTTACAGGACAGAAAGATAGAGAGAAGTTCGACTGCATTTTATACAACAGTATTTCAAAAGTACAGGGGAGGAAACGCCTGTTCCCGCACTCTCTCTACCTCTTCTCAGCAATAAGAACAAATCTGTCCCTTCATTTTTTTTTTTTTCTCTTTACTTTCCCAAAACATTTCTCCCCGGCCCATTTTAAATAGATAAAAAAAAAAAAAAAAATCCTTCATAGTTACGCCTGTACTCTGGTCCCTGGTGTGTCGGATTGAGAGCCAGTGTGCCCTGCTTCCGGTTTCGTGTCAAGAGGGAAGTTAAATGCAGTTTGTTTTGAGAGTGAGACGAGGAGGGGGACGGAGTTTAATTATGAAAAACTCTCCTTTAGTTCTGTTCTGGCAAATTCCCTGTTCAACATAGTGAAAAATATGCCTGTTTTGGTGGCTTTTTTTCGCCACCTCGCTCAAAAAAATTTCCAAGAACAGAGGCGGAGGAGGGAGGCCTCTGGACAAGAATCCTGTTTGAATTTAAAGATTTGCCGAGGAAATGTGTGTGTGACAGTGAGTCAGCTAAAGGCGTTCAAACACACTCACCTCGACACGGTCCTCCCTCATCCTCTTAGACCCCTCGGCGCTTTACAGCGCTGATGCGCAAGTAAAGCGCCACGTCTGTCTGTGCATGAGGTGAAATAGCATAATATTCTATAGCAGCTCCAGTTTCTGATGCTCATCATCAAAGACACACCATCTTTGAACAAACACACACACACACACACACACACACAGTTGCCCCGAATCAGCACGTTTCTGATCAACTGTTGCTGTGATTTGAAAATATCAAAACATGTCAATGATATCAAAATGCATTTTACAGTATTTACAAAAAGATTCAAATCAAAAGATGGTGAGAGTTGTACAAAAAAAAAAAAAAAAAAAATCAGAGGGTGGTGTGAGAGAGAGTCAATGCTGGCCCGTTGGAAAGGTGAGAAAAGGGGAAAAGGACGGAGGTCTTTTTCTCCAAGATGGGCAAAGGGAGGGAGGCCACTCGTCACAGTCAACAGCCTTTCCTCTTCCTGTAAAAAACTGATCAGCAGAGAGCCAGAAGTCCTTTCAGAAGGAGCACCGCATGTACGACAACAGGTCTGCAAGCTAAACTGACTGGTGTGTAAAAGCAAATGTTCCATAAAAGCACAGACATACATCACAGTGTGTTGAGGACTCATCAGCAAACAAAAACAATCCAAGTGCTCACTACAGCTCAGCAGAGATGAGAGAACGCAGCCTACGCACATGTCAGAGTGAACGGCAACCTAAGTGGGCAGCAATAGTGGAAGCAGCATGAGTGTGTGTGTGTGTGTGTGTGTGTGGGGGGGGGGGGCTTCAGCACCTCCAGGGCTCGGAAAGAGTGTCTAATGATGTCAAACGGAGATGAGGAGACGCTGCTGACTGGATCTGCATATTTACACAGTTGCTACTAATTCGGCAATTAACAAAAAAAAAAAAAAAAAAAAAAACGAACAAAAAAAGAAACCGGGATAACACTTTAAAAAAAAAAAAGTAACAATTATTCATAAGACAAATTTAAAGTACATAAATAAATAGAGCTGTGCATTTCACTGCATGGAAGCTACTAAAACAGGAGCCGCTTCTTCTTCTTCTGGTTTGGATTATTGAACAAGGAGTTATAAATTTAGAAGGTTGCTAAAACTCTGATAAAGATTTAAAAAAAAAAAAATAAGAAAAGAAAAAGAGGGCCAATCAGTACCGTGATGGATAGAATCTTACCTGCAGGGCGCAGCGTGCTCACATGGAGCCACATGTTACACAGCAAATGATTTCTGATCTGTGTGCACATATGCTGTGTTCATCATAACAACGTGCCCGTACAAACAGAAATTAGAACCTAATCTTAAAATGATCATACCAATATCATTAATAACAATAATACAATAATAAAAATAGCAATGATACAATACATACACAAAAAAAAAAATGAGGGGGGGGAACAAAGTTCACTGATCATCACAACATCTCTGTTAAAAATGTACACACAGAGTGGGGAAGGGGGGGGGGAGGAAAGGGGTCGTTTCATCCGACCCTCAACTGAATCCGTCGGGAGAAACTAAACTAAAACAATGATGATAAAAAGTCCAAAGTCGTGGTTGAGAAGCTTCCAGGCAGCTCTGTGTCTTGATGGGAGGGCTGTGTTATCCAGTCTCCTCCCTCCCTCCTTCTCTCGGTTTGTCCTCCTCCCCTTGCTCATTGTCTAGAACCTGACAGGAAGCCAGGGAGGCCGGGGCCGGAGTCAGAGAGGAGGCTCTTCCTGTTGCTCTGTGACTGCTTCCTATTCAGACCGGCGGCCATCTTGCATGCTCCAGGAGGGCCCGTCTTAATTAGAGTCCCAGCATGCTCAAGGGCTGTCCCAGAAGGCTGTGCGGCCATAGAGTTCCCGAGTAAGAAGGGGAAAGGGGGGGGTAGAGAGCGGATCCCGTATCGGTGTGTGTGTGGGGGGGGGGGGGGGGCAGAGGGTGTGAGAGAGGAGGGGAGCGGGTCCAATCCGAGGTGAAGTAAGGATTGTATTGAAAGGGGGGGGGGGGGGGGGGGACAAAAAAAATCAGGTGCAGGGGTACAAAATAGGGGGCGGGGAAATAAAGAAAAATACAAAAAAATAAGGAAAAAATAAAATCACACACTCATCGTCATGTTGGGTGAATACTGAAAAGAGAGAGAGGGAGGGGGGGAGGAGGGCACAGATGAGTGGATACGTCACTGACAACATGTAAACACCAGAGGGCGCTCACGCCCAGCCCTGCAAAGCTAGAGGACGCACAGACTCAACTCAACAATTCTAACACAAGTAATCAATACTGTAATAATTCAGTCATATGTCTGATGATTACGGCTGGGTATCGAGTATCTTCTGGTACAGACCGAATTTGTATGTAGCACAAAGCATCGGAAACGGTTAAACTAATCGCCTTGTTTACGTATTCTAAAAACAAGACGCTTCACTGTGGTGCTCAAAATGCACTAATAACGGCTCGAAAGAGCTCTTATTTTGAAATATTTCTAATGATTCCCAGCTGTACAGCCGACTCGTTGAATCAGCGTATTTGAGCTCAACTTTAATTGCAGGCTGTGGCACCCTGTGGCTTTGCAGGCCCGAGGTTAAGAGACACAATGCAAGGTACACAGTCCGCCCCTCCACCTGGTGTGTGTCTAAAACTTCAACAACTACTTTATTCTTAAAGCTGGAAACATTTGTCCTGGGATAATAAATCAAACAGACTAGGCATTTGTGTCCTTCAGCTGATCACTGATACAGAGGGTACCCAATGCATACACAGTGCATTTTGAAGTGATTAGTAAACGGCTACAATGCAAGCAGAACATCAGATATTCTTTACAGGCTTTTTTTTTTTTATTACTATTCTGTTCAATTAACTTGCTGTTGTGCGCTTTAGGAACAATGCAGCAAGTTTTGCATTCCAAATCCATCGTGCTTTGTCCCACAAAATGAAGCGAACCCTCTGCTTGCATTCTTGCACTTAATGTAATTCACCATGAAGTCAAGGAGAACTGTTAAGGGTGGTGAGATGCCAGTCACTCGCTCTACTTACACTTTCGCTTTGGAATGGGTTCAAGAAGTTTCCGCCCATTTCGCCGTCGTCTCTCGGCGTTCCAGGAGGGTTGTTCATGCCCCCCATGTTATTAGGGGAGCTCTGGAGGAGGAAGAGGGCAAAAGAAATTGATCAGACGCCGTCTTAAAAAGTGTAGAAAGCACAGAACACGCGGCAAACAAGAGGTCACTGGAAAACCGTTTTTACTCACCTTTGGCAACCCATCCATATCCCCAGACCCTGAGGAAGAGAAAGGAATGGCTCAATTGTATTTCAAGGTAAACTTGCTAAAAAAAAATAAAGCAGCATTTTAGTTGCATCAGTGATTGGTAAAGCCCCCACTGTGTTTGAACTCACCTAGTGATCCGTTCATGTGGTGTGGCTCCATGGCTCCCATAGCTCCCATTGGCCCGTCAGGCCCAGGTCCCATAGGGAACTGGTGACAAGATGAAGAGCAAGCCTTATAAACCACCGCAATATTATTTTCATGTTTGACCTCTGCGGTCTTCTCAGCTTCGGGGGTGAAGTCGATGATTTGATTTATTCTTCCCGGTTCATTTCCTGACCGTCGCGGCAGCATTACGTTTCTCTAATGCCGAGTTGTGCTGGTGCCCAGTCATGTGGTTTAGAAACCCCATTTTTAAAGTGGATTCATTTTTGTGGGCGAGGTTGTGTAATTTTAATCGTTACAACAACATCCATAATTCAAACCCTGAAATCAATCTGCAGATTCTGAAACCGTTTTCAAGTCTGGAAAGTTCAAACCGTTGAAACAACATTACGGAGCCACTTGTTAACTTGAAAGCACGCGTGAGGACTCACATTGGGTCTGTTGCCGCCCGGTCCGATAGGATTCATCATAGTATAGATGTTTTCACTGGAGTTGGTAGAATCTGAGGGGGGGAAAAAGAAACAACAAAAACTTTATCTCCATGACATAGAGAGATAATGTTGATCACTAAGTACAAAGAGTTCATCAAACAAATGAAATACTGAAATGTAAAATAGACATGAAAACACTGGTGGTTGATGAGTTGATGCGTGTTTAGTGAGAAAAAAAAATGTGAGACACGTCTATTTCTAAAATAAGTGTGAGTGCTGGGGACATAGTTGGGTGACGCACCACCTGGGCTGGGCATGATGGGAGTTCCAGGTGGACCTCCTCCGCCTGGTGGACCCTGGGGGGGGGGGGGGGAGGAACGAGCAGTGACAGAGGTTAAAATGACACTCATCACAACGCGATTTAAAGTCTAAACGTAGGCAGGAGAGATGCTCTCGTTTCTGACAGATCTGAACTCACCACATAGTTTCCTGGAGATGAGGAGGAGTATGCTATCTGCAGGGGGGGAAAGAAGAAACAGATCAGAGGGTCAGAGGACACTGAATGGGAAGCTTCACAATCCAATACAACAGTCCTGCAACACCCGTCACTTATGTGCAGACTGCAGCAATGAAAGTGTGCCGATTTCAGTCTTTGATTCGACAGTTTGTGCTTTAAATATCCTTTTAAATGGACTTCAGGGAAACTGCCTCGGAAAAGAGGAACATTAGTCACAAGTATCCCTCGATCAAACTGACTGATGGACACCAGAAATTGCAGAGCAAAATCAACACCTCTCTGAACAATCATATGCATGGCATTTGGATTTTCGCTGTGTTGTTAAAAAAGTAATTGCACGGCACTGAAGGTCTTCTCCCGCTCCCTTTGCCCAACATCTTTATTGCATGTATACAGAACGAGGCTTTCTGACTCACAGAGTTAGCATTCGGTCCTGGCCAAGGCCCTCTTCCTCCGGGACCCCTGAGGCAAAACAGCAAGAGAAGGAAGAGGAAGAAGAAGAAGAAGAAGAAGAAGAAGAAGAATAAAAGGGAAGAGAGGAAAATTAAATGGTGTTAAGTGAAAAAGCAAAAATAAACGGAGATTAAGCTGCAATAAGACGCAAAGAGCCGTTCTACTGGACTAGATGTATGAGACGCTTTAACTTACATGTTCATTCCTGGCATGGGGCCGCCCATGGAGTTTGGAGGAGGCCTCATACCTCCGTAATTCTGTCAGACAAAATGTTAAACAGCTTGGTTACATTAAGAGAACTCTTAACAGTAACAAAAATAGTCCTGTCTAATCTTCACAAGAGTCAAATGACATTCAATAATAAATTAAGTGTGTGTGTGTGTGTGTGTGTGTGTGTGTCATTGTGGTTTCAGACCCGTACCTGTGGGCCCATGGCCATTCCTCGAGGAGGGTTCATTCTCATTGGTCCGCCCATGTTGGGATGTCCTGCGAGAGCAGAGCCACAGAGTCACACACTGACTGCGACGCACAGCACATAACCCACTGGTGTTTGTGTAAATCCACATATGGCTACTCTCTTAAAGTCAGGAATTAAGACGTGCCGCAGACAATGCTTCATCCTAATCCCATTAGTCGTAACCCGCTGGCCCCTGAAGATGTAATCTGCAGCCAAAATCACCACCGACCCCTCAGTGAGCCAGACACACCCGCGAGGGTTCAACCCGTACGGGAGAGAAGAACAGAATTTGTACAAAAAAAAACAAATGTTTTGGGCGGTATGGCCTGTGAGATAATAAAGATAATATAAATGGACTATACATTTACAGTGTCAAACTAAAAATGATCAATAAAAGGCAACGTCTACTTAACGAAATGAACAGATTTCATGACAGGGAACCAGAATTTCGACTACGAGAGCTGGACCAGCCTCACCTTGCGGTCTTGTCGGGTCCAAACTGCTTGGCAGGAGCGGCTGAGATCCAGGGATTCCCCCCGGAGGCTGAGGAAAGACCAGACATGGAAAACTGATTGAAACACCGACTCCCCTTCACACTTGGCAACACAGATACTGAACAAAAACAGTGTCTGAGAAATAAAACCCTGCTCATGTACCTGATTTGGCATTCGGAGTGCGGGGCGCGGTCCACCTGGATACCGTGGTGACATGAAAGGCTGCAGAGAGAAATGGAGGAAAGGGGGGGGGGGGGGGGAGAAAGGAGGGTTGAAGGTGGGAAAAGTTGGGAAAAGACAGACACAGAGAAAACAACAATTCCATTATTGATAAATCCAAAAGCTCTCAAAGCGGAGTAGCGCTGAGGACACACAGATGGACACAGTGGAGTTGGAGAATGGAAGATGACACCGACAGATCATCAACACATCTGGCCAGAAACATAAAAACAATAAACTTCAACTAGTCAGTGTTTTATCATTTTTAACAATACCTACTCACACACACACTCAAAGCATGTTTTTGTGTGCGTGTGTGTGTGTGTGTGTGTGTGTGTGTGTGTGTGTGTGTGTGTGTGTGTGTGTGTGTGTGTGTGTGTGTGTGTGTGTGTGTAACGACAGCGCTGTGGTGTAAGCTGATTCGGGCCTGTGGTCTGCCTGCGTAGTTAGAGACACCTCAGGCCAACAACACCGTCCAAAAGCCTTAAAGGAAGCATGTCCACACTCTCTCGCACACAAGACACGGAAACCAGAAACCACAAGAATGAAGAGCCGGGCTGCCGCGGTTAATGGGCAAAGACTAGCTTTACAAACTCCACAGTGGCATCTGTAGCTCCTGTTCTGGAGAAGTGTTGAAACACACGCTGACTGAGAATGAAAGTTCATTACTGCTGCGGAATGAATTACTTTTCTTATCTAGTTGGAAGTTTAACTCAAAACTCTTTCTATGTGTGTGTAAAGCGGGAGTACATACGTGTGCCCATGTGTTTTGTGCGTATATATGCGAGGTGTCCACAGTGCCTGTCCCCTGTTTTATTTATAAGGTGCAAGAACAAGTAAGCAGAGCAGAGGGGAGTATACTGTGTGTGTGTGTGTGTGTGTGTTAAGAGTGGAGGAGCAGATAAGTGTGCAACCCCCCACAAGCTGCTCTGGGGGTGGGGCAAGGAGTGAATTATTCATCCCACACAGGGACTGCCGGTTCTGGGCCTTGGAGAGGAGCGGGCCCCTGCTGCCTCTGGATGCTCGGCTTTCATTAAAAAAAAAAAAAAAGGAGCCGAGAGGGACCGGAGGGGCCGACATCTACGAGGAGTTAGCCAGGACAAAACTAGAGCTAACGGGGCTCCAGGGTAGGAGAGGAAGAGGAGAGCGTGAGAGTAGTGCATCGAGAGAGAAAAAGAGCTTGTGTGTGGGTGAGGGGAGGGGGGGGGAGGATTTAGTGGGAATGAAAGAGAGCGGGGTGTTTGAGAGAAAGAGTTTGCGTCTTACCTGGCCATGGGGTCCCATCATGGGGTTGCTGGGGTTGTGTGGGGGGGGTTGTGCGTGGGGGGACTGCTGAGAGCCGGGTGGTCCCTTTAAGAAAGAAGAGCGATATCAGAGAGAGGGGAGGGCCCAAAAGTGGGCTTTACACCTGGAGGAATTACCCGATCAAAATAATTTTTAGAGCGAGGGGGAGAGGGAGTCAGTCTTTAGGTTGAGGAGGAAGAAGAGGAGCAAGTTAGATAATGTCCTCAACAAAAGACACAGAATTAAAAGCCAAAGCCCAACAGAAATATGTATTTGTGCTGGATTGCTTTAACATGTGTGTGTTTGATGAAAGAGATGATCCATGGGACCCTCAGGTGAAAGGAGGAGGTGGAGTTTTCTGCTCAGCCACATGGGGGCAGCGTTGCCAAAGGCTCACTGCAACAGGACAAGATAGCAGCAGGACAGGCACTAGTGGCAACTTCGGACCACAAAGATGTTCAAAAACATAAAACAAGTTACAGTTGGGAGGTTTTCCTGCTCATTGTGAGCCTACTTCAGTTAACAATGTAGCAAAGAAAGCAACCCCCCGATCCTCTCGGACACTGCTGTGTTATTGCTGACATTTCACCCCGAGACAAGAGGTTAACGGCCCCTAATAAATAACTCCTTATGCAACAGTCTTACGACGGTCAGTAACCTCTTCTCTTCTCTTCTCAAACTGGTGATTGGACAAAACCAGACATTTTTGAAGGCATCACCTGCTCTGGGGAAGCTGTCGAGGGGATTTCATATTTTCTGACAGTATATAGAAAAATAACGTTTAATCTATTTAACAAATGATATAATCAGCACATTTAATTGATAAAGAAAAAAAAAAAGATTGTGGCCTAACAACATAACAACATGTTAACATTTCTCATAGTACAGTATCGAAGAATACATTGTTTAGGTCAAAAAACTAGTGTAACAGAGCAGATTATTAAGTAGCCGTGAACATGAGCCATATTTGCAGCAAACAACCGGAGCTTTCCGTCCCTTTAACACAACATACACACACAAACCCTCGCCCAATCTCACTCCCCCACCAATGTTATAAATAGCACGTCCATGTGTCTCTCCCCACCATCTCTCCCCCAACCCTTCCCCGTGCTTATTCACAGTCGTACTCTCACTAATCCCCCCCCCCCCCCCCCCCCCTCCCTCTCACCATCACCACCATCCTCTCAGCACATTGCCTCGTTCTCAGCAAGCAAACAATGGAGTGGTAGGTAGCCACAGAAACAAACACCGGGCCACAGTCCTGGTGGCACCGATCTTTCACATTTCCCTCTCATTTTCTTCTTCATCTCCATCCCTCCCTCCCTCTCTCACTCGTGTCACTCGCCTTTTCTCTCCCCCCCTCCCCGACTCTTCTCCACCACCTTATCGTGCCTCCTGCCAAATGCCAGTGCTGTCCATCACACCACTGCCTCACGGAGGATGTATGTGTGTGTGTGTGTGTGTGTGTGTGTGTGTTTGTGAACGTAGGCCTGCTTGCGTTTGTTTGTGTGTGCATGCGTCTCATTCTCTTCGCTCTTCAGACAGCCATCTCCCACACTAAAACCTTTCCCTTCACAGAGCCGAGACAGGTCGGAGACGGAGACGGAGGGAGTGGAGAGAGGATGAATACGGGATGGTTGAATCACGGATCGGTCGAGGAGCAGCCCGGCGAGAGCGAGCCACAGATGAATGAACGGTGTGAGCATCAGAGGCTCGGGTGGGTGTTAACATTGAGAGTGGAGTGAACGATGTTTGGGAAAAATGTGGGAAAAACAAGTCGGACTTGTGGCGTCGTCTGATCAAACGCGATTATTGATTTTAGAATGAAGGACTTAATTACTAGACCTCGACTGATACTGGATTTCTGAGGCCGATATTGACATTTTCATCAATAATCCGATAATACATCACCTGATCTTCTTTTTGTTTTACATAGATAACATTTTGTTATAAACATACGTCTGACTAAATGTAAAAACATGTTTTTTTTTACAGATATTTCTTACAGGTTCAGAAAATTCTCAATCTTTTGAAGCTAAACGAACCCTATTAGCTGAAAAATGTACGATCACAAAGTTTCACCAAGTTGTCGTATCGCTGAAGTTTCTGCCCAAACATAAACACCAACACTATTATATCTTTAAAAAGTGAATATAAGTGGTTGTCAATAGGTGGGAAAATTATTATTCCTTTAAAACACGACTGAATTAAAGTAATATACTGTACTTTGAGATACAATAAACCATCTCAAGGTGCTGGAGACGGAATTCAAAGAATATGCAAATACTGCCTAAACGTTACGTGATTTGTTTTTGGAGAGTCAGGTGTATGAATGGGAGAGAGACAGAGATGCGTGTTGTCGGAGGTGATGGAGGTGTGAACAGGACAGTGACGGTGGGGGTGGGAGGGGGTAAGTCATACCTGGAAGAAGCCTGGGGGCATGGGACCACCTGGCATGGCTTCGTTCGGGGGCATGTTGCCCATCACAGGGCTGGGCGCTGCTGCTGCGCTCTGAAACACACAAGTGCAGTGATTAAATGTGCTGTTCTGTGTGCAAGTGTCACTGTGTGTGTGTGTGTGTGTGTCCATCTGCTCTACAGTGATATTCATGTACATCGTGCACTGGCCAAAATATTACTATAGGGGGCAGTGTCTGCACCTGCAATAGCAGCAAACTCCATCTAAAAGTTTATGGTTAATTCAGAAAAGTGTCTTCTATTAAAACCTTTAAATTCCAGAATCTGTGGTAGTGAAGGAGGAAAAAAAAAAAAAGCTCATCTCTGAACAAGATAAGTCACACGGAGAAATCCTACAGAAGATGTTTTTGCTGTAGAAGAGTTTGGTCTCTGAGAGAAACATTCATGAAGTCTCAGTGACACAAAGCTGTAAAGAGACAAGATTTATCGACCAATAGGAGCCGAAAACCTCTACAGGGTATGTGATGATTCATATGATTATATTTATTATGGTCCATCTCATATACAATTTGTTTTATTATTATTTAACAAACGGCAGAAGTATAACCTCTCCGATGTCTTGTTTCCATAGAACTAAAGAACAGAGAAATATCATAACTTATGTGTCAGATGTGTACATTCAACTGTGTAAGTTTGTCTGTAGGTGGCGATGTAATGCATCACAAAATAATACAAAGTGCTTCGTTTTTATGTGAAAGAATCTACCGCGTTATCTTTGCGTCTCATTTCATACTCAAATTTCCAGATTATATTAAGAATATGTTTTCCATCTTTTGGTTTGTTTCATTTAAGGGAGTTTCACTTTGTTACATTATTTATTTATTTACCTAATCTTAGTTTAAACACTTTTTTTTCTACTGCTTTTGTTAGTTTACAATTATCTTATTTAAAGCCTGTTGTCATATTAAATATCAAAAATAAATCATGAACATCACAATGTAATATTTAAGCATTGCATGCATTTGTCACCTCATTTGCTGATTACAATTTGTTTTTTATAACTGGCAAATTTTGTACACGTTTATTTCAAATCATCATATCTTAAACAATCATTATTTAAATCCTGCATATGATTAATGGAATTACACTAAATCAAAAAATAGCAACAAGTCATCTGCAAATAAGTTGAGTTTGTACCGTTTTTTAGCAATTAAGAGCTACTAGCTTCTGTTTTAAGACAGCTGGAATGCGAAAGGGTTATAATATACACAACATATAATACACAACAATACTGTTATTAGATCATAGAACATTACATGTACTCAAAGTACACGCACATTCTGAAATGAAGGAGGAATAGATGCCGTTTGAAGTAGGGATGTTCTGAACCAAGGATCGGAATCAGGGCTGAACCGAGCGTGTTTTAATAGATCGTGTCTGACGAAATAAAGCGGACACCGCTGTACAACCAAGTGGACCGAGTGTTTCTGTAGTTTCCACAAATCCAGCAGAGTGATACTTCTTCTCTCCAGCTGATCGTTTCACGTCAAATTCAGGAGAAGCATTCGTTCAGCTAGACTTTTGGCAAAAAATTTAAGTTCCGCAACTTTAAAGTTTTGAATCATGACCTTCGGTACGTTGATTAAGCTCGTCAAAAGTAAGGTGGGCGACATTTTGAAGGCTCTTATTGTTATTTCAATGAGTCAGATTCAACATTTGAGTAAATATAAGCACTGGATCTGAGTCGGTATTGGCAGATATCCAAAGTTAAAGGACTCTGGGCCAAAAACAAAACACCTAAACCTGATTAGCCCAACTTTAACTATTACTGATCATATTAACACATATGAACAATAATACCACTGTTACCAATCGCCTTCACGTCAATCAAACAAGATGGAAAAAATAAAACTGGAATCTAGGATAGAGGAGAGGGGGTGAAGGATTCAGCCCGGGAGTTAAATATGATATAACTGTATTGTTGTCAACACACATAGACCAAGACGCGTGTTCAGAGTGCTTACATAAGCACGCCGGAACAAACACACACATGCACGCAAAGCACATGAACGTGCGCCAACACACACACACACACACACACACATACATACACACACACACACACACACACAGGAACACACAAAGAGTTGCATCACAGGCTCATAAAGTGCAGCCCGTCAGTACAGAGAGGCAGACAGGGGAGAACCACAGGCTACAGGACCAGAACAGGGAGGGGGTTTAAGACCCAGGGGAGGGGCGGGCTCTCTCACACACACACACACACACCTAACGAACACACAATTTCCATGTGACATACACTGTATGCTTGGACAACAACGCATATTACCAATTACACGCATGTACACAAACACACTCGCTGCCCTTCTTCTCCTGACTATCTGAAACCAACACACATAAAAATGGGGAAAGAAACACACACCCCACACACACACACACACACACACACACACACACACACACACACACACACACACCTCCCCCCATATTTATGCTAATTCCGCTAGTGAACATGAGCAGGCCACTGAGTCCCTGGGGAAGAAGCCGGGTCGGCTGCCTCTTTCTCTCCTCCTCCATCCTCCCCCCTCCCTCTCATCTCTTCTTCTGCACACTTTTCTCTCCATCTTTTCTCCTCTCCGTGACCCCCCTCACTTATTTTCCCAGCACTGTCACGCACACACAAGCATATAGACACACACACACCTTCCTGTGCCCCAACCCCTGTACTATCTCCCCCCCCCCCCCCAACCCCCCCCCCCCCCCCAGTAGGGTGTCAGCAGCTTGCAGAAGCTGTTGCTATGGAGACAGGTCCTATCTGCACTCTGTCCCCCTGGCATCCCCCGCTCCAGGAGAGAGAGAGAGAGTGAGAGAGAGAGAGAGAGAGGGAATAAGAAGATGAGAGAGAGAGAGAGGGAATAAGAAGATGCGAGAGAGAGAGAGAGAGAGAGGGAATAAGAAGATGCGAGAGAGAGAGAGAGAGAGAGAATAAGAAGATGCGAGAGAGAGAGAGAGAGAGAATAAGAAGATGCGAGAGAGAGAGAGAGAACATAAGAAGATGCGAGAGAGAGAGGAATAAGAAGATGCGAGAGAAAGAGAGAGAGAGAAAGAGAGGGAATAAGAAGATGAGCGAGAAAGAGAGAGAGAAAGAGAGAGAGATAATGAAAATAAGAAGATGCGAGAGAGAGAGAGAGAGAGAGAGAGAGAATAAGGAGAAAGAGAGAGAGAATGAAAATAAGAAGATGCGAGAGAGAGAGAGAGAGAGAGAGAGAGAGAGGGAATAAGAAGATGCGAGAGAGAGAGAGAGAGGGGGAGAGAGAGAGAGAGAGAGAGAGAGAGAGAGAGAGAGAGAGAGAGAGAGAGAGCACAAGAACGAGAGAGAAAGTGAGTTAGATGAAGAAATGATGGGGAGGAAAAAAAAGAAGGAGAGAGATTTGTGTTCACGATCAATCACTTGGTCACGTTATTGCCGTAGAGTGGTAATGATGGAAGCATGCAGAGGTAGGTTTAGTATGCAGTCGGTCTTTATTAAAACCAACTGGCCCGGGGAAATACAAAAAGGATCAAACGGAGCTTTTTTTAGTTGTTCTGGTGGCGCCCACAGTATTGTCTATATCTACCTCTTCCATTTTCAACTCTCGGAAAATAAGACCGCTTGAATCTAGATGGATCTACTGAATGTTGTCTTGTTGACATTGATGCAGGTAAACAAGCAGACACAACACACAGGTAGACCGTACCTTTATGCAAAGACACAAGTTCCAGAAGACAATCCACAGCAGACACTAGTGCTGCACTAATTAGTTGATATAATGAACATGGATTTTTGTAGCCGAGCTGAATTATTCATTCTCCGGCTGAACGTATGGAGAGGATTGTGCAAAGGAAGCGCCGGGTGGCAGCGCAACTTTAAAAAAAAAAGGGGGCTTTAATGCCCGACATGCAGCAGGAAGGAGGAGAATACGTTGCTTTCATTGAAGCCGGCTGGAAGTTCAACAAAACCCACGGGACTCATTTTCAAATGTCTGGGAATATTTACACTGTTTAAACTGTGAGACATTTTTTAATGGCCTTCCTCGGCAGCGCTGCACAAACAACGGTGTCAAAGCATCCCGGAGCCACGTCTTCGCACAAAAATAATATTAGGTAGGTTTTTATGTTTCTTGCCATCAATAACACTCTATCTGGACTACAGACCTGAACTGCAGCTCCTCGTTGTTGCTTCACAACCCCTAACTTTAGCACCGATTTCTCTAAAAGACATTCCATACGACCACAAACGTCCACATCTGGCTAGTGGCCTTTGCAGCTGTTCATCTCCATTCCCCAAAAAGACCCCAAAATACTGTGAGATGCCCCTTTTAAAAAAAAAAAAAAAAAGCACCAAAGCATTAAATGGGCTTAGCACTTTAAATCTTGTGTTAACCAGAGATGTGCTTAGAGGTTTCTGGGAAATAAGTCATTGAGCATGAAAAAGCATAATGAAAAGAAGACGACCAAAACGAGCGATTAGTCGACTGATTGACGAAGAGGGAGCAGCCCTATTTCATTAAAATAATCATTAAATATTCATTCAGATTCATTTTCAACACCCTAAATGTACCGGTTCCAACTTGGCAACCCCTCCAACAGGGATAGTATAGCATAGCCATCTGAAGACGTCGCTGTTTTCTGACATGTTATAGACTAAACGAGGAATTGAGGGGGGGGGGGGGTACTTCAGTGAAGATACTCTGAGGGGGGGGGGTTAACTGGTTTAGTCTGTAGGAAGCAGGTTAGGATCTGGCTCCAGAAATGCAACAGAAAGCACCAACCGTCGATTCCTTTTGTAAACATTCACTCTGCTTTAATCTAGACAAGCCAAAGCACCGCGTCATACATTTAATCCGGCTCCTTTCGTCACCACGAAGGGTCGTCTTCGTGGCAAAAAACTAATTTTAAACTGCGACGTGCTAATCCACAGTTGTGGCTCCCTGCGAGGACACCGTGTCGTGTTTGCTTTTCCTCCTTAGTACAAACCCACAATGTTGATGAACAATCTATCAGAGAACAAAAGACTAATGATCTGATTGGCTGGTACAGTACAGTATGTAGATGGCTATACAGAACAGCATTGATCCCTCCCTCTCCATTTCCCTCTCTTTCACCCATAGGACCTACCGGACAGATCAATAGTGCTCAACACATTATTGACCTCCGCCTGATACCTTTCACAGGGATAAAGACAGAGACATAAACACTGGATGGAGAGAGGGGAGAGGTAGGAGGAGACCAGCGCATGTATCCGTGTGTGTGTGTGCAACAACCGCTGCTGAATTGTCTGATAGACTTATACAACCTGCAATTTGCTAACCCTCGTCTTGACACCAATGAGCTGTAAGGCGTCGTAAAGCACAATTCATTCAAACTCAAAACAAGCGGGCGATGTATGCCGGCAATCAGGCAGTCAATGGCAGCAAAAAACAGGCGAGTGAGAGTGAGGAGACGGGAGGAAAAAATAGCTGACTGTGGTGATCCGGCTAATTTATCAGCCCAGTCAAAACAGTGTGTTTCGCTCTGGAGCAACAGGATACGGCTGCTACTCTCACCGTCATGTCTGACAAACAAATGCACACACACACACACACACACACACACACACACACACACACACACACACACACACTCTCTCTCTGAAAGCCCAGCTGGTCCTCAAAACTGGCACAACACGCACAACAAACACACACACGTTTCCCCAAAAGCTGCTGCCAAAGCATCAGTAGTACTGAACCAGACTGGCGGCCTCGTGCACACACATGCGCTCACACACACACACACACACAAACACATGCATGCACACACCGGATGAAGGCACTAATACATGTTGCAGACACAACATCCACTTAGCAAACACTCCAGAGAGGGCCAAAGACAAGAACACGAGAAGAATGAGAACAAGAATATTACTTCAACTAAGATTTCTAAAAAACCTCCGCACGGATGCTGATGTTACATGTATATTAATAATACAACATAAATGGTGCTCACTTTGTCCACACGTGTCAAACTTTCACTTCAAGACTGGCTGAACTTTTTTAGGTCACTATGTTGTTTACGTCAAGAAAGAAAAATCAAGAATTACAGTATCATCCAATTTGTTCTGTTCCCCAAAATATATTTCAAATAACACAAAGAGACACACTGCTGTTTTTTTTTTTTTACCTGTGTAATAATACATCAAACTGTGTAACACGTGTACTGCAGTGTTTCCTTCATCAAACAGCTAATTATCACGTTTAATGGAGCTCTTTACACGTCTTCCTTCCCTGAAGCGCCGATAGCGCTGCTGGCAAAGAAGAGGCTAAACGAGAGGTGAAGGCGGTATGCCAGCAAGTATCTTTTGGGAAAATGGGAGCTTCTTTAGATTCAACTGAAATTAATATTATTTGAGCCTTAAGGTTAAGTTCGGGGAAAAAAAAACACTGCAGGTAGGTTAATGGAAGCAGACTTAACGAATAAATCATGACACGCAGTCATTGCAGGTTGTTTAAATGTTGAATAACGTGCGATTTGTTTTAATGGATTTTTGAAGAAACACTTTTAAAAAAGTGGGTAAACCAAACCTGCAGCATGACAGACTGTAACCAATACAGGTTTAAATATTTAATGAACATTCAAGGCAATAGGAACAACTAAAATTACACCAGTGTCGTTATTTAAGGTACTAAAAAGTGTTAAAATGTACACTTGTCGCACGTGCTTAAATACTATACAGTTTGTACTTGGAAAAAGCAGAATATATATTTAAATACACACAATTAATATATTGCAATGTCATATTGCAATATGTCAGTCGAATCAAACTAACTGCTAAACAATTTTAGAAGAAATGTGAAGTTTAATTAAATGAACCATGAATTTAAATAGGTTTTCTTATTTTAGTGTAAAATGTACTCATACATAAGAGAAAACTAAACCTTTCCTCCCCCCCCCCCCCTCTCTCGTTGTGTTGACGTTTGCCCACTCACTCCATTTCCAAATACCTTAACTGTCTCTTCTTCATGTCGTCTACACTGCCCTCTCCTCTTCAGCACAACTAGGCATTGTGGGTAAACAGCTAGATTAGGCAATCAATCTTCTCCCGGGAACAGAGGTAGTAATGGTGGTGGGGGAGCGAGGGAGGGAGGGAGGAGGGGGGGGGGGGGGTCAGGGCAGAGAGACGAAAAGAGGAGAGTTGGAGAGAGGGAGTGAGCGATAAGGCGAGTGAGACGGAGAGGAGGCGGACTGGTCTAATGGGCGAAGGAGCGAGGAGGAAACACAGTAAAGAGGGGGAGGGAAGAAAGATGCAGATGTGGGGGGTGTCGCAGAGAAGGAAACATGATGTGAACATGCTGGAGTTGCACAAACGCGAAAGACGAGTGACGGAGAGAGTGAGAAAGTAATGTGTGGAGAAGTGACAAACGTGGGCCGATGTGCAAAGCAAGAGTGAGGAGCAACAGTGCAGGTAAACAAAGAGACTTTTGTCTGCCGCTCTTTTTTGCTACGTCATCTTGTTGCGCTCTCTCTTCGTCTGCGAACCAGCTGTTCTGTCGATACGCTTGTTGTAGGTGCAGGTGAGGTGCAGGGTAGTCCGTATCCTTTAACCCAATCCCACATAGAGGAAGGGGAGGAGAATACAACGCAAAATAGGCTTATTGCCACAGTCTACATCTGGTGCAAAACATGAAAGAGAGAAAGACACGGAGGGTAAACGTTGTGTTCTTCACACCGCTCAAAAAAAAACATTGTGTCCCATTCCACTCACACAACTGTCACTACTAGAATGTAGAGTTGACTCATAATACTACTACTGTTACTGCGAATATGAATACAAATACGAATACATAAAAGAATGTCCAGCAATGCTTCCCAGTTCAGTAACGGCAACAGATGGCTTCCACAACACGCTCAAACTCTGGCTTTGATGACAGCACGTCTTTTTAAAAGATATTTTTAAGGAATAAACTTAATTCTAATGCCGAGCATAATTCTGTTTCTTCTGTTAAATTGATACTGGAACCATAAATTAAATACAGAAATCTGTACGTTAAGAGAATGTATGTGTACAAGTCGTTAGTGAAGACGCCAACACTGCTAATCAAGCCAGCTAATGAATCAATGTATGACATGATGTTAGAATGATAAAACACAAGTTACAGCTACACACTGCATGTCATAAAGCAACTGCATACTTAAAAGCAACGCTAAGCACCAAACTCGACATAAACAAACCAGCAGGTGTCTCCGATCTCCGCCCCCTTGCCTTTCTTTAATAACCAGTGTTGTGGCTTGTGACCGTAAACCTGTTCTGGGTCTCTGCTACCAGCTGAGAGAACTGTGATAATACCTCTTAAATGCTGACTTGCAATCCTCAAAAAGACCAAGAAACTCTTTTGAGGTAAGGTGAAATCTTTTTTTTTTTTTCTTCCGATGCCTCTAACCGGCTTATTCTTTTGAAACCAGTAGAAAAGGACCTGTGCTCAGAAACTAGCCTCGGGGGGCTGGAGCCAAAATTAAACCGGTCCCGTCTCCTTCGCTTTATCACTGTTAGGAGCAGACAGCGAGCAACCATGTAGCACACCCATCTGCATTTATATAGTCTCCCTCACGCACACGCACACAGGGTTAACAGGCACACGGGCACTGAGGCTGTGAGCCCCTCCAACCTCCATCTATGGGCTGGTTGCCAAAGATGCCCCCCCGTCCAAAAATACACAACCACACACACACACACAAATCCCTGGCTTAGCCTCGGCCCAGTGCTGGGATTACCGGATTAGAACTCTATTCCATTATCTCCCCACACTATACTATACAGCACGCGCGCACACACACACACACACACACACACACACACACACACACACACACACACACACACACACACACACACACACACACACACACACACACACACACACACACACACACACACACACACACACACACACACACACACACACACACACACACACACACACACACACACACACACACACACACACACACACACACACACACACACACACACACACACACACACACACACACACACACACAGAATGGCACACTGTCTTGACCAGAGAGGACAGGCTGAAGACAGACGCACAGTGTCAATCACGACATATGACATTTACACACAAGTGGATACGGTTACAGTTTCCCCTCTTGGTGGAGAAACACGTGTTTGCATTATTACTAGGCAGCGTGGAGGAGCTGTTAATAGTTGGGACTTCTTCTGCAGGAGACCTGGACCTGAGCACCTGTGACAGCGTGTGGCCATCCCGCTGAAGAGCGCTTCGGCAATACATGAATCTCTACAATCTGCAGAGAGGATATTTCATAGCCGACCCCTCGACTCTGAGCTCAGAGAGCATGCAAGACGCGGGGAAAGAGGAATTTCTCCTTCAAGTGCCCAAAAGGTTTCGAATTATTCCTCAAGGACGCCCACATATTTAAAAAGGAAAAAAAAACAACCTGTAAACAGAACCGTACGCTATTATTAAAGGCTACAATTGTGACTAAACATGATGAGGATTATGTTTTCTCACTCCAGTCAAGTCAATCTTATTCACATAACCAAAAATCACAAATGTCAACGCCCTCAGTCAGAAACTAGGTGGGAAAAATACAAAATGTTCCGTAGTTCCAGTTTTTTAATTATGAGGACTACCAACGGTTTATCTTCAGGTTTTGGAAAATTGTTCAGAACAAAACAGGGATTTTGAGGACCTTGTGTTGGGCATTTTCTTACAATTTATCCACCAAACAATCGACTAATCTGTAAAATAATCTGTAGATTGATCGATAAAGTAAACAACCGTAGTTACAGCCCTACTCCCTGCTTACACACACATGTATATATATATATATATATATATATATGAATACAAATATGTGGTATCAATTACAATTTGTATGCCAATAGGATTATTGGTGTCGTTTAATTAGTCAGCTGGTATTTGTAGTTGTTTGAGAAACATGTTTTAAGTACAACTAATGACTATATTCCCTGTCCAAATGTCATAAAGGTGCACACGATCCTCTTAAATATCCCCCTTACATGTATCTATATACAGTGTTTGTATTGCGTGTCTCCGGCAGACATGTAAAGAAAGTGATTCCACAGTGAAAAATAAATGGTTTGTCACTTACATAGTCATGGAAGGCCTTCGCCTCACTGGAGTGCTCGCATGTCTCCCTTCGGTCTGGAGCCGCACAATACAAATCCCAGAATACACTGAAATAAAAAAAAGGGGGGGGGGGGGGGGGGGTTAAAGGTTACCATACAGAGCAATACAAGCAAATGTATAACAGCTATTCATAACCCATTCACACACTCTCACTATCTCCCTAGCGCTCTTAAACTGCCTCTTACGTACTTGAGCATCAAGAGGGACACAATGCCAGTGTGGGCCTCTCACTCACTCACTCACTCACTCACTCAACACACACACACACACACACACACACACACACACACACACACACACACACACACACACACACACACACACACACACACAAAATCATACTTGCATGGCCCTCTCATTGACTGCATCCATTTCTTTACCCTGAACTTGAACTGCGACACTAAAGCATACATGTACAGCTAAACTCAATAACGTGAAATACCCAGTTTTTCTGTTCGACGTATATTTCATTGGATTTTTTGGTTATGAAATACAGTTTGAAGGATTTTAACAAAATCCCATCCCACGAGTAACCCAAACCTATAGCACCATTACAAATGTAGAATATGACATATCAACGCTTCATTTTATTGGTGGTGAAAAACGATTTAATGAACACAAATTAAGTAAGAAATGGGGGAGGGTATGGGGGGGCATGACAAACTAAATCAAAGAAACATACTTTAACCAAATGCATCAATGCTTGTGTTAAATCAGCCGTAATCTTGCGAAGCCAAATCTGAGATCAAATCTACGTCACCAAATTAAAGAATGTCAACATCCTTCTCGCCTCTCCCCACAGTGTCTCTCATTTTTTTAAACTTTTTTTTGTGACCACTGTGTAGCAATGCAGTCACAGCACAGCTCCGGAGGCGTTGGGGTCCGCGCTGGCTGAATTGGAGTTTACGGTACTCTCCAAGGGGGGGGTGAGGCGGAGGGGCTCATCTCGTCTCATTTGTGGTCTGATGAACAATAAATTCCTCAAATTCAGTGACCCATGCATTTTCCAAACTGCTGTAGCGTTCAGGTTTGTCGACGCTGCGTGGAAGCTTTCGTGTGATTTCATCACTCAACCCCTTGCCCACTTTTTTGGGCTTTTCTATGTATTTTTTATGATGCAGTGGGTGGACTAAGGCTTAGACCTGGGGGGTGAAGTTTCACTGAAGTTAGGGGGATGGGGGGGGGGGTCTCTAATCAACAGATTGAAAGCTGGCGGACATCCTTCCTTCCATTTAAGCAGTAACTTAACAGCCAGGAACGGTGCAAAGGCTATCATGTTTTTGCAGTATTGATTGAGACAGAGATGCCACGGTACCAGAGATAATAATACAATATAAGATGACTGGTAAATGGCCTCATTGTGAGGGTATTTTACTGATTCCATGACAGCTTTTGTTTCAGTCTATTTGAACACTGCAAGTGGAAAATCACAAACACACACACACACACACAGCCAGCCACAAAGCTTACTGTGTGTGTGTGTGTGTGTGTGTGTGTGTGTGCTACCTGTCTAAGAGGCCGTAATTGAATCAGTCTCTGTGCATTGATTTAGTGGAAGTGCTATAAACCGAGTGAAACGGCGACATGGCTAACGCGAGGACTAATCAGGCAGCCACTTCACATGTCCTGGCAATCTGCGACGCACACGTGGAATGTCGACTCCCAAACATCTGGACTTCTTCGTACACCTCTGCGCTTCAATAGACGCAGTCGTATTTGAAAGGCAGTCATCTCGAGCGCCATTGTGAGTCGTAAGAGGAATTTATAATATTTTGATTACATTGACGTATCCGCAAAACTTCCTCGTACCAAAATAAGGACAGAGTGCGTGGTTGAGCTACAGATGATAAGGGTGTCAGTGTGATGCTCAAGGACACATCAACGGGGAGAAATGCTTAGAGGCTACTGGATTCAAACCTCATTATCTGCTTTAAGACAAGCCTAAACAAGGAGAGAAGAAGAGGAGGAGGAGGAGACTGGTTTGCCCACAGATAAAAAGACAACATAAATGTATATTTTGTATATGTGCAAAAATATATACGTATATCTAGATTTAAGTCCCGACTTGAACAAGAGAACAAACTTGTTCTCAGGATTTAGCCAGGCTTTTATCTTTTCAACTTATTATTCCGTTCCTTAATTTCCTTTTTATTAAAAAATGTCCTTGGTCTCATATTGCTGATGGTGCTTTATAAGCCCGACGTTCATTCTTCTGACTCAGCAGAGCCACCCCCCCCCCCCCCCCCGAGGGGAAAAGTTACACTCGAAGACTATTTAAGAGCATATTTACAAGTCTGTAAATCCACATCCAAAAAGGTTCTTAAATATTTGCTTCATTGTAATATGTACAATACTAATGTCAGTACAGTGGCCTTCAGCAGCACAGTGGAGCTATTCTGAAGCTTTTATCTTCCTGAAGAAGGAGCAAGTGGACAGATCAATATATTATCCCATCATAAACAATTATCATTGGTACTTCCCATGATAAAACTTTAGAACAGAGTGGCGAGGACCATGTGATACACACAAGCAGAAGTTCTGCCTGGCGTTTTTTTAAAATCGCACTTTAAAAGTAGATGTAAGGTGGTTTAGTTGTTAAGCCTTAAGGAGTCCGTTTATCTTTATTGATTTAAAAGATAAGGCTGGCGATGAACTATATCATCTTATTGTCAACAAATCCCCTGAAAAGAGCAAATCTAACAATTGATCCGACTAACGGTTATTGTCTGTGCAGCTGAAGCCTCATTCCTCTGTGACACAGATCTCCATTGTTGCCCAAAAACTAATATAACACATAAATGAGCCGCATTGTTGCACTGGGTAACATGTTTTTTTTTCTTCATAATGATGAACATGAGAACTGTAGTTCATTTTGAGTCAATCCGCAATGCCGAAAAAAAACTCACTAGTCGGAGTAAAATGAGCTTGGAGTGTTAAAGAAAGTGTCGGGAGTAACGTTGTTGGTTTTGGTCTCTTCTTTGGTGACAGTTTTGAAGGTTTCGTCGTAAAACTAAGGGTTCTACTAAGAACCCATTTCATTCAAGGAACCGATTTTAGAAAAAAAAAAAAAGAGTTCTTGAAGGATTGTGACTGTGAACCATGATCGTCCTCCAGGAGCCCCATGTGGAACCCTGGGTGGGTTCTAGATGAATCGCATGGAACCCCCTGAGTAAGTTCTTGTAAGCACCCATAGAAAGTGGAAAGGTTCTGGGTAGAACCTCCAAGAGAGGATTCTAGGTGGAACCATTAGACCACAGAAGGGTTCTCTGTAGAAGCTCTCACAGGAGTTCTGGGTGGAACCTTTTACAGGTGATTCCAGGGAGAACCCTTCATGTTGGGCTTTGGGAGAACCCTCTGAAAGGGTTCCATGTCAACGTGGACTTTACAGTAGAACGTGTATTTATAGTGGCTGTAAACGCGTTGTGTGATCTCCTCGCCTCATCCTGATTTCTTGGAAACAGAGAGCGACTGTGGACTACAGGTGACGTCCAAAAAACAAGTGAAACTGCTGATCGGTGCTTAAGGTGACGACCCCAAGGGTCAAATCTTAGCCTGGGGCCGAAATGACAGGGGGGGGGGGAGGAGGTGACACAAAGAAAGATGGAATGCAACGGGTTAATCTGCTAAGAATCCCTCTCCGACGTGAACAAAGGAGAAAAGTAGGAGGTGGAGGGCACACAAAGGGTGACGAGCGGGTGAGAAAGGGGGCGGGGGAGTATAGATGGGGGGGTCCATTCCCTAACCATCTGGATCTATTGTTTCAGGAACGCGGGTGAAGGATGGAGAACTGGAGGAGGGGAGACGACGGGGAGGGAGGGGTCACGCCCTCGCTGAGTCTGGTCAACCCCAAGGCTGAGACTCTGCTAGACCTCCCACCTATGGAAGTCGTGTTTAATCGTGACGCAGGAACAGTACCATCAAGTAAACCATGTGGTCATTTACAGTTACACAAATACCTGAATGTTTGTATTAAATATGAGCTTAATGTAGTCAAAATTGAATTATGGCTCTTCCATGAGCTTAAGAACATGGACCCTAGAGACGTGTGTGTGTGTGTGTGGGGGGGGGGGGATGCACCGCTTAAAGCTACAGTTGGCAACTCTAATAAGAAAAAACTAAATTGTCATATTTTCTGAAGCTGTCTCTATATGCTCACAGTAGTGCATGAGACAGATTATTGTGCTCCCGATTGATCCGAAGAAAGACGAAGAAAAACAACCAATCGGAGGCGAGGATTCTCTGACGCAGCTGTCAATCACTGCTCCTGAAACCGATCAACGCTGTGCTGATCAAATATGAATCGAGATTGTGCGACTTGTGCGACTGTGCCCATTTCTCACCTCAAATGTTTTCAGTTACCTTTTACCTGCTAAAAAGAGAAAGTTTGTGACCCGGCCGCCATGTTGAAAACAGTCAAGACAACAACAAAAACAAGCACCGCCCACCGACCGGAGCAAACGTTCTAACTTTAAAGCTTAACAGTACACAAAAATAGGTTTCTGAAACCATTTGAGGTGAGAAATGGGCAATTAAAAAAAAAATGATCTTGATTAATATTTGATCTACCTGGTTTGACAGTTTGATCGGAGTTCACAGGCAGTGATCGACAGCTGCATTAAGACACTCCGTGACTCTGATTGGTTGTTTTTCTTCGGGCACAGTGAAACCTTGCGTACCTTGAGTCAGAGGTACCTTTTTTCACAGATTATACCTCATGTACGTACTACCGTCACAATATAGCGACAGTTTGAGCAAATATGACAAAAAGTTATTTTCATTAAAGTTACCAACTAGCTTTAAAAGACATGTACTTTAAAAAAAACTGTTGACAAGCACATGACATGGATAGTTACTGTACTCACAAACAAGAGGGGGAAAAAGAGAGAAAGTGACGCTTACCACCACCACGAGTGGAGGAATCCAGGAGGCTCCCCTAATGTAATATTCTTCTCCCATCGAATCTGGAGGAGAGGAGAAAAGAGTCACTTGCGGCCACTAGAGAGAGGATTATGTCTGCAGGTCCGGAGGTTAAGAACATATAATCAGTCAGTCTAAAACTGTCAATGGCCTCGGACGTGAAGATAGACATCTTTTCTGGCTCCGTCGATCTCCATCTTCCTGAATCTCTTTCCCTCCGTCTCTGTTCCGTTCCCCTTTTCTACCCGTTAAATGTGTTTGGGATTCATTTACTCATTCATTGTTAGCCTGTCTGTTAGGAGGAAACGCATACAAAACACTAGAATGTCCACAGATGTCAACGAGCGTCCGCTGCATGCGCTGCATGATCTGTATCTTTATAGGATTTCCCTTTTGAAAAACGGATGCAACAACCGTACGCTCTTGTAATCACGTTCACACCGACGACACGCGTTGTGGTAAACATTCAGTAAGGCTGGAGTTCTAGTCACTAATGAGGTAAGCTGTTTGACATTCAGAAGTCATCACATGTGCTGGATTTCTTTGCTGGAGATTTTTTTCATCAATTCTTTATCTCTCGTCCTTCGCATTAGATAAGCAATTTTCATTAAAAAAAAAAAAAAAAAAAGGCATAAACAATGACCGGCTGGTTTATAGACTGATGACACCTTACCTCAGACAGGAAGGTCTGTGCGGACTTCTGTGCTCCCACATGTAGCAGGTACTCGTACACGTATAACGCTAACCTGAAACAGAAAAGGGAAACAAAAATGTTAGTGACCAAATTGAGCCTCCTTAACGCTCAAGACTCTTCCTATTTGCACTTAATGCTCCCAATTTTGCAGCTACGATTAGATTCCTTTGTGCGGCCCGCTTCGTTCACAACCAAAAGCACACCAGTAATAACCAAATAATCGCATTAACTATTAGCCCCTGAGCTATTGGTCGAGAACTGTTCCTGGGCCTTAACGTTATTTACTCAATTTGTGTAATTTGTGTTTGCATCTTTACCTCATCTGAAAAAAAAACAGTTAACGTCAGGTATTAACAGAACAAGAATGGATTAATGTAAGCTTCGTGGTTGTGCTTGAAATAACTAAATGACATCATTTTTGTGGGACTTTGTTGTTTGAATGGATGCTGGAAAAAAGAGACATGCAGCGACTGCTCCATTAAGTTTCTTCTCAATGAATAAGAGAAGTCGGCTGCACGCGTGTAGTTTAAACATCGATGACATTAAAGAGCTTCCCACCCCCCGAGTCCTCGTGTTAACACGAGAAAACCGCCGGCTTTGCTTGCAGTATGAATGCAGACAAGCCGTTGTTGCGTTGGACCAGTCAGCAACCTTTCAGTACCACAGAAGAAGGCGAGTCACCAGAGTACCTCTAAAAAAAAAGGTTCCTGGGTTTTGGGGAAAATGACCTCGTCGTGTCATGCCGCTACTGCCCATGTGCATCTTAACAAGCCTGAGCATCCGACGTCTTCAAATCACAACAGCAGCTTAAAAACACACACAGAATACCGCTTCACACGAAAGGCATTCCCACTAATTTCAACAATATTTCTAAAGCTCTCGCCGTGACTTTTTTTTTCATTATAACCGGCCACACTTGATAACGTCAATCCACCAGGGTCTATTAACGGACACAAGAGTCATGCTGTGGAGTGGGAAACCCCCATTGGTCCAACATTGTACTCCCAACGCCTTCACTTAGTTGTGTTTAATAGGCTGTTAATGGACCATCAATCGAGCGGCAGCGTGGATATGACAGTGCTCTGTGTGCCCAGAGCAGACAGGCCTCTGACAGGCCAATAAGGTCCTAATGAGAAGGACAGTAGCTCAGTGTCATATTCCCCGTCATTAGCCAATGCACTGATCAATGAAACATGGCTTTGAGATCATAATGCTGTGCAGTTTGTTTTTTAAAACAGCGACAGCCTATCCAATGCTTTCTTCCCTTAAACTGTTGTTGAATGGCGGGGGTGAAGGAGATGTCGATTTAAGCATTTTTAAGACGATAAATAGTCGGACAATAAAAAGTTTGATAGGCTCTCGTGAAAGGATTCGGCGAGTGTAGCTTGATGACGTCGCTAAAAAGGCGCTAGCTGGAAATCCCACCCCCACACTGAGGGGGGGGGGGGGTACTAGTCGCAGCGGAAAAGGAAATGTAGAGAAAGGAGCTGGTACCAAAAGTGAGTCGAGTTGATTCAATCGAGCTGAACCAAGCCGTGGAAATGAAGCACAAGACGCTCAGCGACAGGGTGAAACCCTCTGGTCTAAAATATAACAAGCTGAATTGTTTAATCAATAATGAAAATAATATAATTTACGAATTGCATTGTATATATATGCGGTTAACCTATATGGCATTGGTGCATTTAGTTAAGAGTCAACAATTGAGTGTGTTGTCCCCACGATAAAAATACATTCTCACGGCAAGATGCACATGTCACATCTGCTGTGGAGTGTTAATGATGGAGATGTGATACGTTGTCAGACCAGTTCTTACTACTTATAGTATGCAAATGTGTTTAAAATATGCATTGTTAGTATGCAAACGCAGTCCGCGGATAGATATGAATAGGCAAATAGACAATAACTGTAGCACGGAGCCGATGGTCAGGGGACATTTTCTAAACGACATCACAGGAGGCGGGGCGGCAGCTGGCCGATTTACATACACGCTCCTCAAGAATGGTGTGATCAAATTTGTCTTTAACAAAGCAAAAAAAAAGATCTAAAATCCCAAAGAACAAAGTTATTATTTAAGCGTGACACGTGATCAGTTCTGCTTGAATAGCAAAAGCAATCTGCACGCCGCATGCTAATGAGTACTACGCTAGTAGTAAATGTTGTTTATTAACGTTTATCATTCAGAGTTACGGATGGACTTGTTTACATCCGGCTTTCTTACCAAGACACCCAACCGTGTGTGTGTGTGTGTGTGTGTGTGTGTGTGTGTGTATAGCACGGCTAGTTAGGCATTGAAATAACCATCCTGGACTACATACTGCTGCTCATTATACAGTTCACACCTTCTCAGACTGACACAGCGGTTGAATGGGTCGACGCAGCATCTGACCGGGAATCATAAACATCCTCCTAACCCTGCACCGAGCAGAGGTTTGTTGAATCAGATGATATGGTACATTATGGATCGGAATATATCATTTTAAAGTCGACATTTGAATTGCTTGGTATTTATGTGATTCTAATGTTTATATGGAGCCACAGTGCTGACCACAGATTTCAATGGGACAGCAGTCTTCTGCTATGAACAGGTCGATCGCAGGTTGAACGTGCATTTAGTGGCCCAGGCCTGTGTAAAAGTGATAGTACCGGTAGTTACAACGCGAGTCTCTGTCTGTGTACAGCGGGGCCGTCCTGCTGGGGGAGGTAATAAATAGCTGAGGGTGTTCCCCCTCTTCGCAGATAGCCACCAAGATAAGAACCCCTAAATGAGCAGGCAGACATCCAGATGAACAAACAAACAAAGCAGACGTGGCCTGAAGTCTATACTGCCCAGAGTGATTTACACTGGTTAATAATAATAATATTACTCAACTCTAAATGCATCTACAATATACTGCACAACATAACAACAATATCTAACAGCAGGATAACAATCCTGGCTGCATCGACTTGCTTAATTCAACACAGGCAGTGGGACAGATCGCTTGTTGTACAAATGACGCTGTTGAGAGGCTAAAGACGGCAGTTCTGCTAACACACACACACACACACACACACTAGCCAAGGGAATCTGACCACTTTCTGAGGCTCCTGGCAATTTGTAGGTCACAAAGCTCTGTGTGACCGCTGGTGTAGAGTGTAAGTCGCTGCCACTTGCAGGTCAGTCTAGTATTGTGCCACACACACACACACACACACACACACACACACACACACAGATCATTATTTTACCTCTGCACTTTGCCGTTTACTGATCACACTTTAGAAACATATAGATTTCCTGCATCTATACTGAGTTTGACAGTTTTTAAATGTCTGGCAAAGGCTCGCAGGACGCTTTAAGACACAGCCAGAGCTTCAAATATTGATACCGTTTGCATCTCCCTTGTTCACTGCGGGTGGCTTGCTCAACACATGTGCAGCTTTCTATAAGAGTTTGACTAAAAAGGGAATAGTCAAGGACTTGGTCCTGTGTCTGGGGATCATACTGCAGATCCCCCCCAAGAGGCCTTCAATGAAATTTTTATGTGTGGTGCGTGTGTGTGTGTGTGTTCTTGTGTGGGTTGCAAAAGGGGCTGTGTGTGCGTGCACCTGGCCTACTGCATTATTAAAGCTCAGAAGCTAGCTCATAGAAAGGGAGAAGTTTGAGGAGGAGGGGGAGAAGAAGAAGAAGAAGAAGAAGGAGCAGCTGTAGGACAGTGAAGAAAAGGGAAGAGGAGGAAAATGAGTTTGGACTGGAACATAAGAAGGGTTATGTTTTTATAGAGGAAGAAACAGTAGGTGGTACAGGGGATCAGAGGGGCAATCAAGTCCGGATGGAGAGGAAAATGGAAAAGCAGACAACTAGAATGTGAAATTATATTCTTACGGCAAGGTAACAAATCTGAATGGTAGCTCCAGCAGCCCTCACTTCCTAGTTTTTAAGGTTATATGACCTGGAGAAACTTACGTTTTACACCATATAGCAGGACTCACACTCACGCATATTTGATGTCTGCATTTTGCCCGACCTCTCTCCAGCTGAAACTAAAATTTACTTCCACCATCACACCACACGAGGTGACCTTCTGACCTCTCTCTAACGTACCGAGATGGGACATCGGTGCGTGCATCCGCTCCTATGGAGTGAGATGTACGACGTACACCGCCGGCACACCTGACATCCTGCCCCGGGGCTCGGGACAAAACCCCTCTTTAAACATGGATGAGTCTGCCCACCATATCTCCCTCTCTTTCTGTCTCTCTCTCTCTTAACTGTGATGCAAAGCGGAGAGCGGCCGCTTCAGTCTGTCTCAATAATTCAACAACACTGAAGCGAGGGACGAGGACTTTGAGGAGCAGCAGAAAGATGGGGAGTGAGAGTTAGGAAGCAGATGAAGGAAGACGTTATAAAGAGCGATGCCTAAAGAAAGAATGTGGGTTCACAACACAGCAATGGTAGC
The DNA here is from genome assembly GCA_032191485.1 of Leptoclinus maculatus. Lineage (NCBI taxonomy): Eukaryota > Metazoa > Chordata > Actinopteri > Perciformes > Stichaeidae > Leptoclinus > Leptoclinus maculatus. The sequence goes on from JAVDOI010000003.1 coordinate 16,663,373, forward strand.
TTAAGGTGTGAGGCGCCTGCTGATTTTCATTCAAACATACAAAACTCTTGGAAACTCTGTCCCCCCCCTTCACTTCCCCTATCTGCTGACTGGTCCAGCCAGTCACAGTGAGCATTTGCTGGTGTTCAACCCATCAGCTGTGAGGAATAAAGCCATACAGCTTTTACCTTTTAAGGGAGGATCTAACCTCTTATTTACCTCTGGATTAATCAGCTGTAATGCAACATGAACTACCTTTACACATTAAACAGAGCGCAGGGCTTTAAAACAATGACATCTAACAAAGTTTAATGAAAGCATGTACAGGTCTCGGTTTGGCTTTGTTAGCGGGTGCGTATCGGCTAAAGCAAGTTACCTGCAGATACCGGCATCTATTTCGGAATCGATGCGCAGACAGTTTGTTAGATTCATATTTCTGATCGGTTTCTTTCGAACCCTGTGCGGATCGTTTAATTGTTGGTAAACGCGTGGCGTGTGTCTTCCTGAGCGAACAACAGGCATGGAGACGGTGGCGTGCAGACAAAGGGATTGGAGGGCTACAGCTTCCACCACAAGCTAACACTAACCTAAGCTTCCTGACAAAAACAGACACTGAAAAAGCGTGTATTTTGGGTCTCCTATAGCAGGCGGCGGCGGCAATTACAAGCAGTTTTCATCACCGGCACTCATTCGACTGAAGGAAATCTGTACGGGCCACAAAAGTTATGAGGCGCACAGCTCTCTCTCTCTCTCTCTCTCTCTCTCTCTCTCTCTCTCTCCTTGCACGGAGATCGTAGCAGCGACTCTCCGCTGACCGAACACACACACACACACACACACACACACACACATGGATACAATGTAGCCAGCGCGTTCGGAGCCAGAGTATCACTGTGGAACGTGGAGAGATTCTAGAACACGTTGCCGTTCTATTTTGTGACAAAGCCCCCAAACAGCTGTATTCTATTTTTACCTGCCGCTTCCGCGGGGCGACACACAGAAAAAAAAAAAAGCCAAGCTAGCTACAATGCACAGCGTCACACTCACAAATGCATTGTTCCTCACACTGGGGCGAGATGGAACTAAAAGTGGGATCCCCATCCATGCTCCTCGCAGGCAATTCAGCCCCCCCCCCCAACCCCACAAAAAAGCGCATATTTATGAATTATTGCTGAAAAACATGTACAGCGACACTTCCTCCATTTAGAGGTGGTGCAACTTTAGTCGCTAAAACACCCACTCTTTGTTTTGCATTGGAGAGGAGAGTGAAACTGGCAGTGTGGCTAGCTGCTTAGGCTAACTTAGCAGCCATGCCTGTGTAGTTGGGGAGGATGCAAGAGGCACCGCGACACGCAAAGTGGTGAACACAAAGAATAAACTAGCACAGCATCACTTTTGAAGCTTGTGTGTTAATTTTTTTTTAAAGAGCTTGCTGAACATGCGTGCTCCTGCTGAAGTGAGATGCCTCACATCAGTTAGCAAGTTTAGCTACCTAGCACACTCTTCTTGACTGGATCTCTGTTGTGACAGTGCAATAATGTACTTACTTTTCTCTCGCTTGGCTATCGGAGGGGACCACAGCTCCTTTACCCTTGCCGTACATCTTGGAGGCTGTTCTGATACTTTATTTTATCCCACTCGACACCTGTCAAAGAAAGCTACCAGGAAAACCTACTATCTCCATAGCTACCCAGTTAGTGTTGTCTCCCTATCTCTCCCTTGCGCTCTCTTTGCTCCGGTTTCCTTTTTTTTCTACATCCCCAACATTGCCCACAAATCAGGCAGGGTTTCAGCCGGGGGGAACTTGAAACAGTCCACTGGTGGAGCTTTTTTTTTTTCTTTTTTTTTTTTTCAATCGCTGTTCCTGGATTCAGCTCACGCCCCCCCTGTTGTGAGAGGGTGGGGGCTTCTTAAAGCCACAGTGTCTTAGTTTTTGTCGACTTCGCTAAAGTTCAAGTTGTCTTCTGGAGGCCTTCAAGTTTAGGCCTTACATTGCATACGTGTTCATGTACGGTACATACTTGCTCATACTACTTGCTATTACTGTTTTAAAACGTACATTTAACCATGATATGTGGCCTATACCTGTATTCTATTGGTATGTTTCAATGTTTCATTTGTATCCTAATGTCACACTATTGGGGGACTACATTTGCCCAAATGCCCACCTGAGTGCCCCCCCTCCCCCCGAGTCGCCCCTGTGTTCAACCCAAGTAGCTACCTGTTGGACCGTAGGACAGCTGAACATTTCCCCTTACTTCACACAAATAAAAGGTGCCTCCTAATAACTTGACCCTCAGACGGCCTACGCACACCACTGATTGAGGTTATTAAATTACCAGATTATAAAACTGCAACTAGGAAGCCATGACTGGTTTTATTGTTTGTTTTCCCAAACTGCTGCCCATGGACTACCACGTCCTTATTTAATAGTTTTATTTAGCATTTTTCCCAGAAGAATATGAAGGAGTTTTAGAATCTTAGTAAACACCTAAAGACAAACTGAACAATATGGACGAAAAAATACTTCTCTATTTGTCCATAATGTTTGTTTTTATTCATCCTTATTGCGAAGGCTCCCCCACCAGTTTTTCACAGATTCTTAGTGGCTCCAAAATGTTCTGTCTTTACCAAAGAGCAGATTTAGAGCAGCAATCATCGTCTTGATTTTAAAGCGATCTTCCTATTTACCTAGTTTAAATGTTAACATTTCATTTAGATATAGGACATTACACCCCAGCACAATTGCAGGTCAATTACACTACAATATCTTTATGGTCTTGTGTATGCCGCTCTTACAATGTAGTACATCAGTACTCATTTCATCCAAACTGTACACAGACAAACTGACCATCTGATGAACAGAATGATGAGGGATTAATACAATACGTAACAATAGGAAAACATCATGCACAAATGGTTGCCATCGGTCAAACAATGAAGTGAACTTACATTTTTTAAACAATCACATTGTAGGTTCTTGTTTTACCTCTGTGTTAAAAAAACATAGCAGAATGATTACATTCTCAATATGTCAGCCACTCCCAAACAACAACACATAACACTTTCCTCTAGTGTAGCCTTCAAAAAGTTTGCCAGGGTTATGTTCATAGACACACATCATTTGAATCAATACCATTATAATGTAGTAGGCTACAGCTATTGATAACGTGTATTTAGTGTCCAGGTATGCCGTCGGCTCTCAGTAGCGATGTATAAGTCTGTGTCATGTCCCTTTAAGAGTGTGTAGAGGGCAGTTGCAGAGTTTGTGTGTATGCACATGTGTGTGTGTGTGTGTGTGTGTGTGTGTGTGTGTGTGTGTGTGTGTGTGTGTGTGTGTGTGTGTGTGTGTGTGTGTAAGGCAGGGACAGGCGGTGTGTTCTGTTTTCGTGCTACTAGCTGTGGGAAGGGCACAGCTGACTGTCTGTGTGCTTGTGCGCACGGCGGTGTGTGTATGTGTGGAGACAAGTGCATGTATTTGTGTGTGTGTGAGAGAGAGAGAGAGAGAGAGAGAGCGAGAGAGAGAGAGAGGGGGGAAGAGAGAGAGAGAGAGAGAGAGAGAGAGAGAGAGAGAGAGAGAGAGAGGGGAAGATGGAGAGAGAAAATACATTCTGTGTGGTAGGGCTTGGTTTTTTTTTTAAACATGAGAATACAAACATGATAAGCAGATGTGATATAAAAGAATAGAGGAACAATAGAATAAGAAGATAATGAAAGAACAGGAGCGAGGAGCATTGTCTCTATAAATAGCAAGAATTTACCTTGTTGAAATATTGTATGTAATGTATAGCAACACATATGAAACACATAATAGACATAGAATAATGTTGTTTTACAAGTGATTTACGTTTTGTGTTTTAAATACATTGAATTGTACTTAAACAGAAATGACGAGTAAGACGAGCAAAAAAAAAACACCTTGACATTTTTTTCTTCCCTCCGCCATTTTCTTTGTTCCAGTTAAAGCTATTGTAAGTGGAAGTACTTGTAGAATGACATGCTCATACACAGACAATAATCACCAGCAACTGGTCTGGTTGAGCATTATCATCTTTTTAATCTTTTAATATTTGTGTTCTCACTAAACCAGCTACATTTGAAAAACGCTGTTTTGCATTCATGTAATGAATGTTTTGGTAATGATCTCCATCCACACTGAAATGCCAAAACAATAAAAGAAAAGGGTTAAATTCCCTCTTCTTTGTCCAAATAAAATGTCTGTTGTCAGAAGACTGAATGTGCGTAGAATAGTAACTAATCCTGGCTCATAAATCTACCTCTTAACCAGGTGAGGGAGTTTTTTGCGCCTCTGCACCGTTGAGCAAATGACAATTTGATGATTGCAAAAAAAAGTACGTATAGGCTATACAGAACGAGTGATCAAAGGGAGGATTTAAGGGTTAAAACGGTCTCCAACCAAAAGTTCTGTTTTCGCATCAACTCTGAAACGTTACACGGACATTTTCAGATGAATCTGAGCGACAGCTATCTGAGGCTAATGTCGGCAAAATGTCGGCATACTTTCGGGACAGACGGTAAAAACACTGAGATCAAGATGCATCTTCAAATGTAGCCGGCTTGTACGTACTCAGAGAGAGAGAGAGAGAGAGAGAGAGAGAGAGAAAGTGATGGTGTAGCCATATCTTTTAAGCTCTAGACCACAAACTCTATCACTGTCTCATCATAGAACCAGTATTGATCCAAGAACCCAATGATCCCCGGGAACACTGGCTCTTCCTCCTTTACCCAGAATAAACACAAGCAGCATCACCGGTGTGTTTTCTCGTTCTCTTTGTTTCATCAGATGCAGATGAGCAGATACAAGTTGTTAGTGTTTTGTACACATGCTTCATTCCTGTCCGTCCATCTTTGCATCCTCCCGCCATTCACTCGTATGGAATTACTGTATTCGCACGATAACACAACCCTTTTGTACCGTGCGATTGATCATTCAGAACAACAACTTCAACATGTTATTAAGTGTGTTTCTGTCCAACTGTTTTCATTCACATTTTCAATTTGTGCATTATTAAAAAACAAAACAAATGGAGACGCTAAGAATTAGAAATAAAATGAATTAGATACATAGAGTGATCCCAGGCAGTGCACAATGCAAATACAAGAAATGTATTAAAGCTAAATAAACTAAATATCAGATATAAATAGACCACAATGTGCAAAATATACAAAATATTAGACATATAAATACTAAACATGGTTAAAAGATAAAAGCGAGTGTAAAAAAGTGGAGTGAACATTGCAGATAAAGCGGCAGCAGTCTATACGTTTAAATGACAGTATTGCAGGTATTAACAAAGGTAAATGTCCTTGGGTATATATTGTCATTAATACCCATCACGTTTCAGGTTTGACTGGCACTCTTTATTTACATCGCCTTGTTGTGCCCTCTTCCTCTGCAATGGTTTAATGGCACCCGAGCCATTCATCGCGATAAACCAACTCCTTATATATAAACGCGCAATCATTCGCATTTTGTTTTGCCAATTTCTCCTGTATGTTCGCTTCAAATTTGCGTTACATTTAGATGGAAACCTGCTAGTGAAATAGCAGGAAATGGATTTAGAAGCAGCCCGATTATTCTTTGCACATTACACTCTTTCAATAATGTAGTACAGGTATATTTACTGGATGGGCCCTTCATAATGCAATCTCTGCTGAGACCTTGTGAGACATTAACCTCTTTTAAAACTCTTCGCAACTTCCATTAAGCGTCAAACAGCTTTGTTTGCTATGGTTTATAATAGAAATTGTTCTACCTGTTTACCCAGTTTGCTGACATGCATAGTGTGTCCTGAACCACAGTGCAGACCTTTGGCACAGATTCATATTCTTTGCAAACTCTGGAGTCCTATTTGGTTTATTATTTGGTTTTGGGCACCTGGCAACGCTGGCCTCCAAACTTCCATTATGAGCCCTCTCTTGCCCCTCCCTCTGGTATCTATCTCTCCATCTTGCCTCATCACTCTCTTCTTCCCCCTCTTCCACACATCGTAGTCCTCTCCTCTGACCCACTTTCCTGCCTTCTCGCCACTATCTCCCTCTGTTCTTCCTCATGCACCCACATCCTTCATCTCTCTCTCTCTCTTTCTCCTCCCTCCTTCCCCTTCTTCCTCCATTTCCGTTCTCCCTCTTCTTGTCTCCTGCTTCATGCTTCTCCCCCCCTCATACCGTTCATTCTCCTTCTTCTTCTTCTTCTTCTGACTCCTCGCCTCTCTCCTTCTCTCCTTCTGCACCTTCACACTTCCTCTAATTTCCTTTCCAATGGATCTCCATCCTTCAGTCTTATTGAATATTCCTATTTCGTGTTCTCTCAGCCTTTCTCTCCATCTTTATCTTCGGCATTCTCTTTCTTCATCACTCCCACTCTTTTCTCTTCTCTCTCATCCTCTACCTCTTTGCTTTATCCTCTCCCTTGCGCCCCTCTCCCTCATCTTTCCACCTTGCCCCCCCCCCCCCCTCTCCCCACTCTCCCTCCATTCTCCTTCCACCATGACTCATTTCCCCTCACTAAGCCACAGAGCCACTCAGGACAGACATTCATCAGCGGCCTCAGATGATAGATGCTGCTCACCACAGCTCCAGCAGCCAGTTAGCCCGGGATGATGCCTTATGCATTTAGATATCACCTGGCTAGCTGTAGTTTACCGCCTCAACCTGGATCGAAAAACACACAAAAGGACTCAAGTTTACACACACACACACACACACACACACACACACACACACACACACACACACACACACACACACACACACACACACACACACACACACACACACACACACACACACACACACACACACACACACACACACACTGCGCTGCCTGGCTCTGTATGGAAAGAGAAAGTTTGGTGAATGCATGTATAAGTATATTTGCACTTTGATAAAGTGTATACAAGTGTGCATGCAGTAGTGTTGGAGTTGATTTTGTGGTGTGTGTGTGTGTGTGTGTGTGTGTGTGTGTGTGTGTGTGTGCTGTAGATTGTTAGGTATGTAAATTCCTGGGGAGTTAGGTTAATTGGGTCTGAAAAAGAGGTGGGTGTGTCTCTCTCCTCTATGACAGGCTTATTTACATAGCAAAGCTGTAATTACCCTAACGAAGCCCCTATCCTATCAGGGAGAGTGCACACATACACACATACACACACACACACACACACACACACACACACACACACACACACACACACACACACACACACACACACACACACACACACACACACACACACACACACACACACACACACACACACACACACACACACACACACACACACACACACACACACACACACACACACACACACACACACACACACATATACACAAAGGGACACATGAGCAATCCCCAAACAGGTTTGAGCTCAATCATGCCAAACCTGTATTTTTCATCACTCCAGATCCCTCTCAGAAGCATTCCATTCACATGTTCATTTCTAATTGAATGGCATCCTTTGCAGCGTCAATCAGTCAGTTTGTTGGAATTCCTCTATCAGGGCTCATTGGCTTCTGAGAGAGATGTGGGACCTGTTCCAGCACTTAGCAATCACTTCCTTCCTTCTCCCCCTCTGTATTCTTTTGAAAAAAACAGGCGTTTCCTTTTGTGAGTTCGGAGTAATGAATTGAAATAAAAGAAGATTTTCTTTGTGTCTTATCAATGTAAATCAAGATTCCTAGCTATTGTCACGGAAAAATTTGACAATGTAAGAACAATGTTGACATTTGGGAGAATCATTATCCATCAAGCCGGCTGAAAGTTAATTCAAATTAATTTCCTCCATAGCGGGGCAGGTTTAAAATTCACCCACAAACTTTTAAAAGTTGTCTGTTATCTGCGTGTTATTTTGGAGTAGAGATTATTTAGGATATTTCAGTGTCTCCCAATATGGAGGTCAAGGCTTCATAAAGGGCTCGCAGGATACATTTGGGAGATTGTGAGATGATTAACAGGGTATAGGAAGCATGAGAAACCATATTTGTGCTCCACAAGTTTATGTGGATTTTCTCTGATTGTACTCAAGTCAAATCAATTTTATTTATAAATCAGAAAATTTGCCTCAAGGAGCTTTACAATCTGCACAGAACGTGACCCTCGATTTGAATAAGGAAAAAAAAACACCTTTAACGAGAAACAAAATGGAAGAAACTTCAGGAAGAGAAATGAAGATGGAATCCCTTCTCTGATTTTGTCTTATTTTCTTGCAAATTACTGGATAGGTTTTTACCTCTGAAGGCCTCGAAAAAAATTGTTCTAAGGATTCAAGAAAAAAAAGATCTCTCTTTGGTTGGGGTGGGAACCACTGTGGTGCCTTCCTACATTTCCCAGAATTCCCTTTGCCAACTTGGAGATAATGTGCCTGAACCTGCCAAATGCAGTGCATTATGAAGAGAGAAATAAAGCCCATTTTTCCCAGTTAAAGGTGTGCCCCTTACTAAAATCACAACATATGTTGTGAAATAATGATGTTCTGCTGTCACTGGAGGAATAGTATCTCTGCATCTTCCTGGAGTTCTTCCTGTATGAAGGTTGAACATGTACCACTGACAGAGGCCAATGGTGTCGGTGCAACATTTAGATAACTCAATCATTTCTATTATATCTACTTGGCTAAATACCACGAACTGTAAGTGAAGAAACTCTTTTCTTTTTTTAGAATTTAGGTGAAATTAACCTTGAACTATTTCTTTCTTTTTTATTTCCAAGGTCCCCAGTAGCTTTTGATACCCAGGCAAACCGTCCTCCATCACTAGCTGTCCTTCTTGACGGTGTTTGAGCATTTTAGTGCGGATTTGTCCTTTAAACAGTGTGTACTAAACCCAGCACCTTCACCCAGTGCTCCCATTACCTCCCTCAGTCTCTGCCCTTCCCTCTCTCTGCACTTCCTATTCCAACAGGAATTTAATCTTTCAAGCCATCGTTGTTTTTCTTCTCCCCTATTTTTACTGCTGCTGCTGCTGCTTGGAAGACCACAGACTGCCTCTGTATGCTGATGCCCCCCCCCCTCCAAACCCCCCTCCTCCTCCTCCTCTGAGCCTGTCTCTCTCTTTCTGTATCTCTATTTATCTAACTCTCTCATGCTCGCCGTCCCTCTCTCTCTCTCTCTCTCTCTCTCTCTCTCTGCCTGTCTCTCTTCCTCTGCTCTCTGTCCTCATCTCTCCCCCTCCCCCTCCTCCTCCTCTTCCTCTTCCTCCTCCACCTCACTTGTTCTCTTCTCCACTTCTTCACTCCTTCTCACCCCCCCCCCCCCCCCCACCCCTCCCTACTGTCTGTCTATCTGATGCCTCGTAGCTCTGCTGTACGTGCCACAGATTCAGATGGCAGTCAAATGGTAGACGGAGACAAACACGGGGACACATGCATGCAATTACATGCTCACACGCACGGCAAATGCACGTGCAGACCGGCAACTGCTGCGCATGCACAAGACTGGCACATTTGTGCACACACCTGCACATACAGACGTGCACATGCATTTTTTTTGCAAACACACACACACACACACACACACACACACACACACACACACTGTGGTGTCATATACGCGTTATAAGTATTTCAGTCACCTCTCTCAGTCGGTTTGGCAGGGAGGATATTATTCTTGAAACACAAAGCTATCAGAAAACAGAATGCAGGAAATATTAATGAGAACGGAGACTTTTTTCTGACAGATTAAAAAATGAAGAAAGAGGGAGCAGTGGAAGAAGTTGGGATTTGGTGCAGCCAATAGAAATGAGTAGACTTTTCAGGTGAAGTGCAAAGATATTTGCGTGTCGACTGTTTTGATGTTTGGGTGAAGATGAAGACGGTGTCACCAAGAGAAAGGGAGGGGGGAGGGAGGAGGGGGCAAAGAGGGAGAAGCACAGAGGAAAGAGGTCAGTCTAAGCTTATGAAACATTTTCTAACCTGACCCGGCCTATTTCTGACAGGGCAGCACTGAGGACTTACAGTCAGACAAACAAGTTCCCAGGGTTGACAGCAACATGCCTTTCAGGACTGACACATAAGAACAAACACTCACACACACACACACACACACACACACACACACACACACACACACACACACACACACACACACACACACACACACACACACACACACACACTGCAGCATCTGACAAAGTAACATGGAAGTTCATGACCTCACACCTTATTCAGCTGTAGGGGCCTTTTTTTTTTGAAGTGGACAACTCCTCAGTGTTTGGAAAACCAAGGCCATTTACCTCCATTTATGTTTACTCCCTGTGGAATTGTGCATGTCACTAAAGGAGTAGTTCATCATTTTGGGAAATACGCTTATTTGCACTCTTAAAGAGAGTTAGATGAGAAGATTGAGAGATTGTTACCCCTCTCGTCTGTGTGGAGCTAGAGCCTGGAGGCGATATGTTCAGCTTAACATAATGAGTGGAAGCAGGGAGAAACAGCTAGCCTGGCTTGGCCTGCATCACAAAAAAAAAGTATCTTGTTCAATCAAAATGTAACAACAATAATTCAAGATTTTAGGGGAAGTTAGGTGCTATATTTCCGGAAAGTCAATGCTCAGCACATTTACCCTGAATAAACAAAAGTTATAGTAAAAAGTCAAGTGTGTCAGTCTCTCTTAAATGTGCCTTTTAGTTTCTTGATTCTGTTTCAGTTTCCTGTGGCATATCCGCTGGTCGCTTCAACCATTCAGTGTTTTACCACAATCTCTGTTAAAATCATCTCGTTGCTGTCAGAATAAAAAAAAATGTGTCCTGTCAGCAAACGGCAAATACTAAAACAGTAAATGACTTGAATATTTACATGCTAATATAGTGTTTATCAGACAATTCTGATGTGATTGTAACAGATAATGTTTAGCTACTTTATGCCAACAAATGGCTGGAATGTCTAACAGTAACAGTGTTGAAATGGGAATTATTCATATGCTGGTAAATGAACATTTCAAATGATAATTAAGTTGGAAACAAAGCTCGTGCTTTCTCTGACAATACCTGAATTCAATACCAAAACCATGTGAATACATTCAAGACTTACTACCGATGAAGGCTTGAAACACTTCATCCAACAAACCACTGAGGCATAAGTCATACATTTGGTATAGATTAAGAAATGTGGCAATTTTCTTTTTCCCTCTGTGCGAAGAATTCACAACATAAAAAATGCTCACAGTCCTTTATTTACATTTGACCTGAAAGCTCGCGACAGAAACACATGTTGACTTGGATGTCAAATTGGATCCAGATTGCGTGTCCTCTTGAAAAACGTTTGAACAGTTACAAGACCTTTTTTTTTCTATTTTTTTATCAGAGACACAAACACGAGTGTGCGGTGGTGTAATTGGCCGCGCAGACAGTCTACAGATGTTACTTTCTTTCAACTAGTATAGAGTCATTTCAGATGCTGTTTTTCTGTCACCTCCTGAGATTGAGAACGGTGTTGTTCTCAAGCTACTAAAGCGACGTTGTTCACGGTCCAGTAATCGCTCTTAGTATATTAACTGCTACTGTAAAAGTGTTGTTGATGAATGCGCTGCTATTTTGTCGATACCTTGTGTTAACATGACTAAAGAATATCTATTTACCCAATAAACACAAAGTTACGAATTTAGAAGAGCGGTTTGTTGTGGAAGTATTTTTACTGCAACTTTTTGAAAGTTTTCTTTTTATGAAGATCTCAACTTGGTTTCTAAGGGGTCCAGTTTATTATAACTCTAAACACTACAATACCCTTAAGCCTCAAAGTCGTAGTTGATAAAATGGACCCAAAATCTAAAAATGAACCAATTTAAAACTTGTGAATATTCAATCAAGTTTCTACGTTTCTCATCACCTGACACTGCAGCGCCCCATAGTTTCGGTTTCACAGTTTTTGGATCAGTCTCGTGGCTCTCATCTGTGTTTTTTTTTTTACAGCAGGAGGCAGCTGTTAAAAAGTTTTAAAAAACCCAATGTACCTGCCGAGCACCAAAAAGGACCAGACAACGTTAGCGACTAGCAGGAGATCATAGTGAAGGATTTAAGGAGCCAGATGTTTTGTTTCCCTCTGGGGTTGGTGGAGACTAAAACAGAACTAGAAGGAGAGTGAATTTTAGGCTCAGGTGGACAGAAACACAACCCAAGTTAATGCTATGTGCTGATGTAAATAACTGTTCTCTAACATGTCAGGCTGTTCTCATTAAGTGTTCGTACTTAATCGTGAGCCAGGACGTGCAGAGCTGCCGCTGAGGAAGTCAGATGACGCAGTATAACCAGCAACAAAGTCCACACAGGGAGGAGGTCAGGGTGCATGGATGGGTCAACAAACACAGGACTTAAACCGAGGAGACTGCTGCTAGTGTCCCGTATGAAACCAAAGCGGACTTATTGCTTGTGTTGCTGGACATTTGTTGGGGAACGCGTTCTTTTTAAGAGGGAGCTGCACGAAAATCAGATAAATGACCTCCGCTGATGTCACTTGAGTCAACTTCGGTTGGGGCTGAAGATTACAATGAATGAAGTGTTTGTGAAGAAACTAAGAATGCATTGTCTTAGACAGGGAGCTCACCAAACTGACAATGTACAGATAATGAAAAAAAGTCAAAGCCAACCAAGAAAAGAGTGAAGTGTTTAAGACTTTTCGATCGCCCTAAGCTGCGTTTGCAGTTCAATGTTCACACGTGCTTGATCGGTACATAGAAATAGTTTTTCTGTCTATTTACACGGTTTGGAACATTGACTGTATCTGTAGCTTCTGTCGTTTTCTTGCTTCAGATGGTGCGCATTGAGCAAAACCCCGATTGCGATCCCAACAACAACGATTTGTCTCGGGGTCAACACCAAAACCACTCTCAACATCAGAAATGAACAGAAACGACAAAGGACAAAGCTGCGACGCTCGCAAAACATGCAGAGCAGGTTCGTGAGCTTCACTGTTTTGCTCGCTATTGTCTTGGACGAAGAGGTTCGTCTGAAGGTTTGGATACACGTGTTGTTGACTGTCTCGCCCCTCGGCTAAAACTACAGGGCCTCCTCTCCCCCCGTGCAGGGCCCCTCAACCTCTCTCTCTCTCTCTCTTTCTCTTATTCTGAGCCATTCACTCTATCCTCCCTGTCGATCTTCTGCTCTCTCGCTCTCTCTTCTCGCTTTCCTTCTCTTTCCCTGCTTGTCCGCACACAGACACACACACACACACACATGCACGCGCACACGCACGCACACACACACACACACCTTCCATCCTTTTGCCTGTGCTCACTGCCCATATCTTTCTCCTTTCTCTCTTCACCCCCCTTCCTTATTCTCGTTCCCTCCCTTCCCCCTCCGCCTTCCTTACACCCCCTCCCTCCCCCAAACCTCCATCCTTCTGAAACAGAGTGTGTGTTCTGGCACGCACACACACACACACACACACACACACCTACACACACACACACACACACACACACACACACACACACACACACACACAACTGGTGCTTTACCTCCCCTAGGAGTTGTTCTTAACTCGCTGACTGAGGCACACTCTCTGTGTGTGTGTTTGTGTGTGTGCGTGCACATGCGTGTTAATGCGGACCGTGCATGGGGGTTGGGGGTTAGCATGTTTTTGTGTGTCTGTGCTGCTGACTCCACACATGATCCCCATTAGAGGCTGGCGGGAGTAGACACACACACACACTTTCATCCACACCCACACACAAATTCATGCGCGCACTCATATACATACAGACAGACACTCGTGGACAGGCACACATGTAAGCGCACATGTCCATGCAGGTATACATGCATCCACCACACACTCAGACATGTGAGTCTTTGGGGCCCGATCCCATTTCCCTCCTGAGGCTTTTACACCGACACGGACCGGTGCTGGAACTGGTTTCTGAACAACATTTTTAACATTTTATCGCAAAAAAAAATGGTTCCCAGACATTAAAGTGTACCCTGTTTCAGACACTTAAACCTGCTTTTCTAGAGCCGCAACCCTAAGGATCGGGGGTAGGGTGATGTCATCACCATGTAAAAACCAACATCATTCCTAGGCAACCACAAGTGTCCTAGGAAACCAGATGTGCCGTGAGCAGGAAGGAGAGTTTTAAAGGCTCGGTTTGGTAAAAAATGATCGTCTGAAGAGGCCGATGCTTTTCTGGCAACATGATTCTTGAGAAGACCGAAAAGTTTACAAAAGACATGCAAGCTTAATGTGCCAAGCCAAAATGTGGAAGCTTCTCCAGAACAATAGAATAAATCGCTCACAAAGGACTACAAAATAGTCAACAAGTGGCCACAGAAATAACAATGGAGGGAATTTCTATTCGCTCAATTCTGTGGTCAAAGATCAACATTAAGAGACTTGTGAGAGAAATGCTGCTCATGTTAGAATCACTGTCTTAATAATAGGATCATGCATCCCTTACCAAGCATTTTGGTAATACTTGAAATTTGACATCTGCATTTTACCCATCCTAAGCATGCTGAGAAGTGCCCGGGGAGCTACTTGGGGTTCTGCGTCTCGCCCCAAAGGACACTTCGGCATGCGAACGGTGGCAGCCATCGAACCGCCATCCTTGTGGTGGTTACAGGACTATACCTCCTCCACCCTATGAGCCTCGGACATCCTTTAACTTTCGCTACAAGCTATTGCTTATTGCCTAATTCAGTAAAGGCGTCTCATTATGCTTTAATGTTTTTTTTCATCAAGCGTCGTTCAATGTATTTACATTCTTATCTCTCTCTAAAGTAGTTTTCACGACGAGTGGTGGAGTCTGCCATTTCCGCGCAGGGGCAGAAACATTGGTTCACGCAAGTACGGGGACGCAGATGCTTTGAGCTACACATGATCAATTTCACATGCCGTTGCATTCTGGAGTGCGTCGTCTGAAAACTGTCAGGCAACAAAAGCGCAATCTGCAATCGGAGCATTGTAGCTAAGGACGCTATAGCATTAAAGAAAAAGAGGGAGTTTAACACCTTCCATTTGTGCAGACCAGTTTGAGGAAGCTCTATAGCTGAACGTGTCGGTATGAGTTGGCATTGTCATTTGTGTTTGTACTTGTTTTGTAATTGTATATGTTGTTGTTATGTTTACAGTCCTTTACACTTGATTGTCTATACTTGAAGTTTTCGTACGTTTCCTTGAGAAACCCATCCATAAGCAAAGACATATTCAACAAAATAGAAAATTAGCCGGTGCTGGATAGGCAAGTGGACATACATCACCATGCAAACTGGCATTTAGCAGCAAATATGTAATGTACGTTATTTTGTAATATGCACACAACATTTGAACCCAATTAGAACATAACCCGTGGTCAAATGAATTCACTAGAGTTTGCAGATTTGGGTTTTTCAGGCCACAACGTAAGAAACACAAAAAAAATGCATCCGTGTCTAAAACAAATGAAGTGGTAAAACAAAGCAAAGAGTCAGATTAGTAGAGCACATCGCCTTCTGTATGCCGAAGACACCGTTATCCTGTTGGCTGAGGGCACAACTGTTTGACAGTCATTACTTCCTTAAACATTCATTTTATAGCATCTCTGCTTCATTGGGTTGTATAGACAGTAACAGTAACAGTAACAGGGAAGCATGGAGGGACAGAGACGGAGCAGATCATGTGATTTTAGAAGCCAGATCCACACCCCACTATTATCATTAATATACTGTTATCGTCATTACGTTTGAAAACCTATGTTCACTTACTATAACAACAGCTATTCCTCTGTCCCGACGTGTGTGGAAGTGAAAAAAGCTGGATCATTTAATTTGTTTCGTTGGTTCCAAGCGTCATAAATCCTAAAAAGATTATAGAGGTTATGAAGATCATGTGGGGTCACAAAAAGAAAAAAGCAACTACTGAATTCACAAAAAATATATTGCTTAGGGCACACATTAAATGTGTTCTATATTACATTTAAGCAAAGTGACTCTTAATCCTTATTGTTGTATGCTAACCCACAAAATAAATAACGAACTCCGTCTTTTGGCTTTAAATCAGAAATAATAATGAATAAAACTTGTTATTTATACAAGACATTAGGCCGATTTATACTTAAGTACACCGATTAATATACAGTTGGGCACCAAAATATTTTGTGGTTATGAGATGGATCAGTGTCAGACTTGCAAACAACTGGAGCACAGAAATATTGACCTGGTTAATTGGTGCTGACGCATCGCAAGAAGTATGGGAGTGACACACTGGGTCCCAGGGAAACCATAACAGGAGCTCACGTATTACAGCAGTAGATAAGATGGCAGACTAAACATAAACACTCTGCAGGTATATACATTCAGAGCTGAGGAATCTTTCCACTGCGGCAGCACGACAAAGTTGGTAACAGCTGATGTTCAGAGTCAAGCATGGGCTGCGAAAGATTCAACACAGATGGTAAAACTACAAACACACTAATTTGCAGACTAACTGGCTAATACCGGTCTCACTGCTAACATTGACAGCAGAGACATTTCCATGTACTGTACACTGTATTACCCATACATGCAACAGTAGCAGCAAAAACAAAGGCAGCATGAGAGATAATCAGTCTTAAGTCCTCATCTAAACTACACCCAGTCTGTCCAATGCCTGCTGGCCCTGGGGATTGTGCTGGAGTTTTAATCCACTTAAAAGCAGAGGACCTCTGCTGCTGTTTCCAAGGGGCTTGACCCACGCTGCATGCGCACACACATGCACAAAAACAGTCACGCATGCAGCACTGCGCACAAATTCAGTCCCTCCTCATAAACATGTTTTTTCACACATGTGGTAATAAGGTAGATGCAGCAATGGATGCACTCCGCATGTTTATCTATGCACGTATTCCAAAAGGCAGCTTGAGATGTATTGATCATGAAATATATAATAACCAGGTTCAGTAGCCAAGTCCGGTCCGATCTTTGAATTTATCACCTTTATCACAGGGCCAGAATGAAAACTCTAATTTAAAGCTATATAGGAGGCTGATGGATTGCCGAGGCACAACCTAACGTTGACTGGATTTATTGAAGAGGGGTCAACTGTAATTCCACCATTGTTCAACTCCACTTCCTACTGTAGGTCTGCCACAGTATGTGTGTGTGTGTGTGTGTGTGTGTGTGTGTAAGGGAGATCTAACCTCTCAATCTTTAATATCAGGAGAATTTAAAAAGGAATTTGCTCTACTCACACAATCACAACTGCAAACATATTAACAAAACACACAACATTGTTCATATTAATGTGTTGGAAATGAACTGTGGCAATTTAAGGGTTTTGTTTAGCAATAGAAAATATTTTTGGTCATGTTTAAATGCTTTATTTTGTGCCACGGACACAATGTCATACTTTTTTCTCTTCTTGCACCAACGTTTGTCGTTATCTAATTTGAAATGTACTAATTCCTTATTCTTGCGGAGGGAGGGCGAACCACTGACTTGAACAGCTGCTTCATGACCCAAAAAACTGTCAGTCTTTCCCTGGAATAAATTGTGGAATATACCATCTTTGGGTACAGGGGGGAGCTGGAAACGTGCATTTCCGATAAAGCGGGTGTCACTAACAATTGCATACGTTTTGGCGGCATCATAAATTATATCCCAACATTTTAAAGTTAAATTCTTTAAACGTGGTTTACTTTAAGTGTCGTAATAGATACACATAAGGAATAGTTGAAGCTCAGCTTCCCCGTGTTTTAGCGCCGTGTTTCCGGAGGACCCATAGTAGAATCAATTCAGCGAGAGGGGAGCTTGAAACCGTCCACTCATGCTTTCCTCCGAGTCCGAGAGAAACACAGTTGAAGTGAACACACAGACCAGTCGGCCGCACTACATGCTCACAACAGGCAGGCTCCGATCACTAACGAAAAACAACAGCAGCCTCTGCATATAATTATAATGATACTTTACGAAACGCTGTGCAGTGATCTCAGGAAAACTATATGTCACTGCAGGAATGATGGAGGAACATCACAATGATACGAGATCATCATTAAAAGTATAAGGTCACTGTGAACTCACTTTAGAGTAGCCTACCACGGACGCATTGTACATGCCAATAAAACATTATAATAAAATCAGTTTATGCATTTGTTCTGTCAAGAAATATCCCCTTCATATGACATGTTAGATGTTATACATAATATCATTTTATTTATACCTCTTGCATGTTATAAATGCAGATGCTTTAACCTTTGTCAGGCAAAAGCGACTCATAACATGATGCTCAAGATCAGGGTATAGTGAGCTTCAGCAGTTTATGTGTGTGTGTGTGTGTGTGTGTGTGTGTGTGTGTGTGTGTGTGTGTGTGTGTGCCATAATGGTCCCATATTCAAATGAAACTTTAACTTTATATTTTGAATCCATCATATAAATATATAGAACAAAACAGATGAATGAATACATTAATCAGGATCAATAGTCTAAACTCAACCTATTGTCACATAACTGTTCGTCCAACTGCTTCTGAAACTTATGCAACGGTACATTGGCTGAGTAGCCTGTTATGCTCTGCTTCCCACTCATTTTGCTCACAAACATTCACCCGTCTGTCTTCTGCTGCTCGTCACTGATCAGCTCCACTGCCTCAGCTGGACGTGCCTTGCTCAAGGGCATCTGTTGACAGAGAGGAGGGCCATGGATGGTCATGCACGCACTATAAACTGAAACCGTCACACGCGTTAGCATCATTGGTAACAGATAATCCAGGGCAGCAACAGCTCTGAGGGTGAGGAAAAAAAACACAACAACTCTTGAGCAAGGCGTTGGCTATAACCTACACTGGCTTGTTGGTGAGCATCATTTACTGTAGGAGTAAAACTACTGTATGTGAATGAAGAAGTTAACATTTCTTGGTGAAAATAAAGGCAGAAAATGGGTTTCGTGTGTCGGCCACAGAGCAGAAATCCGGCATTATTTTGGGTCAGATTAGAGAGAGCCGTCTGACCCTTGAACCACCGTCACAACGCAACACCTGCTGCAGGCAATCGGGGAGATATTACATAAAGTTTCAGGTAGTTGCGGCGCTTCATCACGACGCTGCGTAGGAATCTTTGTGTCTATGTCAAATGACTAATATGGGTAACAGTATTTGCATGCATGCACGGTACTCACATGCATCCTCATTTGAATGTGTTTGCGCGTGCCTCGTCGAGGGCTGGTGCTTCCACGCCACCAGCCCCGCTCACCAATGTCACCTTCATGGGTGGCTCCATCGTAGGAGCATCCTTCAGAATGTAACAGATTAGCTTTGCAGGCAGGGATGTTGATGAGGTCATCACTTCCCAAGGTCACACCTACACAAGCCCAGCTATAGGCCCACTGGCGTTAAAGCCCCCCCCACCCCACCTCTTCAGATCCTATAGAGGCTCAACTCTACCTCCTGCCTGCATGCAGATCTGAATAAGGCAGAATAAGCCACATCCAACAGGATAAGCCTTATTGTAATATTCAGGCTGCTTCGGCCTCTTCAGGATTCCTTCCCCCCTGCGGAGACTTGAGAAAGGCTGGACAGCTCCGTGTTACAACACACTGTATGCGTCACTTATAGTATTTCTAAGCTCCTATATACTTTTTAATCCCTACAGGCACATTTTAGCATGCTGCGTAGCCGCAATCTCTGTTACGCAACGATTGATTATCAGATCAGCTCTTTTAGATTCTATCACTTCCGATGTTCACATATTTCAAGATGACATCCGAGTAATTAAGTATTCAAGAAGAGCACTTACAGGTCTCAGGCGCAAAGTTAGTTTCTGCCTGTCTGCTGGTGTCAATGTAAAACACTACGCACCAGGGTTGCAGTCAAGACCAGCTACACCGAGACCAAGTCATGACCAAGAGACAAGATCAAGACTTTGTGGGGTTGAGTCTAAGTCAAGACCAAGACCAGTGCGGGACCCACACTGCATGAGACACATCTGATAAAAAGTGGAACATGCAAACCACAGGCATTCCTCTTTACTCACCGCTTTTCTGTATGTAGAAGTGTACTATGAGACAACATATTCAAAAGGTATTGCAGAGGTGAATTGTACGTGTGGGAATGCCCCTTTGTTTTCTATGAGCAAGCACAGTGATGATGTTAACAATGAAATCAGACAATCCCCAGGCAATCGGAGGGTTCCCCGCAATTGTGGTCTTGAAATAAAATTCGGAGTCCTCTTTGTCCGGAGGCCAAGACACGAGTAAAAAGTCCTTCAAAGAGTGGTATCTCGAGCACTACAACACCGCTATGCACCAAAGTAACGACTTAGTTATTACAGTTCTTATCGACGGCATCTCTGCTGCTCTATCAGAGGAAGAGTCCCTCCACCAACAGTTTCTCTTGGGGTTGTGCAACTGTTCTGCATTAGTGCAGCTGAGCGTGCAAACGGCGGACTTGTACAACAGCTACATCTGTATGTGTACTAATTTTCCTCCGCCGATTCTCTACGGAAGGCAAACCTCCCTGCTGTACAGTGCCTCATCCCTTTCTGTATTCCTCTCCCCTCATGAGACAATGAAAGCATTGAGGCAAATCTGTTTCCACAGCCTGTGAATAAGAGACAGACAGCTTTGTTTTGCACACACACACACACATATGCGTGTGTGTGACAGATAAAGAACAAAATGTGTTTGTGTACGGACATATTTGTGTGTGCGAGATGCCTACGTCACGCGTTCGCCAATGCGAGTCATTTGCTCTTGTCTCGGGCTTTAAGTAGGGAGTAAGAGCCCTCTACTCTCTCGTCTGTCTCCGCTCTCCCTCTACGGGGCCCGAACACACAACCACAGCTCTGCCGCTTCCTCCTCTGCCACCACTTCAACGCTTGCTCGTCGTCCAACAGGTTGCTCTGTCAATAACGAACGCTCGCAATGCACCGCACGTCCGAGAGAGTTTTTGAAATCCGAGATGGATTCAAATGGAGACAAACATGTGACCTATTCCAGGAAAGCAACAAAACATACATGAGCATTTTCTTTATTGAATTATTTTTTTTTTTGCTTCTCCTTCATTCTTCGTCCGTCACAAATCTCAACATGTGTTTGAATAATTGCTCTGTCCAGAACTGTCTTCTTTGTTGGCCCCGCTGTGATAATTGCAGGTGACCCATGGAGGAGCCAGAGAGCAGCAGTGCAGAGAGAGAGGGATAAGTAAACACACAAGAGAAGTCGATGACAACAGTGTTGTGTAGTACCTTCTGTCTTTCTTCTGGACTGCTGGAGTAACGGCTGAAGGCTCGGCCGGCTAGCTCGAATTATTCTCTCTTAGCAAGAAAACATGGGACAAATATTCTTCATCCAAACTGGACATCAATGCTCATAGTGTGCGAATTCCATACGTACTGTATATCAGTTAATATGGCAATGCATCATTGTTTAGAGCCATTATTCTGTCGCTGTTCTTTTTAAGCTGGAAGTTCCTTTAGGGCACTTTTACACGGCAAAACCAAAAACAGAAACAACATTTTACGTTGCAGCTGTTTTTGGACTAATCCCACCATCTAGTGGTAGTGCACGTGCTGTTACACACTTGAGATCACAAGAAGTCAATAAAAAAAACATTTTTCTTTACTGACATCCAGTGCATTGGAGAAAAATGTGAATTAAAAATGATGATAATGTAGTGCAGAAATAAACATTAGATTAACTTTATTTTCACAAAATAAAATATGGTGAATGTACACAAAAATGGCAGTTTTGGGTGAAACTATATTGGCACAAAATAAAGAAAAACACATAAGAAAAGTGCTCATTTAAACAGAGACAGAGGTAGAGTTTCAACACAGAGGAATTAGAAGTCAGGATACTGAAGGTTATTAATTTTGTGAAGTTACAAATACATGTAACACTAAAGAGATTAAAAACAGCTGAGGAATAACAATACTTAATCAAATGGTACCAAATCATTATTTGATTTGAGAGCTATTTTGTAGCACCTTGTTCATTGCGAGGTCACTGTTATGCTACCGGTTTGTCCGAATCACCCGTCCCCCTTAGAAGATGTCGAAAATATTCTTCGTCTTCCATTCAGAACACGTGTGCAGTACTCCACAGGGCGATACAAACGAGATCCGTGAGAGCGGGGAGGTATGAGGAGTTTTCGTATTGGAATGTTTTTCACTTAACCCTCTCTTGAAAAGCAGCACCACTTAAAAATGTACTCAACACTTGAAACTTCAACCGATTTCGTCCTCGTCGTCGTCATGTGGCTCCATCCTCGTCCTCCTCTTGTTCCGGCAGGCTGCCGGGACAGGGCTCCATGGTAACAGCGACGCCCATGCCGCTGCACCCAACGGGCATGTCGGTGACCCACCTCCATTCATTTCTGTCCGGACAGTAACACTCAACACTGGCCAGGAAGCCGTGCTGGTTAAAGCCTCCTGGATAAACCACAAACAAAAACATAGTTCAATAGAGCTGTTGATAAACCGATTAGAGGAATGATCAATTATTCTGTCTTTAAGCAATTGATTTTTGGATTTTAATTGATTTTAATTTACTAACGAGGTTTGTTATTTCTTTCCGATCTGAGATTTAATTTCCCTCCTGCTCATCCTTTTACTCTTAACATTTGATCCACGCTTTACTCTATTTAATTAAACAACACTTAGCCATTGAGCCACATTGAGCCTACTGACCCAACTGTCTACGAATTAATCAGAATTATCTAATTACTTTAAGAGTCTTATTGCTTCTACATGCATAATCTTCTTTATTGGGCTCACCAGCGTCAGACGCGTGAAATATACCAGAGACTTTAAACGTTTTCCTAGTATTGACTGAATGAACTTCTTTTAACTCATACGAACACAACTTAAGTTAAGTGCACACATAACCGGCAATCAATATTAATCAATACAAGCTTAATCAAAAATAAAATGTATACTAAAATACCCAGGAGCAACACACACAAAATAAATTATTATAAAACAGGTAAAATAGTTATAGAAAAATTATGAATTATTACAATAAAATAAAGAAATGAAATACAAAATCAGAAAAAGACATCTATAATACTTAAAAAAGACATTATGAACTCTGCATGAGCCTAACAAAGTGAAACGGGTTGACTTTATTCGTGTAAATATAAGATCATTGATCATATATTTTCCCAAAACACTTTCTTATAATGTGATTAATGACGTGACTGACCGAGGACAAAGATGCACCCATGGTGGACTGCGACTCCGTGTGCACTGCGGCAGTGCTGCATGGAGGCCCTGGGCTCCCATTGGTTCCTGGTTATATTGTAACGCTCCACAGAACACAGCTGGCTCCGCCCATCATACCCTCCTATTGCGTACAGGTGAGAGTTCACACACACCAGACCTATAAAGACAGACAGAGAGGGAAAAGATTGACGTTTTGGCAAAATGGCTTATTCCCCTTTGTTGCTGAGAGTTAGATGAGAAGATCAATACCACACTGATCGATAAATATGCAGCTGGAACCAGCAGTCGGTTAGCTTAGCTTAGCATAAAAACTGTAAAACTACAAATGAGCTTAATCATGTTCTTGCTGACAGTACGATTAGAGGATTGACAGCACACGCATGTCTGTCTGTTAAATATGAAGCTTAGCTTAGCATAAAGACTGGAGCTAGGGGTAAACAGCTAGCCTTCCTCATTCTGAAGGCAACATAACCTGCTTACCAGCACATCTAAAGCTCACTAATCAATACATAATATCTCATTTGTTTAATCAGACTGGCTCTCGTAAAGACAGGAGTACACACACAAACACACACACACACACACACACACACACACACACACACACACACACACACACACACACACACACACACACACACTCACCCAGTCCACTGCGTATGGTGCTCATGGGTGCCAGCTGCTGCCAGGTGTTGGTGTCAGGCTGGTATTTCTCAGCAGTGTTCCAGCGGTTCTGCCCGTCGTATCCCCCCACCACATACAGAACCCCCCCGCACGCCGTCACTCCAGCACCCAGACGAGCCACCGACATCGGGCAAACAAAGGACCAGCGATTAGACTCTGGATCCCACCTGCAAACCAAACAGCAGTTGAGCAGTGCAGCCAATGTGATAATCTGTTGACAGTTCCTAATGTTGTTACATATTAATCAATTACGATATTCAAACAAGTGTATCAGAGCGGCAGAAACGCGATGGCAGCGGCTGTGTGAAGCAACCTTCTCAATCTACACGAGCCAGTCAACTTTAAGTGGATTAGGTTAAGCTGGCAACCATGTTTGGCAACTATTGTTAAGCTTTATTTGAGGTTGTAACACCACTGCGAGCAGATAGAGACAAGAAAGGTTTAAAAAGGTCAAATTAAGCTCATCTTATACTGTAAACTACACGTTTTATTTAACACATTTTTAAAAGGAATAGCTTGAAGAAGATTAATTGTACACGTAGGTGCTACGCTATCAGAGAAGCATCATAAAGAGAAAGGTAACGCCTGTACACTACTCCGTGCCACAATTTTATTGAGTACGCTTCGATCCTACTTTGATAAAAAAACGTAGTCAATAAAATGTGAGATAATAAAAGATATATTTTATCTTTTTAAAAGGCGTGACATTTTTTTCCAAACAGGCTAATTCACTTTCTCAATGACAGTTAGAGAGTATTGATACCACACTCATATCTGTCCACTTAATAAAGTCAGGCGACGGTTAGCTTAGCTTAGCATAAAGACTGGATGGAGGGGGAAACAGCTAGCTCGGCTCTGTCCAAAGGGGGTAAAAAAAAAAGAAATCAGCCTAACCCCACCTCTAAACTATGCTTTTTGAACAGATGAAATAAGAAATACAAGATGTTGGTAGGTGCATTCTTCGAACAGCAAGAAAGAAAATAACATAACCCCCAAAATGTTGGACTATTCCTTTAATACTGGCAAAAAGCATAATACGAGTTATAACCATGATGTGGCAGGTTGGACTGCATGTTAATGATTAAACTACTTCTCGGTACTGGGTGTATTCCAGCTGTAAACTGCTGATAGGAGGGTGGCTGATATTACATCACCTGCCCTAAAACATTGGCAAAGTGCCCTTGAGAAAAACCACTAAAATGCAAGTCACTTCTTGAGTCAATGTGCTGACACTGACCCTTGTGCTCTGAACCCTGAAATTACTACATGCAGCAAGGCAAATTTCAATGATAAATGACAATACATAATCTCAACATAGCGCACTAGAACAAGGAGGTATAAGCTCCCTGTTGAATCTCTTACATGTGGGCCTGGATTCATTTGGGAGGCATATCCTCAAGAGCGGAGTCTTTTCTGACAAACGTTGTCACTATAAATGCTCTAATCTCCTTTGACGCGTTTCACATCGAATTTTCATTTCAATTGTTTTATCAGCTTTCATTATATTTAGCAGCCTCTTGTGAAAAGGACTTCCAAGTGGCGTCTGATGAGTTCTAATAATTCTCTTGTGACCAGCAACTTTTAGAAATATACACCCATTATTACAAAAAGGGGATTGAGGTTACATATCAAAAAGAATCATCATAATTTGGCTTGACGTGACTTATTTGTTATTAATTGACTGAAACTGATTTATAAACAGCATTAAAACTCCTCCCTGCTCGGCGGTGGCAGCAAAGATGTAAAGCTTCCCGAACCAGATCGACATTCCTGCATTGTGTGTCTCGACATGTTTTGAAAGAGCCCGTTTTGTAATTAGGTAAAGAGGAATACCTGCGAACATCATGACTGCTCTTTAGGTTGAATGGCAGCTATTCATTTCATTTCACCACATCATTATCTGTACTTACACTGAGGTAAATGCACTTAATCTGAAAATGTGTGCATAGGGGGAGGAAATCTGTGCTTATCACATTCATTCATCCTAGTGAATAAGATGTCATTAAAATCAAATTACGTCTTGTAAGTGCCGAGTTAAATAAACAAATCCTCGCACACGTCCTCACCTCTCCACCGTGTTGTGATGCGTGGAGCCCTGCGAGCCTCCGACAGCGTAGATGCAGCCGTCCACCACGCCCACCCCGACCCGGTTCCTCGGGGTGCTGAGGGAGGCTCGCTGGCTCCACTGGTTGGTCATCGGGTTGTAGCAGCACAGGGCGCTGGACTCTGTGATGTTTTGAAGCGACATGTTCCTGCCTCCAACCTGAACAGAGATTATGTTGAAACAGAAAAACAGAAATGAAACATTGGTCCATTACAGTATTGAATGTCAAATGTACACAGAAATGTGCCAGTACAGTCGCACAACACTAAACCAGTGTTTGAATTTAGAAACTAAAACTCTCTGCGATGTTTTAATCATGACATTTCATTGGTGGTGTGACACAAGGGGTGCAACTTACAGTGTAAAGGAGTCCAAACAGCGCACAGGCCCCCAGACCACTGCATGGAGACCCCATGTCGGCCAGTTTTAGCCACACATTCCTCCTGGGATCATAAGCCTCCATGGAGTCCAGTGAATGCTGCTGGTATCTGAACAGAGACAATTGAATGTTCACTCTAAATGCGCTCTTGATTTGCTATGCATTCTTTAAAAGAATGTGTACTTTAAAATAAGTACACAGTAGAACAGACCAATGACTTAATATGCTGACATAAGCTTCAGATTTATGACTGACTTTGTTTTATCAGGTCACCCACATGGAATCAAACAAGGTACAGGTATGTATGTGTATGTGTATGTATGTGTGTGTGTGGTGCGGTTTGAAATTTAGTGGTGCAATTTGGTTGGAGTGAAAACAAAAACTACTCTTTCCCATGTCAGTCAAAAACACATCGCAAACCCTGTTTGTACCTGTGCTTTTATACCAGCCGTATACCAAATTTATTTTTTTGAGATATCATGATACACAATTACGTTGTCTAAATTGATAATAACAAGCAAATATTACCTCAAATTTCTCAGATTATTTAATTCCCACAAGAGTATAAAAAAACATGGTGTTTCCCTATATCCTAATCCTATATAGTGATATATATCGTTGTCAAGAAATTAAATTACCTTTATTGTGATATACATTTTGGCCAAAAGGCCTAGCCCAAACTACAGTATATACGAAGGGATTACAAAAATAAGAGGGTGCTTACATAACCCCCTAACAGCCACTGGATGGCAGACTGAGACACTTTCTGGATCCATGTTTTGCATCCAACATGATAAGAAACAACAACACAGCTACTGCCAAACGCTTGTTGTGAGCCAACATGGTCTATGGTTGTGAGGAAAGCCTACTCATTAACATGCATGTCATCAAAAGTGAGCACAAACTGTTCTTTTTATATGATCAATATCAGAAAAATAGGTCAAAATGGCCTACAGAGAGTGTCTTACAGTAAGTGTGCGACCAAAAAAATGCTGTTGATAAAAACTATTTGAGATAAGTACCCGCCGGCTACATAGATGAGCTGCGTTCCACGGTTAGGTGCAGGAGGCAGCTTCCTCAAAGTCATATCTTGGAAGATTTTAGACAGGAAGTCCTTACAGGAATTGGCCTGGAGATAAAAGAAGGAGTTGTAAGGAGCATTGCAAATAATGTCATGTCTTTAACAAATAGAAAACAAAAAAACATAAAGCAAGGTTTACCTTGTGGAGGATGGGGCAGGACTGCAGCTGGTTCTTTAGGAACTTAGGAGGCAGGGCGTAGATATGAACCGCATTCAGGAGGGCATGCAGGTACTGGGCTCTGCCCTCCATATCCGAGCGGACCCAGTCTGTACAGGCCTTATACACCTGATAGGAATGCATTTAGTCATATCAATACGCGTTTGTTATGTACCTATGTACCTATGCGTCTACCGGTACATTCACTCTTGCCAGAACTTGGACTAATAGCATTTAGCACCAGTCTTACGCTTTGACTTAAATTATGCTTTCATCAATACACAAAACTGAGAAGAAAAATAAACAAACAGGGTTTCAGAAAAGGCAGAACATAAACGTATGTGTTACGTGCCTGACAGTCAAGTTTGAATTAGTTCTTTTGATGCCACTCACCTCAGACTCACAGAGCACCTTGAGACTGTCCTGACTGATGAGCTCCAGCAGCTGGCAGTGGGAGAGGCTGAAGAACTCCTCTTCTTTAATCACCTTAGACAGAGAGACACAAGGGCATAGTCAGATAAAGGCATCCGACTACTGATGAATATGCACTTTTCAGTCTGTTTTCAGATTGCATTTTCTTATGCGGTACAGCATTATTCAGTGAATAATGTGAGTTGGTAGGCAGGCATGAGAGTCAGGAACTAGAGATAAGACACAGACACAGAGGGAGCATTCACTCACTTACAAAGGTCGCTGACATTTAAACTAGCATTACCGCCTCGTGGTTGTATGCCTCTGCCAACCAGCCATGTTGCCGGTTACGTCCATGTCTGTCCAAAGTGTCATCACTTCATCATTTTATCCTATTAGACATGTGTGTGAATTTGTCTTAATTAGCGTATGACTTCTTGAGTAATGGCCAAACATGTTTTGTGAGGTCACAGTGACCTTTGACCAGCAAATTCTAATCAGTTGAGCCTTGTGTGGAAATAGATGTTTGTGCCAAATTTGAAGACATTCCCAACAGGCGGACGGACTGACAACCCGAAAACATTATGCCTCTGGCCACAAAAAAACAGCGTCAGGGAAAGAGAGAACATGTGTGAAATCTTCTGGCAAAAACATAAAGTACTGGTGCTGCAACCAGAGCGCCAAATGACCTGAACTTGGTTCTGACTAATGTTTGTTAAATAATGCATATAAACTGTAATGTTCTGGAGCTTCTTTGGTGATTTATGGCCTGCTATGCGCAGTGTATTTAAAGTCAATCAACATCTATAAGATCCAAAGACAGAATTTAAAGTGCTACAGCTTTGCTGCTGACACCGATGCCTGCCAGGGGCTTTGGTTTCAGCGCCGAGCTGGGAGCACCGAGAGAGCCACAGTGAACGAGCGGAGGTTGATGGAGAACAGACTGGCAGCAAGCGAAAGCAAAGTGAAAGCCCAGGAGAACTCTGCTGAGGATCTAAGAGCAGAGCTGAATGTGACCAAGACAGAGTTACTTCACTAGTAAGAGCAGGCAGAGGAGATGGAGAAAAAAAAAAAAGATGGCAGGTAACAATAGGAAATAATATGAAATCAGACGACAACAAAAATGACCACTGATCTCATGGAGGAAATACGTAATACGCAAATGAGCTACGGTCATTTCAAACTTGAATAACTGAAAATTTGATTTGTACGGGGTCATAAAGTTGCAGTCGATTCTCCTTCTCCTGACCAAAGAATCGGCTAAAAATCACTACATTTTTGAGAAGATGTGAGAACAACATGGCAGGAGTATTTTTCTCACTGAAAAACACCTCCACTTTGCACAGTAAATATACTGCGTTCACATGTTTGCTTCACATAAAGTACAAGCGACAATAAAATGATTTAATTTTTTCAACTTGACTTGATTATATTTGAAAGGATAACTTGTGCGTTTGAGCTTCCTGCATGTTCACCTCACCTCATTGAAGTGCGTGTTGATATACTCTCGACTCCGCTGGTGCAGCTCCTTGCAGCTGATCTCCTCGGCAAAGCGGGCGATGCCGATGACATTGGCCGGCTCCAGGTGCTTGGTGAGGAAATCGCAGCACGCCTTGGCCACGTCCTCCATCTGATACCTTATAGAGAAGAGAGTCAATGGAGGTGAAATTCACTACGTCCTGTATATTCTCTAACCGGTAAATGTTGAAAGATAAAAAAAGAGTGACAGATTTAATGTGTACTGCTGTTTAAATACTGTATGTTTACCTCATGGCAGCCAAAAGAACGTGCAACACGCTGTTTTCTCCCACTGTGATGTGGGAGGTGTAGGCAAAGTCAATAAGTCTTCCCACCACCTGAGGGCAGACATCACGCAGGGTGACCTCCGAGGCGTGACACTCTTTGAAGCTGCTGGTGAACATGGCTCTGAAGTAGGGGCTACAGGACGCCAGCACCACCCGGTGCACCTGAAAACAACAAATGTTTATTGGATTATACAGAAACACTTAATCCCACGAATCTGGAGAGAGGAAGTAAACAAGTCGCCATTACTGTGATGGCATCTCCCTTCAATACGTGCACGTTTGAATGCATGTTATGCAAAGGTTTGTCAATTAGCTGCTGCTGTCACTGTCAGCGTGTAGCAAAAAAATGCTGAGTCACTGTGACTTGCCACGGCATCTAAAGAGTTACCACACTACAATTGATTGTATTTTTTGACTTTTACTGCATTTAGTCAGGGTCAGGGCTCCATTATAGTACTTTGTGTGTTTATAAATTTGGCATTTTGACAAACTGTGAACAACAGGGTACAAACTGCATTGAATTTAGAAGGTGCCTCACCTTGTAGTCCACTGTCCTTTCCTTGTATGTGACATGTAGCACCAGGTCACACAACATCCCATGCCGTCTGAATTCCTCCATGACCTCCAGGGCTTTGGGAGCGTGGGTCTCGACTGTGTAGTCAAGATACCCGGACCCATGCATCGAGGGAACC
Source organism: Leptoclinus maculatus (assembly GCA_032191485.1). Lineage (NCBI taxonomy): Eukaryota > Metazoa > Chordata > Actinopteri > Perciformes > Stichaeidae > Leptoclinus > Leptoclinus maculatus. The sequence goes on from JAVDOI010000003.1 coordinate 16,693,782, forward strand.
GCGATAGCCAGGAAATCAGAGTTGCGTTTCTTCCTCGGGCAATGCATTCTGGGAGAGAAGTACTTTTTTGTTTGTTTGAGTAATTACTTGTTTAGTCTTAGAGTCTTGTACTTTTCAGAGTTTTCAGTTCTTATCCCGTTGGGATCAGACTTTCAGCGGATAAAATTCCTTTGTCTTTGTAAAGGCTCCGGTGAGAAGATGTCCTTAATTCCTTCATTTTGCCTTAAATTTAACAGAAAAAAGTCTATTCAACAAGGAGAGCAAGAGATTAGGGATGTGAATAGCATAATGGTACTATCCATGACTGGTGATCCTGTTCACAGTCGGCAGGCCCAGCAAGAAGTCTACAGGAAAAGCCAGTTGCCACATGAAATATGTTCAGCTCATACGCTTCTCCGCGCAAATCCGGCTGGTAAAAAAACTGGCAGAGTGATGGTGAACCACATAATACTCCCTCGTCCACAGATCCAGGCTCCAGCATGACTGGCAGCTTTTGAATCCGGATCAGACAGTTCCCAAAGCACAAGTCAGACCATGGTCCAGATTATACAGGTTTCAGGGCTTTGAAAGTGATCCATTTTGACATTTCAGAGAGTCCTCCAATGGGGGGGAAAAAAAAAAAGAGGAAGTGGTTGGCAAATGTGTGTAACTGCACAATCGGATGTATCCTGGCAGGGATTTCTTCAACCCCCGTCTGTTGTGATGCTTATCCTGCAAAAAAGAGAAGGAAACAAGATTCAGTGAAGAGAGATAAGAGACTTTTAGTGGTTTTAGAAAAAGCTAATGGAACCACAATCTAATGCGAATATGACGTTTTTCCCTCGTGAATGAATGTTTGGGTGTGTGACCGTCTCTCACACTCAAGGTTTCACTTCCTTGCAACTGAAACAGAAAAGCCGATTCTGTTGAACTGCTTTAAGCCACAACTTTTTTGCACAAGGAAATGTTTTTTTCCAACAACTTTACAAATATTCTCATATACAATCTGTAAATGGATGATATGTTATGTTTTTTTTAAGACGCTCATTTGGCAGGTTATGTTTACAGCATTTATTCTGATTGACCAGAAACCTTTTATCAATAGAAGATCACAGTAGAACTGCGACAATTAGTCATTTGAAAATATGCAACTATTATATTAATCGAATAACCAATTGACTTATAAGATGATTTATGACATTTGATGGTACCAAGCTCTCAAATGTGAGAATTTCCTGCTTTTTTTTCCTGCTGGTCTTAAGTTATTGTAAATTGAATAATTTGTGGATTTTGGATTACTAGTCAGACAAAACCAGACATTTGATGACGTCACCTTTTGCTCGAGGACAATGTAATGGCCAATTTTTATCATCTTGGAGACCAAACAAGACACCAGATTCATCGATATTGAAAGTAATGGCCACTCCCCCAAAATTATGACTATGAATGTACATATATCATAATGAAAAATAACAACGAGCATGGCTATTGTTAGCACTCACAGCTGTCATGCTAGCAATGAGTGCACGGGCAGAGTACGCACAGGCAGGTAGGGAGGAAGCCTTATCCGGGCCGAATAGAATGACGGGCCTATTACAAGGCCTGCGGCAGCCACAGATATCGTGTTTTCATTCATGTTTGTCAGAGCATTTGACTTATTGATTGTTGTTGGGATGTAAAGATAATTTTAACAAATATTACAAAAATCTTCTGAAATGAATGACCCATCCTAGCTTTAAAATTGGAAAATAGAGCACTGTAATGTAATCCAGAGAATTCTCCAAAGAGCTCAGCCAAACAGAAGACTGTTGATAGTCACAGTCATAGTGTGTGAGTCACAGAGAGGAGTGAGTAAGACTCTGCAGACTGTAGCCGGCTGACAACCATATCCAGAACATAAATTCACGCTATTTACAACAACACAAGGTATGAATGGATTCCTACCAGACACCAGAAGCTGTCGCTGACCAACCACTCCACTGTTTCCCTGAACCACATTCACTTCTATGTTCCTACTTAATTTCTCAATAAACGAAGTAAGGACATACAACCACTCCCTTGTGTCGGAGCAGGCTGGTGTCATCTGACTGGAACCTGTTTGACCGTCTGTCTTAACTTAGTAAGTGTCAAGAAATGAACACACTAATAACTATTAGCTGATGGAACAGGAGAGCACACAAGCACACAAACGCCTCTTATCTTAGCAACTCTGATTAAATCTCAAGGGCTGTAGTTCTGCATTCATTGTTGACAATCCTAAAATTAGAAAATGTAAACAAAGAACAGGTATCGGTGAGAAGTTGGGAAATCGCTATCATCAGGCGATAATTACTGTACATGGGCAGAAACGGTGCACTTGTCTCTAACAACAGAATTGTGTTGCGAGGCAACAACTTGTTCACGTCCTGTTAGATGACGTCATTCACTGGAACCAGAAATAAACTGGGACACATGTAGACATTTATTTTTTTTTCAAGTAAAGGGATTCATGGCTCATTAATTGCCATTAAAATGAAATGCAGTTAAAGCCCATTTGCAACACAGTAAATAAAAAACAAAACAAAAAAATAAAACAAAAAAACAGTAGTGCTCTCCTGAATTTTTTTTTGTAAATTTACATCAGGAGAAATGCAAACAGCGGCATCAAAAACAATTCTCTGGGCAGATGACATTCAGGGAAACATTGTCCATCAACTCTGGCTGTGATTTGAGCACCAAGCGTCACTGACGTAAACACACGGTGAGCCTCCTCTCGTCCCAACGTAGTCCTGTGCTCTGTCCTCACGTTTAAAACGGTGAAATAGTTTTGTACACCACAACACTACGGAAATCCTGAGAGCTTGTTTAAAGGCAGAGTTTCTGAATACGGGCTGTGTGTATTTATATTGAGCTTTATAATGAAATAAAGACAAGAAAATCTAATTTTTTACGATATGGGACCTTAACTAATACATGACTTGTGATGATTTCATGTATTCTTGTTTGCTCAACATTAACAAATGATTAAGTCAGTACGACTTTATGTGATCAGTTCACACCTGATAGATCGTCACAGGAGAGTTAATTCATAGTTAATTCATAGTTAACTGATATGCAACAAAATTAGGTAACACTTTAATAAGGGTACAAATAATTGATGGTTAACTAATGCATGACTTGTGATACAGCCCGTCATTGAGTCATGTATTAGTTAAGCATTACTCAAGTATATCATTTCTACCCTTATTATAAAGTGTTACCGATTTTAATATAGATTCTTGAGTCATTTTACATTTTGGGAAATGTGCTTATTCACTTCTTGTCGAGGGTTCGATGTGAGATTGATGCCACTCGTATGTCTGTCCATTAAAGTCACAGTCAGGAATGGTTAGCTTAGCTTAGCACAAAGACTAGCAGCAGGGGACAACAGCTACAGCTGGAATTATGCTCCTCCGAAGATAAATAAAAACGTCTCTGTGAACCTATGCAGAGAAAGGCGTTATGGGTAACAGTAGCTAGAACTAGGTTAGCGGTTTCCCAGTCTATATGCTAAGCTAACCATCTCCTGGATGTAGCTTCATATTTAATGGACAGACATGAGAGAGGTATCAATCTTCACATCTAACTCTCAGCAAAAAGCAAATGCACAATTTATTCAGAACACATAACCGATTAAGATAAACGTTATTAATAAAGATCACTAAAAGTGGTTATCAAAAAACTGTGAATATCATATGTAATAGTATTTTTTTATGGTTGAAAAATTAACTTACTGCATCTTTGGCATTTACACTGCAAATTAATTAATTAAATCGACAATATCTACTTCTCTTTACTAATGAAAGAAAATGGCAAGCTGTTATTTGAGTAGGTCTGTATCTTTAAGCACTCACGTGATCAAAAAGCCATCTAGAAATGTGGAAGTTAAAAAAGGTCCAGCAGACAAACTGTACAAAAAATAAAATAAACAGTGCACTTGCAGTCCATTAGACTCCATAAGGATACATTTTTAGCACGACAAGAGACAAAACCCTGATCCAACCGGTGTCAAAACTACTCTCGACCCTTCGAGATCCACAGCAATACTCACAGCGACTGACAGCTATTTCTCTGCACCCACCAGTATTTATCACATGCTTGCGTTTTACTGAGCCAAGCGCAAAGGAGGTTAGTGCACGATCAAATCTGCTCCCTCACCTCTCACCCCTGCAGTCAGTCGGCCTGTTTGCTGGTCATATGACCAAAAGCTTGAGATGGAAAGGGAAGGAGAGTGAAGCAGAGGCAGAGAGATTTTCAGGGCAAACATACTCGGGAGCAAGGGAGAGAGAGAAAAAACTAAGTGGGAGAGAGGCGAGAGATGCCAGGAGTGAAATTACCTTAGATTTCACTGATGGAAGATTTAAAAAGAAAGAGAAGGGAAGCGAGAGTCATTAATACAGTGGAGCTCAGTTTTCCATAAAGGGCCATTGTGCTTAGAAATATCAGCCTGTCCTTCTCTGCTGATCGCTTTAAGGGGGTTAACAGTGCATTACTGTGTAAACACGGTGTGCAGAGCTTGGCTACTATATAAAGCATTGCTCAAGCCTGCAGGAACACGGAGAGAACACAAGTTCTGACCAGGTTATTGATCTCAACTATCAATGTTTGTTTGAAATATATCTTGACTGTTGGCACTGCAGGGGGTGCTACTGTTTGTTTTTTTGTCAGCTTCATTGATGAAATTGGGTTTGATTTCAGGAAGGAGAGTTGTGGTATTCACCAGATGACATTTCTACTTTTGAGACACTAAAAATGACAGAGAATAACAGAAGAACGGAGGAACGAAACCACTCAAACGCGTCAATTTTTTGGCACCAAGACTGTGTGTTTATTATAAATCGCAAGCCTGGCTTAGTGCAGAAGTTATAAGAAGAAACAAGAGAAGTTGAGAGACGGAGAGTTAACTATTTACAGACTGTTTCTGTTGGCAGATGGTAGACAGCACGTGCAACACACTGGGCTTTGTATAAGGGGTGAAGACACTCTCTCTGCTGAGCCGTCACGACTTTTGCGGTGTTTCGTAATCAGTGACACGAGCTCTTCTGCCTCGTCATCCTAAAGCTGCCCTGATGGCAGACTGGGGTCAAAGGTTTCTGAAGACTGAAGACATTCGATGGTCAGAAACTTCATCCAAAGTGCTGCACAATAAACATTGTGACCTAAAATAACACGTGAGAACGAAGGATAAAAAGTGGCCAAATGCTGCCTCCTGACCGCAAACTCATCATATCAGAAACACTAAATATACAGTCCCTAAACAAAGAAAAGTCCTTCCTTATCCGCGGTAAAAAAAAAACGTGTGCGCACGGAGACATTTGGGAACACGCTGAACAGAGTGTCCTGCAGAGTGTACATGGACTTCAGATACAAATCCATGGAACTATGAATGCAACACTGCTATTGTACAGTGCTGTGTACATCTAAGCCATAACCTGATAATCTGACTGAACTACCATTTTTGTTTTCAGTCAGTCAACCTGACACCCTGCTGATGTTAGAGGTTGTTTTAACACAATCCATCAGTTGCAAGTGTTGTATCTGTACTGTTGATGTATGTAAAAAAAAAAAAGTGCTAATATTCTTGTTGCATTCTATGGTGCCACAAATTATTATTTTCATTGATTAATCAATGAATTATTCGGTCTATACAATGTTCTTTAAAAAAATCCTGCAACCCAAGTTGACATATTTACATTACTTGTTTGATCAGAGCAACAATCTAAAACTTAAAGATGTTACGTTTACTATCATAAAAGAAGCAAGAGAAAATTACTTGAGCAACTGCTCAATTAGCAAAACTGTTAATCAACTGTTTGATTGATTAATAAACTAATTGTTTCAGCTTCAGTTTATTTGTAAGGTATTTGATCCTCTCCATTGATGATGAATGAATGATGTTATATCTTACAGCAGGGAGTATTTGTATTGTATCAATAGTTGATTGATTAACTGCTTTTCATTGTCTTAACGTGATAGTAAACTGAATATTTTTTGGGATTGTTGGTCAGACAAAACAAGACATTTGAAGATACCATCTCGGGCTCTATATTATCATAGACATCTTAACAATTGTTTTATGTTTAAAGACTAAACAATCAACTCATCAAAGAAATGATCGGAAGACGTGTCAATATTGAAAATAATAGTTAGTTTGAGCCGTAATTGCATCCAGGGCTGCAATTGTTATTTTTTGCTTTATTATAGATGAACTTGTGATTCTTGTTTTCAATAAGTTGAAAATATTTTTTTATTTAAAATGGCAGAAACTGGTGAAAACTGTTTTCCCCAAAGCGATCTTCAAGTTGCTTGTTTTATTTTTTTAAACCAAAAAAAAATCCCAAGATTGAAGGAATGAAAAAAAAGAAGAACTGCAAGCTGGAACCAGAGAATGAATGTAATATATAATGTATGCAGATTTCTGTGATTGATTAACTGACAACACGCTGGATGAATCAGCTCTCTAAAGCCACATTTCTTTTCGTGAGGATGTTTGAGAACATTTGACTCTCGTTATATGAATGACAGACCATGAAAAAAAACACAATAATGAGCAAGTTTCAATTCCGCTTTACGAGTCTGCGCACTACTGAGGAAACAAAGTGAACGGTCGACGACCAAAGTAAAAACTACCGGATATCTTGCGTATCCAGCACAGAAACAGTTTGCTTCGTAATAACAGATCACGCAACAAATGTCACGAGCGATCCTGTTACACACACGCGCGCCCGACTTGAACATTACAGTGATTTGTTTTGTTTTTTACAAAGGGCGCGTCCACTACATGAAACCGACACTGTGGACTTAAAAACTGCAGTAGATTCACTCACCTAAAGCGGTACTTTCACGGCAGCTGTTAAAACTCCATAATCACATGAGAATCCCATCGGGGAGTTTCCGCATCGCTGGTCCGACCGCAGGAGGTCCTCCCCTGTCGCTGGTTGAAGCTTCCCGTCCTGTGAAGGAAAGCAACAGATCGGCCAGTCTTTCACAGTTAAAGGATAAATGCGATAAAGAGCCGTGGTGTCTCTGCTGCTGCTGCTGCCCCGCTCTGCGTCGCCGTCGGCAGACTTCCAGGAGCTGCGGCGGTGGTGTTGGTGGTGGTGGTGGTGGTGGTGGGGAGGAATGAATGCCTCAACATGACTCTGCAACTCTGGAGTATATAGGCGACACTGCAAAGACACTGTGTACGGGCAGTACGCATGTACAGAAACGTATTCAGCAACAAGTTACGAGCGGCATTCCTCAAACTGAAACTGAGCGTCGGCCAAGGATTGATTCAGGAATGATTATATAACTGTTACAGTGCTAAAAAAAAAACCTCTGCAGCGGCTTTATATCAAGAAACACACACGCGCGCGCATACACGCACAGGACCACAAAGGAAACACACAGCATTTCCTAAGAAGTTTGATTGATGAATCATTGCATTTGTGCCCTGAGGAATAATCTTGGGCTGATGGGGACAGTGTGTTCTTCTTTTAACAATTAGGTAATCCTATAATAACATGTAGTGGATTTATATAAAGGGCACTTCACCAACTGCTAAAACACAAACCCTATTTGAAAGTTGTGAGATTAGACCCATATAGGACAATTATACAACAAACTACACTATTGAATGTGATAGTCACGGTTTAAATGACTATTCAGTGCCACTTTTTTAAAGTTTATATAGTGTCACTAACATAATATCATAATGTAACACAAGACAATACAGCAAGTTATTGGTAACAAAAGATAAATAAAACTGAGGCACGTTAATGTATACAGATAAAATAAGATCGACCTAATATTCAGCAGCACGTGTTCACAATAAAAGGTGTGTTTTTCACTATGAGACCAAACTTTCTTTGTGATCAGAGATTCAACCATTCAGCAAAATCAATGCAAGTCCAAATTCTTGTTTTACCCGATAGAGCGAGACACCCGTCTCCTAACAAACAATGCTGGGGTAGATTGTGACAGTGGTTTATGCAACTACTCCAATACGTTTGATTACTTGTTTCCAAGAAGGAGAAAGAAAACAACAATGTAACATCAAATGAAGGAAAGCATCTGGTTCATTCGAACACTTCCAGCAGTGATTATCCTGCATTTTGTTTTAAGTTTAACTAACAATACAAATACTTTTGTTTTGTGAAATGTGCCCCCTTGTCTTCCTGTTTGCCTTCTTTTTTTCACATTGGTTTAAAACTTTAGCGTGAAAGTGTTGACTTTGGAAATATACATTTGGAAACTGTTGACGACAATGAGTTTGCTGTTGAAAGCAGATAGACACCTCGTCGGTGGAACTTTAGTTATTATAATTTTGTCAAACTATTTCCGAAGTCAAGAATAACTTTTCATACTCGTAATTGAAAATCACGTCTCTCGATATTTGGAGATTTTGAATTTGTCTGATAAATTGAATGGTTATGTGTCCTTTGATGGATCTCAAAAAAATCTCCTACTAAGATAAAGGAAACGATTTAAAGACCAATTATTATTATCTGAAAAAAAATGCATTGTACAAAACTGAAAACATTTCTTAACGCATGACATGTTGGTGTTTCGGATACAAATGATTTTTCACAGGATTGATTAATTGTTCATCTCCATGTTCCAAAATCCTGGATCAATAATTCCCTAAACGTTGACTGGTCTGATTAAGTGAATGGGTTTGTTTAAACAGCCTGACAGTCATTGTACAGACAGAACTCCCTCAAGAAAAACATCAAATCTAAAAGATTAATTCTAAAAAAAAAGCTTAAGGGCTTATTTCCATTCTGGTCCCTCTGTTTGATCTTTTTGTCCCTGAGATACATGACTGCCCTTTGATATCCTGTCCATGGACATCTCAAACAACAGGGGAGGTGACAGACCACACCCTTGGCAGATTTGCATGCTGAACATGCTTTCCCCCCAGTTTTTCAAAACCCCTGCAGACGTGTTCAGCAGCTTACCATTATCATTTCTTGACCTGGGATAGAGAAAGACAAGCTAATTATCTTTGACCTACATCCTGTTCATACCCACAGACACATGAAGCCATATTCACAAGTGATAATGATGGACATTAAAGCGCACAGATAGTGATAGACTCTGGGGTAGTGTTTGAGTTCATGTCAGGGGAACCCCAGGTTATCCTTCTCTAAACTAAACTTGTTTAATAGGTCCGTGAGTTCAGATCATATATGTGAATGTCTTTCTCAGATATATAGTGAGCTTAATTAATTCACTACATGATTGCTTTTAAACTTTATTCAAATCCTCATCTGAACATTCTGTAATTAGAGCATTTGTCTTCAGCCCTCTGGCAGACACAGTACAGATGGGCGTGTTTTCTGCTCAGCGGTATTTCACCGACACTGTCATGTAGGTGACTTTCATGTTCTTAAGGCAACACAATTATCCACACATCTCACACCACACCCACCAACACCAAAAGCAAAAAGAGTCCAAATTGATGCGAGGACAGGTTGTAACATATTATGATAGAGAGGCGGCTGCACACGATGTTCTGCATCAAGGCTAAAGATTGTTTTTATTTCTCATTAAAAACACGACAGCCATGATGTTGTAAACGATTTAGTTTATCCTACTGGAGACGATGACCTGTGTGGAACCATGAATTAAGCTGCTATCTCACTGTGTAATCAATGCACATAAGACTGTAACTACTCTTAACTAACACAAACCTAAGCTTATTCCCTGTGCAATAAACAGATAAATGTCTTAAATGATGGACAATAGACACCAGAATCATTTACAGTGAGGTGCTTTTGTTGCCAATAAACATATCCTGGAAGGTAATTCACATCTGATGATTCATTCTGACACGGAATATGTCTTTAAAGGTGTGGTAAGCACATGTATAGGAATGTGCATGCACCTGTGTGCACGTCTGTAAATGTTTCTATTTTCTGTGCCATTGTGAGTCTTTGCTTAAATTAATGCACAGTGACCCAGTTCCAATGAAGGCTGTTTTCACTGAACATCAACTCTGATTGCTGTTTAGTTAGTCAGGAATATTGAATATAAAAGAGAACTACTTAGAGACTACATGTCAGAGGCTTTCATATGTTGACAGAGTACTATTTTACTGTTGTATTGTTTTATTCTAAAGTTTTATGCTGTTCGGTTGCTTATAATATTTCATGTTTCATGGAACTGCTCATATGTCTTTATTGTAAAATCTTAATTTGTAGTGGAGTAAAAACAACATATTTTCCCTCTGAACTGTAATGGAGAAGAAGTATAACGTGGCGTGGACTAGAATTATTATTAATAATAATAAATACAGTGATGGAAAATATATATTCAGATCCTATGGCACAAACTGAAAATGAAATAAAAGTAAAGTGCATATATTTCCAAATTGTACTTAAGTACAGTACTTGAGTACTGACTGCAACATTTATCACTCGACAAAACAGAAAGACATATTCTCTACATCTACTGTGAAGAAAAGTGTAGCTCTGTTTTAGAAGCAGAAATGCTGGAATTAAAAGTGATGATTTTTATTTTTTACAGCACGTGTCTCAAAAATATAATGAAATGTTTCCATTCTGCTAGATTTACTTGTATTTTTTGCAGATAACCACCTGTGTGTTTTCCTCTTGCAGAGGCATTGTGCTCAAGTTCATTTACTGCTACGAGGAAGTAATAAAACAAAAGTACAACAGCACGGTGACACAGCAAAATGCAGGCCACCAGGGGCGTTTCTAGGATTCAAAGAAAGGGTGGGGGGGGGGGGGGCTTAGCCCCAAGGGGAGTGTCATGTATGCGTGCAGCAATTTTTTTTGGGGCCCATTTGGGGCCGCGGATATCCATTGTTTCAGACAGTTCATAGGTTGGTTCAATCAGAAAGAGTGTGATTTTGCTCTGTAGTTTTGCTTTACACTGTTAACATAGCCCACTACAATATTCCCTTTCATTTGCCTCAAGTAAACCTAAATTTAAGCAGCTAACAATCGTTAACAACTACAGATAGCCACATTCTGTAACTACCTGTACTTACAATTTCACTCCGTGCATCATTTACTTTGAGCTAAACTCCTTGGCTATAATCCTGGCTGTCGTCGACGAGAGACGTTACTTGGCAGAGTGAGAAAGCCAGCGCAGCAGCCTCCCCAAGGTCCTAGTGCCCGGGTATTGTATCGTTAAGTATGATGATAGGCTATTGGATTGTAATTTGAAGGGGGAGAAAACATACAAACCAGAACGCACGCACATATGTAGCATGTTAGAGTTATAAATAACTTGTCCATGCGAGAAACAATAGTTTAATTTAATGACATCACCAAAAAAGACTTTTTTTTTTTTTAAATCCAATAATGCCAAATTATTTGGGGGGGCTGAAGAACATTTTAGGCCTAACGACGCCCCTGCTGGCCACATTTCTGTTCTGTCAGAGTGATCACTCTTCCTGTCTTTCCCTCCTTGCATGGACCTCGGTGCATTCCTCTTTCCTCAGCTCCACCAAACCTCAGCTTTATTTCTTTGTTTCCCTAGGTCTCTCTTTACTCAGCACAAGCGTAGTAAGGAGAAAGAAACAGCTTAGAGATTCTTGGCGTCAGATTTTTACTTCACTACATAAAACAACTCATGCATGTCTAACTCCAAAATAAAGACCATGTTTGTTTGAGAACACACGTTAAATTAAGAGGAGAAAGATGTGAAAATGCTGCTGGGTTTCCATCAAGGCTGGTTGTGTTTGGTAGAAGAACCGCAGGATTTTATTGACCTTCGTGTTAGTGTGATAATGAGAGGGGGGAAAAGTTGACATGATGAACTGTGGATGTGCTGACCTCTGCTGTTTGAACACAGTAATACAAGCAAATCTGGAAAACACTGTAGTTAAAGGGGTACTATGAGGTTAAGTTCACTCATGACGAGGAGTACAACAGTGTATAATGTCTTCTGTGGGTCTGGAAAGAGACGTTCAAAGTTCAAAAAAATATCTCAGCTTGGACTTTGACATTTCTTTCCCCGGAACAGACGAGCAGAAAAGCTCAGATCTGAAGAAATGCTAGCAAATTGTAGCAAATGAACACATTTTCCTTTTAAATGGTGCAAAAATAAAAAATATAGCATATTGGACTTGATTACTTCACTTAAAAGGACAGTTCAACCCAAAATCTAAAATACATATTTTTTTTCTCTTACCTTGTTGTGAGCAGTTTCATGTAGGAACTATCATTCATCACAACAAGGTCTGTGGATTATCTTAAGTAACCGGGTCATGATTTCTGGAGAGAGTTTTGGTTGAGTTTTTATAATGTATTTTTTGGCTCTTTGAAAACCACAAGCCGAGTGCAGTCTCATTATTTTCAAGAGAAGGCAGACATCTCTACGACTCATATCTCTAAAACTAGGCAACTCACACCAAAACAATCTAGATTGATGAATAGCACTACAGGTAATAGGTAAAAACATGAATGTTGGATTTGGGGGTGGACTATCCCTTTTATATAAGTAAACATAAGGACATATATATATATATATATATATATATATATATATATATATATATATTCTCCACAAAACCCATCAACAAAGGGATGATCATTGAGCTCTTTTTAACATATAATGCACAAAGTAAGTATAGAGAGTTTTTCTACATAAAAACATTTTATATATTGACTACATAATTAAAAATGTTACATGTTTACAATATAAAAAAGCTGCAGAAAAACAATATTATACAGTAAAAAAAAGAAGAAAAAAAATGTCATTAGCTATAGTAGTCCATTAGGTTTCTACTTTATGCAGCAATCTCATGCAATTCATCAACATTATTTTTGCCTATGTCAAATTCAGCTGGCCATGCCTGTAATGTAATATCATCCACGGAAGTAAAAAAAAATTGAAGGGTAGTGTTGAAGCCCACATCGACACCATGCCAACTCTAATACACCATCACTGCCTGTAGAGTCACTATTTAACCACCAGAACAGGAGGATTCCTCACACGAGACCGTAATCCTCTCTCTCTCAGTGTTATAGAGGTTTATGCCTTGCTGCGTGATGCCCATCACCAACAACACATTGGGTCCAGATGGGAGGAGGCAGAAAAAGAGAGAGAGAGAGAGAGTGGGAGAGACGGCGACAGAGAGATAGAGAGGGAGCACGGTTGATGTACATCTGTCATGCATTATTGCAGCGAATGCCAGCGCTGCTATCCTGGCTTTAGAAACTATGTGAATAGGGGGTTGATGGGGTCCTCCTTAACTCACAATCTGATTCCTCCACCTCTCCTCCGTCGCCGCTCCTTTTTAGTGACTCTATAAACACACAGACACACTCTCTCTTCCACACACACACACACAAAAACATTGTCTCCTTCTCAAACATCGGGTGCTTTCTCTCTGTCTTCCTCACACACACACACACACACACACACACACACACATACCACACAGTATCCCCGATGAATTCCTCAGGAAGGAGTCAGCCTTCATTCCTCTGGACATAACTTTTCCTTAACAAGGTACTGATGGTCTTGACCTCCTCTTCAAACAAACCCTTCCCTCCAATCAGGGAGGATTGCGAAGCTGGGGCTCAGTCGAGGCCTGTGGGTATTACAGAGGAAATGTCCTGATTCTCCTTGATTACTCCCTCTCTTTCTCTTTCTCTCTCTCTCTCTCTATGTCTCCCTCCTCTTTCTGCCCCCGCTCTCTCTCAAAAATATCTCTGTCTCAGTGGCTTCTGGCTCTCCTGATGTCTCTAACCCAATCTCAAACTTTTCTTTCCTGTCTTTGTCTATCTACTGCATATTCTTTCTCGTCTCGTCTGCATCCATCCCTCTGATTATTCCCTGGTTTGCTATCCAGTCTACAGCTGTTTGTTAGCAGAACACCAACAAGTCCTTTCAATCAAGACTTTAAGGAGACGGTTTGGATATTGTATTGTAACGTACCTGTGTTCATTTTTTCACAAATTGATACGTGTGACAGGGGTAAAGTCACTCATATATGTTATTAAATAACTATTTAAAACCGCATATGACTATTAAGTACATTAGAATGATAACTTAAGTTTCACCACACTTTGTTGAAGAAGTATTTGTTTAAAATGTTTCTCTGTAATTTCCTTTTCTCTCTTAAATCTTTGCCATCAGCGGAAACACAAGAGAATGCTGAAAACAAAGTGTTAAAAAAATGTATATTTTCCTAGCAGATATTTTCCCCAACAATCTCATTCTTTCCTGTTATTAACCAAAAAACTATAAGGTTTACAAATATGTTTTTTCCTTTTAGAAGCCCACGCAAATTAGATGTATTTCTTATGTTGAAATTCTAACTATGCTAAGACAGTGGAAGATATATAAGATGATTATAGTGAACACATTCATCAATGTAGTAATTCAAAATATTATTCAAGTGAATAAAAACCTCCTAAACATAGTAGTTGCTCAGAAGAAGTTTAACTGTAAGACCAAGAGAGGTCTATGTTTTTTTAATAAAATATGTATTGTGAATTTTCATATTTTAAAGAGTATACTTGTTAGTTGTTTAATCAAATTCATAAGACTTTGGTTACATTTGATTTCAACAATCCCTTCTTTACTAAATGTGATTTTCCTTTTAATTCAAAATATAATATTGGCAAAAAAATTTAACAATGTAAAGATTGTAAAGATTATAAAGACTGTAACATCTAGAATAATCCAAAACACATCACTCATATAAATTGTTGCAGTCCATTCTGTGGAGCTGCTGCTTTTCTCTTCTCTGGGGTCTGGGAAATTTAGAAATATTCTCAAAATTCACACTCAAAGGGCCAAAAATGATGCCAATGAGCCATAATTTAAAAAACAGCATACTGGATCAGATGTATGCTTTCCTAATTTAGATTTATGCTGCAATACATTTACAGACATGATAGCAGCTCTGTGTGGCTGTACTGTGGCATACATACTCACAATGTCAACGCTAACATGCTGATTTTTAGCTGGTATAATGTTTACCATGTTCACCATCTTAGTTTAGCATGTTAGCATGCTAACATTTTCTAAAGAGCACTAAAAGTAAAGCACAGCTGAGGTTGATGAGACATTTGTGGCCAAACGATTAATCAAATTGAATTGTGACCTGATGGTGCAGCTTGATGAAAAGTAATGGGATCAAAATGATTACAATTCATTCTGAGGGGAACATGAATGCACGCACCAAATGTGGAATGCTTCAGTTCCTTAAACTTACATTCTCTCTAATGGCCAGCAGGGGGCGACTCCTTTGGTTGCAAAAATAAGTCTATGAGTAAATGACCTACTTCTCACTTGATTTATTACCACAGCAAACATTGTGAACATGAGTTTATGGTCCCAATCGCTAGTTTCAAGTCTTCATCAATACAGTATGATGTTCATTGTGTAAATTATGCTCCCATTTAGAGTAAAATAGACCATAAAGAAGGGTATGTTTTATGCGTAGCTACCTTGTGATTGACAGGTTGCTACCACGATGTTGTCTGGTCTGTTCATTGTCCGTGTTTTCGTCTTAGAACTTTACCCTCCTTCATTGTTTCACAAAATGTTTTCAGTTCATGAAAGTTAATTGTAACATGTTGGTTGCCAAAAAATGTTTTGTTCAGAGTGCGGTTTTTATTAGCTCCACCCTCTCGTGTCACTTCTGGTTGCAAAAAGTCAAGATGGCGACGGCCAAAATGCCGAACTCGAAGCCTCAAATGGCAGTCCACAAACCGCTGGGTGACGTCACCGTGTCTACGTCCACTTCTGTCTCTGTTAGAGAGAAAAGCCCCTTTGAGCATGGGTATCGTATTTTCGAGCAGAAGCCTAAAAATAGGGCTAGGGTTCAAAAGGTTAAAGCCACAAACTTCATGCTGCTAAAGGTAAAGTCAAGAGATCACCAAAGACATTAGGAATTGCATTTACTGCTCAAAATTTCATTGCCATCCATCCAATAGTTGATGAGATATTTCAGTGTGGACCAAAATGTCGGATACACTTATTGAATGGCATTGCCCTCCATATGGAGAGGGGCAAAAGGCTGCATTTAAGACGGAGCCTCATCGGCTCCCCATATTGTCAAACATGTGCCATTGGTTTACACTGAGCCTGTGTTCCCGTGTTGTGGTTCCAGCCAAAGAGATATAAGCCTATTGTCCTCACATGACTGGCATCATTACAGAGCAGCCTGCTTCCTCATCTAACTTCTAGCTTTAAGCGCTCTCTTGATCTTTCTGACTTTCCCCGTCTCAGTCTTTGTCACCATCTTTACTGGGTTTCACTGCCTCTCAACACTTTGTCTTCTGCTCTCTGTCTGTGGTGTTTTGGATTAAGGACTGTCTGGTTGGAAGATGTGGTATTTAAATGGCACTGTGTGTGTGTGTGTGTGTGTGTGTTTGACCGTGTGGCACGCATACAAGTCTATGTGTTTGTCTTTGCATGTCTGAGAGACTACGTGTAAGGTAATGTGAAATATGTGCGTGTGGGCATAAAAGTGGAGGACAACGGCAGCATAAAACACACAAGCTGAGACAGTGACACAACATTTTCACAGACGGGGCGAAGACGTTTACGGATGTCCATCATAAATCAACTATTCTAACTATGACACTGTGAATACCGGGTGACCGGGAAGTGACACAGCAGCCACAACACCGTCAGGAAATTCTTGTCACATTTCCTGGATGGTAACTGCAGGGCACGAGCGGGAACTGCCCCTCGAACAAGAGTCCCCTCTGAGTGAGGAGAAAGGGGGACATTGTAGGCCGGGACCCAAAAGGTCATCATGGCTGTTAGGCTCACGCTCTGCCTGTCCTCCTGCTGACTCACCGCTGGACCAACCAGAGGCCGGACGACCGGGACTAATCTATGTGTGTCTCGGGGCCACCATTAGTCAAATATTAGTCACAGCGCCCATTTAGGTGATGGACATGAAGAGAGTTTCTGTTCTCCAGACTCACTCTGAGGCCCAAATGTGGATTTGTCAAACCAAATGTGACCTGATGTGATTTCAGTATTTCCTCTCCCTGCCCTCTGCTTGTCTCCAGAATCTGTGCTCTGACTTCCTGCGTCAGAGGACTCCCACTGAGATGCTGACTGGCTGGAAGGCTGAAGCCCGTGCGCAACTCTTCACTCGTTTTCATTTTGACTTGTCATAGTAGGGAAAACACATGTATAAATAAATAAAATAAATGATGGCAGGATTCTATTTAGTTGATTCAGTTTCATTGTTCTGGTTGTGCCGGTTCTTCTTCTTTTATGGAAAAAGAGCTTCTGTGAAATAAAACCTGTTGCTCTTCTTGCCTTCTTTTTCTGTTGAATACTATTTACTGGATGCTCAATGCTGATTGGCTGACAAATTATCTGATCTTTCATATTTCTGAAGAAAAGTTGATCATTTCACATGTATTCATATCACTCCTCAGACGGGAAGTCCAATTTTTCAATCAACCTAGAGGCTAGAGGAGAAAAATTGATGTCTTATGTTCGACATAAAGTCTGTTTTTGTGAAACCAGCCCAAAAAGTCACAAATACAAGATAATGCTAAATGCTAAAAAATAGTATATGACTATAACTATAGTAGCACAAGTAGACAAGCGTCACACAGAACACACATTAGCAACCAATTGCCACCAAGTGAGGCTGTAGCTGCAAAGCTCCAGAGTGCGTTGACAAGAGCAAGAAAACATTTAATTGCTTATTCATTCACCTTTTCATTTGTAGAAGGAGGAATGTGTTATTTCCTCTTCAACATATTGCTTAAATGTTTGTAAATCGTCCTACAGTTAACGGAATCCTACTTAAACTTTGGTGGATTTAAAAAATATCAGAAAATATCAGAAAATATCAGAAAATATCAGAAAATATCAGAAAATATCAGAAAATATCAGAAAATATCAGAAAATATCAGAAAATATCAGAAAATATCAGAAAATATCAGAAAATATCAGTGATCTGTATCACACTCTTCATGGACAAAGAGATACAATTGATAAATTGATTTATTTTCTTGTAACTCTCAATGACTCAACAGTCTGTTGTGGTGAAAAACTGTATAGCAGAGACCTGGGGCATGGAAAGTAACAGATACAGAGTGATTCAGTGAAAGTGAATGGCTCTGACTCCCCTACCCATCACTGAAGAGGGAGAGGTTAGAAAAGAAAAAGCAGGGAAAGGACGGAAAGAGGGGGAAATGACTGGCGACTGTGTGGGAAGAGAGAGAGAAAGAGAGGAGGGGCTTAAAAAAAGTATGAACTTGTATGATTTAGCTGCAGGAAGCATTAAGAAGGGAAAAGACTGCAAACGGGACGCGGTATACTCACTAGCCTTTACTGAGGACGTGTTTGCCTTATGGCTTCTCAGAGGGTGACTTTTTCCACCGGGTCACACTTTTTCTAGTGCGCTCCTTTTCATAATCCGGAGCATTCAGCTTTTGAACCCGTGCTTTTTTTTTCACTGTGCGTAATTTCTATCCAGGAAAAAAAAAAAGGCGACATCACAACAACACGAGGACGAGGACTCAAGAAAGAGAGATCTAACGAACCAGGGGGGGAAAATGAAAGTCGTCTTGGATATCTGCTTGGTTTTCCTCATGCTGCACACTCCCGGCGTGCTGTCCTTGTCCACACGTAAGTTGCACACAGATGTCCATCGATGCGCCAAGTCACGGTCTTGGGCTGGGGACTGGTTTTTGGTTTGGGTACTGGGCTGACCTTTTTGGTCCACTAAGATCCCTGTAAGTATCCCTGTGTCACCCAGAGGTCCGTCTGCAAACAGCTCGGTGTGACATCGTCCTGTTCTGGTATGCGTGATTTTGAAGATAAAGCAGATGCAAACATGGGTTTTTCATAATAGTACAACACGTTAAACTATGGGGGTGTTAGTCAATGCAAACAGAAAACTACAAGCCGTGATAGGGATATTTTAGGAACATAGTTTGGATATTAATGGGGGGATAAAGAAAATGTATTGTTTTATTACATGGGATAGATTTACTGTTTTAAAAGGATGTCAGTCAGTGCTAACATTGCATACAAACTGCAAGCCCTGATAATATCATTATATGAATATTATATAATAAAGAAGGCCACTTTAACTCTATATATGGTTTCTATAAGAGGATACAATATGTAAATCCCATATAGGAACACATACGAATCACAGTGATCTTCCATTGGGTAACACTGTTTTTGAAATGTGTTTCCTATGCAAATCAACTCAATATATTCTTACATAATAAGGGCTCACTTGCTTGGATCCACTCTGGTTGATTCCTGGACACACATTCAAAAGGACAAATGCCACTTTGTCCACTTGACAGCTCCGGTTATTGATGTGCTCCTGCTGAAGTATATTGGCTGTAGGTATCCCTGCAGAGAGAACTCATCTCCCAGGAGGCTGAATTTCAACAAGTCAGGCCATAATTCGTTTAACACATGGAGAGAAGGGGGGCTTTACGGACCGCAACAAAACAGTGACATCATTTGCTCGGGTTTTGGAGAATGTTAACCGGCGGCTTAATGCACAGTAACGTAAATAAATCAAAGTTATGTTCGCTTCCCCCGTTAAGTGGCTGGATTAGTTTTTATGGTGAGCTCACTGGCAAAGAGCAGCTCCTCAGATGATCTCCTGTTATTCATCCTGTTTGAAAGGTGCTAATAAAAGAAAGTATAGTTGGGCGTATAGAAGACAATGGGCCTTAGATCATAAGCTGCCCTGCTGTTTATTACATGGCTTAATTGGTCATTACTGTTTTATTCACTGTAATAATGGAGGGTGCTTCCCTGTCACTCAGAGTGCTGTGGTTTACAGATGCCACTGAAATAAAACAGTTTAAATGTGGAATTTTTCTTCCCAACATATAATTAGTTTTTAGCGCAGCTCATAATCCCATAAAGTTTGAGTTTATATGTAGTGTTAGCATATAAAGAGGTATTTATGTTGGATATGATCGTTTAATGCCAAATGTTTGACTCTGAAACACACAAAATCACACAAAATCAGCTTTTTAACCTAAAAGTACATTCTAATATCTCACAGTACATGTCCCGTTAATCCTGCCTGTACTTGGCCTAATTTGATTTGACTGAAGACCAAATAATCTCTCCTCTCTACAGATATGAGCATCAGTTAAATACCTCAAATGTAAGCTTTATAATAATACATTTTGTAGAAAAACGTCCGACGCTGTCTCCTCCGTCTCCTTTCAAGGTTGTGTTTTCACGGCTCATTGTCACTAAATGTTGCGTGACTTCTTCGTCTTGGCTCGTCCACACTGGCCCCTCCAAATACTCCACATGTACTATCTATTGTACAACAGACAGAGGAAAGTACAGGCTTTCTTTGAACTGTTGCATGAATGAGAGGAGAGCAAATAGTTCTTTAGAAAGAGGAGAGGATGTCACATACCTTGGAAGACCGACAGCCTAAAGAAAAGTGTTTTCAAGTCCACCAAAGACTTAAAATCAGTCATAAATGTCTTTGGAGAACTCTCGCTGAAACAAAAACGTCCCTCTCCATCCTCCAGTATCGCAGAGTTAAACTCATCCACGGCCTCCGATCAGAGCTGTGCTTCAAGCACCCTCAGTCTCTCCAAACAAATACTATTTTACAAGCCATTTCCTCCAGTGAGCGTGTCAAGCAGAGACAATAAACAGCAGTAATTGTGTCTAGTCTAGTGTTTGAAGAGTGGAGGACGGGGTGTAAGGGGGCTTCACGCCCCGCTTCGGGGGCAGAGTCGCGTCCTCAGCTCCTGGAATACATAAACACTGATTGTTATTCAGCCGGATCAGCATATTATTGGCTAATCACGGCGCCCTTTGAATCCGCCGTATCCGGTGACAAAGACAATCCGCCCTCTGTGCATGTGTTTGTTTGTATTCGTGCATAAATGCGTGGAAGTGTTGTGTCAAAGCTGGAGTTGTGATATTGATATAGGTGTGGAGTTACAGTTGAATTAACTTCTTCAAAGGGCGGCTCCTCCATAAAGGACCACACAATGTCTGTCAGCGTTAGGTGAATAGATTTGGCCCCCAGGCGCAGATTTGTAGTGGTCTGACAAAGTGTTGAGGCACTCACTCACTCACTCACTCACTCACTGCTCACTGTCATTTCTGCAAATAAATCATCTTAAGTTGTTTTCATAATGCCTTCTACTTAGGTGGGCAACTTTTCTTTTTTGTTCCTTGTAGCAGAATAAATAAACTCTCTGAATCTCTTCTCTTGTGAGCTGCTCTTGCAAGAAAGAATAAATATACAAACATGTATGACATCACTGACGTCATCAGGGTTTTTAGACGTTAAAAAGGTCTAATCAGAGCCACAGGAGACATTATACAGTTGCTTTCACATGCTGAGTAGAATTGACGAGTAAACTGCCCTTTACGTGTCATCAACCGTCTCCCTATGACATCCATCTCCTCCAGATGTAGCAGTAATATACCCCCAGGACCCCGTCCTTCGCATGGGGTCCAAACTGACCGCCAGCTGCTGGGTCCACCCTGACCTCGGCGTCCACGCCAGCTCTCTGTTCTGGACGCTCAACGGTCAACAGCTGCCCAGCTCCCTGTACAGAGTGCTGAGCCCGACCAACCTCAGTGTGACGCTGGCCGGACTCAACGCCTCCAGGCAGACGTCCGGCGACAACCTGGTCTGTCACAACCACAAAGGACACATCTTGGCTGGCTCCTGCCTCTACGTCGGCAGTAAGTCAAAGTTTTGTCAGTAGTTATAGGATTTTAAGATTGGTTTTCATTCATGTAGAAGTCCACATTTTCTTCTTTTGTCATTTTGTTAGTATATATTCGTTTGGCCGACATCTCTCTGAGGAATATGTGTCTGCATTTTGTCTGTGCTTCGCTGTTAAACTCCTGTTATAGAAAAAGGGTAATTTATGGTCGAACAGGAGTGAGAGGAGGGAAAAGGAAACGGCACTAGATGCTGTATTTTATGTTTAGTATTCCTGCCTTGAGACCAGTGAGAGGCCTCTATGACCTGTGTGGTCCATTACTCGCACAATCACTCACAGGTCATGGGTCATAAGACAACTTTACAAAGACACATGTTTGTATTTCCATACGTATGAGGACCAGCATTTACATAATGCATTGCATAGCCCCTACATGTTTTAAGCGTTTACAGTTAACTATATTGGGTGATCTTGTTAAATGTGATGCCCTATAATAACCTTATTTTCTCCAGGGTCAATCCTTATCTTTAAGAAATAGTTTGACATTTTTGGGACGTTTATGCACACTTAGAGTTAGTTACTTGTTATTACCAATGGAAATAATGGCTGAAGCAATGCAAGTAAGTAGCAATAATAAACTGGAACCATCCATTAACTCTCAAACAGCCCTTTGTAGAAGTAAGGAGTAGCCTCACTCTAAAAATGGTCCTCTCAAAGATAGAAGTACATGAGCACACACACACACACACACACACACACACACACACACACACACACACACACACACACACACACACACACACCTTGTTTGCTATCTTTGTTACTCCTTTTCTTGGAGTTCCCATACACAGAAACATACATGGCATTAATCTAAGACTGTGAAATGGGATGAGACAAAAAAAAAACCTAACCATGAAGAGAGACGTGCTTGCGTTTGTACAGAAACACACACACACACACACACACACACACACACACACACACACACACACACACAAGGAGAAGCAGTCAGGATCCTAATCTCTGTGCGACGCTGGAGTTGAGCACCCTGTGTTCTGAGAGACGAGGAATGTTGGCAGGGATCCAGAATCAGACAGCACGCACACAGACACACACACGTACACACACTCACACCAATTAAGAGAAAAACACACCAATTTGTGAGGAACACCACTTGTGGGTGAATTACACTCAGGAGGAAGGGGGCTGAAGTAATGGCTGGAGGCTTTGTACCCTCTATGAACCTACATCTTCTCTCCACCTCGTTGTCTCTGCACCGCTCTCTTTTGTCTCTCATGTCTATTTTCTCCCCCCCCCCTTTCTCTCCGTCTTTCCACCTGTTCCTCTTTCTGTCCCAGTGCCTCCAGAGAAGCCGGTCAGTCTGACCTGCTGGTCCAGGAACACCAAAGACCTGACTTGCAGCTGGGCCCCCGGAGGAAAAGGAGAGACTAACATCAGCACACAGTA
The DNA here is from genome assembly GCA_032191485.1 of Leptoclinus maculatus. NCBI lineage: Eukaryota > Metazoa > Chordata > Actinopteri > Perciformes > Stichaeidae > Leptoclinus > Leptoclinus maculatus. Next base: position 16,716,884 of record JAVDOI010000003.1, read on the forward strand.
CACTCTCAAGTACAAACTCAGGTATTAAGGCACACACTACAGCTACACTGCAGAAAATATCCACGTGACAAGTCATTCAGTTCACTGTATCTGAAACGCAGCTTTTTCTTGAAATTAAGTATTAACATTTCGAACACGATTGATGCCAAAATTGAACTGCTCAGAGTCATAACTCAACAACAGTAATCATTAACACAGCGTTTGATAATCCGGAGGTAAAATCCTGAAATCTGTGAAATAAAAGATGGCTGCCATCCTGCCTAATGACAATAATTATTTCATATTTGAAAGGTTACAATCAGAGAGGGGCAGTATTTCTGTTACTTGCATTTGAAATACAATTACATTTGAGCATTTTGTTATTGGTATTTGACATGGCTAAAAAAAAAATCTAATGTAATTTGTAACACGATACTTCAGAGTGGAGTAATTCTGTATTTTCAAAATACTCTAAATTCTTTCTCCATGATTCATAAAACATAAAAAAATATATGAATGTAAATATATCTTAAAATGAAGAACAATACACTAAGACACACTCAGACACAGTGCTTTTATAAGCCCACTCATAGTATTTCAGTAATCAAGTTAATTTTTAGAATCAGACCAGATTCTGGGTAAAAAGCGATTTTCAAAACTTTTAAGTTATCAGATCCGGGCAGAATAAGACCAGATCCGGGTAGGATAAGATCAGATCTGGGTAGAATAAGATCAGATCTGGGTAGAATAAGACCAGATCCGGGTAGAATGAGACCAGATCCAGGTAGGATAAGACCAGATCTGGGTAGAATAAGACCAGATCTGGGTAGAATAAGACCAGATCCAGGTAGGATAAGACCAGATCTGGGTAGAATAAGACCAGATCTGGGTAGAATAAGACCAGATCCGGGTAGAATGAGACCAGATCTTGGTAAAAAGCGATTTTCAAAACTTTACGTTTCCTTGGGACTTTTTGTTCCCTCATTCAGAACATATTGAGGACACAAAATCCGCTTAGTTTGTTTTTGCTGGAATTTGTGTGAGGTTCGCCCACATTTTTGGGGTAAAATGTCTGAACTAGAGCCTATTGCAAATGTTCTTACTCAAAATCAACATATTTCAGGATTTTTTTACTAAGCCGACATGCGTAGAAAAACAGAAACAATCGGAGCTGGAAACAGACAAAACACCATATCTCGTTGGCAGATCTTACGTTCAGAATAATAACAGCAGTGGTTGCCAGAGGGTTAAAACCTTCATGCGTACAAAAGTCACATTTCATGAGAATTAGGAAAAGGGGGTTTTCAGCTGGGAACGCTACATTTTGAAAATGAGCTTCATATGGGTTGTAAGCTCTTTTCGCATATTTTAAAAGTTAAATCAGCAATTTAAAAGCAGCAAAAGGGAAATGACTTGACATGCATGCAGTGGCCGCAGGCGTGCCAACTGCAGTCTCACTGCAGTCACATTAGTGTAAATAAGGACCTATTAAAACCACTTGTGACGGATAAACTCTTAACTGGCAAAACATTATATAATAAATTCTATATCACATGCATTATTAATGGGAACTGTTTTGCTGTCCAGAGTTATTTAAGTATTTTTTGTTTTCCCCCCCAGGTGGTATGGCAAGGAGAAGGAGTGTGAGGATTACACTCATACGCAACCGTACTACTGCAGCATCACGCGGGACCTGCACCTCTTCACGCCCTACGAGATCTGGGTGGAGGCCTCCAACCAGCTGGGCCGGGCTACCTCCGATGTCATCACCCTCGACATCCTAGACGTGGGTGAGTGTGAGAAGGAGTGAACTTCGACCCCCTTTTTTTTTTAAGAGCTTAGATCCCAGTGACAATGAGCCCTCAGGCTATAATAAATAACAGGGGATACGAGGCCCGTAGGCCCGAAAAAACACCTCTACAGATTATTGATTAACACGTTGTGTCTTGCTTGTTTAATCAGTCATGAAAATAATGCTGTAATAACAACAATTTGTGGTTATATGCAAGACATTTTCTTGGACGGTAGCAGTGACTCTTAAGTTTGCACAGCAACACTAGTAAGTAAGTTTTCAAAGATGTGTGGAATAAATAAAAGGTTTAATAACCTTAAAGCTGCTTATAGGGGAAACAAGGGGGCCAACTGCAAGTTAAGAGACTCATTCCTGCCCCTATTTATTATCTCATGACCCCTGAGATTGGCAACCCACGAATTACTTTATCACTTTATAAATTCATCTCTTTTATTCCTACAGACAGTGGCTTGATTTCTGTGGCTTCTGGCTTCTTGGAGCAAGTTGTTCACAAGCAGTCATCCAGCTTTACACTGATAGGATGAGCGGTGTTCCCTTTTAAAGCTTTGTTATGTGGTCCGTTGCCTAGCTTAGTGCGGTTTGAATGGACAACAAGATCAAAATGATTTTCTTCTCTCATTATTCCCTAAAAAACACACACACACACATACACACACATGCATGCACACACCTGGACAGGCGTAGGCGTGTGTGTGTGTGTGTGTGTGTGACGAATGAAAACGCCCTCTCTTTTGATGAGCTCATTTTCTCTTTACTCATGCTCACTGGACACACGTACAGAAAACACTCGCTAACCCCCTTTTATGTAGCATCGGAATGTTCCAGACTGATCCTCAAACCTAATCCCGTCTCCGAGCCGGCTGCAGACCCCCGAGGCCTAAAGGAGTTTGGGCTTTGAGGCTTTAAAGACTTGGACCTGAAATAATACAACCTGATTAGCTTGGAGCTCTTCACCTGGTTCAACACGCTCCTAACGGTTTCCGGGTAATTGTACCGGGAGGAAAACCCATACAGAGTTTCAGAGGTGAACACGTCACCAGCGAGGAAACGAGCGTCCATCAAACTGTAATCCCTTTTCCGTTACCTTATGTATGCACGCAATCACACACACACACACCTGTTGACACACCCCGAGGGCAGGGCAGGGCCTGGTAACTGTATAGAAACAGAGAGGCAGAAAGAGGTGTAGGCGGTTTCTGGACTTGTGTGCGTGTGGGGGTTTTTGTTTCGCTCAGGTTGCCCCGGCCATTCTTTTCACGCAAGCAGTTTCCACAACAGTGGCAGGTCATAAAACACAGCAACCACACCTGTGTGGAGCTGCTGTGAGTCACTCGCGTATACGGTCTTGTCCAATCAGTTATGAAGGCGAGGTGGAAACACCTACAGTTTCTTCTGCATTCCTCAGTCACGGGGAGCCCTCTGAACCGAGAGACTAGAGGCAACTTGTGTTGGTGTCTGAGTCTGAGATGAGGATATGTTGAGGGATGACACAATAGATGTTAACAATCTGTAACTTGACATGGCTCTTTGACTTTTATTGCCAAATGCACATAATGTATGTTGGAACGACACAGTTCCTTTTTTATTAGCGGACAAATAACTTTATTCTTCATTAAAAATACCATTTAAAAGATTTTCTCTCCTAACTTCAATACGAAGTTAATCATCTTATTATCTTCAGATATCTTGGCTTTTCTTGTGATAACGGAATAATTGTCTTGAAAAAACAAAACAGAATGATGTCATAAAGGCTCTCTAAATGAATGGTAGTCAAATAGAAACATTTTATGTGAAATAATGTATATTAACTGTCCCATTCTGCCAATATTTATTTTATTATATTTTTTCTAGTATTTTTTTTCCAGACCTGAGTATTGCCAGCAGTCCTGATCTTATGCTTCATCCAAACATGTACCAATCAGAGGGTAGGGCAGCAGCCTCTTTGTAGCCTGAGAGGCAAAACATGGGGCAAAGAAAGTCCTTTAAACACTTGTTAAGCTTAATTGCCTTGAGCACAGGAATAACTGAAACCATATCAGCATTTCTGTCCGATACGTGTCACTGGTTTGGGCGATTAGTGTGTCCACTCCACCAAGATGCTTTACCAAGGCGTTTAAAACTTTTACTCCACTTTTGTGTTAAATAAATTCTAAGACGGGTAACTGTGCGTGCTACCATTTTTAAAATCACCCATGAGTACGAACTGACACGTCTGAAGCACATTTTAGTTAACAGAAAGTCTCTGGTTCCTCTGAACACTGGGGACAATAAACAAATCCTCTAAAACTCTTGCGTCAACTCCCACTTTTTTCCCCTCCACTGAATCTTTTCCATCTTCTTCTTTCCCCTGGGCTCGTCTTGTTTGTTTATCGCCAAGGGATGACATTATGAAAAGTGACTGCAGTTGATTATTGAAACAATCTTAAAAGCCCAAAACAAAACGCGAGCAAAGTTAAAATAATGGTCTGTCAGCACGTTTGTTTGTCGAGAAGATAATCGTTGTCAGATGAAAAAGGCCTCTTCCAGTTCACACAAGTCAACCTTTCAGAAACTGTAAGGCTCAGAGACCACAAACCTCCACCAATGCCGAACAATCCTTCAATGAGCGTTCACACACAAAGACTTCGCTCCTACTGCTTTAGATTTGAATTAAGTGAATTTCTTGACCCTGCAAACGTAAGCTGTAGTGTAGAAAAAGCCCCTAAGCTATAAATTCTTGGCTAAAATTATCATCTGCGCCATCTGTCCACCAGAAGTACATCATTAGGTCTTTAGGATAGAAATATACTTGTTAATTGATGTAATAAATAAAAGAGCACCGCAGTTAGTTCCTCACATGGAATCATTGTTTGTGCATTTGAGATTTAGCGCTGATTATAACATTATAGTCACACACAGGTCTTCTCAAAAATAAATAGAAATCCAGCCGGTTGGTTAGCAACGCATACACCAACTCTTTTTAAATTCATTAAGCTGCTGCAATCAATGGTTTTGTATTAACAATGGATTAATTGACTACATGTGACCCAACTCTACAGTTGCCCTCGGCTAGCGTTAGCGTCCTTTAGCTCAGTTTGGGTTTTTCCAGCTCTGGTTCACTCTCACCGCTCGTATCAACCTCATTTCCAACAGCAGGTTCTCTATTAAGAATCAGTACACTAGCTGGTGAACATAGCGGAGTATTTAGCAAATAAAGAGGCAGATATTTCAATCAGGAGTGATTGAAGATATTGGCTAAAAAAACATATTGCAGCTACATTTGTCAGGTGTCCAGAGACACAACTCGTAATGAATGGCAATGTTGCTCTGTGTGTAAATAAGTTTGCTGACATCTTCACCGTAGCAACTTTAAATAGTCACAAGGCCCCAGAGTGGCCAAAAAAAAGCAAGTAAAAAATATACCATTTTGGTGTAAAGTACATTGTTAACTATAAGTTTTGACTGTATTCTTTAAAAGTAATACAAAGACGTCAACAGGAAGATAAATATTCCATATCCGGCTCATTTATCTAGACTTTTTCATTGAATATTTAGTAATATTCCAAATTTCCCATATGTCACTTGAATCAATTAGACGATTAATTGATGAGTCAATAGACAGAAAATAAATCGTCAACTATTTTGATAATCAAATAATCATTGTAGTCATTTTTTCAATAAATAAATCCAAACATTTGCTGCCTTCAGCCTCTCCAACGTGACGATCCGATGCTCATCTTTGTGATAACAAACTGAATGTCTTTTGGTGTTAAACTGCTGAAGACATTTAAAGACATCACCATTGGCTGTGGGAAATTATAACGGCCATTTTTCACTATTTTTTAAAGAAGCAATAATCAATTAATTGGGAAAATATAATAATAATAATTAGCAGGTTAATCCCTAACAAAAATAATGGTTAGTTGCCGCGTGAATGATGATAGATTAGCGCTCCGTGTCTTCATACCAGCAGAGGTGATTTTTGGGATGTCAGACCCGTTTGGATGCATTCTGGGCCTGACCTGTTAGAAGTGGATGTGAGTTGATTAATTGACTAATCCTTTGGTTTATAAAATGTTATATTTTTGAGAAGTTAGAACTGGTATGATTTTTCAGCTCTTGATGAGATCTTCTTACTTGATAACCTCCTCTGTCTCCTCTTCCTCCAGTGACCACGGACCCTCCGTCAGGTGTGACCGTCAGTCGTGTCGGTCGGTTAGAGGACCAGCTGAGTGTTCGCTGGGAGGCTCCGCCCGCTCTCAAAGACTTCCTGTTTCAGGCCAAATACCAGATCCGCTACAGACTGGAGGACAGCCAAGACTGGAAGGTATAGGACAAGGAGTTATAAAGACATAAATCTGTTCTCTTTTGTCTCTCACACACAAACAGATATATCACTGCAGCTGTTTCTCATCCTAATGCTGTAATCACCCCTAATCTAGTCTGATTGAGGCCTCCACTGCCAGATGGGTTAACAGTTCAGAAACTTTCATCAGCCATAAATCTAGAAGTCAGGTTTTGATCAGGAGAAAAACACCGGCCAGAGCCACCGTGTATCCCTCCGATCAAACTTTTAATGAATGAAAAATACAGTGTAAAACCTTCAGCCGTGCAGATGGCGTTTCCCAGGAATCGTTTGAGTCCTGTGGGTACGAGTGAAGATTCTCCAGTAATTAAGGGGGAATTACACAGATGTAATATAAGCAAGTCTTTGCTCGCAAAAGTGGAAAAAGAAAAGAAGGGGAGTGGAGAGAGGCGGCGGAGGGATGAGACCGTTTTCGAAGGAAGAGAGAGGAGACTTAAATCCGAGGGTTTAAGGGTTTGGTGGTGAAAACAAAAACGCCGTTTTCCCTCTGAACCGGCCCTAATCATGAGGTCATGCTGAGGAATGGAGGGATACATCTCAGCTGTTAATGCCTTCAATATGGCTGTAAAGTCGCTCAGCGGTAACGTCTGCCGATTTTTTGGCTTCCCCGCGTCACATCATTAGCCCTCTGATGCCTGTGATTTCCAGGTTCTGCTTTCTGTTGCAGTCGTTCTTAACAAGTGTTTACAGACTGAATGCCAGAGAGAGAAAGTGGGGGACTATTAGACAAGATTATTAACTGCAGTGTGTGGGCGTCTCTTTCTCTCCATCTCTTCTGTCTTTATTTTTTTGCTGTCTTGCACGGTTTCGAGTACATGTGCATGCTCCTGTGTGCGTTTCTCAGCACATCCAGCTCTTAATAAGTAATAGAGAGCAGATTTTTACCCAGCAGGCACGGCTACGTTAAAACATTTTCATAAACATGCTGATCAGGAGTCACTAAACAATGTGGTGTGCATGCATGCTTAGGTCTGTTCAGGGTTTGTGGTTGTGTTTTCTACATCTTGACTCTGCCCTTTGTTTAAGTTTACGCACATTGGTATTTAATACTGCGGTCAGACCTCCAACTCTTCTGTGTTTGGGTCTTTTTTTGTTTGTTCTGTAGGTGATGGATGACGTTGGGAATCAGACATCTTGTAGATTGGCTGGACTGAGACCTGGAACAGTGTATTTTGTCCAGGTACGGTATGGTCTGGTTGTGTGTGTGTGTGTGTGTGTGTGTGTGTGTGTGTGTGTTTGTGTTGGAGTGTATGTAAGTGTACATCGGATTTGGTCCGTGTTCATATTGTTGCATCTTCTCCAGGTTCGCTGTAACCCTGTGGGCATCTACGGCTCTCGCAAAGCTGGGATCTGGAGCGAGTGGAGCCATCCTACTGCTGCATCCACACCCCACAGTGGTGAGCACACACTCAAACACACACACACACACACAGGACTACTCAGAAGGCATTTGCTTGCTGGTGATCTCAGTTTTGAGGTCATTTCGATACATTTTAAGGGGCAATTTGTGCCACTAAAACTTGTTTTATATCACGGTGCAACACAAGTCCCACAGCTCTGTCCGACTGCTGGAAACCGCGAGCCTGGTAGAAGAAGAACGGAGTTGTTTTACACTTCTCTACTCTTCTTCCAGCCTGTATTGTATTGTATTGATGTTTTATTTATGGCAGATGCATCAGTCAAATCAAATCAAATCAAAAGTCATAGCAAAACCAAATCATAACATTGCCAAAACAAACATTAAAAAGTCGAAGCAGACTTTGCTGATGTAAAGCTTTAGTTGCAACACAAATATCTTTACAATGAACTGATAAAAGACCAACGCACCTTATCTTGCGCTGTCGGAGTCACTGAATGCTATAAAGCTGTGGCCAACTGCTGCTGTTGTTGCCTCCCAAGATTTAACAATGAAATTGCAGAGTAAAATAGTATCACAATGACTTATTGGAATGACGGCCATGTTTATGAAAACAAAACATGGGTTGTAAAAAAACTTGAAGGGTTTCCCAGAACTTCCCATGCATTTTGGCAACAGCGCCAGACTGAAAGAGAGGTCCTATCAGTTACTGTGTGAATTCACTGCCTGAACCTTTCATGGCTCTACACTGGCACGCACATACAAGCGCACCACACACCTTGAGTAATATCTCACTTCTTCTTCTCTGCTTTCTTTGCTTTAACTATAACTACTGTAATAACTGTGCTCTGCAGCGGAGGAATGCAACTAAGTACGTTTAAGTGACTGAAATAACACCACTGCTGCTCTGCAAGATGTTTCATTACAGAACACCAAAGCCGGTCTTACTCTAGTCTCGTCCTCCCCTCTTCCCTTCTTCTCTTCCCTTCATGCAGAGCGGCTGGTGTCGGGCTCCTGTGACTCAAAGTCCAGCGGGGACTCCAACTCCACCCTCCGCAGGGAGCTGAAGCAGTTCTTCGGCTGGGTGCGGAAACACGCCTACGGCTGCAGCAGCATGTCCATGAAGCTGTACGACCAGTGGCGAGTGCTGATGCAGAAATCCCACAAAGTTCGCAACCAGGTAGGTAAGCATCACTAATGCAAGGGGACACACAAATCAAATCGCACAGGCGTGTACGCACTTTAAAGAAAAAACTGTTTTGTTTTATTCAACCTGATGTGTAACAGATTTTGTCTTTTTTTAATTTAGGTTCTCCAAGGGGATAAATCCTAGCACACGCTGCTTTTACAAGCAGAAAACAAGTATGTGTGTGTGTGTGTGTGTGTGTGTGTGTGTGTGTGTGTGTGTGTGTGTGTGTGTGTGTGTGTGTGTGTGAGATAGAGAGATTGTATTCGTATATGGGAATTATAAGACATTTTGCTCTGGACATTTTGTGCAAATACCAGCCGTGGCCGCGAGAGGACATAAACTGTGGGATTTTTCTAGGCAACATGAGAACCTTTTTTTCTGTCTGAAAAGGTGCAACTGACCCTGGTGTCATCATTAACAAAGAGACCACGTGGACTACTCTGCTTTCTCAAAGGAAGTTGTAGCATGAATACCTCTAAATGTGCTCAAAGGTGATCAAAACAGATTCAAACTAACTAAAAAGTGTTCGCCCGAGCATCTGAAAGTATTGTGTGACCTTTGGTTGAGTTCCTCCTGTGGATCCAAAGCACCATCTAGTGGCAGTTCAGCATCCGTGGATACTCCAAATCCAAAGTTTTCACTGTTGCCCTGACGTAAAAAAGAAAAAGTACAAAATTATCATACAGTATTTCTAAGTCATGCTTTGTCATATAAGTGCCAAACTGGTTCACCCAGCATTAATGTGTTTCTGAGCGACAGTATGTGACTGATGACGTGATGGTGTTTGTGTCTGGAGACGTTTCACTGCCTTTATTTTTGTACTGAATTGTACCAGCATATTTAAATCTGTATAAAGTTTTATGTCTTAAGTTATGTTTAGTTAGTAAAGAAATATCAATGACTGAAGTTGTTATCGATCTCTAATGTTGTTGTATAAAGATGTTGTCAGAAACAGAAGTTTGGAAATGAGTTGGGTGCACAATACAGCAGACACAATATACACATGTTCCCATTGCTCCATAGAGTGTGACTTACTGCTCGACACATGTCCCGCTGTAGAGACTCTGCTTACGATTGTCTGAGCTGAAATATTTAAAAAACAGCCATGTACGTATCAGGACAAAAAGAATATTCATAATATGGAACAGAATTACATTTTCTCTTCATATCGCCACCAAAATAGGCAGAATGCATGAAATACATTGTGTGACATGGAGTGATACTATCAGTGGAAGATGAAATGTTTGGTCAGAAATCAGTTGGTGTTCTTTATTAACTCTTTATCTAGTGTGGATATGAGATTTCTCAACCCCCAAGCTACAGCAGCACCAATTCAAATTTGTAACTTTAATATTCAAAATCTGTTTAGACGTTTGGGGAGACACCCCAGGCAACAATATTGTGTTTCATGCACTGGTCAATTTCGTTCAGGTGTTTATTTTACTACTTTGTCTATTTGCATCTATAGATTTCTTAACTACTTTAAAACTTAAGATAAGTAATGCCTCATTTGCATTTTAAAACATCAAATTTCAGAAAACTTGTAATACAAATAATAATTCATGTCATTAAATAGGGAGGTTTCGTGGTGATATTTATTAGGTGTTTTTTCTTTTACCCTATATTCGCCTGTAGTGTCTTCAAAATGTATGGAAATTTACAATCCATATCTTTGAAGGACGTTTTCTACTATACTGTGAGCCAGAAAGCAGCCAGTAGCACTAACATACACCAATTTTCTAGTTTCATTCCTATCAATATTTAAAAGTTTTTTTTTACAGCTTGTGGCCTTTATCTGGCTCATCATCCGACCTCTTGAGACTCTTTCACTCTTCCATGCTCCTTGGAAGTATAGTTCTTAATGTGTTCAAGAACCATGGCCACGCTTACAATAGTTTTAGCAACCAGAGAAGAATGGAAAAGGTTATGTTATTGAAATTTCTTGAAGGTGCAAAACATTCTCAGTGACCAAGAAAAGCACCTACGCCTCGTAATTTAGCATTTAGGAGGACAAACATAAAAAGCTGTCCACACGATGGAGCTGTCTGCACCTAAATCTAATTAGTTCTTCCTTGGTGCATGGCCTTACTTTCCAACAATTTCCATTGGACTCATATGAATGCTGACTAACTAACTAAAAGAAAAACAATCACGAATGCAAACCTTGGGGAGGGCAATAAAAATCTCTGACATCTTTGACCAATCTCTTCCCTAATGAATCCAGGCTGCATCTGGATCCCAGTCCCACAACAACAACAACAACAGCAACAGTGGGGCAATGCTCGCTGCATCGTCTCACTGTTCATCAGAGAAACTCAAGACATAAGTGGTTGTGTTTCCTGTCAGTGTAGCGGGTTCCTCTCCTGCAGAGTCGTATTACTGAGCCCGAGGCCGCTCAGACTCACCGGTGCTTAATATTTAACCAGTGTGGTGTCATAGCTCTGCTCTAAAGGCGTTAGTTACCTCTGTGTTCAGGGTGAGAATGAGTTGAATCATGGGAGAGCAAGAGTGCGAATGTCTACTTGGAGTTTCTCACGCTGGATAGCAAACATCAGAGTTCCCCTGAGGGCTTTTCTGCCACAGTCGACACGTTTCAGATGCTGCCTGGCTGCTATGCTAGCAGTCAAAGCAGCCTACTATAGAATATGGAAATATATTTCTCAACCTTTTCTGTGGCTGCACAGCAATTTTAAGTTCCCAAACATTCTCACAATTCCATAAATTGAAGTTCTGTAGTTTGAATGTATGATGTGAGAATTTTTGTTCTCTTTTTAAGGGCATGGATTAAATAGAAGGTCTTTTAAACATCTATGTTATATTTATTATTATTATCTCTACTAATGCTGAGGAGGGTCTTGCTTTTATTTTATAAAATCAAATATAGCATTTACCTCCCCCCCTTTGTACATTCCCTCACATGAATAGAACAATTTTTAAAATCAAAACATCTGAGGAAATATCTTTGCCTCTGAATTTTGCCCCGGAATGTAGTGGATTTGAAGTGTAAAGTATAAAAGATAAATACTCAAGTACATATTAGGAACCTCCAAATTGCTCTTAACGACAGTACTTACAATGTACGTACAGTAGTTACTTCCCACTACTGAGGGATGATACATTTTGGCTTTTAACTGTGAGTGATTCTCCAGCCAACAGAAGAGAAAACGCACAAAAATCCCCGGAGAGTTTTCAATATTTAAAAGCTTGTTTTTTTCTTTTGTTTGTTTTCCTTCCTGGAAGAAGCCATTTGGCAAGCTGTCACATCGCCTTACTAAATGTACCAGCCAGTTTGGCAGACGACGAATCATTTAGAGGTTTTGCACCAATCTAAATATATATTCATTAAGTAACAAAAAAGCAGTGTACTCGCTCGTCCGTGGTTTTTTATTACAGCAACGTTGATCTTGTCAAATATCCACCTGCAACAGAAGATCCGTGTAAGTCCTTTCATTTTTAATAGCATGTGCTCTGAGCTGCTATTAGTTACAATATACATTGTGTAGTTGAGAGGTTCACCACACACATCAGCTGTAGTAACCTAATGCCTCGGAATAGGATGACAAATGAACTACATTACATGTTAGTGACATTACTGTTGCAGTGCTTTAAGACTTTACGTAAATAAAGCACCTACACTTCAAATTAGCTGCAGAGAAGATGTGTCTTCGACAATCACTGGTTTTCCTCTTTTTAGCCTTGACAGAGTCAACTTTTTGACCATGATGTGAAAATCTTTATACTGAGGGGACTTTGAGGAAAAGGAGGTGGGGATGAGTTTTGGACGTAACCAGGGCCTCGATCAAGATAGGGTTTCTCTCACCTCACGGCCATGTATAATTCAGCACAGGAGGCCGGTGATCACCTGCAGAGAGAGAGACACACACACACACAAAAAGGATGTGTCTGAAGTGACAGAGGACCCAAAGGTAAAGAGAAGGGGACAAAGATGAAGAAGGAAGAAAGAAGCTGGCAGAGTATGCAGGAGGTGGCGAAGAAACGGCCGATAATCTCTGCAAGAGAAAGAGGTATGCCTATCTGTGTATGTGTGTGTGTGTGTATGTTCGTGTGCGTATGTGTGTGTGTGTGCCTGTGCCACATGAATTTAGCTGAGCTTGCTTCTGCTATGAAATCTCTCACAGCACTATACAGCCGTTGCTCCATACTTGTTTGAGGTGTCTACTATAGTTAGACTCCAACATGCAGAGGAAGAACGTTTAAAATGCATAACCATAGAAAAATGAGAGAAAGAGCTCCATATGGAAATCATCAGAGACAACGCAGCCCGAGCCAAAGAGCAGCGGGAGAGCTACACTGCTGCGAGGAGCTGAATCCGTTGCATCATTTTCATCACCGTCCTCCTCCTCCTCTTCTTCTCATTGTCAGGCCCGGGCCCTGGACGCTACGCTCTGCCCCCTACAGTTGGATACATCAACCATGACTTCACCAAGCCCAGCAGCCCTGCATACTCCTTTCACAGCCGCATGAGCAGTGCCAGTGAGTTGTTATATATGTAATCTGTAAACATGTCACGTTTTCTTCTGTTATACTGGTCTGCAGTGCCACAGTTTTTACTCTTTTTTAATGTCAAATACCTGTCTGGAATTGGTTTGTTTAATTGTATGAGGTCTAAAAGTGTCTTTGGATGAGTGCTTGTGCATCCTGTTTTTTTGTAGTGATCTCTGTGGACTCCAGCCCAGGACCAAGGTACCACATTGACGCCAAGGTCACCCGGTTTGGCCGGATGGAAACCCCCTCCTACTCCATTTTGGGCAGAGGAAGGCGCACAGGGGATAACAGTGGTGATGAAAACAAATTAACTTCCGTTTATTATTTACAATCAACTCATCAGGTATATTCGCAAGCATCAGAACTGCTCAATATAGCGTATATGTATTTATATATATATACATACTTAGATGTTGGGTAAATGATCCAATCAGTGGTCGACGAAAATGTATTTAATTGGTGAATGAAACATCTTGAAACACACTGCCATCCAGGTTATTCGGTGAAGAAGGGATTCCATTTTCTATTATAGGCCAGGTGTTCCAGACTCCCGGGCCGGGGGCCTACAGCCCAGAGAAGGCTCCACCTGTCAATGCTCACAGACCACCATCCTACACCATCGGCTCTCGCACCAGATACCGCTCTGTGGATTCTGTGCCAGCACCCAACAGGTGAAGACAGCAGGACAGAGACATTCCTGGATAAGGCTGGTGACTCTGTGCTCTATGAGATGACCTTGTTATGATGAACATGGGCATTGCAGTTTATTTTGAGTCAATCCCACGTATGTGTATTTACTCGTTTATCTGCTAAAAACTACAATAAATATATATTTGTGACAGGTCTTTAAAGATTTACTTCTTCAGTTGGGTTTAGCTGGGGATTTTGGAAGGTTTTGAGACACAGATTATTTCCAGCCTTATCATTTAAATCGGAGATACTGTTGCTGAAATGAAAACCTTAATGTGTCATTTTCTTCACTCCAGCTACAGTCTTCCTAATCTACTGGGCTGCCAGACGCCAAATAAACCCTCCAGTGCCAGCTACAGCTTCTCAGCGCGGAGGAAGGTCGGAGCTCCCTCTGAAGACCTCTCCATGAGTCCTGGACCAGCAAAATACGGCATTACCAACCCGGACGTTTACCACCAGCGCCAGCCCTCCTTCTCCATCCAGAAACGGACTAAGAGGCAGAATTATTCCTCCGCCACTCCCGGCCCCGGCACGTACAGCCCGGAGAAGTTTCACGCGCATCACCCCAAACCACCGTCCTTCAGTCTGGGTGTCAGACACTCAGAGTTCGTCACACCACTGGTGGTGCATGTCGTTGACTGACAGGTGTGCAGATTCTTTACGAAAGCCTTGTTTTTATTACATTGTTCACACAAATGCCACACAATGACAAACATATGGTAAAATGTGTCTTAAAAGAGGGGTCATGAACTGCTGATCAGACACCTTGACCATCTATCACAATGTCTTACAGTATGGTTTCTATATTATCATTTGCTCCAAAGACAAAACAATACAAAACAATATTCAATGGAAATGCAGATTGTATACTGTACAGATCATATCCATTTTCTCCTTTATAAATAAAACAAAATATGAATAACTGTTGCTTGCATTGCTTGTGCAGTTAAAGATGCAACCTGTTTGCGGTTCTGCCGTTTACGTCACTGCACGGCTTGAGAGGAGCGGCTTCAATAAATCAGGAAGTGAGAGGGAGCCTCTAGGATTTCGATCTTGGTATGGTGTATTTTACAGGTGAGCTCCAGCCGCTGCACTCGCCCAGACCCAGCAGCTCCTTAGCACACACCTGGAACCGGTAGGTCCTCCCTGCGGTCAGCCCCTTCAGTTCAACCCTGGTGCTCTCAAATGGACCCAGCTGGAGGAGAAAATGTACGATGCAGCCTGTTTAAAATCATCCATAGAACTAATCCTTTAACACTTGAGCATAGTGTATGATTTAAATTAGAAGCACTCCAATCAACATTAGTCATTCTTAAGTTATTATTAATGAAAATTGTACAATTCTAAACACTATAAGATGTATTATTGTGTGGATGTTTATGTTTAAAAAACATTTTAATGCTTTAAATGAAATAGATTCAAAAAATATATGCAAATTTAAAAAAACATTCAAATTTAATTTGGTTGAAATGAGAAGGATTTCCACAGAAGAAGAGACTTTCTGAGAAATGACCTAAAAAGTTTGGTAATTGTGAACTTCCACATGTGGTATGTGTGTAATAATGCAGAGTATTTAAATCACTTGCTGCCGTTACTGCTCATGAAGGTTGTTCTTACATTGACAGACTTTGGGGTGCCCCTGTTTTCCCACCGGTACAGTATCTGGTATTTTAGGGGGAAGACATCCAGGTTAGTCCAAGTCGGGGGATGAGACCATTCCACCAACAAGTTTCTGGTATCATAAGGGGAAACCCGGACGTCTACGGGGGGATCTGGTTTCACTGCAGAGAGAAGGAGACAAAGATGGGAATTTAAAATCAAAACAAAAGTGTCTTTACAATTTGCAATACATTATCATAAGCTAACTCAATCACGCAGGCATTCACCACTTATTCTCTTTTAGATCATTTTAGCTCTCACCTATATCCTCCAACATGAAACTCGATAAGTGGGAGCTGCTTCCACCAGAAGAAACTGCTGTGACGTTGATGATGTAGTCAGTGAGAAGCTTCAGGTTGGGCAGGTGGCAGTGCCAGAGCTAAAAAAAAACAAAAACAGATACAAGATTATATGTGATGCTAGGTAATATATTATTTATAGCTTTGTATATATCTATATTTTAGATTCATTATTTATGTTTTTCAGTATATTTCATGTCTCAATTTCAAGTATTTTGCTAATGTTTGCAAACTGACAGCTTAATTAATGTTTTATTAAGTTGAAAATGTAAATGTAATAGTGAAAACATACAATAAATGATAGATCTGTGCATGAGAGGATGGATGTGAGGAGATTTCCATCGACAACAAATGCAAGGCACAACGCTAATTATTTATCTTATCTTACTGACTACTGTCTACCTCATACTCACAAGACATACTTTAAACTGACCTGTCGTCTGTTACAGCTACTGTATTACAAGAAACGTGAATATGGGTTTCCCAAAACTCAGCCAATCCACTGTGAGCAGTTTGTAAATGGAGCTAAGAGTATCATCAACATCATAACACATATTCATTATAGTCCCTTGGTTTCATTTAGTCTAAAATCAGTTTCTAGTTTTGGAAACCCCCTCTTTTGCTAGAGATAGTGTTTCTGCTGCAACAGTAAATTAAGTTGGTACCAGCTCAGATGAGGGTGACGATGATGAAATCAGGTCAGAGGATGCAGAGCCGGGTTGGATGAGTTGGCACGGCTTGGTGACCAGCTGTCTGTGTCGCTCACTGACAAACACATTAACACAGATTTCAATGAGCTCCTCATTAACGTCACTTGACGACTGCAGTCGGTTTTACTAAAAGGTGTCAATGGTTCGGGTCAGCGGCAAAGGAGGAGGAGGACAGTTCTTTTCTTGGTCGGATTTACCTGTAACTGGCAACGTAGTGTGTTGGAGGGGATCGAGAGGCTTCAGGCCAGGAACAAAAAGTCACATTCGGGTAGCTCGCACACCAACACTGGACTGTGGGAGTGGAGGGAGGATCTGAGGGAAGAAATGACACTTAGCCACATAATGTGCAACCTGAGCAGAGCGTAAAAGAAAGAAAATGTTTGTATTATTTGTTGTGTATGTCTATTTTAAAGGTTGTGTTTCAATATTATATCCTTGCTCTCTTTTTTTTTACGACAAAAGAATAATTGTGTTTTTGATTAAATGTCATACATATTGGAAGCACACAAGCACAAAACTATGTAAACTGTGAGCATATGTTCACTCAGATTGGTACTCACTCCCTGATGCTGCAGTCACCCTCAGCAGGTCCAGTGCTTGGCCTCCAAGAACACACAAGAGGAGAGTCGCAGTGACGCACACACCGTCGACCATCGCAGCCATCACAGCTTCAGGCGGGAGAAATGATGACCTGAGCGCAGCGGTCTAAACAGCTTTATAAGTTGCTGTGCTGAACCCTCACTTGTGCAAGATATTCACTGCTCTATTCTATTGTTGCTTTGTTCTTTGCGCTGTTAATTTCTGTAATGGTCTACTACATTCCACTTGTCAAAGTTCAGAGATAACGAAGTGCGTTACAGCCTGCCGACGACTCTCGTCTGTGTGTTTGAGCAGCAGCTGATCAGCACTTTAAAAGCCTTTTAAAGTGAAAGAGGAACTTGCACAGGAAAACCTCCAGAAAGAACCTTTTCGTTCCTGTTAATGAGTCAGCTTTCCTTATGTCATACACAAAAACTTTTTTTTTTTAATATTGTGTTCAAATTGTTACGAATAAAGACAAGAAGTTCAGGACAAGAATGAGATTTATGTACAAAAAACAACTCACAAGGCTTAGAAATATAAAAATGACTTCATCATTGTAAAGTGGCCAACAGACAAGACAGTACTTGTCTGACAGCACCTGCATGTGCTCTCAGGTACTCCCCTCTGCTGGTTTTGTGACTGCCCTTTGGCACACAGAACAAGAAATAGCAGCTACAGTATTGACTACATACATAACATTGTGAATGAATACTCTGAGGTTTTATCCTGTTATTGTGTCCACTTGTAAGTGATATGCACATTCACGGTCCGAGCATATCAGACATTTTCTCGATTTTCTCTGTGAGGCAAGGACCGCATCTTCATGCTCCATCCAGAGAAGGAGCTTCTGTGGAGCTTCCAGCCCACAGTGGGAGCTCCATCTCTGGGTATGCTAATACTGTGAAGTCCCCCTTCGCTGGAGGTCCGCAGGGAGGGGAAGGCCTTGCTGATCCAGTTGTTCTTCGCTTCCTGAAGATCGTTGGCCAGGATTCCTTTCTGGTGCTCCAGCTCCTGTACGAGGATAAACAAAGGCGTACGTGAGGAATGAAGCTGGACAATGTGAACTTGACTTTATCCTGTCCTGTTTCCTGTCTTCATATGAGCCTTCATGCAAAGAGGATGCGTCACATCGATGGAGGTCCAATAGCCAAAGTCTTTCTCAGTTTAACTGAGAAACTCTTAAAACAGTTGAAGTTGATATCTCCTTATTGAATTAAAGTTGGGAGGGTACTTTAAATAATTAGGTTTTTCTTTTTGGGGTCAGGGGATACATGTATTCTCATGAAAGTACCCAAAAGTACAAAGCTTTGGTTCTCTTCGTGTGTGTGTCTGAAGTTCCAATAACATTCGTGTACGTATTAAAGTGACAACACATTATTAGCTGGGATGATGTGACCAGTATATTGCATGCTTAGATTCACAAAATGTGTATATTTATACGTGCTGTGTGATGGTTTGATGTCTGCTCTGACCTGGATCTTGCACTCGGACTCCACCATCTGGAGTTTGGTCGTGGCCAACTCCTGTTCGAGCTCCCTGATCTGGGCCCTGAAGGACTCCTTCTCCTGGTCGTCTCTCCTCTGCCTTGCCTTTTTGGGACCTTCGTCGTCCTCTTCCCGGCACGGTTCAGTCATCCCGTGGCCTTCTATCGCTTCTGCTGCTGCTGTTGGAGAAGGTTCATCTGATTCCACGACGTGTCGGCAGCGCGAGCAAGCCTTCACTGCACTCTTCGAGGGTGGAGAATGAGAATAATAGGCGGAATGTGAGACTAGAGTCAAGATTTATGTGCCCCAAATATGACACCCAGCTTTTAAAAACCACTGAACACTAAAATTAACCCTAAAGAGAAAATAAAGAATGGGTTGTTAAATGATCTCCTACAACATGGCGTTCAAGTGGAGTCATGACAAGGATGACAGGAGAGCTCCCCAGGAACAGTACTATTCTCACCTTGAGTGTATCTAACTCTTCTCTGTGGGCGGCCTGCTGCCTCTCCAGCTGATTTGTCAGCTGAGAGCAGATCTGAGCAGAAGAAAGAGCATCAACATCATTAGGCAGCACTGCGTTCTTTATTAATATATCCTCTTATGAGGAATATGGTCTTTCCTAACTCCAATCATTGAGTCTTTCTACCCGTTTGTAGTCCGCAATGACACCCGACGACCTTCTGACTTCGTGCTCAACCTTCTCCAGCTCTCTCCGAAACACTTCCTTCGACTGTAAGAAGAGAAGAAGTCCTTTACTTTGGCACGTCGACCATTACATTAAACCCATTACTACTGTGAGGTGTTAGAAAGAATCTTACCACGGCAGATTCCTCCTCTTTGCCTCTTTTCTCCTCTTCTGTAGCCTGCAGTCGATGTCTGGTTCGAAAAAGGTCTTTGGTGAGTTCGTCCACTCTGTCCTCCGCCTGCAAACGCACATTCTTCTGGTCAGCAGCAAATACGCTCAGTTCAAATTAAAAGCATTGTGTTTTATGAACTCATTTTTCTTGTTTTGAGTCAGAAATAATGTAGGCTGGATCCAGAATGCTGCGTATGCGTTTTTTAAACATCACCAAAAGTCTGTTATTAAAGAAAACCGTAAAAAAATATATGTAAATCAGATTTTCATGTATACAGCAACATTTTAAATGTCCTGTATTGAATAATTCTGGAGAATATAAATAAGTTAAAAAGTCCATCTTGCCCTTTTTTTTCTCCAGGCTTTTGTGACAAAGTTAGAGAACTCTAACACAGGAAAATGAAACAACCACTACAATGCTTGATCATCTTTATACTGAGTTGCTATTTTAATGCTGTAAAGGTTTCATTAGGGTTACCGTTTGGCCGTCTCCTGACAGGCTGAGTAATGACCTTTCGCAGGTGATTATGCTTTTTTTTAAAATAAAACCCTTTTACCCTTTTGGTGAAGGGCAGTAGCTAATCATACCTTGTCCAGAGCGGTCCTCAAGGCAACCTTGCTTACGATCAATCTGTGAGCAAGGTTGTCATTCTCTTGCTCCAGACGGAGGGTGGCCTGCTGTAGCCGATGGTTCTCCCTCTGCAGAAACACACAGAAAAACTCAATCAGCAAAAAAAATGGACTTGCGTATCAGTGAAGTGACTTAAATGTATGTGTTTCTGGAAGGAGTAAGAGATTTCTGACCAGGTATTTGTCCAAAGGCTCATCATCATTCATTAATTGAAGCCGGCTTTCCCCCAGTTTAGCCTCAGTCGCTGGGATCTGACGGGGAGAGAGAGAGTCAAGGCTAATGAAATACAGCGATGTCATATTTGACTGAGCTGAAGAAAGCAATCTGATCCAAACAGATCTGGTGCCGGATGCTGTACGAGCGCGACAAATCAAGAACAGGCCGAGAGAGATGAAGATAGGCATTAGTACAAGATAAGATGAAGCTGAGCGCATTGGGGGACGGATCATTTAATAATCATAAAGGAATAATAGTATAGGGGAGGATTTACTTTAAGCCTGCACTGACAATTTCCATCTCAAACATCCGAAATGAACAATCAGAACCCAATTTCTTCTATCTCAAATCACACATCTGTCATGCAGAGTAATGCGTTCTGTTATTGTGGATCAGACCAACTCTCATGGTGACTTTAGAAATAGCTCACACAGTAATAAGCAGAGATGTTTTGCATCTGCAAGCTTTTAGGCATATTCACACAAATCAGATGCTTTATAGAAAACCTCACCAATACTAGAGTGATAAAACGGTTTTGGAATGAATCATTGGTTAGTCTGTCACTGTGGTTAAGCTGTTGAGATTAATTGTGACAACAGCGCCTGTAAGTGAGTCTTACTGTGAATATAGGTCCCGTTTCACCCACCAAGCAGGCCAAGATCTCGTCTTCGCTCATCTGTTCCATAACGTGGGCATCGTATGCCATAATCGTGGACACCTCTTCCATCATCCTGCCCTGATTTTGCCGCCCCAGGAGCTGCCAACACTCACACAAACAATCACAGCGTTTTGCAGGGAGCTTCCAATTCCAACCAGAGAGAATCGAGAAAATCCATCAGGAGTGTTGGACACGCCGTGTGTCTTGAGTGATTCGGAGAGGTAAAGCGAGTTCAGAACGATGTAGACGTCTTCTTTTTACTCGCAGTGAAGTCAACCCAGCGGAGGAGCATGAACAGGAAATAATCAGGATAGAGTCCAAGTCGTCCTGACGCAAATAAACCCTGCTTACAGTCCAAAGGTGAATAATGGAGAGAGAGAGAGATGAGGGTGAAGAGATAAAGTGTAGCTACACTTAAAACACACTGACTCCTAATATGTAGCAGTCAGAGCCACTTCCACATAGCTGCAGGTGAAGGAGTGTGTGTTACAGGTGTATGGGCAGTAACAGGTTCAACAGGGTTTATATGAGGCCTGAGAGGCCTGTGTGTGTGTGTGTGTGTGTGTGTGTGTGTGTGTGTGTGTGTGTGTGAGAGAGAACGATAGCTTTAGACACACCCACTACAGTGCTCACCTTACCAGTCTTCTCTCTCACACACAAAAACATCTGTTTATGATCCAACACCTTTCCAATAAATCAAGTCATCTGTTTGGTTCTGATTTATTTTTTGTGGTGATAATGAGCTCTTTTTATGTCGTTGAATTTAATTAACATAAATGTTCTTCTTTATTCCTTTAGTTCACACTCTAGCTTGGCAGAGATGCCGTGTGAACCTGTTAGACTGCCGGCTAAACACTGCGGATGTATCAGGACGACGTAAATGTTGAGGTATTTGTGATATTTCACCCCGGGGTGTTGGCGTGACACAAACCCGACGGTCTATTATTGTCATGGGAAGAGAACAAACAGGTCCAGCAGGTAAAGTGATGGAATGCTACAGCATGACTACAGAATAACAAAGAGGATTCAGCCCCTCCACCCTTAAACGACACACACACTTTTCTTATTTATTTCTTACACTTATTCCTTATAAATCTTATTTCCACATTTCGGGGGCAGTTTCTCTTAATCTCTCTCTCCATTTTTTTTAAATCCTCTTTTTCTTGAAGACTGATTTCTTTCCCAGTTTCACTTTTGTTTCTTTGAGCTTCGACATGTAGCTACTTTTCACTTCCTTCTTCTTATTTTTGTCCCTTTGTGGTTTTTCAACACTCCCTGCTATATTTAGGTGCTTCCCCCCCCCCCCCCCCCCATTAAACCAGAAACTGTAATTTCAACATCCTGTGCATCTACTTGTTGAGTCATTGTGAGGGAAGACAAACCAAAAAAAGTCCAGACAGATATAAACATTTATTCCTTCTCCAAAATAAAAGGAACATTTTGTGAAACTTGGTGGATTTTTCGCACTGTATCAGGGAATACGAAAACTTCTAGTTTCATAGAGAAAAATACAATTTTCAACAGGAACCTTCAAAATAACAGTTCAGTTCTGATAGAGTAACGGTGCTCTTTGTGGTGCAACAAACTGGGTCGTCACAAAAAACTAAATCCCTTTCCCCAAACTATGGACACCACATTTGTTGAGTGAGTATATTGGCAGTGAAGAAGAATGCTGAGTCTAAATCATCAAAAAAAAGTCGTTTTACATATATAATTTAGCACATACTTGTGAATAACAAGGGGATGTGAGGTGAGAAAAGTTAGATGTGATAATAAAGCTCACAGCTCAGTGGAAACAATGTGGTGCGAAGAATACACAATAAATATCTTTAATCGGTTATGCTAAATATTCTTTTTTTTTTACTATTTTTAACATTTTAGCTCAATGTAAGGATCATTTTAAAGTGAATTTCCAGATCAAAATGTACATTTCCATTCTCTTCTCATTGTATTCCTCTGTTGTATTATAACTGGCAGAAATACAGAGGAAAACCCAGATGGAGGAATAACTGAAGAGTATGGAAAACTAACATTTGGTACAAATACATTTAAATCCTGACAGCCCTCACAAAAACTACAACACTCCTTAAAAATATATAGATTCGGGCATATACTGTGGAATAACACTGCATCTTTGTTACTGTACGGTATAGCAGATATAATGGCTTATAAGACACAAAACTTAAGCTTCAATGGTGGTACAGGATCTGAGTGTATCCTTTCTGCCTCCACCATCCCTAAAATCTGAGGAGGATTCCATTCTCATCCATCTCAATGTGTAAACATGAAAAAAGTTAAATACGTCGACTTGGAAGACACTGCAGAACCAAACCTCCTTTCAGTAGTCTTTTTTTCATTACAATTGACGAGAAGTAAAAACACAAGCCAACTACATTTTTCTAGCATACTTTTGTTTCTAGTCGACTAAAACTAGACTCCTTCAAATAATAGCAAGATGCACAAAAATGCGTAAAACTTGTAGTTTCTCCTTCACTCTTTGTGTCTTTCCTCTGGAGAAAAACAATTAAGCTCCATTAGCAGTTTCTATAGTTAGCAAACAACGACACCAATAGAAAAACTGTTAGCCCTCATGTACAGTAAGCAGGGTGGAGGTTTCTCAGTATCGAACCCTTTCAGTTAACAACAGCACAGAGAAAGGTGGGAACAATGCGGGTGAGAAGAACAGAAACTAACAAGGTGTTGGTCCTTTTCAGGCACAGACAACAGAGAGCCGCTAATACCAGCCATCACATTCTCTACGCCACCTTCCAGCTATCATGTATTCTAAAACTATAGCTGGCGCTAAACATAAAAAAACAAACAGACATGTCTCCGGCCACACAGGCGGATTTCTGTGGCTATTCCGCGGCTATTACCGTGGATTTGGACTTAAAATTCTTATCTAAGGTGTTTTATAAAAGGTAAATTACCCATCAGTGTTTTTGTCATACTAGAACCACTAATATCAATCTATGATAAAGACGTCAGTTTGTGGTCAGAAGAACAGGGTAGCATATCGTTCTATATTTTTACTTGTTGAAGGTATTATACTTTGTTTTTAAGGGTCTAAAAACAACCAAAAGCTAATTGATGTCCTGTAACTTTATATTGTAATTAGTGTCATTTGTGAATAATGGCAGTTAGAGCAGGAGCAGAAAATGTGGTAATGCTTTTGTTTATGGGTCCATAATAATAATAATAATAATAATTTCCAAATACCCACCATGTTCCCAAATAGATCTGTGTAATTTAGTGCTAATTGTGGGGGAACTGTGTTCAATTATACTTTTTCAGACTAATTCATTCCAATTTCTAGCGTGAGATTTTTTTTGTCGCAGATCAGCTGAACATGTACAAAATGTGAATAGACAAGCATACAATTCAACATACTGTGTACGGAGAATACATTTACTACTAATAAATGAATAGTTAATATTTACTTGGATTCATGTTTGTTCTTTCAAGGATATCCCTGTTTCCAATGATTAGTATTAAACTACATAGTTACATCCAAAAACCCCTTAGAAATTATTTTGTTTAATTTAATTCATGACTCAAAACATATGGCACAAAATAAGTACATCAATTGTTCCAAGTCAGCTTTTTGGGGGAAAATATGTATTTCATAAGCATTTAATGATTAATTGTAAATCATACGTCATTAACATGGCTTGTGGGAATTGCTTAAAATTTGCATCCCTAGCACCAACACAAGAACAAGTACTTGGCTGTCTTTCAGTGTGCCTGGGGACCCTTTTGTGTTCACACTATACTACTGTACATGCTCCCACATGTCCCTGACCACCTTCAACCGTGTCTTGAATGATGCATCAATCCGGGTGAATCACAATCTCAATGTAGACACATTTTAGTCACATGTGATGCGAGGTCAGACCTGGGTGCTGTAGGGGCGGGGTGGGGGAGGAAACATGTCCGTGGTGGGACTGAAGTAACTCAGAGGGGAGGATCCCTGTGGGTTGGCAGGCAGCGGGAGAGAGACGCACGGGTTCTCGTAGTAGGTGTGGAAGCCCAGCCGCTCCCCTCCGTTATGCAGGTCGTCTGTGAGTCCAGAGTGGAGCGAGTACGGCGAACAGGCGGGGCAGTGGTTGTGGTGGGAACCCGAGTCCAGCTGATCCAGAGAGACGGGGGTGATAGCCGCGCCGTCCATGGCGAGTGCGTTGCAGGCGTTGCAGGGAAAGTGTGAGAGAGGGTCCGCTCCCACCACGGAGCCCACGTCCACCTCAGAATCATTCTTCTTACAGCAGTAATACTGCAGAGAGCAGACAAGGACATTGGGGGAAGTTGTGCCAGAAATCCCTACTCTGTGTTTAAAACTACAACACATTTCTCATGATATTCACAGATCGCTGAGCTCACTTTTTTCATAGGTCATCTAGATTAAACTCTACATTGAATTTTGCACTTATCATTATTCTAAAAAAAAAAAAATCCTCCTTTCAAACGACTGAGCACATGCACATTTATACACACACGGGGACATCAGTGATACCTGGAGTCTACAGTAACAGAGCACTGCTACAATGCACAGCAGTATCACTCCGGCGAGAATTCCTCCGGATATAACAATAGTTCCCGCTGACATTCGACCAGCTCTCCATCAAACCCTTCAGAGCGGGACAGAGAGAGACGGAAAGTTTGAAGACAGAGAAGAAGAGAATGTGAATGAGCTAATTAGACACCTGGAGTCCGGTAGTGCCGGCAGAGATTTGACTTCAATGTTCTGCAACATATTCAGCATACTTACGTCCAACAAAGGTTTCTATAATGCCTGCAAAGACAACCAACGAAAGGCTGAATTAGTATATTGATGTAACATTGTGATGTAACCTCAACTGATGAAACGTGTTGTAAGTTATCATGCAGCTGTTATCAGACAGCTGAGGATGTTTCAGGCTTTACAGATACAGATGGATGATAAATGAATGAAGAAAAAAAAAAGAAAATCACCACGAACTTAAGAGAACAGCTTTGGTTTTTTTTTGCTTTTGAGGTTAAACTGTCACTCTTTAAATGACGTCATCTTGTTGCGACCTCTTCCTCTGAAATGGTATCATTGTTTTCCGACTGAAGAATTGGCGACACTTAGGGCTGCGTGTCGTTAAAGTGATACCGATACCAATGGACCGATACCAATGGAGTACTTCATTCAATACCCATCATGTGAATGGAAGCTGTGTGTGTGTGTGTGTGTGTGTGTGTGTGTCTCCCACTGGCTAGCTAATCACCGC
Organism: Leptoclinus maculatus; assembly: GCA_032191485.1. Taxonomy (NCBI): domain Eukaryota; kingdom Metazoa; phylum Chordata; class Actinopteri; order Perciformes; family Stichaeidae; genus Leptoclinus; species Leptoclinus maculatus. The sequence goes on from JAVDOI010000003.1 coordinate 16,743,110, forward strand.
CACACTGCACAGCGCTCCCACACGGGCGATACCGGTAAGGGCCAACCCACGACGGCGGGACTGCATTGCCACCGAACCCACCGAACCGTGACGCCCACCCTCCAGTTCTCCCCTCAGGGTCAAATTGTTAGCTCTGTCAGCACTGTTGCAGTTGATAGCGCTGTTAACACCGTTATCTGCAAGCCGCCGGCTTAGACATCTCCGTGTTCACAGTCGTGTGCAGGCAGGCTTCCCTGGCTGTTGTAGCTGCTGCAATTAGGGGACAACCACACGTCCCATTAAATCAAAGTCTGCTTGCGGTTATTGTCTTTTTTTTCTAGATCTGGGCACAAACGGACCACTACAAATGCGTAACACCGCAAAAGTAGCCAATCACGCCATTAAATGACGTGACTACAAGGCTAGTAGTGAGGGTAGCCATGCTGGAATAATGCAGAAACACTCCCAAGTTGGAATAACGTGGGGGGGGGGGGGGGTTCCTGTTCTTTCTATTCTGTCAACATTGTGTGAACGCAGCATAATTACAGAGCTTGAGCATAGAGGCCAATTAGCCTGGCATAGAATAACGACGGGAGGAAAGGGTAAACATTTCACTCAAAAATATGTCAACCGACACTTCCGAAGCTCTTATTATAATGTATCATTTGTACAGAAATGTTTAAATGGGCTCTTGTTCTGCCATTTCTTGCTAAACAAAAACCAAGCATAGTGACATTCCGTCACCAGGCACGTTGGCTAGAAACTGTCGTTGCAGCATATTACCCCCCCCTTGAAAAAACTAATTGTATTTTTTTTACAATACATTGTGTTCATGAATCAGGTTTAGAGGCTAGCTTCCAGTCTTTATACTAATTTAAGATAATCGCCGGCTACAACTCTGCGAGTGGCATCGATCCACTCATCTAACTCTCAGAAAGACAATGAATCAGACCTTTTCCTAAAACACTGAAACATTTCTGAAATTTGTGACTCCCCCCGTTTATCCATTTGGCAAAAAAAATTTTGTTTTGTTTTCGGTTGTTATGAGCTTAGTGGAGAGGTCATTTCCCCCCTTTACAAATCAGTGACACCTGAGCTCTAACAGAGGAGAGGCACACTTACATTAGAAGACAGCCGAGATGCAAAGATGGAGTGTAAAGAAGGTTGGAAACCATGACAGGCTTGTGGAGTCTCAAAACCTGCTCTCACTGAAACTCCTGCAGAAAAAGAAAGAGGCCACTGTCAAGAACAACATTAAAGAAATACAGGGCTGCAGCTTGGGATTACTTTTATTAACCCAATTAATTCCTTTTCAGCTACTTCTATTTGACGTTGCAGGGATACAAAATAGAGGCACTGTGTTTAATTTGGTTATGTCTTTCATTTCTTTTTAATTCAGTTTATAAACACAATAATTGTTTAGACTATAACATGCAAAAAACAACAACTGGTGAGTTTAATCAACAGTCCAAGTGTTTTATTTACAATGATATGAGACAGAGAAAAGCAGCAAATCCTCATATTTGAGAAGCTGGAACCAGACAATTAAGTTATGAAAAATGTCAGATTAATCAACTAGTTGTTTCAGCACTAGAGTATATCTCACACCACTGTTTCATATGGCATGAAATAAACCATGAATGCATGCATCAATTATACATTATTATACTCACTACAGGAATCTTAAAAGCAACAATTGCAAAGTGTGACTGAGTTCCACCAGTGGACGGCAAACAGACCCACAGTATGTAGGTGGATTAGCATTCTGAATGCAGCAGCACCTGCTGAGCACTCTTGCCATATGGCCTTTATATGCATATGTGCAGTACAGTGTCAGCATACTAAATCTGGTCATGTGCATCTCCTGGTATTTGTGGTTGACTGTGACTGATTCAAAAGCACATCTCAAAGTTGCATGAATTATCATCACGATTCAATACTGATATAGCGAATAAACAACACAGTAAAGATGTATTTACTACACAACTCAATACATGCATGCGACTTCTTGTTTTGATGAGAACTGGTGTGAACATATAAGATATCTGACTTTAGACACTCCGCCGGGGTAAAGTCAAGAAAACGTACACATGGAAGTCAAGGGTTGGGATTTCTAAATCCATCCGAACGTTTGCTCTGCATTGCAAGTGTATAATCTAAAACTAATAGCTCTAATGGGCAGAGTCGCACACGAGCAAAAAAACTGTCTCAATGAAAAGAAATCAAGAGTCTGCACACATAATTATCTCCACTGCACTCAGCAAATATGCTGTCTAGCCTCAAATAGACCTTATAAACAGGCCTATCTGACAGACAGCAGTCAATTAACTGTGTGATAGAACTGTTGTGAGAATGCCTGGATACATTTCTTACTGTCATCCACGTTAAAATAAAACACAAACACACAATCCGTATATGAATGCACTAAAATGGAATTACTTTTTATGCCAGTATAGAAAATGCATGATTGGAATGGAATATTTAGATCAATTTATACGGTTGAGTTCAGGCAGAATTATTCATTTAAAGCACTGCCATTACAGTAATTACAACAGCGACTTTGTTTATCTACTGTTCGAGTTGATTAACTAAAACATCCGCAAATGTTTAACAGAAGAACAACATTTAATTATCCCAATTAAATTGATTTAAAAAAAAAAAATGACAAGCTTCTTCCTCATTACTGGTGTATCAACGTAATCGAGGCACTCGAGGGAGTAGTTTGTAGTGATTTTAACCTTGGTTTAAACATTCTGGCACTTGTTGTGTTGACGGAACTGGAAAATCTCAGCCAGAAGGTTCAAATAAATGCTAGTTCAGGGTTTGATTGGTTTGGTCTGCTGCCTGACTGTGGAGCCACATGTTCCCAACCTACAGTCATATCCAGCCAGATGTGTCCTCTGTCCTCTGTCTCTTTTGTTTTTTCGACTGACTGAATGGAAATAAAAATACAAGGTGAGTGGAGTGTACCTCTTGAACATTGTAATACGATAGGCTCCATCGTAAATATAACATTTAACACTGAATGCATATGAATCTCTGACAAATTTAACACAATTAAGAGAGATAAATGTGTGTGTGTGTTAAAATGAGCATGTGAGCCTCCTTCCCAGACAGCTCACTCGGTGCAGTATCTTCCATTGCGTCATAGTACTAAATTATATACACACCACGGGCCACACTAATGTCGTTAAAAGCGATGTGAAGTCTCTCTTGCTAACCCATTTCTCCATCTCGTCCCTCTCTAGCTCACTACCTTCTGTCTCTTCAGTCCTTTCACTTCTCGTCTCTCCTTACTCTCCTAATCTCCCATTCACTCTTTTAGCCGCATCCTCCTCTTTCACCACACTGTACAACAGTCCCCTCCTGGTTTATCCTGTCAAGCCCCGTGGCTTTCAGGGCTTGACAAGACTGCTGAAGCTACGATAGGAAATTAATGCAGAAACGATGATGTATATCAACACAGACAAAGCAATGGCATATTTTTAGAACAAAAAATAAGTGATTTTGACATGCAGCCAAATTATGCTAGAAAGGGAGCGTCGAGGTAAAGCCTCAGATTAGAGAGTTTCCAACAGACTGGAGAGACAAAGACGTCAAGTGACAGAGGTTCCCGAGACTCAACTCTAATGCCATCGGAGTATCTTAACCAACGCAGTTCATGTCTGAATCTCGGTGGGTTCGGAGCTGTCGCTATCAACTGGGAAACACACACACAGCAACCCTGTGGCCTGAAAGGAGGTAGAGGATCAGCCATAAATCCCTGCGAGTTGTTTACTTGGAAAAGTGACAGGGATGAAGGGGGAAGAGACGGTCTAAGAGGAGCCAACAGGCATCGGGTTTCTACAACTACAAAACCTCCTTTTAAGTAATTAAGTGTACGACTCCCCGTTGACCAGCAGTGCGTCTGTCGAATGAGCTTTAGTGACAGTGAGGAAAGGATCCAGTTCTTCACTGTACAAGAGAAAGGCTGAAGAAATGTGTATCCCTGAGATTTGAACTGAATCCCAAAAGCAATGCTGAGATGTTTGTTGTGAGTGAGAGTGAGAGAGAGAGAGAGAGTTTGCGCTGTTCGTGCCGTTAGCATCGTTAGCCGCTAGCCGCCGGCTCAGCTGTCGCCATGTTGAGAGTTGTGGGAAGGCAAAACATTATGCACAAATATGCCTTGAATTATGCATAGAGAACCTTTAAGGTTTATACTGTTTCAAATAAAAGAAGCAAACTGAATGTCACCTCAACCAGGAGACTCCCGTTTCACCATCTTGAGGGACATTGAGGATATCTTTGGTAGAAAACGACCTACTACTAAGTTTTTGTTTTATGCGACAACAGTCATGAAACACTGTTCATTGCACTGAATATTAGTTTGAGACAGTTTCTTGTGATCAGGATTAGAACATATTTTAATATTATTGTGATGTTGATTTCAACTACATCACCCAAAGCATCTTGCCCTTCTCCTCTCTCTCTCTCTTTCATGCATAAAACATACTCAAAACAGTTGGTGACATTGGTGATCATACCTTTATTCAAGCTATCACAACATCATCTAGTTTCGACCTTGATAATATTGGAAATGTTGAAAGAGGTGGAGAGGTTTCACACTCAACTTGCACGACTATTCTTAGCAGTTCTATCATGAAAAGCAGCAGATGAGAGGCAGCTGAGAGAGGTGTCATATTTTAATTTGCTTTCTCTGTGGGAAATAAAAACGAACCCAGCTAAATGTGAACGCACAGAAACTCAGAAGCGTGTGTGGGTGAACAACCAGCTCATACACACACACACACACACACACACACACTCACATTCAGCACATAGACATCCACCGCCCAACATATCCCTCATCGAAAAAAATCTGAAGTTTCACGTGGGATGATGTGGTGATGATTTTGTGTTTTGAAATTAAGAGCTTTCTCTCCCATGTGATGCCTGGGTGAACCAGGGAAATTAGATAAGCTTTGAACGGGGAATTTAAATCAGAAAAGTCCACTTTAAGTTAAAGAAATAGTTTGGCATTTTGGGAAACGCGCTCATTTGCTTACTTGTTGAGAGTTAGGTGTGAATATTGATACCACTCTTATATTTATCTGTTCAATACAAAGCTGGAGCCAGCACGTGGTTAGCTTAGCTTAGCATAAAGACTGGAAACAGGGGGAAAGAGCTGGCCTGGATCTGTATAAATGTAACATAATCGGTCTACTACCACCTTTAAAGCTCACTAATTCAGACAATATATCTTGTTCTTTTGATCTGTACAAAAAGTGTACGACTACACACTGTGGTCTTATGCGTGGTTAGGTTATGGGCTATATTTCTTGGCTCGGGGGCCAAATAAATTGTCCGACACATAAACCAAACAGTTTGCCATTAACAGTGATATGAAACAGAAAAAATCTACAACTTTCCATATTTAGAGAACCTGGAACCAGCAAATATTTAGCATTTTTGAATAATAACGTCCTCAAATAATGAGACAACAAATGTTATGTCAGCTAATGAAGTAGGCTAATTAGCTCATCAGTGCAGCCTGTTTTTATTCCCATTATATTCTCTTTCATTCTAAACATTCTCAAGAGCGTCTCCTGGAAATGACTCTGGCTTAGTGCCCAAATCAATCAACTTCTTTAAGTCTCATTATCCTGTGTCACTGTGGATGAATAGAACATAAATAACTATGTGAGAGTAGCAGTTTGTTTTCGGTATTTAAAACATCATTATGAAAGCTGAAACCAAACGTAATCTCTCAGAAGACATTAGCCAAAGACAGAGTCATTATGTGGATGAGCTTCAATCCATTTCAAAAAAGGGAAGAAAAAGAAGCAGAGAAGCTGGGAGATGATTTTACAACAGGAGACAGATGGGAAACGGAGACCTTACACAGAGTGAGAGGGAGAGGGAGATGGAGCGAGAGGGTAGCGGTATACCTGAGCAGCTCCTTGATGTATCACCATTCCTAAATAATGATATGAATATTTCGTTGAGGTGGCCTCTAACTGGAAATCTCAGCGAGCCCCTGCAATTTTAAAGCCCTGGGGCTTCAATTATTCAAGTATCATTCCTTTAACAATATTTTTCCATCACAGGGCAATTTAGCCAGGTAGTAAAATCTGGACTTTTCTGCCTCGTCTGCCTCTGAAAGCACTCATCTCAGCGTGTGAGGGGAGGAACACATCCACATCTAGGACAGAGACACCCACGGCTAGAGCAGGAGGGAACAAAGACGGGAAGGAGTGGGCGACACACACACACTCACTCACTCACTCTCGTCTCCTTTTGTGTTTGTAGTGTCATAATTACCTCTATTGTGGATAATTTACGGTCGACTACGTAAGAAACTGGATTTGTGAACTGTGCAGGGGTTAAGTTCAGTGCAGATAATGCCAAAAAAAAAGGAGAAACAACTGAAATCTAAATGAGCTGCAGATACCCCAGTTGAAGATATAAGAGCTGAAACACACGTGAACACTTCCAACTACAGTTGGCCCAGAGTAAGATCCCTGAGGTGCAGAGCAGAGATCAGAGACACCTCACATACAGTTTGAGTAGAGAGATATCTTGCGGATAAGCAAACACACCCCTTACCTAAAGAAGTCACCATCCGGGGGACAGCATGCTCTACGCTGCAAAGCCCCCTGGGAAAGCAAAAAACAGACTTGACATCAGTTATAACCGTAATGCCAGGAGACGCCTCGGGGCCCCGGCAGTGATGTGGTCAGCACTGCAGCTACAGTAAATGAGCCTTTTTGGTTTGTATGAAAGGGGGTCAGATGGATCGGTCTTCATTCACATTATAAATTCATTCATTAAATGGCTCCGATAGCATTCATCACCCCTGTGTTTATAGACCACCTCATAGGTTATTACATGTACGATATTGGTTTCATTATAGTTTGGTGCAACACACATGTGGTATGACATCTAACATATAGAAAATGCATATTACAATACATCAGAATAAAAGCGGACATGCAGGACAAAGTACAGATTGTACGGTCAGTAACGCCCACAAACTCTAGAAATCAATGTTGTACGATTGTTTTTTCTTTCCATTTGTCTTTTAGTATAGTAATGCAAACAGTCTACTGTGTATAGTCATAAACAGGAAAAAGATGGAAGATAAACCCATCGTAAATCGATTTACTCACCTGCCCAAATTATAATACCAATTCCGGATACAAACGATTGAAAGTAATGTCAAACAGTATAGACGACCGCTTAACACGATAAAGACAACGTGAATGAATACTTTTCTGGTACAAATACAGCTAATGTTTTAACTGAGTGGGCGGCTGGAGGTCAATTTAGCAGCTGTTACATCACTGATTAGCCTCCTTTCTACTCAATTAGGCGGATGAATTGATATGCAGAGCCGGTAAGTGGCGCGCGGAGGATTGTAAAGCCTTACCTTTCAGATTGAAGGAAATCTCAGCAACCTGTTTGAGAGACCGTTTCTTTTTATTGATTTTTTTGTATCAAGTGCGGTCGGTCCAGTGTCGTATACGTTTCTGCACACAATAAAGTCCGGTGATTTCCTCATTAAAGACGCTCGGAGCCCCCCTGCGCTCGCTCTACAACCGGAACCATCACGTCATTATCTGCGGTCGGTTATCCCCTATCTCCCCCCCGGTTCACTCACAGCCAGGTGCCAGTGAGGGCCTGTGGGAAATATCATGGCATTCTCCACCTTTGTGAAGCGCTGGAGACGGATGAGACGAGGCGGCAGTCCGGTTGCTGAGTGTCACCGCTCGGCATGGCTGCGTCCTCAGCGCGGTTCCCGGAGGGGGCGGTTTGGCACCCGCTGCCGCCGGTCCCGGTGGGGCGGGGTGAGGAGAGCAGCGGTGGGAGCGACATTGTCAGCTTCACACCGTGTGATATCACTTTACCGGGAGGATGGGAGCGGGTGGCGGAGGTGTGGACAGGGGGTCGTCACCACCGTGAGATGAAAGCGTAAAGCTGGTGGAATAACACACTCAGTGGTGGTGGAGGATCACGCTGCCTTTGTTGAAGGGAATTTACAAATTTACATCCAAAGCCTTCATCTCTCTTATAAACAAAAAAAAAAAAGTATTTCTTGACTCTGCAATCCTTACATGGTACTTGCAAGAGCCACCTGTCTCTGTAAGTTTCACAAGGTTGAACAAAAATGGTGGCAAATCTCACAAGCTGCCCAGCAAATTTCATGCAAATCTTTTATTTTTTTTGGAGATATTTTGACAGAAAATGGTAAAACCTATTCTATAGTAAGAGGAGCAGTGGGAAATAGAAACGTTTAAGTAAGCTACTTTTAATACTCTGTAAAAGTGTAAAAAAAAGTTGCCTTTTTTCTTTAAAAGATTAATTTAAGAATCCCCAATGTGTAAGTCATCTTACATAAGCTACAACTTCAAAATTAGTTAAAAGTTCCGCTTAGAAATGGAAAAAGCAAAGTTAAAGCTAGTGAGAACCAGACAGGAATGCCCTCGTCTCACTCGCAGTAAAAGTACACATAGTACACTGCATTGAAATACAATATTCTTTATAACGTCTGAAAGGTCTTATTTTGTTAATGGTTTGCTGATACTCTGCAGATCAGTTTTCAGCCAGGTTTTAAAGAAACTTTTGGGTTGCCAGATTGTGTAAAAATCTCTCTTGCATATGTTTATCGGACACTTTGTGTTTTTTAGGTCTTTTGTAATCAGGAAGTCATGCTCCAATGCCCCATTTCACCTCTGACCTTGTGGAAAAAGAGCTGCAAACATGGACGGAGGAGGATCTGTCATTTGGCGGTCCGTTAATAGGGGATCCCCTCTCCATACACTACACAGTGTGCACATAACACGCTTAATAAATAAACATGTCCCATAGATCTCAAGAGATGGCACTCAACACTGAAACTCCTTGGGTCCTCAGACACACACTCGCCAAGTGTGAAGTCAATCGGATGAACTGTTGTTGAGAAAATCATAAGACTCCTTACATTTGAATGTTTACCAACGGCCACCAGACAGGAAACTAACATCTCAGGTAAGAGTGCCTCACAGTTACGTCTCAAGGGAAACCAGTTTGGGTGATCGCATGCTGCTGTCCATGGTGCTGAAGTTCAGTACGAGAGAAAAGGGCAAAACACAAGCACCTCTTTACCTCAGACACATGTAACTAAAGGATTATTTTAGATATCTTGTTACACCATCTTCCCCTTTCTAATTGCCTAAAGCAGCTGGAGCCAACCACCGCAGACTGCTCCTGCAAACAAGATCCATCTTGACCATAATGCCCATATAATGAGGAGCTTTAGCCTGGCTTTAGCCTGGCTACATTTGTTTAAGTATAATCTTGATCCAGAAAAAAAAAAAAAAGGGCTCATCTGTTTCGCATTTCACTGCCTCTGTGCGTCTGTGGCTAAGTTAAGCTATAGCTTTGTGGCAGGGGGCTGATGAAGGCAAGCCAGTGGGGCGTTCTAAGATTACTGCTCAAATTGAATAAAGGAGTCGACACATTACAGCGGCTTAGACGATGCACCCCGCTGCACTGGTTCATTCAAAACCAGCACACTGTTATACACGGCACACAAACATGCGTGAAACTTGGCCGGCCAGCCCCTTTCTTTAACGTCTGTTCCTCCATTTACCCTTCCTATCATTTTCTCTCGGTTACACACAAACACATGCACACACACACACACACACACACACACAAAACGTCTCACAGCCACTCGGCGTGGCCTCTGCCTCATGACTTGAGTTAATTATTGCCTTGGCAGGGTTCCTCAGATGAAATTAGAATGACAACAGGAATGACACAAAATGTAGCAGTGGAAAGTTTACACAGGGTGAAGGAGGGGGGGGGGGGGGGAGAGAGAGAGTGTGTGTGCTGAACAAATCTAATCTCCTCTGATTCATGGGCAAGCTTGTCTGCATGCATTTGTGATACACTACCTCTCCGTGTATGTACTCGGTGTAAGAGGTGGAGACAGAGTGCGAATGAGAAAGAATGGCTTCTGACAGTAGAAGACAGCATGAGCACAACTCTCCGGGACAAAGTCACAAAGCCTTTTCTTTGCACGACCACCAGTTAGTGTTGACAGCACAGGCCGAGTTCATTTACTGGCAATACTACTTGTGACACAGTTACATTCTGCAAAGCCTGAATTATGACTTCAGGCTTCCTAGGTCTGAATAAGTGTTGCTGCACAGGCAGACAGTGGAGGAAGGCAAATTCTTATTTTCCTCAAAAGCACAGATAACAGCAGTGGTTTTTCCCTTTTTTTGGTTTTGTGTGAATCATTTTTTTTTTTAAAACGTTCATCCTCCTTTTATATATGGACTACGGCTATAAAAGGATGATGCGTTTGTTTAGCGAGTCCACCACTTTGGTCCCGACTGAAATATCGCATCAAGTATTGGATGGATTGCCATGAAATGTGCAGATATTTATGCTCCCAAGAGGATTAAAACTACTGACTTTGATGATCCCCTAATGAGGTAGAGATGTGTGGCTTCAAGTGAAATAACTCTGTTATTCCTCAAGTTTTTGTCCATAATCAGGTTGAAATTTAAATTGATCAAATACTAAAAACTAATAATCAATCATCCACACCTGTAATTTGTGTTTGGTACCAATTAACTACTAATGGCAAATATTTAAGTAGGTTTGTAGGCTCTCTTTAGCAATTTGTTCAAAGCACTGTTCATCCTCACAGAGCTGCTAGCATGGCCACCGTACATTTGTTTTCTTTGTAAATGCAAAAAGGGCAATAAAAGTATTTGTGACTAAAGTTATGTGAAGGAAATCTATATATTTAAGTATTTCTGAAAAGAGAAGGTGGTCAAAATGTCTCACTGCAAGCACAAGATGAACTATGACATCTTTTATTACCGGCAACCGGCAAAAATTGTCCGCTGCAATCCAGTGAGGACCGGCAACAAGGACAATATAGCTATAGTAAATCTAGTACTAGTAAAGCCAGCAGCTGATTTACTCCTTAATAAAACCGTTCTTCTATACAGCACCTCTACAGGAGGAGGATTAAACTAATGGAAACGTCACATAAAAAAAGGCTTCAACTCTGAAGTAACTTAATTCAAGCTGGCTGAATGCCCGGTAGCATTACACCAGGTTTAAAAGAGCTCCAACCGTCGCCACTCTATCACACGGCCAAATAGTGTTTTCATTATCACCAAAACAGTCGGGGTGCCATCTAATGCCTCCGAGCGCTCCACACTGAAACATCACCAGCAGTGTGTGAAAACAACTTCTTCACCCTTCAAGTAACCGTATGCATTTCCTCTTTTGGATCATAGCACACACACACACGCTTCAGGTGAAGTGTACTGGTAGTGTACTGAAGCTTTCCTGAAACTAAAACGTGTCCATAATATTCACAGAATTCGTTATCTACTGTAGGCCAAGTGTCCCGTCTTTAATATCCTGTATTCTCCACAGAGGAGATTAAGGAAGCTGATCAACCAGGGAGGCACAGCTCCGATCACAATGAACTGAAAGCTCATTAAAATTGGTTTGTCATCACCACGAAAGCTCTGTGGGACTGTACAGTAGTGTGAATTGGCTACCATATACTCGGAACCTGTCAAGTGCTAACACACTATCAAGAACTGGGAGTGCAACACCACAATCTATCACACAGGTCGGAATTTATTTATTTATTTTGATCTGGGGCTCTCTTAAATGTTCCTCTTAAATCTGTACTGTTATTAATGGCGGGAAAACACATTATAAGTCCAGTGATTTCCTTTTAATGTGAGTGTGCATTACTAACATACTGCTACTTCCTTACAGTCTCTCTCCCTCTCTTTCTCAATAAAAGCACTGCATTAAAATGCCTCCCTCAGCTTACATTAAGTCCAGATTGGACACCCCGAAGCAGACTTCCACTGAAACCGAAAAATCTGAATTATATACAGTATGCTTCTTTTCAGTGCGTTGAGTAGGTTAACCTGACACAACTTTACCCTAGACTGAACCAGTTAACTCTGCTAACTTACTCTCTACCATAACCCTAACCCTACGCCCTCACCCCAAACCGATACCAAGGTTAACAACGTGGTTGTCCACTAATTAAGTTACCATTGTTTTGACTTCATGGTGAATGAAGCAAAGCTAACAGATACATTACACCAGTATTTGGCCGGTGACTGGTGCCCATTTTCAACTTTGACAAGGCCCCCCCGTCTTTCCTGAAATCCTCCCAGAAGCACGTGATTATTTCTCATGGTTTTGTAACATGCAACATGTTTTGTGGTGCATATACTTATGGCCGTATAGCGTACCTGCAGCACCAACAAGGCTTGTTATGTGGACAGACTGGTTTGCCATCCTAGAGGTAGCACACTTATCATTATGTGCGAGGCTACTGCAGGTGAAGACTTTGCTACACTATGAGGCTTCCCCGTGGGCATATTAGTCAATTATGTTAACACGCTCTGCTGTGCTGGGCTCCGGATTAGTTTTTAATTACATTCAACAGTGCAGAGTGTCACCAGCCACACAAGCCCTACACAGTATCGCCTGCAACAACCTTTTCCTCCGGGAGAAGAAGGTAGAGAGTCTGCGAGGAGCTGAATGTACGACTTACACATAAATTAAACCTGTGGTAATTAAACAGCGGACGCAATACTGAGTCACCAGCATGCAAACACTTGATTTGTGCACAGTGGATTCTAGCAATACTCAGCCGTCTGCAGTGTTTGGTTTGATGTGTATGTGTAAAAAATGTCAAAATAGTGTAAATGTAAATTACTTCCACCTTTAGTATGAGCTGGTAGAGTAAATCAAATCCACTAAAAAAAAAATCTATAAAAAATAAACTGAATTACAGACTTGACATTTCACAAGTTTTGGTACTTTTTCCTACTTAATAGATTCAAGTGTGTTTTCTGCAGTCAGCACGTTGCTTCATTCAGTCACTCATTGATTTATTCTCTTTGCAGTTTCATATACCAGGGCATGATCTAGGTCAGCTAATAACAGTAGCGCACAGCAGAGCTTGAAATCCAGCACACGATCACTCAAAAGACACACGTCTGGAGTTCAAAGCACTCAGCATTTCTGCAGTTTTCACAGTTGATTTGTGTTTTTAAAATGGTATTAAACTCAGTTTTGCGGCTCCACAAACAGTGGAAAAGACAGGGAGTCGGAGCTGTAATAACAGCAGAGCTCAGAGAACCAAATAAATGAAAATTTGATTCCAAAGATTTTCCGTCAGTGTGAGATAGAGGAATAGATGGAGCGCTCCCACGCTCCCGGTGTCTGAGGATATAAAATAATTGAGTGTAAGAAAGCAGAAAAGATCATCGCTTAGCTAAAACAAAACTTCCATCATCACTTCCAGGCCTTTTGCCTGCGTGCACACAGTGTGGGTAAAAGCTACAGCGGAGCCCTAGAGGCAGAATCCAGGTCCGAGTCAAAGCCGTTTTAACCTTCCTTCACCTCCACATATTAAGTGCCTGCATCTCTAATGAGACAGAGTCCCTGAACGTGGCTCAGTGAGAGGCACCGCCAGCTGTGGGTGTCACAGTCTGAGCAGGAGTTCATTCCAGTATCTTCTGGTAGGGGAAGAGGGGCAGGCCTTCAATGAAAGCAGAGATGTCCATGATGGCTACAGCACCCGCCATCTTGGGTGAGGCCGTCAGGAAGGTGAGCTTGGACACCTCGCCGTAGGTAGAGCCACTTGAATCCTCCCCTTTGCACTCTTCTCCTTCTCGTTTCTGACCACCAGCCTCCTCGTCCTTCTCTTCAGCACCAAATCCCACCACCTTTAGGAGACAGGGATACATTTAACGTGTCGCCACGCGCACGCAAAAGTGAAGGAAAAAGAAAAATACCCTTCTGTCTCTCTACAAACATAAAGGCATTTGCTTACATGCACGCTGAGTTTGCGGCTGTTCTGTCCTTGATGTTCTTTGAACCAGGAGGCCAGCTCAGCTCTGGTCATCTGCTTCAGAGCCTCGATCTAAAACACACAGAAGCACCGACGGTAAGAACACCAGGAGGACGGAATGACATGTGCCCTTCATTGAAAGGTTTAGTTATGGTTTTATGGCTCATTTAAGGGGATGGTTCAGACAATCAACCGTCGTTATCCAACCAGTTTTCAGCAACAGCTCTCAGCAGAGAAGCTTAGCAGCAGATGGTGGATAAAAAAAAGAAAACACACTTTCTCTAGCCGGTAGAGAAAGTCAACCGTCTAGCAGATAAAGAGACAGATTTATTCCCCTCAGGAGTTTGTGGAGAGCAAACCAAAGTTACAAAATAAAGTATATATTGGTCTTAGATGTACAAGGTGGGATGGCAAAGTTGCTAAGTTGCTCCAGGGAGCGATAATAATAAACATTTCAGTTTCCACCTCAATGTAAATGTGTCAGGTAGCTAATGAGATAGTTATCATGTGTAGTCCCTGGGCAGGTTATTACAAATTAGAGGCCTAATATTATCAATACGATGCTTCAGCAAGCACTACAGCACAATACAATACATTACAAAAGAAGCAGATATGTAACAACAATGAAGGTGTGTAACAGCAGTGCCAGGGATGAGGTAGTAAGATCACTAAGTTTAAAGGTGAGGTAATTAGTGCTCTCTCTTAATTCAAGAGGAACGCTGTTCCAGTAGCGAGTGGCTCAGACTGAGAAGTCTGTATCGTACAACATAGTCTCTTATAGTATTTGCCTTCGTTGCCCTGCTGCTACTATCCTTCGGCATTATGAACAGTGCGGGCAAACCTTAATGATGAAGCAAGCATCTGCAAAATGTTTAAAACTATGAAAATGTAATAACTTGTACTTTTGTACTATATGGCCATCATAATGATAGTACTTGGGCCTTTCGGTCAAGTGCTTGTAAAACAGCAGGTCATGTTCATGTTGTGTATGTGCTCTTCTGCAAGGCAAGGCCATTTTATTTACACCAGGGGAATTAATTGTGCTTTACAGGCTAATAAAAATAAAAAACACAATTTAAAGTAAACTAGTAGTTTAAATCAAGTAAAAACAAAAAGATAAAAAACAAAGCAAATACTCCCACATTTACATACACAATAAATGAAAAATAATAACATTAATATAATAATCATGAGTGTACTAGCCCTACTAATATATAATAATAATATTAATAATGATAGTAATAATAGCAATAAGGCCTAGAGAATGCAACAATATAAATCCCACACACATCCAGTCAAAGTCTCTGTTCATTTAAATGAGGTCAGTAATAAAGATTAATGTTAGTATTGGAAGTAAGGGAATGACTAAAGAGCCAATACATGGTCCTCAAGCGTAAAGAGGATGTCTGCATTCATCTGTCCATTTAGCTGATGATAGTGTGTGTGTGTGTGTGTGTGTGTGTGTGTGTGTGTGTGTGTGTCGTTGTCCTCACCTCTCTGTTGAGCCTGTCAAACACAAACTGCTGTGTAACCACCTCGGCCCAGTTCCTGTCCACCTCCTCCCCGAGGTGTGTGTCCTCACACTCCTTCAGCTTCACTAAAGCAGTCACCTGTACAAAACACACACACGCATTTTTTATTATTCCAGTGTGTATTTTACCGTGTGTAAAATCCAACAACAGATTGTAAAGCTGGGTCTTACATGGCTAGGAAATGTGTTATTAATCCACCAAAGTAACTTGAAACTTTTGACATTTCTGAAACATAATTAGCTGTAACCTATCTACGTTTGGGAGAAACTCACAAATACACAAAACACACACACACACAGACCTGTGTAGTAAAGGCCTCCTCAGAAAGAGAATTGAGCGTCTCCCCAAACGAAGCCAAGAACTCTTCAATCTTTAACTCCACCAGCTCGGTACTGTGAGAGAAAAGTGATGAGAGGTAAGAGATATATTATAGGCTACAGGGTGTATTTGACTCCTTTAGTCATTTATCAGCTCCACCAGCTTCTCTTTCCAGCGCCAGATAGAAAAATTGTAGTTTGCATTTGAGTGAACAGTCAGATAAATTATGCCCTGGCTTTGGGAAAAGCAGTTAAGATAAACCGTGTCTTGCTTTGGGGCGAATGAAAGGTTACGATTGTGTTGCAGACTCACTTGAACTTTGTGGCCTGTGTTTCCACCGTGACGGAGAAACCCAGAATGCCTGAGGTGTTTCTGCAGGTGGGGTAGACATGGTACCTGCAGAGGGAGACGAGAAAACAGACAGCGAGGATGAGAGATGTTGAGAAGCAGATACCTAGACAAGACAACATCTTACATTTGCCAAAAGTGAATGTCCCACCTGTCCCGACTTTCTCTACTTTGTATCGTAATAACACGTTGGAAAGCAGGAAATTGGGATTTAAACATGTAGTAACTAACAGAAGAGACAATTTGAACTGCGGATAAAAGTGAAAAGCGTTGTATGTATGTATGTATGTATGTATGGAGTCAAGTGGAGGCTTAAAAGTTTCTTCACAAGATCAGCTCACATTTGCTCTTCTGGAAAGCTTAATGATAATAATAATAATAATACAAAAATAAAGAGAGAGGAATTAGGCAGACACAGAAAGTAAAATGTCTTCAATTTGCACATAACTCTTGTGGAAATACAAAAAAAGAAAGAAAAGTAAATAGAAAGAGTTATTTTTGCTATATTTTGTATTATTGTCTTGAAAAAACATGAATAAAAGCACAATGTGATTCACAAAAGATAATACACGTACAAAGACACTAAACATTTAAAACATGCTAAACGGGATATTTTCTTGAAGAGACAAATAAGCGAAACAAGCGAAACTGATTCAGATTATATTTTCCCCAAATGTCGCACATTCCCTTTTAAAAAAGTAAACATTTGAATGGAAAACGTAACCACACTCACCCAAGAGTCTCTTTGGTCCGGAGGAAGTCAAAGCAGGGTTCCTCCATGTGCATCTGTAAGACAACAACAATTCAGTTCAGCATGGAGGAATGACACAATGAATGAATGAATCGATGAATGCATTTAGAGAAATAAACGCACCACCAAAAGCTCCATCAGTGTGTGTTCCCTCAAGGTCTTTGGGCCAGACTAGATGGAAAGAGAAAAGGGAGAAAGAAAATAATACATATCTATATTGGGATATGTTTACGTCAGAATGTGAAGGACCTGATGCACTGCAGGTGTGCTTGTACCTGGTAGTAAACAGTGACCTCAGAGTTGGCATCTCCCTTGTTGAGTGATTTGACCTTACAGATGTGGCGCTTCAGAGGAAGCTCCACCACTCTGAACATCACCGGCACCTCTGCTGGCAGCTTGGAGAACTGCAACTTTCTGCCAGAGGGAAAATAAAGGAGGACAAAATGGGAGGAACGGAGGAGGAAGGAAAAGGGAAAGAGAGAACAAGAGAGGTAAGGAGCAGAGGAAGGGAGAAAGGAGGCAGGACGTTTGAAAGGAGGGAATAAAAGGAAAGAGGAAAAAAGGTGAAAGGGGAATCATGGCGAGAACAATTGAAGCTAATGCAAATTACTGTGTATGGCGGCAAACAAATCCATTTGATTGCATAGTATTGGTGTTCTCGTTAGGGAATGCATTCAGTGTAATAGCTGACTTACTCTGAGACATACTGCAGGAACTGCTCTGACTCCTGTGGAGACGATACAATAGAGGATCATGAACAGGTGAAGATAAGAGTAAGAACATGAGAACAGTGTCACGTTGACTCACAATCAATTGATGCAAGTGCAGACACACACCATTAAGCGATTCATTAGCTAATCAGCTAATTGTATTGCTAATCAATCTACTTGTCTGTGCACTGCCTGCCATCCACTCACAGCGCTGCTGAAGTTGCCCTGCACCAGTCCCTCCGCGTACAGCTCGGCCCTCAATTTGCGGCTAAAGTCCATCAGCTCATCGCTGGTCAGACCGGCCATCAGAGCCTGATACTTCTGCACCATGGACCAGCGAGAGTGCTCCAAGATCAGCAAACGCACATCCCTGAGAGAGAGGAGAGGAGAGAGGGAGGGAGGAGGGAGGAGGGAGGAGGGAGAGGGCAAAAGAGGACAAGAGCAGGAGTGTTTTTTTTTTCCACATTCAGGGTTTGTCACACATTTCACCACTAGAAGGCATCACAGACTTGAAGATAAGTCAGAAAGTAAGCTGGAAATGTCAAAAGACAGAAGGCAAACCACTCACTTGCCGAGTTTCTCAGGTTTAATGAGGATGTTGAAGTAGGTTTTCTTGAGCTGCTCAGCGTACATGCTGAAGACGTCAGGGGCGGCAGAGAAATCAGCCAGGTGGTCAATGATCAGGTGGAACAGCAGCTAAAGAGAGGCATGGACAGACAGACAGACAGACAGGCAAGATGAATCACCATCATCACCCTGCAGCAAAACAATGCAAACACATGCTGGCCGTCTGTTTCAGGAGGTTTCCAAATTAAGTAGCAAGAGCAGTTGTTTATGAATCATTTCTTAAAGGACTAGTTCGACATTATGGGAAAATACGCTTCATCACTTTCACTCCAAGACTTAAACCCCCCCCCCCCCCCTAGTGTTTCCAAGTGGCATTACTGATCGCTTCCAGTCCCACTCAGAGCCTACTACTAGCAACAAATTAAGCAACTTATATTCAGACCATCAGGGGAAAAAGCAAGAATGATATTCAAACACACTATATTGTAATTTCTTCCCAATGCTGTAATGTAATCTTCTGCCAACAGCACGGGCTCTCTCTCCTTTCCTCCTGTGCCGACCGCAGGCAGAAGTCTCTCCCTTGCTGCAATAGACGCAACCACTAAGCTGAATGTAAATGATTGCACGATGACGTCGCCAATATGCAAATGAGCGCATGACTTCATCTGGCTGCTTTAAGCGACCTTTGTAGCTAGTGCTAGCTACTTTCATTGGAAAGCAGTTGGCAACACTGCACAGGATATACTGCATTGTGTCTTCCACAGCTTTGAGCCTAAATCAATCTTTTATTTTCCTGACGGGACCTGTTTGGCAGACAGAATTGCACAGTGGAAGCGAGGGCTTGTAGGGAACAAATCTAAACACCCACTGGTGTCATTATTCTACAGCCATTTTACTGTGCAATCAACATTTAATTCATAGTAAGTTGAAGCTAAGCCGTCTGCTGGCTCCAGCTACAGGAGAGTGGTATCAATCTTCTCATCTAACTCAGGAAGAAAGCGAATCAGTGTATTTCCCAAAATGTGCAACTATTCCTTTAATGCTTTTATGATCACCATAAAGCCAATTATATGACCAACGATTTGGTGTCAGGGTGTGACAAATATCAGAGGGCCAAACATTTCCTATTAAGGGCCCATTATGATCTATAAAGCTTTAATTAATGAGTGATTACCATTGATACAGGTTTTATTTACCACTTATAGACAAAAGGTAAAATAAAGTTATATACTTGTAGCCAACAAATACACAGGAATTAAAGTCCATACTTTATGGGCTATGGCGCATATGACAGAATAATGATCAGTGTGTGGTGATGCATATACATCGTATCTATATCCGTTTGTGTGTGTGTGCGGTTTTTCCAGGATTCATTCACTCACAGGCAGTTTGTGGTTAAATCCTTTAACCTTGATGACTAGGCCGTGCTCACCGGCCGTCAGTTTATACTCCAGCTGGGCCACTTCAGCCTCGTAAGCCGGCTCGGCAAGGTTGTGGCCTAGGATGTTGACCATCAGGTCAAACAAGACCACACTGGAGCGGGAATGAGGACAGAGGTAAGGGTGGAGAGGGAGAGGAATGATGAGGAGGAGGTTAAGGAATAAAGTGAAATATAGCAAGGAAATGAGGTGAGACGGGTGAGATACAGGGGGGGGGGGGAGATGGAGAGAAAGAATAGAGGAAGGGAAGAAAGGAGAAGGCATCAAAACAGTGAGGAGTAGGGAATGGAAGAAGGGAAGGATAAAAGCAAGGTAATTGAATAAATGAAAAGTAGGGAAGGACAGAGGGTTAGAAGGAAGTACAAAGGAGGATTGAAGTGATGAAAGGAAAAAGGGGATGTAGCAGAAAGAGAGAAAACAGACAATGGCATGAAAAAAAAAAAAGAGATGTTAATTAGCGTTACAGCTAAAAAACAAACACTATATTCAGAAGGGCATGTTTGAGCCTGAACTTACTTTTTAGCAGATTGCTGGATTACAGGAGAGATTAAGTGGAATCGGATGTAGGCTGCAGCAGGAAAAAGGACAAGCGAGTGTCAACACCTCTCAAATGCTATCAAAAGCCTTTGTGGAAACATCTTGCATGCTAATTGAAGCTCACAGTACACACACACACACACACACACACACACACACACACACACACACACACACACACACGCTCCATTTCACCTTTAGGGATTTTGAATTTGTCGTCCTTCCTGTACCACAGGCATCCCCTGTCGCTGTCGGCTATCTGGACAGGAAACTCGCTGTCTGGGCAGTCAGACGGCTTCAGGGTGAAGTCAGTGGCTGAACAAATGCACATAAACAATGAAAAATCACAATTCCTACTTGGTGCAATCTCATAAATAATGTGTGACTTTCAACAATTCAATATGTCCATTTCGGGATACAGATGCAGCTGGTTGTCAAGACTGTGAAAGATGTCGCCCCACCCGCCCATCCCAATAAATGATTCAATAAGCCTTGGGCATATAAGGGGAGCTGCATCATTTCTTCACATTTTATCAGTTATGGCAATGTGGTGCTTTACCAGCTAAATGTGTAAACGGAGCACAATGCCAAAATGTATCAGCCCTAAAAGTTTGGTTAGCATTAGACCAGAGGTGCCTTGTTTGGCTTTAAATCTCCAGCCTTAAAATGCACAGCGTCTCTGCATTGCTGGACTTAAATGAAAGGAAGACCAGCGAGTTCACAGTGACAGAATACACCGACCAAAATGCTCTGTTCCTCCCAGTCTGGTCAATATATCGGATTACTGCATTTGTTGGATGGATGAATGGGGAGCTAAAGTACACAGTGCAGGAACAAGTCTTGTTCAGTGTTTCCCCTACCATTGTATTAGGGGGGCACCCCGATGCGCGCACGCACACACGCACACACACACACACACACACACACGCACGCACGCACGCACGCGAGCGCGCGTCGGAAAATATGTTGCGTCAACCAGCTGAAGAGCAGACAACATTATCTGCGTTTTTTAAACGCTCCCATGTGGTGAAGAACACTCGCTCTCCTGCGAGTAGCAGTCGGAGTAGCTCTCCTGCTCCAAGTACAGACAAGTGCTGTGCTGCACCCCCCCATTTCCATCCCCACCCCCCCAAAGCTGTAAACCTAGGGGATACACTGTTGTTCATGATCATCTTATTGGACACTTCTTAGATACATGCGGCCATTTTGGGCCTCAACAATCTACTTGTTTTTGCCCGTAGTGCAGCACAAAGTTTATTAGCTCACAGATGAACTTGTTTTCAGCCGGAAAGGTGAGGTCACTGTTGAGCTCCAGGTTTCCTGTCCACTGCTCCATCCACTCCTGCTGGATGTCTGTGTGAATATATACATATATTAGCACATAAGAAACATTTGGACTTAAGATTAATGTTTGGAAGTGTGACCTAAAGATATAATGCCAGAAAAAAAATGAAATATTGGTTTCCGTGCATTTTTTTTTAGATTTAAATTGTATTCCAACACTATTGTTCACCATCTAAAAGACAGAGATAAATGCTGGCATTTCTGCTGCTGGCTAGCTGCATTATATCATCCTGAATATCACCCCACAAGGGGAAAAAAGACAATGTATTCACTGAATGACTACATTGTGGAGAGCGCACACACACACACACAAAGAAACACACCCTCCACGCTGTATTGTGTGCCAAACCACTTCTCCCTGAGGGGACACTGGCCCTCGTGTTCTGGTGACAACAGCATCAGGTTGGCTTTCTCAGGGGTGAGGAGGGACAAAGCTCCACTGATCACCTACACACACACACACAAACAAACAGTCAATTTTTCAGCAAAGAGATGAGTTGTTTTTTTCCCTTTATTCTAAATGACTTGTTTATGTGAAAACTATTTTAGCTGTCAATCACAGTAAGAGGCAGCAAAACTGAACAGAAGTTGTTGTCATCACAGAGAAATATGCAAAGCCACAATTAGACTGCAACGTTTGATGCAAAATAATATCCACCAATCAAAGACAGAACCAACAACTCGAGAAAATATATTTCTGGCACATAAAGGTCTTTTCTATATAAGCATTAACATATCAGACGGAGTCAAACGTCTATATTTTTTTCCGCTTTCCAGTGACCCGTTTCATTAACATCTTTATCTAAAAAAAGGAAATATAGGATTTTAGAATAAAATCCTGAACTGGTTCACTCCCCGAACTACTGAACTACTTACTTCTGGGTCGAACTCAAACATCAACTGATCTCCTGTCAGGAGGTCTTCTTTAGGGAACAGCTGCAAGTTCTCACAAATGTCCTCGACGTATTCGATAGGGTCAATCTGACAAAGAGGAAGCCATTCTCACTGATAAAACCACAATATCAAATTGACGTTTGTCCAAAACTCTTCAAATACAGCAGCACATTTGGATTCTTACTTGCTCCTGGTAGTGAAACTCGTTCGCTTCAATCTTCTGAATCTCGTCATATACTCTGAATTCATGAAGAAACAGATTGAAATATTACCTTTATGCATCCCAGACAGAACCTCACAACATCTCATTAAAACTTCATAACAAAAAGAATAAAGGTATACATTTATAAATGAGCGGTATTAACTACCTCCTACACCACAATGTACCAAAAAAAAAATGCATATAGAAGTTCTACAAGGGCAGTTTGTTCTGTTATTTTGTGAGACTGTGCGTGTGTGTGTGTGTGTGTGTGTGTGTGTGTGTGCGTGTGCGTGCCTTTTCTGTGGTCCAAGTGTCTGCAGCATCTTCAGGTACTGGAACACCAGGTGAGTCACCTGTGGAAGACAACAGACTCACAGAAATGAGATGTCATAACTTAAAAGTCCTTCCGCTTTAATGAACGATTGCCACGATCATTTTGTCAGTGAAATTATTGTAATTACCTCTTTTTCTCAAAAAATTATGGACGTCAAGTGAAAATTACCGTTAAGTTTCATAAAGCACAGAAATAACACTGATGCAAGGCAATCTTGTTGTATGGTTATTTGATTACAGTCATTAGAACAAGCTAGGACAATCATTTGAATACTAAATGCTGAATAGAAAGTAATGTAATTCACCTCCTTTCAGAGACTCAAACATGTAAATCAAAATGTCCCCTCCGCCTTTGTGAATAAAGAGTAATAATCATAGACAACAGTCTATAATCTGTTTGTTAGAGGAGAACACAGGAGGACAAGTATGTCGTAACGGTTGCTATGGATGCAATGGGTGCATGTCACAGAGTATAGACAACGGTAATCGTAAAGACATGCGAGTGGCATCAATGGGCCTCGTTCACAAGTCGTTCTTAAAAACCCACTGATGCAGTGTTCACAAAGATTCTGATCTTCACCAATAATTCCTCATGTGGGATTTGTTCTTAGGTAAGAACAGAATATATACACACACACACACACACACACACACACACACACACACACACACACTCAAGAGCACACTGAAGCACATTTTAGTGCTTACATGTTGCAGCAATAATGTGAGCAAATTAACTCAACATAATGTGTTATTGCGTTTTCTTTAATTCTACTGTTGTAGAATATTATAGGACTTAAATTACAATATGTTTGTCATAATAATTTTTTTTTTTTACAAAGCATTATGGTCTTTTAAAATAAAAAAATGCTACAATTCAATTTACTTCAACTATGTTAATCGGGAAACGTGCTTCCAATTTTAGAGATCGCACCATCTGTTACTTCATCAGTTGTGCGCCCCTCTTCACTTTACTGAAGGAGTAATAGCATCACATGCATCTTTTTATGGTTTCATTATATACACACACTACTGATGCTACAAAATAGGACATCTTATTTGGTGTTCATTTCCTCCAGAAGTACAGAAGCTTTTTTTTTTTTTTTTACATTTGGAGTCCGGTGCTCGACCCTCTTCAGACTTTTGTTTGGGCATTCTTGACTTAATTCTCTCAGTGTGTGCACACGGCCCTGCAGTCTCACGCCTTTTTAAATTGGGAATTTTATTGGGCGTTTACCTGCTAATTAGGATCAACTGGCACACGGTTTGACAATGGGATTCATCATTATAAGAAGAACACAGGTTCAACATTTCTGCAGTTTAAGAACACCTCATGAATCTAACATAGATTTTTATTTGGACATTTAAAATATTGTTTAATGAGGCCGACATTCTCATCGAACATCAAACCTCGAGGCTGTTGCAGCAGTTATCAATGCAAGTTTGTTGACTGAATTGTTTTTTCATTAATCATTCGAAAAAGTCTCCTGTTGAACGATTGCCAACTGCTTCCCTTTTAAGACGCACATTGCCATGGAAACAGACCGATTGCTCCCTTGAAGTCACCTGTTGTATTCATGAAAAACAAGACAGGCCAGCTGGGTCCATGCAGGGTACCACAACTTACACGGAATGATTCTCTATGATCCGACAACAAATGATTCGGATGATACACTGTGAGCTGGAGATATCTGCGTAAACCGCTGCTCGATTTTTTTTTTTGCCCGACTTCCTCATCTCTGTCCAGAGCGCCGGTGTTTCCATGAATCCAGAGGACGTAAAGAATAATAAAGAGAAGAGGAGTCCAAAAGAGATTTTCATTTACCTCGTAGAAGTTTTGGAAACCTTCATCAGTGAGGGTGATGGAGATGGAGAAGATGGAGTAGGTGGTGTTTTGGTCAAAGCCCGTTTCACTGTTGCCTCCGAACAAAGCCAAGGCCCAGCACCTAAACGCAACAATTCGTCAACACTGATTATAAGAACAGGACAGCCGGTGAAGATTCTTTCACTGCCATGAACTGGAAAGAGAATGCACATTGTGTTGAAGCGTGAGCAGCGCAGGAAGTAGAAAATATGTCATTTCATGCTTCTTGATTGCAGACAATTTAACAAACACTGTTGTGGTCCCTTAGAGGCAGTCGGCACCACTTCACAAATCCCAGATTGAAGAAATGACACGCTATATCATTCCGTTACGCATTGGCCCGGCCTTACAGGCAGCCTTTCATTCATTTAAAAAGCTGGGTATTTCATCACATCATGTCTGCTTTTATCTGCATGAAGACATGTTCTCATGGTATGATGATGCACTTTAACAGCAACGGTTGTTTTTGAAAAGTCTGGACTGCATTACCAGACAAGAAGAAATGATGCGGACTGTGATGTTTCATCTCTGAACGTTTTCATACTGCATACTGAGACCAACTGAAACCAGCGGTCTAGATATTTATTCTGTTGTATAATAAATGCACTAAAGCCCGCAAACTAAACTTCAATGCATCTGATCGGTAGTGTTCCACACAGTTTGTGTGATGGCTCCGCATATAGAAAGACCGTTCCCTAATTTCACTGCTGGGGGACAACAGTGGCCCAATTTGAAAACAAGTCTCTCGGCCCCTCGATGTCGTGATTGTCTGAACTCAATAAAAACAACCACTCTACCGCCTCAGCAGTTTAGTTCGACTGGGAATTCAAACCGAGTACACTCAAATTTCACTGTTGTCATTTATCAACAATTGAAAACCGCACACACAGTATATAGAAATATTCTATCAAACGCTTCGAGTGGTGCTGATGGTAAAGGGACTATTAGATGGGCTCTCGGTACTGTGGGACTACAGAGGGTTTGTCGCATCACTTTGCCACTTAGCAACAAGAGGCTGAAACACTCGTGTACAGCCACATCCATGATGGGATGGGAATGTATGAATCACATTGTCAAGTGGGCTGGCAAAGTGTGTAGTTTGAAGATTGGGCTCGAACACTCGGGTCGCGCTCAGAGCTGGAAAAAGCTCATGTATACCAAGCAAATTGAAGACCTTTTAATTGGGTTTTTGGAGTGCCCTTCAATCAGAAAAACAAACAGAGGCAATAACACTCACTTCTTCCTGAGCACTGAGAGGACGCTTCCTGTGCCTTCATGGCCAATCAGCCAAGAGATGTAGTGGAGAGGCTTCACTCTGAGAAGAGGAGGGAAGAACATGAAAAGGAGAAACAAAAAAAAACATTGACGCAATCCCTCTAAAATCAGGGCAAACATTGTATCTTTTGGCTGCTCTGAGTCGGTTTATATGAAGAGGCACCACTCTGGAGAAGGGAGACAGCGACATGAAAAAAATAACACTTTTGATGCAATTTAGTCTAAGTCAGAGGAAAGCATGGTCTGCTGTGGGTTGTGTAGTTCTGGATCTATGTGCCCTGTTGTACATGGCTCACCTGTAGTATTTCTCCTGAGGGGGGAGGGCCCAAGTGATATTCAAAGCATGAACTTTCCTCACAGGGACGACTGCAAACACACAGACAGACAGTTAGAGAAACACCACGATAGAAAGACAACTGCTGCTTACTTCTACTGCTTTGTTTTTTTGGCCTGTGATCCATTAAAACAAGTCGCTGCAACGTCTAATTTGCATTTGTTCACACATTGTAAGCGGTTTAATTACATTTTAGATTGCTCTATTCAAAAGCTTGAGAAGGTAAAATTGTAAAGAAATAAGCGGAATTGCAGAAAAACTATTTTCGGCATCACTATCCCTTAAACCATCTCCTGACCCCTCAAGAGACATCCAGAGGTTGGGAACTACTGCAGAGTACACCAGATGTGTTCAGTAATTAGAGATGTGCCGTGGGATTGATCCGTACCTCTGTAGAGCTGGTTAAAGGCTGGCGTGTCAAAAGGATCCAGCATATCAGAGAAATTTGGCACGGACAGACCACTGTGGACACAAAAACAGAATTATAGGAAACAAGAAATAAGAAGAGAACCATCAAAGCAACAATGACAATAAGTGCTTTAAAACCACTATAATGAATCCAATTAGCACTTATAATTTTACAGAAATAGCACCTGCCAAACTCCAAATTGTTAACTTTTCATATGTTTTCAGAGTGATAACAAAACATTTAATTGATCTAAAGGAGTCAAGGCTGTACAATACTTCATAATCAAATGGATGAGAGAAATTCGTCAACACATACTGGAGCATGTAATCCCTGAACTGAAATGAAAGCATTATGATGTGATATGCATGTTGATTCTCCAAAAGAAACCTGCCGCAGGGACTCATAAAGCAAATACAAGTGGAGTTCTGTAAGAAAACACTAATCCAGTTTGACTTCAGGGAAAAAAAATTATCTTTCAGGAGTTGGGGGGGGGAGGGGGTGAGGTGAAGCGAGGTAAAAGGAAAAAGAGCCGAGAGCGAGACAGAGGACAGGCTTGACATTTACATCTGAGCAAAGTCTCAAAGGATTTTCAGGCTCAATCTATATCGCACCGGCACCTCATCACTGTGACCGAGAGCCTCTTTCTCCAATACTCACTTGTTAGGCACCTGGCTGAAGATCTCTCTCACCCACTTCTCCAGAGTGTCCAGCTTCTCTAAAGGATAAGGGCATAAGGATAAATTAGAGTTCGAGTGCGTCTCAATATTTCTGGCTGAAATCTCATAATTCTGGGTTTGGGAGTCTTCAGTGAAATGCAGTTGGTTTGTTCTAAAGCAAACACTGTTGACTACATTTAGCCCCTAAGTGCCCAATCCGTGAACGGTTTTGTTTTAAACTGTTTCATTATTATAGATTAATAGTATAATTGAGGTCAACAAATAGATGAAAAGTCACCACTTTCAATGATACTTGATGATATATATACCTGATTTACTGTTATAAAGAAGTAAAATGTATTGAGGAGTAATAGGAGGTTCCAGTCCTTTTTTATTTACACACATTTGGATTCTATTCATGGTCAGCTTTGTGCCTGCAATAACCATTCAATGAATTACATTACATTCTGTAATTCAATCTATTTACATTCTGTAATTCTATACAGTTGTTTCATTGTAACCGGCCCTCTTTCCTGTGTGGGATTCAAATTACACACACAAGGGATTCATAAAAGCAAAGGCATGCATGTTTTTTTCATTATAAAAGCCTCCCTGTTTACTGAGCGCTCTCCCACAGGATATCGATACTGACAGTATCACTAGTATGAATATAAAGTTGGGATCTGTCTCATGTAAGAGACACTCCTCTTTCTGCAGGCAATCTGTGCTTGAGGATAAAACGCTCCCGCCCTGCGCACAGCATGAGATCAGATTGTGATCGAAGGCTCACAGCATGATGGAAAAAGGCCAATTATTGACTTTATTCTTTAATAAAACAATGAAACACAGTGAGTCCTTTCAGCCCCGTTTGTTTAGCTGTGCTGTAAATGGATACAGAAGCAGCTCTTCTTCAGCATTTCTGACACAGAAGCTGCGCGAGGAGAGTTCGTCTGCCTACAGAAATACATACTCGTGACATTTACATGGAACAGCCCGGACCAAAATCTTAGCAATAATAACTTAAAGCTGCTTTAAAAACAATTTCTAATGATCGCAACTTTACTGTTTTGGTTCACTCTCATCGTTGTAATATGTTCATAATCAATACACAACATTGATTAAAAGTCACATTTCCTTTCAAATTTAGATGATGATTGAAGTTAAATCTCATGTCGGGAGACACATTTCAGTTTTCATATTTCCTTAGTGTACTATATATAATCTTTGTCTTTCCAATGGATCCAGAAATCGTCACGACACCTTCGCATCACTTTGCATCAGATGATTTTCGAGGTGCTTTAAATAGCACGAGAGGTTTCAACAGGAATTCAGAAGGCAAATAATTCAGCTGTTTTAGAGGATGATTTTTCTCAGCACAAATGTCAACACTAGTCATTATGTTACCTTCATGCAGTAGTTAAGTAGTTGGCTGATGTTTTCTGTGAAACCCTGACAACACGTGTTATATATATATATTCTGTGTCTGACTGAAATGATTTCAATTTGAGTTGATTCAGGAATGATTAACCACAGTCGGCTGAACATGGATGAATCCTTATTAGAGCTGAGACTGATTATGTTTTAATTGTCCATTAATCTACAGATTGCTTTTTCAATTCATTAATTCGTTGTATGAAATTATTGAAAACAATTCAATTGATGTCAATCTATTATTAAGGCTGGTTCTTTATGTATAATAAATGGAATACATTTTCCTGACCTTTTGACTGCACAGCCAGAGTCATGTAGTGGGCAGAGTAATGTTTCTTCCAGAAGGCACGCAGTCGCTTATAGACATTGATCTTCTTCTTCTTTGGCTCGTGCTTGAGCGTCTCCGCATTCCCTGGTGTTGTCACAAGTAAGCAATCAATTCAGCAGAACTATGAAACACTGTAAAAAGGAACAGGTTTCCAAATGGAGGGATATCAGCAAGAAAGGAAACTTGGCGTCGGTCTCAGCACTCCTGTTTGTTATTGCCGAACATACCCCAAGGAGGCCCTGTGTGTATTACGTGTCCCAGCGGTTGCGTTTACCAACTCACCCCAGCAGAACTTGCCCATGGGGTGTCCAGGTTTGGCCAAACTTCCGAACAGCATCTCCTTCCTGTGGGAGTCCGACGGCTTAGCCAGCTGGTACTCTGATGGACAGAAAAAAAACCTTGATGCAACGGAGAAAAACATTAATCAAAAGAGCTGCGAGTGGGGAACTCGGCACTGCTGCTGATGAAAAGTTTAACTCCAAGCACAACAGCTGAACTTTAACTTCTCAGCGCAGAGGAATTGACGCACGGAGTCACCCAGACTCACCGCTGTCAACGGCCTCCACCTCCCGATCAATGGCGTCACGGATCATCAGGGGGCAGATGAAGAACTGAGCCCACCTAAGAGGTTGAGGGGACAAAGAGGCTATAATCAGGGGCCATATACCAGTCAGAGAGAAAGGACACAGGTCAGACAGACACAATCAGATGGAGACTGACACAGACAACAGCAGGATGGAAGGCAGCTGATTGAGCCTCAAGTCTTCGCCCGAGTCTGTTAGTTTACGTCAGAAGCCCGTGTTACATTATATCCTATGACTGATCAGATTGTGAGACATCTTTTTAGTGATATTTTATGTTGTTGGGTATTGGCAAAAATGCTTCCCCCATACTGTATGGAGTCTCAAACTTCGGCACAGCAAAATCACAGCTATCAAGTGGGAGCACTATGTTGGTTAACAGGTGTCAAAATAAAGTTGGTTTGGTTTTAAAATGTCTTAAAGTGTTAGTTTTCTTCCTCCTTTTCTTATTCCTGTGTTTTGTGTTTATCTGAAAATGATCAGATGGTTCTCAAGAAGTCCACTTCTTAAGAGTGACTGCTCCGCAAACAAAAAAAAAAAAAACCTCAGATCATCCCTCACCTGTCAAGAGCCTCTTTGAAGCTTTTCCTCTGGATGTCAAACTGGAAGATGGTCCTCTCGCAGTCGGTGGAGGCGTTGTCGCTCCCACCGTGCTTCTTGAGGAAAGAATCAAAGCCATTTTCTGAGGGGTACTTCTCACTGCCCATGAACACCACTGGACAACAATGGAAAAAACAGTAGGGGGGGGGGGGGGGGGGGGTGAGAAGAGTTGTAAATCAAAAAATAAAAAGGAATTTAAAGAAAACAATCCTCCACAGCTCGGTGATGTGCTTTGCATTTGTGTTTTTTTCTTATTCATGTGGGAAGCTGGCCAAACAGACACGGCATTATATTTCCCGCTGAGCCACATTAGAATGTTATAGCGTTTTTAAACATTTTGCGACGGTTTTGATGACAGTCTGAAAGAATAGATAAACAATTATTTTCAAACAGATCACTTCCATCGTTAGAAGACACAGATTTAACAATTTCTCCCCTGACAGTAGCATCAGAAGACTGGAATACATTTCAAAAAAATACGTTGCATTTCAAGAAAAGAGAGCAACTCTTGCTTTTTTTGAACTGGAAAAAAACGTGACGCTTAAAAACTTAAGTTCCAAACCAATCTTTGTTGTCTGGTGGAGGGTATTCTGGGAAATGTCAGTGAATATTAACTGAAGTAGAAGTAGACAAAACAGGTTAAGGAAAAGAGGGTACACTGAATAATTTAATATAACAAAACAACTCCTGGAATGCATTAAATATGGCTGCTCTTCCTGAGGTTTCTCTTTTTTTTCCCACATTAAGGTTGCAAGATCTAAGATTGGGAGCGTTTCGATTGCTTCTCAACATGTCGACGTTGACGGTCGGGGTGGCTTTAGCAGCTGTAACCGCCGTATGAGAGCAGCGCAGAGCGCCATCCCCGAGCTTACCAGTGGGGCACGATCACAGCGACTTTCCTCTCTGCTCAGGTAGACATTACTCCACTATACAACTTTACATAGCAAACAGTTGTTTGCTGTTATATTAATGTTTAGAATGGCAAATGAAACTCCTTTAAAGTAGAGTTTCGTTCTTGTCAAAGAGTCCAAGTATATAAGAGTATCGCGTGTCGAACAGACTATATAAATAAAACTCACTTGACTTGATATAAGCGATAGAAAGCAATGTAAGTACTGAATTCGAGGGCAAATTGACCCTTGACCAAGCAAAGTTGAGTATTTAAATTTTCAAAATAAATGCATTAACCCTCTCTGGTTGAATACTCACTGTGCTCCAGAAAGTGAGCGAGGCCGGGGAGGTCACTTGGGTCGCAGAAGCTCCCCACTCCAACACACAGCGCCGCTGCAGACTGATACACACACACACACACACACACAATATATAATTCTAGTAATACTACAGCCTGTTATAGATTACTCCTCTGTGCCATAGGCCTTTGTTGTTGATTACATATTATTAAAACCGCATGGATGAGCAAAACCATTGCACTGTGTCCATGAACAGGGGAACTGTAGTTTATTTTCAGTTATTCCCAAATACACTGTCCTGCTGCTATGAATACTTGCACCAAATAAACTAACTAATACATCAATGGTTTTGTTCTTTCCATTGTATTTGTTGATAATGAGAAAAATATATACTTTAAGTAGCTCGAGCTCTGTCTGTGTGGAAGTTTAAGGTAGTTCTGTGGTTAGAAAAGTTTGTGTATTTAACAATACTATAAATAGTCTACAGTTTGTGCTGACAACTCTCTTGCATAAATCTGCGCATCTTATTTGAACGCAAATTTCTTTGGTTTCAAAATGACTCACGTTTGTCGTCTAGTCTGCAAATAATTGAATGGTGCCCTATATTAAACACATCCCGGTGGTACCTGTTGCTCTGATTTTTTTTTCTTTTTCCCCTCGTCATCGTCATCATCTTCATCATCATCACTGCCCATCCCGTCGTCGTCATCATCGCCGCCCTCGTCCTCAGACTCATCCTCAGAATCCTCTCCAGATTCATCGCCCTCCTCTTCCTCCTCGCCTTCCTCCTCTCCATCCTCGGCTGGACCGTTGTAATCGGAGATGAGCAGAGCTCGCAGGCCGTTGTCCAGCACGATGTGTCTGGAGGGATAAAAGTCAAAAAGGTGAAAGAGCTCTCTGTGCTCTTTACAGCATTCATTGCTTGATTTTTTTTTTTTATTCCTGAACAGGAAGTTAAATCAGATGTCTCTTTGCAGACTGCATCTCATACCCTGTGAGACTTTTCTATGCTTTTTCCACAGCAAATGTATCTGTGTTTGCCCCAAAGAGGCCTGAGGCACTGATGTGTGCTCATAGCATGAAATCGTCCCATCCAACTACAACAAAACTGTACGGATCCAGCTGGAATTGAGGCGCTATATCATTTTGGGATCTGGGTTAGTGGATCTGGGTCATTTTTCACATTCATGAATATGAGAAAATAGTATCCTTGCATGTGTATCATTGCACGAACAATCATATAAATAATAGTGACTAGTGATAAAGTATGAAATAGAGGAGATAAATCATGTAACAGGGCTACAATGCAATGCATAATATAAATACTCAGGAGAATGGCCACGTGTAGCTTGAATATGGATTTACCTGTACTGTTTGGGGTCACTGGGGGACTTGATGATCTCGCTGTCTCCAACATTGTCCTCTCCGTCCCCTGATGCCTGGCACTCCTCCCGGGACACAGGGTCTACATCTTCTGCTGAGGCTCCACCTTGGACTGAGGACTCAGACGCTGGGGCGTTTCTGGATGTGTTTGTCTGCGGCATCCTCGGCACAGATGATGAGGCTTTGGCACTGCGGGCTGACAGCAAGGCGCGACCGTAAACAACAGGACAGGTCGCTGTCACCGCAAATTTACCGGTCAGCACGGCAACACACCGCGTCAGCCTGAACAGAGCTATGATGAACGTACCCTCCCTGACAGGCGAGTATCGCAAAACGAAAGCTCAGAAATCAATGGGACTGGGACAGAGACAACGCAGAATAACTGACCCCCCCTCTGTAGAAGAGGCCTACAGGTCTGAACCCGAACTATCTCTCACACACACACACACACGCACACACACACACACACCGCCAGCGCCCACAATACAGCTATTCACACAGGCTGTCTGGTGGTTTCGCCCTATTCAACTAGGTGTCAGCTAAAATACGACCCAGCCAGGCCACCCTAACCTAAACCTCTCATATGAACTGCAGGACTCAAACAGCAACACAGGCAACCAAGAACCACAATAAAAACGGCCAAGAAGAGTAATTTACATACATAGAAAGATAAACATAAGTGCGCTACGGGGCTAAAATAAGAACTTCATATCAAGATATTACAAATATTCTTTAATATAAGCTTCAAAAGGTTCGGTTAAAAGTCTGTTTCAAAGGCAAAGCCGAAGGGAAACTTCAACAAGAACTTCGTGAAGCCGGTGCGACAACAATGTATCCATACCTTCCTCCCTGTTATCAGCAGAAGGGCCTCAGCATGTGTGAATGCAAGCGTCCCCCCAACAAGGAGCGCTCTGATTCGCTGAAAAGATTCAGTGCTTCTACATGCCGCCCTCTGATTGGTTCTAAGCGAAAAGGAGGCGTGGTTTGATTGCCAACACGTGCGCACTGTGCAAGTCAGGAGTGGTGATAGCTGCAGGAAGAGGGACAGCGGCAAGTTGCCACCTGGATGTAATCAGCAGCTGCTAGCCATCTGTTTATGATTATGACTGCTAGATTGAGGATGTTCAACCGACCACTTGTCATAGCCAGTAAATGTCATTTTTTGTACCTCCTTAGCCAATACAGCCGGTCTGAAGTGAATTGGATGTGAATTGCCTTGTCAGCCACAGTACCCCATGTAAATCGTACCACCCACATCTCCTAATGCACCTGTACGAGGTGATTGGTTTAGGGCCCGCTAGGTGGCAGACATAGGCCACGAGGGATGTTGGGCAAATTTAACACCTGATTTTTGAGAATGGTCTGAGATTTAGATGCTTCCCAGCCATGCTCCTCTTAAAGGCATACCATTACCAGTCTGTATTTTCTCACTGAATTTTAAGGGCTGTCAAGAATTTGGAATTTTAATGATTCTCCTGATATATTTATTGTCGTTCGCTGAGTAAAAGCAGAACACAAATTGGATGAACCTCAGATCAGTAAGCATAAATATACATTTAAAGTAAGGGTTTGCTAAATTAGATGGATTGATGATCAACTCATAATTAAAGTAATATACTCTATCAAATCCCAGTCAAACGGTTAAAAACAAAATCTTATCATGAATAAGCCACATTGACATTTGTCCAATGCCCTTCCTCAGCCTCCCCTCTGCAGAGTGTTGGCATTTCACCCCTCCACTGTGCCAATATGTCCTCCCCCTCACTCACCAACTCTCTCTCTCTCTCTCTCTCTCTCTCTCTCTGTCTCTCTGTCTGAAGCCAATCTGATTTGCCCCTGGGCTTCTGTCGGCAGAAAGAGGTGATAAACACCGCAACCATGACAACCGGCGAGCCAGACACACGCCTGAGTTCTTGTATCCTAATGGCTTTACTTGGCATTCTCTCCTCCTTTAATTCATCAAGTCCAGTCTTCACCTGAGCTAATATTAAGACACTCGGTGCTGAAGGCGGCGTGCTTCCACTACAGTTTGAGCTTTCTCAACCTCGTCTTTAAAGATGATAGGTCTACCACATTTAAACTTCCACATTGCTTAAAATAGAGCTCCATTAATCGCTGAATAAATATTTCCTCAGTCTGATTAAAATTAACAGAAATGTTATTGTGTAATATTGATTCCTCTGACTTGCTCTTGAGGAGTCAGACAGAAAATGAAAGTACTGAGCGGATTCTCACAAATATATCCTATTGATCACTAATGGAGCCCTTGTGAGAACACTATGAATGATGTTTTCGGAGCAAAGTTCTTCCACCTGGCATACTGCAGCAGCCCTGGTGTGAGTACAGAGCCATTGCTCGGCTGAAATTGCAAGGCTGCGGTATTAACGAAGATAAGCAGCCTATTAGAACTGTGTGAAAGGGCCTTTTACATGTCACGTGAACACTTTCAGAACAGAATGGCAGGTCTTGTGTTAGTGATCGATTGGACAGGCCCCTGCAAATCCCGTACCTCCCCTTTAATGCCAACACACATGGCCTTTTCATGGTCAGGTACATTGTATTAGTGCTGCTGCAACGTGAGCCGTCATAATTCCTCATATTTTCCCACTTGTGTGCCCCTCTCTATGACCGAGCTCAAATTGAAGTTCGGATTGGGCACCCCAGGCCTCCCCAGGAAATAAAAATGTGTCCGTGTGAAAACGCAATGTAGAATGCAGCCAGCTGAATCATTGTAGGTATTGTGAATTTGTCCCCCTCAGTCAGTTTCCTGAAGAGACATTGGAGGCAGCAGCAACGAGTCTTTACCTTGAAATTCCAAGGGGGCAAGGTTCCCACAGCAACTGATTTGAATCCTAATTAAAACAGGAGATTTGATTAATTAGCTCTACGGTGTGCATACGTGTGTGTGTGTGTGTGTGTGTGTGTGTGTTTTGCATGGCTCTCTGTATGTGGCATGTGTGTGGGCGTCAGCATGTTCTTGTGAGTCACGGTGTATCTTGTGTGTAGTTATGGTAAATGAGGAGGGGGTGTTATATGCCAATACGCGTGTATGTGTGTGTGTGTTTATGTGTGTGTGTGTGTGTTCGTGAGCCTGTGGGTAATCCTGTGAATCACTGTGTTTCCAGCATGTGTGCTCATGTGTGTGTGTGTTTCATGTCTCCCGGGAGGCTTGTCCTTGCCTGCAGTACTTCTGTGTGAATCAGAGGTGAGTCCTCTGTAGCTGCCCTCTACTTTAATCTGGAGCTAATGACAGAACCACCTGCCCTCCTGGCCATTCTCCTCCCCATCCACCCACATATATAGCCCCCTCTATCTGTTGGCCCCTATCCCCTCTCCCTTCACCATGCCCAGCCCCTTACAAACCTCCAAATTCCCACTGCTCATTGTCTCCCTTTAACTCTTTCCTACAACTGTTATTTTCCTTTTCCTCTCTACATCCCTCTCTTCCCTGATCTTTTCCACTTGCTTTCTTCTCTTTCCCGCTGAGTGTAGGATGCCCTTGCCTGCTTTTCTGATTGCCTCATCCCAATGAGCAGCTAGAGACTGGGAACAGTGCGGGCCTCAAAGAAACCAAAACACGTGTGAAGGGACAGCGCAACATTATGTGAAAAGCATGTCGCTTTAAGGAGTTTTTCTGACCCACGGATCGGCATGGGAGAAGAATAAGCCATGTTCTTACCCTTGTCAGTGTGCCTGCTTGTCCTCAAGTCTTGAGTGTGTGTGCAATCACGCATGCAAGGCCGTCCCGGTGGATATCTTGCGAACAAGAGCATAATTGGAGAGAGCTGCATAAAATGGCCTGACCACTTCCTGCAATGTGTCCAAAGTGGAAGAGAAGAAGGAGCGAGCAGGGGGAGGAAAACAAAAGGGAAGAAATCAAAGAGAGAATGGCGTGTAAACCAGTCTGAATTGACAAGAAGAGCCCACAGGAGAATCAAAGTAAGAAAGTAAAGAGGGAAGAAAGGGAGCGAGAAGGGTAGGGGGAAAGGGAAAACAAGGGGAGTGATATAGAAGAACTCTAAGTATGATCTGACAGAAATAATTCAGATGAGAGAAAGAAAAAGGCTTTGGAGAGAGAGAAAGCGGAGGAGGAAGAAAGGAGAAGTGGCTGAAGGGAAACAGCATGAATCCCCATCCATTTCAGCACTGGACAGCTCCACAGACAGCACTAGGCCAGTATAAATAGATCCCCTACTTTAGAAGCGCCGTCAACGCTCCAAAAAAGTGCTTTATGTGCTCAGAGCGGCTCCTGCCCCTAGAGAACAGACGCGCAGGTATCTGATGGCGCCTGATAACCATCTTCTCTCAGTTCCTCTCCGTTTGTTTTCTTAATTTAGGGAGCCTCCACGGTTCAACGACAACACTATGTTTTTCTCCCACATTCTCCGTCACGGGCATCGTTACACTCTGAAGGAGAAGATACAGCCTCGGGTCTGGGATCACATTACCCCTGCCGCTGATCTGGCATCACCAATCACAGAGCTGGAAACAATATCTCAGTGCCAAAACCTTATTTATATACATCAGCTGCAGCCCTGCATCTTAAAGAGGACTTAAATGTGTGCATGCGTCTGTTAGCAATCTCCACGAATGCATGTGGCCGTGCATACATGCCTGGCATCAGCCAGCCTGTTTCCATTGCAAGTGAGCATTAAGTAGCCTTGTGGGGAAGCTGTAATGCAGCCTAATGCACCTGAGAGCCCTGAAATCTATAACCATCATCTACATCTTCCTGATATTACTGGAACCGTCTCTGTTACTGTTTCAGATAGGAATCTCCAGGGAGAGCTTTCCCCTCCACTGCTGTAGGGAGAGGTATGGGAGAGTGAGAGAGGAAGGAGAGTGTGTGTGAGGCAGAGATGCACCTCTCCATTTCCTCAAGGTGATTCACCTTAATGCACGCTGAAATCAATGTGAAATTGAACTGAAAATTGAACTTTCAGCTCAGTAATGTGGAAGACATGTTGTTATTAAATCTTTTCCTATAGCCATGAAACCGGCTGACTGATATTTGAACGCTTCTGAATGCTTGTTTTCAACACTGTGGCACCATGGTGTCCCTGATGGAGTGCCATTGGTCCACTTGGGACCCCGGGCTTCACAAGGGGCCTATACCTGCCATGCTGCCACTTAAAGAGTCTGCAGCTATTGATAGAGCAGCAGCCACCATACCGGGTTGTGGTTAGCCGGAGTAGGAAGCTAAATTCAACGTTG
Source organism: Leptoclinus maculatus (assembly GCA_032191485.1). NCBI lineage: Eukaryota > Metazoa > Chordata > Actinopteri > Perciformes > Stichaeidae > Leptoclinus > Leptoclinus maculatus. Next base: position 16,781,208 of record JAVDOI010000003.1, read on the forward strand.
GTGGTGAAGGGGGGGGGGGGGGGGGGGGCTTCATTGCTCTGCAGTCTCCGCACCATCTGTTGCGCCCACCGACTCCATTTGGCAAGACAGGTGTTTTGATGTAGGCCGCGCAAACATCCAGGACTCCCTGTAATCTCCCCATAAAAGTCACCACAGTTTTCAAGACTGATGCCGAGCGCGTGCTTGCCAGCTCGGGCGCGTGTGTATGTGCGCGACGAAGCCAGCTGGCACGAGTCGCCATGGTAACACACACCGGTTTCACGAAATCCGTCGGCGCTTAAGGGCAAGAGGGGAGATGAATAAACTAATGAGATTATAAATTATTGTCGGTATAGCTGAACAGTCGGGGTATTTTTACCAGACTGCACACGCGGGCAACGTGAGGAGAAAGTTTATGGGGCCCATTGTCTGTGACTCTGTTGTGTCTTCTGTAATCTGTTTATGTTGAGGAAGTGAGCTGGCTCCGCTGGTGAGGAGGAACCCACCCTGCGCGCTTTATGCCTCATATACAAACTAGCAGTTGCGCGCCGCCTTATTGCATGATTAATTCCAGCCCCGTCTGTCCCCCCTTTTTCTCCTCTATGAATTACCCAGTTGTGTTGTGAGATGAAGAGAGGATTCTCCATCGCCACGCAGGCTACAACTCCGCGCATTGCACGCCTGTCCAGCGGTCTAGTGCCGCAGCTCCGACGGGCTGCACAGTGGAGAAGCGGACCTGCATCCTAAAGCCAATCGCTTTTTTTCTTCTTCTCTCTTTCTCTCTCTCTCTCTCTCTCTCTCCCGGTTTTTATCCTCCACCTCATTGCAGTCTTATCACGTCCCCCCCCCCCCACACCACCACCCCCCTGCTCTGGTCCCCCCTCCCTCCCTCCCCATCCGCCTGAGCCGCTACAGGAGAGGAGAGAGAGGGAGAGGAGTGCGGCTGAATGTGAACGACATGTCGACAGTCAGCCTCTAAAGTGTTTTCTCGGTCGTTCCCTAATTCTTTGGCGGCGGACTGAGTGAGTATTACCCGCATCCCTGCTCTGCTAAGCGTCGCTGTGTGGATCAGAGAGGCTGGTGGGGAGAGACAGACAATGGGGAATGCAAGTGGATTGCGTTACTCTGCCAAGGATTTTCATACATAGCCTGGTAAATGTCTTAATAGGTTCTGTTAATGACTCAGCTGTTTAATTGGTCATGCTTTAATTCTGCAAACTGTTAGTATGTGTGTGCTGAAATGTTGGGGGCTAATTGATTTTCTTGGAGGGCTGTGGGCTATCCAGGCTGATAGCCCCATACATTTAATCTGTGATGCTGCTGCTCCTCTGATAGTGCGGGTCTGTGTTGGGAGACAGGGGCCCATGTAAAAACCAGTGGGAAGCTCGGCGAGGCTCTGTGTGTTCTGACGGACAGAGAGGACGGAGAGGTAGACACTGGAATTATGTGACATGAATAAAATGGTGAGCAATAAGCAGTGACCGTCATCTCTGGTCCGCTTGCGTCAGTGTGCAGGTCTAGAGGAGAGAGGAGAGTAAAAAAAACAAAAAAAAACTCAAGAGTCAGAGAGACTCAAGAGAGATAGGGAGGGAAAGCCACACCTGTGTCAGGCCTGTTTTCAGATGGACATGACAGACAGACAGACAGACAGACAGACAGACAGACAGACGGACAGAGTTTTGAATTGTGCTGTGCTGTCATCACTCAACACATAAGCCCTTTCCTTTCTTGTTACCATAATGATGCAGAGCTGTGCCGACTGCTGACTAGTCCACTCGGCTGATTGAAGAAAGCGGCTTGAGTGTGGACTGTGTTTCTTTCTCGTTAAAGAGAGATGGCCATCCACCAAAGCAGAATCTAACAGGAGGGATCCCAGTGGTCTATCTGGACTCAGTATTGATCTCCTCTCTATAGGGAGCTTCGGGCCCAGCAATAAACATTTTGTTTTGACAAATACAAAGACCTACTGGGACTGTGAATGGGTTGTGTTATGTATAGTATTCCAATTTGTCAAACACTATTGAGCATGTTGGCCTAGATTATTTTTCTTGCGCGAAGTCTACATGGTCCAAATGGGTGGATCGTCCCCCCCCATTACGAGGGAAAAAAACATGCTTTTCCTTCCGTATCCTTGTGTTTTTGTTGTAGGATTGTCCAGCAGTATTGCAGCATTGTTATGAAAGCACACACACTCATCCACACGTGTCTAGCTACCTGGTTCTGCACTTGGCAAGGAAAGCACACTTTCTTTTGGGATATGGTTTGACCTTTCTCACATTGTTTTCAACACACACACACAAACATGTAACTTGGCTCTGGCGCTGTTTCTCAGCGATGCAGGCGTACACTGTGTGCAGGGCGAGAGGAGGGCTTTGATGTAATCAATATCATATTTCAGCTGGTTCACTGAAAGCTCTCGTCCTGAGTGGCAGCCTTTACTGACTTCTTACTGCTTATGCAATCCCACTCCTCTCACCCACCTCACCCTTTCCCTCATCTTTTGCACCTGCACTTTGCCCATTACTCTTCCTTTATCTGTCTGTCTCTCCTTTGCTCCATTCCTTCACCTTCTCGTTCCCATTTTTCCTCCTCCTCCTCCTCCTCCTCCTCCTCCTCCTCCTCCTCCTCCTCCTCCTCTCACTTCCACCTTTCCCTTCATTTCTCCCCGTCATAATCATCTCTGTGATTGCTCTTCCTCTCCCGGGCGGTGATGTTTTCACCGCTGCCTCCTTGTCTAACGCGCTGATGCTAGATTATTGCTGTATGATTACAGCTACCATACCATGATGATCATTATTGCATTTCGCATGGCAGTGTTCAACACTATACGAGCAGATCGAGATGCTTCATCCAATTTAGATCTCATTAAGACTTGAGAGGAAATATCCCCTCGCAAGACTCACATCTCAGCTGTTTTTTTGTTTTTGTTTTTTCATTTGTTTCAAGGGCTGCTGCAACTCTGTTCTCAATCTGTTGTGATAGCAGTGCCATCCCCATCATCCCCACCATCACCATCACCCTCATCATCAGTTCATGTTCCTATCTGTCATCGCGCTGCCTTCACATCAGCCCTTTTGAACATTTTGAGGAGTTTGGATTTGCAGCGATGCTTTCACTCCAGTGCCATTAACCACAATAATGATTATGACAGGTCTCGATGGCTGTTGATAATCTAACGTATTCTGCTGATTGATGATATGTTTTTTTTTTCGTGCCTCATCCCTCTGTTGTTTGATTGCCTTTTCATCTTATTAAATGGAGCAGTTCATTAGACAGAAGCATTATGAGTCTGATTTGCATTGGCCCATATTCCTATTGCATACATTAAGACAACACATGCGTGACATTTCAGCTTCACCGGGCATTTGAGAGTACAGATTAATATATTCATCACAAGGCCCCCCCCACACACACACACACACACACTTGTCCAAAAAGCCACTCTGAAAATTATAAAATGTGATTCACAGGTGAACTATCCCACGTGTTTGCCTTTGTTTTGCATTTTCAATGTCAGTATTTTAATTTATAATTCAAAAGCAACGTAGCAGCTGAGATATTGTTCATCACGTTGTTTTTAAAATCAATATTCCCTGCTTTTGTGAACCCTGTAAATCCAAAGCCTTGTTTTCCTGTGCTGGATGCATCCTACATATGTTTACCATGGTTCTGCTCATATCACTGCATATACTGTGGCCTCCAGTTGGCCTATACATCATTATTCCAGTGTAATGTAATCCTTTCCCCGTGGCGCTGCAGTCTGTGTGATTTAACTTTTATTTTCTGACTGCTTTAGTATGCTTGTGATGTATCATCAATCTGATTCATCCTGAACTGACTTTTGCTGTTGCCTCCCTGGCTGTTTGCCCTCTTTTAATAGTGTGTGTGTGTGTGTGTGTGTGTGTGTGTGTGTCTGTGTGTGTGTGTGTGCTTGTGTGACTGTATGCATGTTACTGTATGTGCCGTGCCTCTCCGCGCAGTGCGGTGAAGGGCCGATGCCGGGCTGTAGCCCCAGGCTGCTGAGCTGAGAGGGAGAAGCAGGAGGATGCAGTGGGTCACTCTGGCAGTGGCCCTGGGGTGCGTGTGTCTGTCCCGGGCGTCGCACACCCCCACCCCTACCCCCACCTCCACACTCACCCCTCTGGTGGACAGCTCCGAGGAGGAAGTGGACGAGCCGTGCTTCGAGCCGTGCACGTGCGAGGTCAAAGAAGGCGTCCTGCACGTCCACTGCGATGGGCGGAGCTTCACTAATGTCAGCCAGGTAGCATCCCTGTTCCTCTATCTGTCAATGCACGTGGAACTGCTCTGCACTTATCTCATTAACAAACTCTATCTCCAAGTCTAATTTCCTGTCTTTAATATAGAGATATAGGTGTCTCTAACTGTTAAATTCATGTAATTAATAAGATAACTAATCAGACCTCTAATTAATCATTCAGGTGTCACAGTCATGGGTCCGCCCTTTCAAACTCAACCTACAGAGGAACTCTCTGAGGCGTCTCTATAGCAACGGGTTTCAGCACCTTGGCAACGCAGTGTCGATAAACCTTGGCAACAATGCACTCCAGGACATCAAACTGGGAGCTTTCAACGGGTTGGCCAAACTCAGACGCCTGTACCTCCACGAGAACAAGCTGGAGGTCTTCAAAAATGATACCTTTGCTGGCTTAGAGGCTCTGGAATACCTCCAGGTAGGTTTGGGAAGATAATCTACGTTGATTAACTATTATTGACCCATTTTCCCAAGATTACGATTTGTGAATGTGACAGAAATAGTCGATGGCTATAGCAGGTGGCTGGAAGTGAAGGAATCTTCTCAAGTTCTCTGTGCATTTTCAAATGGAGAGTGCCTCAGCTTTCCTGCTGCATTCAGTCTTATTTTTCAATCGCATCAATTACATGTTCATCCCATTTTCCCTTCTTCCCCTGCAGGCTGACTACAACGTGATCAAACGAATCGACAGCGGTGCTCTGAGGTTCCTCTACAAGCTCCGGGTTCTCATCCTCAACGACAACCTGATCCCTGTCTTGCCTGCTCATCTGTTCAGGTTAGATTCAGATTGTTTCACTGCAAAACTTTTGAATTATGCAAAGACTGATCGGTAGAAATATCAGTGTCAGACACAATTAGCCAGTGTGTACTAGTGTTGAATTAATGTTTCCGTAGCATTCTATTTCATATCATAAAAGACGGATTAATCATCAGATAAAAGCAGATTCATCAGCAATGGAATGTGTGAACCTTTATTTGTATGTACTATCACATTGTCCTTTCATCTAACCTAGCTAACTATCCCCCTCTTCTTCCTGCTCCAGATCTGTGTCTCTGACTCATCTGGACCTGCGGGGAAACCGTCTGAAGAGCCTGCCATATGCCGGGACCCTGGAGTATGTTGGTCGCTCCCTAATGGAGATACAGCTGGAGGAGAATCCCTGGAACTGTGGCTGCGAGTCAGTGCAGTTAGAGCAGTGGCTGGGTCAGATCCCCTACACGGCTGTAGTCGGGGACGTTACCTGCGAATATCCCTTCCACCTTCACGGCAAGGATCTGAGGGAAATTCCACGCAAGGAGCTGTGCGCTAACCTCCCGGATAAAGAGCTACAAGCAGAGGGTGGTGATGGTCCATCAGCAGGATCACAGCCCCAACATTTGCCCCCAAACTCTAAACCCAACTCCCACCCTGGGCGAGTCAGGCCGACTAAACCCTCCTCCATGGTTCACGGCTCCCGCCAGAACACTCACACCTCCTCCACTTCTTCGTCCTCTTCCTCGGCAGAACGTAAAGACAGGGAGAGGCAACCGAGGCCGACTAAAAGGCCTCGACCATCCAGAATATCTCCCACACCTCGCAGTCTGATGCCCAACCAGAATCCCCCTGTGGCCGGCTACCAAACGCGTCCCCCTATCCCCATAATTTGTCCCCTGGGCTGCACTTGCAACCTGCACATCACAGACCTGGGCCTGACCGTCAACTGCAAGGAGAACGGTTTCCTCAATGTGTCCCAGCTCACACCTCGACCCCTCAACGGCCGCAAGCTGTACCTGAGCGGAAACTTAATCCAGAGGATCTACCGCACAGACTTCTGGAATTTCTCCAGCCTTGACCTGCTGCACCTGGGGAACAACCGCATCTCGTACCTCCAGGAGGGGGCCTTCACCAGCCTCACAAGCCTGAGGAGCCTCTACTTGAACGGGAACAACCTGGAGAGGCTAGGTCCCCACATGTTCCTGGGGCTGCAAAATCTGAGGTAGGGTAGATTTCTTCTTCTTTTTTTTATTATTAATTATTTATTTTTTTGTCACTCACAGCGTTTCAAGCACGTTGCCTTCACTGCACTTCAAACTCATTTATAAACTAAAACCACTTGTCAGCTTTAGTATTTAGGCTTTTGTTTAAAAGTATGTGGAAATTAATTTCACCGTAATACTGGCATAGCACTGAGCAGAACATTTTGATTACCATTATGCCGGAATTTGATTGAAATGAAAAGGTGCCCATTCTCTTCCAGTAGTGCCATTTGTTAGTCACGCTGCCTGATGACATGCTTCAGTTGAAGTTTGAGCCTGGTATGAGTGACAACGTGAAAATTAATGTCTTTTTGTTGTATTTGCATACAGAGGTGTTAATAAGGCGCCTGGATGCTGTCAGGAATTTGCTTTTTTGGAAAGGAGCTTATTATGAAAACGAGTCATCAGAATGATGCATATGTATCATTGTCAGATTACGCTTACAAAGATAATTCCTCCGCAAATAATATATACAGCAAATGCCTACAGTCAATTAATTGTATTCATTCAGTGAGCTAAACATGGTGTTGTTTGATTAAGACAACATATTTCATCCTCTGCCATATAAATGAGAGGGTTTCTGCCATTCAGAACATCATTCAGCCTTTTAGCTCCACTGTCTCTATATTTCAAGATACGGTTCAGAACATCATCAGACCCATTAATTTGACTATTAATCAATAATAAAGATCCTCTCAGTGCGATGAAAAAGTCTTCCTCTTAACCTCTCGTTAGCCTTTGTTCGTGACTCCAGGGCAAGTGAGCAGTAAGTAATTTAAACCAGATCTATTACTTATTACAGCCAATGGTCGTACATTGGATCACTAGCATGCAAGGAAAAGTCTACATCATAACTCATTCTTCACATCGATTTCTATTATTGAGGAAAAAAACGTAAAATTCAAAGTGTGGGGAATTTGACACGATGATCGGGCATGCCAAGGCAAGTGTAACAAGTCCTCAGTACAAAATAACACAATTTAATTTAACACCGATTAGCTAATCAGCTGTGAAAAGGCCAGATTCAATCAAATTTCTGTTATGACTTCTTTACATAAATATGAATTTATGTTATTTTCATGCTGGGGCGCAGCAGAGGTAAATTATACTTCAAAATAAACCGATTTCAACATGTGAACATTTGCACTGTGCTCCAATCAGGAAATATGACTTCATACAAAGTTAAGACAAAGAATATGTAATGTTATTATGTTTTCTATATATCTTTACTGTCCGATATCACTAAGTACTGAGATGCAGTGATAGTTTCCTCTAACGTAACCACGTCCCATTTACAGAGACATTGCAACGTGTCCTCTCCTCTCTTTAGGTTCCTTTACTTTGAGTACAACGAGATCCATGAGGTAAATCCCGGGACCTTCGACTCCATGCCGACCCTCCAGCTGTTGTTCCTCAACGCCAACCTGCTGCGGAGCCTCCCTTTCGGCGTGTTTGCTGGAGTTAACCTGGCTCGACTCAATCTAAGAAACAACCACCTTCTGCAGCTCCCTATGAAGGGCGTGCTGGAGCACCTCACCGGACTGGTTCAGGTTGGTGCAAAACCTACGACCGTAGTCGCTGAATGATCGAGCGTGGTGCAGGAGGCGGATGCTTGAAGAAACTATTTCTGAGCTGGTGTGTAAATGAGTCAGATACCTGGCACGAAGCTTTTAGCAGGCCCAACAACATGCATTGGGTTTAGTGACAGCGGCAGGGCGAAAAATAGAGATTATTGGATCACCCCTGTGGATTTACTAAACGAAAATGTGCATAATTATACAGAGTATGTTTATTCCAAATGTCAGACGATGAGATTAAAATAACTAATAGATTGCCAGGACACATCCCATTATCACAGCTTGATGAACCAAACAAAGTGATCTGAAATCTTGGATCAAGCTACATACCTGTTTCTAAAACTTCTGGCAGCCCCCATGATCTCCTGGCCTCTGGCACAGCTGCAGCTTTCTCCGTCATCTGCATCGTCTGTTGTTTAGAGAGCTCTGCTGTGGCATGTGGGACTATGGATGCGCCTCAGGTATTCTAATTGGAAAATTGCAATTGACTGGATTTGCATAAGTGGTCTTAATAAATCATGAGCTAAACTGTAGAAAGCTGAAACCCTCAAGTTTTTGAGCATGGTTGTAATAAACACACCTCTTTTGTAAATAGACTGTTTAAACTACAGTATTTGTTCAGTGTTTGTGTGCGACCTCACCCCGCACATTTAACTGCAGCATTGCGTGACATGGTTGCCGTGCTCAATGTGGCGATAAGGAATTACACTTTTTTCATCCTGCCTCCTCTCACTTCAGCAAATTTAGTGTAGGCTTTTCTTAGACAGCCGGAGTAGAACGAGGTATGGTGGGTGTGGATTAGCCTGAATGTCATTGTGAATTTCCATTTTTACTTTGCTCCATGAAGAATTCCCAATCCTAGGTAGTGTGGGTGAGGCTGGCAGTTCAGAGGCTGTTTTTAAATGTTTGTTCAGGGGGAAGGACGAAGGTTGATGGAGCTGGAGGAACCGTGTTGAAGTGTATTATATTTTGTGCTGTTATACACCTCTGGTGTCCAAGAGCATAAAAGCATTCACCAATTGGAAGTACATTGTGTGCCATATTCATAAAGCCCCGCGGTATCACCATTGTAGTGCTCAAAAATCTGCAGCACGGTAATTGAATTCATTCATTTACCAGGGTTGTTATTACTCTGACATAGTCACATTAGCGCTGCGCATGGACTGCAGAAAATAATGTGACAATGATATCACCTTTTGACTTTCTGCTGGCCTGTTTAAAGCTCGGGAAGTGGGATTTCTGGGCTCTGACGTGTGTTTTTGGAGCCAGAGTTTGCATAGTAAAATCAAAGGGTAACACAAATGGAAGGACGGTGAAGCTTGCAGCGGCTGTAAAACAAAAATAAAAAATCCATTTTGATAATCTAAAAGCAGCAGCATGTACAGTTTAGAGTCATTGTTACCATCAATAACGGGATTAAACTGTTACACCCACTTACATGCACTGATATTTTTGAAAAATACCTCCCAGATGTCACTGTTATCTAAAAAAAATAAGCATCAATGAAGACATTAAAGGAAAAATTGTCTGTGGTGTCTTTATTTTTTTTCCCCATCAGTTATTTAATAGCAGCACAAAAGCAAATGAGTCTTCCCTTTGAAACGAACATTACAAAATCAAGGAGTTGAGTCAGATTCTGAGTCTGTGCCAGAAATATGAACGGTTCAGCGATACATATGTCTTTTTCAGTAAATGCAAAGAATATGTTGTAGGACAGCTCGCGCTCATCATTGCCAGCTGCAGCGAAAGAAACTTGCCCAGAGCCACATCTCACCTTTTGTGATGTTGGATAGAAAAACAATGCACACTCCAGAAAGATTGATGAAAACAACGCAGTAATTCACCAGGGGCAGGATTGACAGGAAATCATTTAATGCCCAACTAACAATCACCTGATTATCAGTTTTATTTGAGTGTGAGTTAATACTTGCACAGATTAATCTTTAAGGGGGACAGATTGACATTTTGGGAAATACACACTTGCTTGCTTTCTTTGCCGAGTTAGATGAGATAAATGATGCTACTCTCGTATCTGTCTGTTTAATATGAGGCTCCAGCCGGCAGCCGGTTAGTTTATTAATGTAGCATAAAGACAACAGGCAAAGGGGAAACAGATAACCTGACTCTGTCCAAAGGTAACAAAATATGTCTTTGCATTATATGTTATTTGTTTGAAGTTTAAAAACAACACGTAGCAGGGTTACATGGGGTTATGGTCTGCACTGCTCCCGAATCTTACAGCCAAACAGACTATAGGCCAACTGAATCATCAATGTCATTAACCTGAAGCAGTGGCGCTACTAAGTATGTTTATTCCCGATTAAATGCTCAGTAACAAACTATTATCAGCTAGGACATTATGGTGAAAGTATATGATGGCCATTCCCATGCTCTTTAATGTCTCATAAGTTGTTGCAGCAATGTTTGAGTTGAAACCATTTGCTACACAGATTTGGTGCTTAATTTAACAATTTATTGCCCCTCGAAAATACTACATTAAGACACAAAGACCTTGAGCTATGGTTACCATGAAGTGGGCGGTCTGTAAAGGGGAGACTCGTAGGTACCCATAGAACCATAGAACCCATTTTCATTCACTATACCTCGAGGTCAGAGGTCAAAGGACCCCTTCGAAAATCGCCACGCCAGTGTTCCCACTTTGGAGCTTTATTCAGCCTCCTTCCCGACAAGCGACCAAGGTTGGTTGGATTCAATAGGTCGTCTAGTTTCATGTGATAACATAGCATCTTCCCCCAAGCTTTAAGACTGAGCCTGTTACAGCCTCTTAAAGACAGAATGTCGGCCGATCACCGGCTTGACAAACGTGAATCTTTTGCAAATCTGATTCATAATTTCCACCTCTAGTACGTATTACTTACTGAATGTTACAATTCAACTTTCTGTTATCAGACCAGCAGAGGAGGTTTGCTATTGAATCTAATATGTAACGAATGCTGCTGTAGTGGCGAGCCAGTAGCTACAGTCAAAATGGGCTTTTAATAGTATTAACATTGATTCAAGTCTAAAACTCAACTGATAGTCGGGTAATAGAGGTAATTATAACCACAAATGTCCTCACCAGATTCCATTAAAAGATTAGCTGTCAGTATACCTTTGCTTCTCTTAGCCTGTACATTATTTTCAGTTGGTCGGTTTGCATCCTCCTGAACACAAAACAAACCAGTGGATGTGTTTATGCACTGAAAACAGGTTATGTAGGTGTTTTTTTTCTGTGTATAATATCTGCCATTATTGCACTTGAAACTGCACAGCACAGCAAAAACACAGCCACACAGGTGTTTTAGAGATAAACACATTAGCTCTTTAAAAGTCCGGTCATCTAGCAAGCATACCAATGTATTTTCTATTTCAGGATGCAATATAGTCTCAATAAGTAGATGCAAGTAGAGCCAGTTTACAAAAATGCTTCACTTTATTTTTGCAAAATAAGTAGGCAGGATTTTCCTATAATTTTGTGATAATAACCACCTTTATTCGATTGTCTGTAGGGGTGGATGATATATGCATGATTAATATTGCCTTTATTATTGTAATATATTTTTACATCAATATGTTCCGATATTTAATCACACAGTTGAATGTTAAGAACATTTTCAAAACCTTTCTAATAGTGTTCTTTCTAATCCGTTTTTACGGGATAAATGTATGTAATTGTATATTCCAATGCTGTGACAGATTTTGGTAATTTGTAGTAGTTAGCATTTGTTGCAACATGAGAACACAATTTGGAAATGAGAATATTGTCGTGGTGCGGCCATAGACGGAGATGTAATGAACAAGGATATTGGATTACAGTTCAGCCTTACAGCAGTTGTGAGAAATAGATTATTTTTAAATGTTCTTTCCTGTGCGTGTGGTTTACAAAAACAACTGACACAAAAATCTGCATCCCTGGCCTCATTTTGTTGTTTAGTATTGTATTTCTCTGCAGGCAACGTAGCAAAAACACTCATCACATCACGTAGAGAATCCAGATATCTAATACAGCAGCATTAAAAGTCAGTGTTTGTTTTCCCTCAGAATAAAAGATCAAGGGCCTCTCTCCAGACTCACCATGTTGCACTGATGGTCAGCAATCACACAGAGGCAGAGATACCAATTTTTCTACTGACAATAGCCTCAATGGACCAGAAACTCTTGCTCTTTGCTCTTTGCTATTACTACCGCTCTCTCTCTCTCCACCTACGTGAAACACAAGCCGCTGGATAGAACAAGTTCGTGCCCCTTCCCGAGGGGTTGTTGAAGTTGCTCTGGGAAATATGGGAAATCACTATCAGAGGTAGAAGTCGACGAGGCGGGCAAAGAGAGAGCGTGAGTACACTATGAAAGTAAATTACAACACTTCAAAAAAAGAAAAGAAAAAAACCTCCTTGAATGCACTCCCCATCGCAGACTGATGAAATCAAAACGGTGTGAGCGTGACCATGAGTGAACTGCTTTGACGCATTTCTAACACTTCGTATGTTTAGCATCTCACATACACTGTATGAAGACTGGCTTCCAATATACACATTTTTCAGAAAAAAAACTACATTTTGCGTATGCTGCAGATTGTTTTTCTAATGCACTCTTTTCATCTTGGCTCTGTGTATTATTCAAAAGACAATGAAACACATTCATCAGGGTTGGAGAAGGCTTGGCAAGCCGAAGCTCAGAGCCGTCTCGTCACCAGGGACCACAGCAGGATCGCTGCGCCAGACCTTCCAAAAACCTGCTTATATTGACTATATTTCTGTGAACTAACTGGAGCGATCCTGATGACTGACAGGATATTGCTGTTTGGGCAAAGTGATCAATTATAAGACTCACGGCTCGCTGAGAAAATCTTGAATTTCTTCCCTTGATGTGATTTTTTGAATGGCTCCCAAGTCAATTTTGGACAATTATTGCTTGATCTTTGATCTGTGTCATAATGATAAAAACCCACAAGAGCAAAATGTACCCCTCTGCGGCTAAAGCTCCAAGTTTCCATCAAAAATTGATGGCATTATGTATTTCATGATTTTCTCTCTGAATATGATAACAAGAAGCATCAAAACGGAGAATGTTTCACTCGATACTCTGGTGGCTGTTTTTGAGTGTATACTGTATGATAATGACATAATAATACCATTAACATCCTGTTTGTGACTTTGTAAGTGGAATGGCTTTACTAAAAGGATTTGTGTTCACAAACAAAAATAGGATTCATGCTCTCGCATTTTCTCTACCACTCGCACCTGTCGGGCCAACTGAGGACCTATAATTTCCCTTTAAAACAGGGCTTTGATTGACAAGCTGACAGCAAATCCCACACTAGGTGACCAGGCGTGTAAATTGTAAACGGTGTTGGACACGTTGGACAGATGTTTGCAAAAGAGAAGGGGATAGAGCCCTTGGGATCTATGTGGAAGTAAACAATACTCGGAATAAAATGCTTCAAGAATTTCAAACAGATGGAGGTTTGTAGTTATGAAAGTTCTAAAACTGCAAAAAAAACAAGCTGATTTATTTTTTTTGGTCATATGGTTGTTTATCTAAAATTGTGTTTTTAAATGTGCATTGATGCTGAATCACAGTCGTGTCAAAATGAGGCCGAAACATGGAAACCTGTGCTTTTCAGACGACCTTTAATGTAGTTGGAAGTTTTCAAACTGAGTTAAAACTGCGGCAGATTGTTGTTTCTACTCACCCTCCAGTCGCAATTATTTCATTATGAAAGCCTCACAAAAGCCCTCAGTGGGATAACTCCAATAAAGTGATGGAGCGTCCTGTTCAGTGTGAAGCATGGGGAGTTATACCATGGCTCCCACAACAGCAATGCTGAATCATCTCAAAAAGCATCCATCTATTTCTGCAAGCCAGGGTGTTGGCCTAACCAAATTAGCGTGACAACATTTGTGCAAAGCTCCTTGGAAGAGTGACAGAGAGAATATCAGCTTTCATTGCCAGTGTCATTGCTAAAGATATGGAACAGATCGGTTCTGCAGACAATACAATGTGATGAGAGTGATTCCCTTTGTGCATAATCTGCTTTACCCTTTTCAAAATGTGAATGCAAAGTGAATATCTGAGTTTGGTTTTAGGACACGCAATCAATAGCTGGCAATGAGAAAATGGATTTACGCACACACCTATTGGATTATAGCACAGGGGAGAGTTGCATCACATTCTGTCTTGTTAAAAAACAAAGTGCTGTGATACTCGTCACACAAAACCTGCCGGTGAGTTTTGTCAATAACCACTTATGTAAACTCTGAGTGGTCTTTATTGTGAACTGAAATGTTCCCACAACCTGCTGTAGCACATGCGTGAACAACTTTTAAAGAGAGCACTTGTACAAGTGGGTACAAGTTGAGTTGGTCACTGCCCAGTTGTCCTCCATTATTGAGAGTATATATCGTGCCTGTGCACAGCCATTCAGGAAATGTGAGCACTTCGCTGTTTTTGATGACCCTTTAACGACATTATTTACATTAATCAGTACTTTACATCACCTGCATATTTCATAAAATTAATGAAAAACCGCTGGCCAGCGCGGAGAGCTGTATTATGCAAATGCAGAAAAACTAATTTTCCATATATTCTGGTCAGAGGCAAAGGTAGCTGAGAAAACAGCATTTGTCTTGTTGTCGTCTCAATAGAGTGCCTTGTCTTTTTCTTCAACGCAAGAGGCAGTTAAAAAGTTACCAACATATATCACAAGGATGTCAGCAAAATGATCTATTTTTTGTTTACAATTCGCAAAAGTGATTCATGACTTTGCATTGCACGGCGGTAATTAGTGTACTGTTACACCATGACAAAGCGCTGTGGTGTTATGTGTGTTTCTCCAGGTGGACCTGCAGCAGAACCCGTGGGAGTGCCACTGTGAAGCAGCTCCACTGAAGCGTTGGCTCGAGGGGCTCAGTGCCGTGGTGGTGGTGGGAGAGGTGGTCTGCCATTCCCCAGACAAGACCAAAGGGGTGGACCTCCGCTCCCTCTCCATGGAGCTGCTCTGCCCTGAGCTGGAGCCCCAGGAGGAGCAGGAGCAGGAGGAGCAGACGGCCACCTCCACAGCTGCAGACAGCGGCGTGTCGGTTGGCTACCCCGGCTCAGGGCTGGGCCCCCTGATCCCTCCGGGGAAGGATTCAATCCCTCTGTCGGTGTTAGTGCTCAGCCTGCTGGTGTTGTTTGTGTCTGCATTCTTCGCGGCAGCGGCACTAATCGCCTACGCCCTGAGGAGGAGGGACAAGCTGCCGTTCCGTCGCCAGGGAGAGGTAGACTTGGCGGGCATCCAGATGGAGTGTGGAATCTTCACCGAGCAGACGCACCACCACCACCACCACCATCACCACGGCCTCCCAGAGACTCCGCCCCCTCCTCCGGCCGAACACAACCACGTGTACGACACCATCTTGCCCCCGGAGGCCACGTCAAAAGGTCCCAAGTCCCAAGCTGCGGCCCCGCACATGTGTAGCAACCCAATCTACAAAGAGGAGCAGGATGCAGCCGTGAAGCAGCGGCCGCAGCAGTCGTTTGTAGCTTCCAAAGAGAGCGAGGGCGGATACTGCTCTGCAGCAGAGAAGGAGAGGGTGTGGACTCTGGACGTGTCCTCATCCCCCATCAATACCATCACAGGAGCAATGGGACCGCTCCCCGGCCTCCACGGGAACGGCATCCTTTGCCCAACAGTGATCGACAGCCAGGGGCCAACCCCAAAGGTCGAACTGGTGGACTGCCTCTTCAGACTCCCTGCCCCAGAGTTCAGAGACCTGCCAGACAGGTACGCGAGGCCGCCGCCCCGCTACCCTCACCCGCAAGACTCCAAACAGGATGCCAGACCCGACCAAACGCTCGTGGTCAGCACCGCCAGCTCCGCAGTAGGCGGTAGTAACAGCAGCCAGAACGAGCAGGGAGCAGGGGAGCAAAGAGCCAGACTGAGGACCACACCAGACTACATGGAGGTGCTGGACCGGTCTTACCAGTTTTAACACTCCTCCTCCTCCTCTTCCTACTTCTCTTGTCTCCTCATCATCTCCCTCTCTGGTGATGAATCATCCAGTAACAATGACTCCTGTGGCTTTGAGAGGAGCCTGTGGGGGAGCGGGACTACACTACACACATGTTTATTCCTGGATAACGAGCTGAGGTCAGTTTTTGTATTTTCCCCACTACTGGCGTATAGGTTGGTATTTGGCAAGGATTAGCTGATCCCAGATCTCTGCCTGGAGGCGAAACTTCAGCTGCAGCTCCCACCGATTTCCCCCCCCCCCCCCTCTATTCCGCCTCATAATCGAAAAGTACTGAGGCTCCGTTTTTCTACTCAGCGCCACAATGAGCAGGAGACAGTGTGGCGGTGGTGGGCGTCAGTGTTCATATTATCAGCTCTTTGCAACATCGAACACAGAGTCATAAACTGCGACAGCCAGAGGGTGTGGAGCAAACTGGGTGGACGTGTAAGATGGAGACAGAAACAAAGCGAGAGGGAGATAAATGACTGAAAACAGCCAAGTGCCTTAGCAATGAACAGCCAGCAGTGTGGTCAATGCTTATTTTTCTATGAATACAGATCTATTTATCTAAACAAAGAGGTTTGACTACCAACGGATGGGATGCTGATGGACGACTGAGACTGAAACCAATCAAAGCCGCCGAATAATTGCATTCCCTGGATGAGCCAAAAATAATAATATACCCAGTCAATATTGGAGTTGTTTGTATGCAGTTCAGTTCATTTTCATCTCATCCAGTTAACTTAATTTGCTTATCCAGTGGAATTTTTACAGGGCTAGATGGGGGACATATCCAGGAATGGCTGGTTGATGTGTGAAATGATGAAAAGGTTCTGGTTATATGGATGAAAGGATACAGAATTTATTTTTTTTGAATGCGAGACATAACAAAGGAAGGCCGACATACAGAAGGACATTTTGGCAATGGATGCATTTTGGATTTCTTAATCAGCCAGACTTAATGAGGCCACAAGGACCTCTGCTTCCCGTTTTCTTTCATCGGACAAAGGCACAGAGGTTATTGTATTGATTTTTAAATATTTCTCAGAGGAAATTTGAATGGCAAAAAAAAAAACAATGGACACAAAACCACAGGACCTGAAGGCATTTTTTTTCGTCAAAAAAAAAAGACAGACAGACACTTCTTTCAACTATCGATTATTATCTTTTACGGAGGTACCTTTTTATGCTTTTATCTCCTACCAATAGTAGAGGCAGTTGTGAATATATTTATTCTTAGTTTTTGCGTGTTGAAGCTCTCCTGTAAGGGATCATGTTATATTAATGTATAGGATGATTCTGCATCTGGTTCAGCCTTCTTACCGCCGACCCACGAAATACAATAAAGGGTGCTACATAAAAACCTTGCGATGCAAGCTATGTGACAGAATTACACACACACACACACACACACACACACACACAGACATACCCACACACACACACATACCCTGACCCCCATAGATCCACTCACTCTCTCCGTCTCCATTTCCTTAATAGTGCATGAAAGAAACAGCTCGAGGTGTGCTAAGCCTGTGAGCTTGTCCACGCAGCGTGTTGGAGAGACCAGATGAGAGTTGAGCCTGCAGGGTTCCTCACACACTAAAGAATGGAGATGAAGTTAATAGTGTGGAATCTACCACATTAATGGTATAAAATCAATACGATCTATTTGTGAAATAAGGACATGTGGGGCCGGTGGCCCCGGGGACAAGGTCGTGAATTGCTCCATCTCTCTCCAGCTCTGTTTCTTTCTTAATGATTTTCTTTGTTTTTCTCTTTTCTGTTTTCTTCCTTTTCCTTCTTACCTTTCTCTTCTTTCCTCTCTCCTCTACTTCCCCTTCCCTCTCTTTCTCTCGTTGCTCCGGCTGTCAGCTCAGCCTCCCAGGACAGACACAGAGAGAGGCTGTTCTATATGCTGCTCAACACACAGGTAGCTCGCACTGAAGTGTGTCTACGTATATGTGTGTGTGTGTGTGTGTGTGAGCGTATGTGTTTTTTTTTGTTTCTTTCTGCTTTGCTCTTTCCATCCTTCGGTGATGAGTACAGTTCTTCAGACGCCTCCTCACTCTCAGTGTTCAGAACTCTGTTGCACAGATAATCCCCCTGTGGGTGCGTTTGTGTGTGCACAAGCGGGACTGTGTGTGTGTGTGTGTGTGTGTGTGTGTGTGTGTGTGTGTGTGTGTGTGTGTGTATTCAGAGGGGTGTGCCTTTGTTTGTAGGTGTGTGTGTGTGTGTGCGTTTAAGAAAGTGCGTGAAGCAGGGTGTTGTGCAGCTAGTTGAGTGTCTGTCGCCGTGTGCGTGGTGAAGAGAGGAAGTGCGGCGCCACAGCCTCAGTCCAGCCTTAATCCTCTAAGCTGTGTAGTTCACTCATGCCACATCAGTCCCATTGTGTCTACAGACAAAGAAGCCCAGTTAAAACTAAATGCCAGTTAAAGCAACAAACGACTAATTATAGCATCATTCTCTCCATCCTATTCTCTCACTCTTCGTCACTTTTTAACGCGTCCTTCTCACTTCCTTCGCCTGTGAACGCCTCATTTTTTAACACTTTCTGGTTCTGGATTCGTTCCAGCTGTGTGTGTGTGTGTGCATATGTATTCTTGCTGTAGTGTTCCCCTGTATGTCGAGTGTATGCATCCGTGTGTGTGTGTTTGACTATCTGACAGCTTTGCCATGGTTCATGTGTTTGGGTCCTGTCAGAGCTGTCCTGTCACTGTGTGAAAAAAATCATTCATTTGCCAGAGTCGAGGATGAAAGAGTCTTTAGACTTCAAACGCCTGTGGGCCTCTGTGGCTTAGATTGCCTCTCGCTCTTCCTCCACTGCCGTGTCATTTATTCCTTTAAAAGAAAAAAAGAAAACAGTGCGGCTGTGGCATTGGTTAAGTAGCGATGGCAGAGACATGGCGAGGAGCTGGACAATTAGCCTGATTAAAACACTGTCATTTCGCATAATACAATTTAGCCTGAGTTGCGATAGGCGGATCTTTTCTGAGTGAGCTTATGTGTGTTTGTGTTTGTGTTTGTGTGTGTGTGTGTGTGTGTGTGTGTGTGTGTGTGTGTGAAGGCATGAAACCATATTCTTCCCCGCAAAGACATGTGGTGTATTAAATATGCACAGTTGGGCATAGTTTGATGTCAGTGAAAAGAGATCTATTTAAAAGTCATGGTGCATAGCTGCAGAAGCTTTGGTGTTTGGGCATGACAAATAGTTGTGGTTGAGCTGGTCATCGCTCACAAACACACTCTCTCTCTCTCACACACACACACACACATACACAGAAACACATCACTGTTTCGGTGCTGCACACACGTTCGTCATACAAATTTGAACATGCACACAAACTGCACCTACAAGCGCACATGCAAACACAGCATCTGCTGCAGCGCCGCGATGTTGTTTGGTTGCTCTGCATTGCAGTAATCGGCTCCACTCTTCTCCTCTGCTCTCACCCACAGACAATCACTGGCTCTCAATGGACAACATCAGCAAGGGAAATATCTACAAAGAGAGCGAGAGACATAGGGAGAGAGTGAGAGTAAAAGAGAGAGAGAGAGAGAGAGAGAGAGTGACTGAGAGGGGAGGGTAGGGAGGATGCTGGAAGGGAAAGGATGATGAGAAGGTAGGGAGGGAAAGAGGGACTAAAGAGGACAGAGGGAGATTTGAGGGAGGATGGGAGGAGATGAAAAGAAGGGGAGAAAGATCAGCGAGCGGGTGTTTCCAGGCTTAAGGCTGCTGGAGGACTTGTTAATTTGTGAGCGGGAGGAGAGTTACAGTAGGTAGTGAGACGCAGAGAGAGGATGTACTTACAGTATGTGTGAAGCAGACACAGAGACTGTATTTGACATTGTGAATCCACACATTTCTGTCCGCCTTTGCTTTGCGTCTGCTCTCTCCGGCACGCGACGCCACCCACATGATCTCTGCAAAGACTTCGAGCTCAATTACTTGTCTGCCAAACAATTACGGTCAGAAGAGGAAAGATTTCCGTGCCTCCCAGTGTAACTTGACAATACTTATTTACATGGTTGTGAAGCAAAATGGCAGATTATTCGGAGTGTTGGCTAGGTGTTATTATGGTAAGCTGATATGTGTCTGTTACTGTGTCATTCTGCTGTTGCAGTAAGCTGGTGGAGAGACATTAAGATGGCAGGGACCGGGGCCTGGTTGACGTTTGAAAGCGTCACGTGAGCTTTACAGGCCTTGTGCTGCGGTTTCTTTAAAGCGAGTATGAGGTTTTATATCTTTGTGCACATTCATGCAAGTTTTAAGGTTTGTGTGTGAAAGATCAGGAACAGACAGAATATGGAGAATATGTAGGGAACCAGGGAGTTTCATTTTTTTTTTTTCAGATTTTCACAGAAAAGAAGTAGTTGCTTTGAACAGATTTTCACTGGATTTTAAGTGTCCTCCACAGAAAGTGTTGAGTTTCCTGCTGCAAGAAGAGATGCTCAGCTCCTGCAGCATTCAGAAGCAGAGAAAATGGGGGGGAAATGTAGATGACTTGCTGATCATGCATTCATGAGAGTAATAAAAAAAAAAAAGGCTAAACTACAGATGTAATTTTGCTACATGTGTATTTTTTCGAAATCAGATTTTCTCTCAGATATTGCTATTATAGATTTGTTTTCACCCAATTTACAACCACAAAGCCTCAGGACCAGTGTCTTCTCTGAACCAACTCTAAGACAGAGTTGATGGCACCATAACTGATTTGTGAATGTGTCTCCCTGCTGTTTCGACTTGTTTCCTCCCCTGTCAGGAGCGAGCCAGGAGCAGAGGATTAGAGCCTACCTCAGCACTGGAATGCCTGGTGGCTGCTATTGCGCAAGCTCCCATCACCTCCTAAATACCACCAGCTGGTGGTTTTTAGTATTGAGAGGCAGTGGGCCACACAACTGTCGACTTTGCACTTCATTTATGATAAACTTAAGTCGGCCTTAATCTCCGCCCGTCGCCGTGTGTTGAACCAGTGTTTGGAACAACATGTTTATCTGGCGCGGAAGGCGAGTGGAGTGGGAGCCAGGGGAAGGGCGCCCGTTCACAGAGATAAACCAGAATATCTTCTCTCCCTCCAAGTGCCGCTCTGAAAACTGGGAGTGGAATTGTGTTTATGTGCCTGGGTGTAGGGGCGTAACAGTGATTTATGGGTCCTGTGCACAGAGGGAAATTCTGGAACCTTTTTTTTTTGGTACTTTTTCCATCACCAGAGCGATGGCATCAAACATCTAAATCCACCGAGCCGCAACGTAAAGTTCACACTTTTTGATTTTCCGATCAGTTCTAGAAAGATCTTGGGTTTTGGGTGCGACATGTACAGGGTACCCTGACTGAAAACAATGACATAAATATTGTGATATTTTAATAAATAACCCCTGCGTATAATTGGAATATAAATTGTATTAATCTACATTTGTGAAGTTTATCATTTTTAGTTAATCATAGAGGTGCCTCGAAATTTGGCCAAAGCCCAAACACACGTTTGAATGAGTCAAAAGTAAACATTTAAAAGGTTTCTTTATCTTTATAGTACACCGTAGAATAGCAAACAGGAAACTGTAGGCAGAGAGACAGGGAGATAACATGCAGCAAGGGTCTCAATGCAGACAGATTCAAACCAACATCTAAGCCGCTGTGATGCCCCAAAGTCAATATTTACCGGAACTGTCTCACTCACGTTCTTATACATACGCACACACAGAGACGCAGAGACCTTAGATAGACTGGTGACAGACTTAAAATGCATTCAGTGCAACAGTGCATTTGAAAATGTTGTTTCGTCTGCTGCTATTCTCGACCTATCCATCATAATGTAGAAACAAGTAAATTGACTGAAAATATTGACATTGAGTACAGCAGCTCTCACCAGACATTAGTTAGCGAACCAGCACACACGCACAACAATCTTTCAAGCTGCACCAATCAATATGTTTGTATTAACAACTGGTCAAATGACTTCATGTAATTTGAAAGAAATATCACCCAAGTGTGCAGTTCCCCTCAGCGCTGCAAGGCTTTTCGGCTCATTGTTTTGGTTTAACACGCAATTTAGCTGTTTTTTTTTATTCTCTCTCGCGACTCTCATCAGCGTGCAGCGGCAAGCAAGCGGCTGTTTTTAGTGGAAAAAGCTCTGATGAACTCACTGTGCACTACCTGCCCTCCCAACTGCAGACAGAACAAGTTAGCAACAAGCTGATCAACTTAGTGGAGCATTTATCAGCTGAAGATCCAGATATTTCCCTCAGGAGTTTATAGAGGCGAGACTAGAGCTAAAAGTAGACCGAAGACATTCGTCGGAAGGCTAGAAACACGACTCTAAATGAATGGTAATGTTGCTCAGTGTCTGTTGGATGTGTAAATAAGGAACTATTTGCCATATACACTTTATAAGGTTGATACAATGTCAGTATGAACAGGAAGCCGATCCAGGCACCAAGAAAATATTAAAAAGCCTTTTTAGTGTCAACATTTTGACAAAATGTTTGTTAAATGCCCCGACGAAGACCTACATCGGTCAACACATGTTGGCTCTTTAATGATTTAGCCACTGTAATAAAGGCTTTTGAATATTTACTTCTTCGTTGGTCTTACATTTTTGGAAGTGCCTGGATTAACTTCCTGTTCATCCTGATTTTTTTACCCTGTTTTCTAACAGCACCCGACACGTTTTGATCGAAGGTTGTACACAGAGCAACCAGTCATGTCTTCTCTGATCAAATTACATTGTTGTATTCACAGCTTGTTCCACTGCCCCCAAGTGGCCAGAAATAATTCAATACTGCTTTAAAAACCTCAGTGATAAACCGGACCTTAATACAATAATAATGATAGACAGGCCAACAATTGTTTAGTAAATCAAAAACAACTCATGAGTCACCCTTGACTTGAGTGTAATGTGATGAATAAAATCTAAGGTTACTGGCATTATCCAAGCAAGTTCTCTCTTTTCTATTTTATTTGTGTGCGTGTGTGTGTGTGTGTGTGTGTGTGTGTGTGTGTGTGTGTGTGTGTGTGTGTCTGCAGGAACAAAATCATCAGTATGCATTGTACACACTGTACAATTTCAACTTTAATACATTTTGGAGTAATAATTAACATTATCATTTAATGTTTAATAGTAATATGTGTTATGCTCGTACTTGACCTAAACCTGCAGGGAATTGTTTCCTATCTTCATTTTTGAAGCCATGGTTTGTAATATTGGTGCAGTGGACTGCATTCAATTTTACCGACATTAAAAACACTGTGTTCACCCCTTTTACTCTTAACAGTTAGTTTTCAAACTCTATCTCAGTCAAGATATTTTTTTAGGCTGTTTACCAAAAGAAATCGTGTCTGATTTCATCCCCTGTTGGCTTACTTTGTCGTATATTTCTACGGTTTACCTCACGATCAGCGTGACGAATGGTAAAATAGCTTCCGCGGTGACAACTTTCCAGAGTTTTAAATCCTGTCTGTGCGTATCACAAACCGTTGTGCAATGTTTTGGTGTATTGTGAGTTTTGTTTGTTTGTCGTGTTGAAGATTTCCACCAATCCATGTTTCAAAAAACCAGAGCAGTGTGAAATAGAAGTGTAAAATTTTCATAAATATCCACTTGGGGATGACAGAAGTCATTTTAGTTCAGACGGTTTAGGAGCCATGGCTCATCCCGTGGAGCTGCTGTTTGCATGAATGCGGGCATAAAAAAAAGGCGCCTGTGTGTGTTTGTTTTTACTGAATGAGAGTCGGTTGGTACGTGCACGTGCCAGTCCTCCAGCCGTGGAATGACTCAGATCTGCTCTCAAGACTGCGTACCTCTCTCCAACGGGGGACTCGTAAAAGAAAGCCCTACATGAAATCCATTATGCTTAATTCCCCAAATCCATAATACCCTCAGAGGTCTTAATCTCCATCCCATTCTTATATAAATTAGCTTCCTCGTCTCTGGCAGACAGAGCTCAGACCTCTCTGCTCTGAGTTGGGGAGGATCACTGCGACTACAAGGAACAGCCATGATCGTTTCTTCGGCTGCAGCACTTTGAAGGAACAGTTTGACATTTTGGGGAACGGGCTTATTCGCTTTCTGGTGGAAAGTTAGATGAGAAGATTGATACCACTCGTTGAATGTAAGGTTTGCTTAGCTTAGCACAAAGACTGGAAATGGGGAATCAGCTAGCTTGGCTTTGTCCAACGTTAACACAAATATCTAGCAAACTGGCAGCATAAAAGTATGCCGAATTAGCTATTAGCAATTCTACAATGCACTGACATCTATCACTGGATAACTTGGATACTGAAGAAATCTTAAAAACATCATCAGGATCTTAAAGCGGATGTCAGAGATAATGATATCCCCGGGAAGTCAAAGTCAAAGTGAATCTAAGAATGTGTGCGTCTTGTCTGTGTGTCAAGATTTGACTGAGTTATGATTGGGTGCTATTTGTGACACAAATTGCAGCAATCAGGCTGCAGCTCCAACTGTTGATTATTTTGATAAGTGGGCCAAACGATCTAACTTCCTGTTTTTTTTCTAGAATACCGGCATGCACCTGTCCCTTTCACCTTCTCCACCTCTAGCCTCACATCTCTCCCTCGCCCATCTGGGGAGGCATTCCTCACAGTTTGAACCTTTGGTGTGGCAAACGATTAAACGTAAAATATATTACAAGTTATTTAGTTCGTTTAGAGGTCCCGTGGTTGGACAGAACCGGGCTAGCTGCTTCCCCATTGTTTCCAGTCTTTGTGCAAAGCTAAGCTTCATATCCACCGCACAGATATGAAAATGTTATCATCTTCTCATCTCAACTCTCTGCCAAACATATTAACCGAAATGTCTAACTTTTGCTTTTATAACAGAGTGGTGCCGACATCTGACGGGTGCCTCTGTCCACCAGGAAACACAATGTTATATTTGAGGGCACGCTCAGCGAGGGAGAGAAAGCAACGCTTCTTTTTGTGTCAGGCTCAGATGTTTTTTTGGCCTCCAGTTTTCTTTTTGTTTGGGGCATCTGTCAGTGGCTGTTTTCTCGAAAGTGGTTCTGGGACGAGGATGAGTGAAGCATCCCAGTGTGTGTGTGTGTGTGTGTGTGTGTGTGTGTGTGTGTGTGTGTGTGTGTGTGTGTGTGTGTGTGTGTGTGTGTGTGTGTGTGTGTGTGTGTGAGTGTGCGTGATGCTGGATAACCGGGGGCGATGCACCACAGTTTCGAACCAGGAAATAAAAACAACATTCCAAAGAGAATAATGCAGCAGGAGGAGGAACCTAGTTCTACCGAGGTCCCCTGGCATTGCTCGCTAGCTAGCGTGTGTGTTTGTGTGTGTTTGTGTGTCTATGGTGTCTCTACCAGCTTTTGTGCATCTCTGTGTGTGCTGGTTATGTACACATGCTTTTCCTCCAGCGCAAGAATGAATCACACACACACACACACACACACACACACACACACACACACACACACACACACACACACACACACACACACACACACACAGACACAGACACACGATCACATAATTAGTGCTGGGTTCCCACAGCGGCATATTCCAAAGATTATTCTCCACATTTCCAAAGAACACAATGTTTTGCTTCTCTCTTGCGCAACATTAATCAGGGGGAAAGACTTTTACTGTTTTTCAGCACTTTTTTTTACCCCCCTTTCTCCCTCTTTATGTATTCTCCCTTACTCTATTACCCCTCCCTCTCCTCTTAATTGCTCCTACTTTCAAATACCTCCCTCTGTAATTACCCCCCCCCCCTATCTCCCTCCCCCTCTTTTTATTATTTCTGCCTCCCTCGCCGTCTTTCCTTCGTTACTTCTTATTTAATCTCACTTCGTCTTTATATGCCCCCCTCCTCACTCCATCCCCTTTTCCTTTCTCTCTCCTCTGTCTGTCTCTGTTAAATGGGAGCAGTGACCCCATTACGGAGCGCTAGTGCTGCGGAGCGGAGGAGGAAGAGGAGGAGAAGGAAGGAGGAGCAGGAGGAGGAGAGGATGGGAGGATGGATTGCGTTCTGTGTGTTTGAATGGGATGATTAATGAGCATCGCCTACAGTGAGTGTTATCCCTGCTCCGGACCAGCAGGGACACCACTGGGTCACCTCTGGTCACACACACACACACACACACACACACACACACACACACACACGCTGCTCAGATACGCACCGACACAGTGCACACAAAGGGTTTTAAGCTCTGCAAACACACTGTGAAGCATACATACACACACACACACACCTCACACACCCGTCACTGCTGACATTATCATTAACAATGGTGGGACAAAGGGATCGGAGGCTACAATAGCAAACACAACCCGGCGACTGGAAGTGTTCACAGTTCATGAGCTGAGTGTTACGCGACCCACTGCTGCTGCTGCTGCCGCTTCCAAATTTCCTCCTCAGGCAACTCTTTCCTGCCAATTCACTTGCAAATATGTGACTGATGAATTAATTTGATGACTTGATTGAATCCTGAATATTAAAATCTTGATATTGAATGTCCTCTCTGTCAGTATCTTAATGACCAGGCATAGTGCTGCAACAAACTATAATTTTCAGTATTGATGAACCTGTTAATTATTTTTCGATTAAAAGAGTCATTACTTAGTCCAGTGGTCCTGTCATGACCCTCTTTGGAGGCTAAAATCCAATTCCAGGGTGCTAATTTGAGAATTAAGCATTCATATTGTGGTGTTAAAAACCTGAACGTTAAACATGATTTTTATTGAAATATCAACATGAACTGCATGTTTCCTTTCAGTCTTTACATAATTTTTGGTTGCACTATTTACAAATGTTAAAGTGTGCCCCACACTATGTGTGCCCCATTGGCTATGGCTAATTGCGCTGCTCTGCACTCTTAAGGCGGTTACAACTGTTGGCGCCGTCCAGACCCACGCCGTTGTCGCGGAAATATAACGTCCATCCTCCAGTTCCCCCTCAGATAAACACTGTTAGCTCTGTCAACACAACTTCACGGCTGTTGGCACTGTGCTGTTAGCATTGTTAGCTGCTAGCCGCTGGCTCAGCTGTCGCCATGTTGAGAGCCGCGTGGAGGCAATCCCTAAATCATAGATATGCTCTGAATTTGGAATTTAAACTTGATGCAGCTTTTATAAAGCTTCTCACCGTATTTTCACTGAATTGGCATAACTGAGTTGTGATGTCTCTAGAGCTGAAAGTCAATCCATAGAAACTTAATTGGCAACAACTTATGATAATTGGTTAATCTTTTGTCATTGATGGACTAACTTTTCTTTTCTTAAAATCGATCGAACGAACTGTCACGATTAAAATTCATAAGCGGGCCTAAATGGCGGTTTAATTTTCTTTATGTGTTGTTGTCACAGGACAGTTTCTTTGGTCTCATACTGTGTGCTGCCTCAAAGGTCTCTCCTGTTACATGATGAGCCTCACCTGTTTGTTTTATTTTCTCACTATAGAATCTTTCCATCTTGTACTTTACGTGTTGTTTTGCTGTCTGAAGACACTTGCTAACCTGAATACTGATTGCTTTGCTGGCGTGGAAGCACGCTGTTGGTTTATCGACGTGACAGAAGAGATTCATCCATTCAGATCCACTTTAGGTCTTGTGTAGGTTTCAGAACCACTAGTTTAGTCTATAAAAAAAAATCACAAAATATTGTTCCAATTTTCCAATCATATACAACCAAGAAATTCTGAAAATACTTCAGAAGCTGAAACCAACAATTATTTTTGCCTTTTTTTACCTTTAATGACTAAAACGATTATCAAAATTGTTAACTATTAATTTTCTGTAGATTAACTAGTTATTTAATCAGCTTGTTTCAGCACTGCTAAGCACTTGAAAATATAATTATATACATAAAATGATATGTCTTGATTACAGTGTTGACGCCGTGGGTGTTTCTGGAAGGTGTAAAACCTCTGTTTGAGAATGCTATTTGGAGTCTGCTGTGTTTGGCCTCATTTTTATTTTCCTCTTTCATTCCGTCACTCCACAGGACACTCTTCTTCTGCCTCTTCCCCACTGTTTCCGCCTCTATAGAAACAGCTCGCGTATACTTCAGCCACATGTGGACAGTTGATGGCAAAATGAATTCCACTCATTCCCACGATGATGAGAGACGATGGGAGACCGGGTTACTGCTGATGTTGACTGCAGCAGTTGAAGATGCAGCGGTAAATCATTTCAAAATGTATTAAGACACCCAGATCGGAACCAAATGCTGCACCGGCCGCTATTTTGCATTTTTTCAAGCTCGACAAAACTTTTTATGACAGTGAATTTGCAATTCTAAGTGAGATTACCCTGCGACTTCGAAAGAGGTTATACGGCTGCAGACACCCAATTGTTGAATCTAATAAATTCACCGCAAACTACCCAAAAACCGGCACAGCTGAGCAGACTCAGCAGAGCAGAATGTGCTGCCCTGTTCAACTCAGACCAACCCAGGAGGGATTTTTTAAATGTTGCGATGTAAATGCAGCAGTGGCACGTTCACAGCTCTGCCGAGTCTGTGACTTCCCTTATTTAAATAATGGGCTGGTTATAAAACAACACACACACACACAGTTCTAATGTGAGAGTTGGTACTTTCAGAAGCTTCTATTGCTCTGCTTCCAAGATCTCCCAGTTTTACCTGTTCAACCTCTATTTCTCTTCACTCGATTATTGCTGCATCACACCTGACTGCCCTCCAGCTCTCTTTCTCCTTCTCTCATTCCAGCCTCATAGAAACACTGAACCGTACCCTCTCTTTCGCCCTCCTTCCAGCTGCCTCCCTCTCGTTTAAAGGAGCGCACTTCAAGCCATACTCTTTCGCCTCAAGATCAAACAGTGTATCAAAAAAAAGAAACGCCAAATTGGACACCGGGCAGCTGTTTACACTTGATCTTGTGGGGTGAACTCAGTCCAACCGCACCTGGGTGCTAACTTTCATTTTCTTTGTCTGCCCGGGAAAATCCACTTAGCTGCGCAACTTCTGGTTTCCTTCAGTGTCCTCGGCTCAGTTTCCAGAAAGCATCTTAGTATTGAATTTCATCTCTCGCTCCGCGGTCTGAACGTTTTTACACACAGAAGTGCAGCCAATATTCAGTTTGAAATGATGTGATGTTTCCCTTTGAGCGCCAATTTCAGTTCTGTTTTGGGATAACTCCATACAGTTTTTACCTGTTGATAATGAGTCACCTTTCATAGGCTGACTCATTAGAAAGTTCAACCAACATATATACAGTATATGATAATAATAAGATAATAATATATATGCTATATATACATCTTGGTGATATTAAGCAACTGTCTCATAAGCTGCCCGTGCAATAGCTCAGTATAGAAACAGGTTTGAGACAAGCTTGTTAGGTAAAACTACACATTTAATCGTGGTCAGAAATAGTCACAACCAGGCAGGCAGACCAAAACAGATGGGACCAGTGGGACCAGGTGTGCAGGTATGCGGGGGAGGTCAGGTGATGAGGAATGGTGTGAAAGAGGTTACTGCAGAGCAGGAGGGAGAGTAGTCTGGATCTGAAATGATAGGAGAGTTAGTATGTGGCTGGGAAAACAGAGCAGACAACAGAATGTGTGACTAGAAGGCTGATCTTGTGACAACAAATCCCGACCTGTCAAAGGTGCAACATTTGAACAACGTTAATTAGCGGCTAACACATCTAACGTTACATGAAGGAAAGAGTGGGACCTTGTATCGCCCCTGGGGGAATTTGCTTTGATCAAAGAGCATGAAAGAATTTTCAAAAGAAATTCGACAACCACCCATGAGTCATGACAGCACATAATATAACATTAAACGTCATAAAAAACATAAAAAACTAAAATAACCGATGTGGCGTTTGCTCAAGGCTGAGGTAACCTTAACCGCTGAAAGCATCGACCTGTCTTAATGTGTTCTTTCAGAAGCCTTTCAAAGTCAAATGTAATCTTTTTTCCCATGTTCTGTACATAACCCCTTCTTTCTCTAATGCTTTAGGTCTTTGAAGTCCCTGAATGCTAGGGTTATAATTTATATAAATCCAGCGGAAGCCGCTCTGAGGCCGACAAAGCTTGTTGGGTTTTGATTCAGCGTCAAACGCCTGTGGCTTGGAGTCGTAAACAGTGATGTATTACAGAGTTGGGGAAGGTTTTAAAGAAATGAACTTTGATCTGATGGAAGCTTAACCAATATTTGAAAGACTCTTATTAATAATAAGGCAAATTTGCAGTAAAGACATGTATTTGCTATCAATATCTGTGTCTCGTAAAAAAACACGCTTGAGTAATGTAATATTGAGACATCCACCTCATACACTACACACTAACTTATCTTTGTAGTAAAGCACATCCTGGGTTGTTATAAAATTCTGAATCATCCAAAGACCTTTGCAAGGTTTTTTTTTACATTCTAATTGTTGCCTCCACCAACATGATGAAACAGCCTTGGGTAAAGAAACAACCGTTCATTTTGGCGGTAATCCAAATCAAATATTTCCACAATAAAAATGTTTTTCTTCTGTAAAAACTAAGACCATTAGAGATGAGACTTGAATGCTAAGATGATGATTGCAGGATGAGTAGACAATTTAAGTCTACAAATCCACTGTGCCCCACTTGTTTTCAGCTGTTTTCAGATCAGCCGTGTGGTTTTAGGGACGGCAGTGTTGGTCCTCCACTCTGGTCCATGTGCTGATTACTCAACAACTATTGGATGAATCGCTTTAAAATGTTGCAACGATATTCATGATCCCCCGGAGGTTAGAGCCTACCGACCCATGATACATCTAAACTAATGCTAGCATTTAGAGGCAAAGCACCGCTTTACTAACAGAGCTGCTGGAGTGGCATGAAATCCTGGATGATATTCATAAATGCATCTGTTGAACTGCCTCTCATGCCACACTGGCGAGGCTAGAAGCGGTCATTTTAAAATGCTCCTTTGTAGCAGTGATACTTTCGAGGCAGGCGATACATGTTGAAGTCTCAGTCTCCCTGCTCTCATAAGCGTTGCATGGCAGTTTGAACTGTAGTTGAGGTTGATGCAGGCAGCAGGCGGAGAGGCCGTTTTGGAGCTGTGGCTCGGAGGTGGAAGGAGATGAGGGGTCGGCCCCTGAACCTCTTTAACCCTCTTGTTTGCTTTGTTATATTCCCTAAGTCAGTGTTAACAGTTAGGAGTCTGGTAAGATCAAACACCATGAGCTGTGGGAACAGCACCTATAAAAAGTGTCTGTTTATACTACAGCAAAAATGTCTGTTTGTATTATATCTTACAAGTCGGCGTGGCTCCCAAAAGGCAGCGAGAAGTCTGTCCCTCGACTGCACTCTGCATCGCTAAAGAGAACAAGCACCATTATAACTGTAAATATTATATTATCATACCTTTCAGAATATTATGCGTTCATGATTTATTGAAGGCGAGAGCTGCTTGCAGCTTATGTTCGGCTGATCCTCACTACAGTGCGTAGTAGAAATTCATAAATATAAATATTTGGAACCAAATAAAATACATTTAGATAATATATTTCTATATTACTTGTCTTATTATAAAACTATTAACAACGGTGTAGCAGGAATTCATAAAAGAAATTGACTTAAAAGCGCTGGTATTTCTCTTCCCTACTAACGGGTTGTTTTTAACCCTTCAACATTTAGTTTTCCACTTTTGTTTCATTTTCTGTAGCTTCAAGGTTGTTAAAACCATAGTATGCTACTAACAATATTACGTTTGAAGCAGGCAGGTGAACCCAAATGCAGACAAGACAGGCAGACTGGTGCAGTTCAATGATTTATTACATAAAAGGCTTGCAGGCAATCAGGTCAAAGGCAGGCAGGCGCAGCAGGCAGGTTACAGGTGAACAAAACTCCACAAACTGATAAAGGACAACGGGAGCGCGGAGACTAAATACACAAGGAAAGGAGGGAGATAACGAGGGACAGGTGACAGCAGGGCGGGGCAGACAATCACACAGGCGGGACGCAAAGAAAGGCAGGAAGTAAAACAATTCAAGACGAGAGGACGTTAAAAACAGGAAACAAACCATCGGACCATGATTATATACAGTATTTTGTATCAGGTTGTTCCAAATCCTCAATATTTTCAAATTCAAGAGTTATCCATATGGCTCTTTTATTTAGCCAATCAATCATTTTGCGCTGCAGCCCACTATGTTTGGTATCTTTCGAAACTTTGGGAACCCCCCCACCTGCTTTCAAATTAACTATGGAGCAGTATTTTTTATATTATTTTAATTTGAGCAGTATTCTTTGATTCATTTCATTTGCACAGTATATATATGGCATAGTCATATCCCTGCATAAGGAGTTATTGTTGTTGTTTTTTATCTTGTTCTCTATGCCTTTATGGTTTTAAGTGCCATCTAAATAAAATGTGCGGTTATTATTACAATTGCAAAGTGCCTCACTGCCTGCAGGATGGTTCAGGATGAGCTTGTTTATAACTTAACAGCCTCTCAGGAGTTCCCACCCCTGCATTACCACCTCTAATTTAATAGCACTAGGATTTCCTCCATCCTGCGCCTTCATGAAATATTAGGTATTTTAATGACGGTCAGACACATAAATACATACACACGTGCACAAACACGCACAATCCCCCTCTCACACACACACACACAAACACAACTGTACGTACACTTTTAATGACAGCCAAGCGCTAGCATTCATTTTAATATTCATGCCTTTTACGCAACCTTTACGTAACTGTGGGACATGTGTACACTTTTCAACGTGCGTGTGCATGCTCCATGCACGTGTGTGTGCACGCATGGGTGTGTGTGTGTGTGTGTGTGTAGTTTAGGTCTTTTCTCTGTAGTTTTCCTCATTATAAGAAAGCTCTTTAATGTTTGTCTCCCAGTGGAGAGGGGAAGGGAGTGTGAAACTGTTATTGCAGAGAGAGTGAGGGAAAAATCTACGGGAGACGGCAAAAGACAGACACTCCTGCTCATGCGGTATGATCTCTCAGATGATGACACCCATGTTTGCCTCTCGCCAGCATCTGAACGGGCACCTACGCTCATGGGGCTCGTCTGCCTGTCTGTGTGACCTCAGCAATGTAGTTGACGATGACGGGGGAAGAATGATTGTGGTGTTTTACTTAAGAGGATAATATGGATCAGAGGGGGAAGGAGAGGTAGAGGAGGTGTGGGGGGGGGAGGGGGGGGGGGGGAAGTGGTATGAGATAAGACGTAGATGTGTGGATGAGGGGAGAGAGGAGGGGGCAAATAGCTACAAGACGGTGAATAAAGGAGGCTCAGGAGGGATGATGGCAGGCGAGGAAGAGGCAAAGTCTGCTCCCATCAATCTCTGACTGTACATAACAGTGACTGCAGAGCCCTCAGGTTTGTGTGTGTGTGTGTGTGTGTGTGTGTGTGTGTGTGTGTGTGTGTGTGTGTGTGTGCAGGGCGTTGTATATGTGTGTTTGTGTATGTGTGTGTCTGGGCATGCTCTGTTGGCCACTGATAACCCCATAGCAGAACTGTCACAGTCACGCTTTCACTCATAGCAGGGTGGGCATGCGTGTGTGTGTGTGTGTGTGTGTGTGTGTGTGTGTGTGTGTGTGTGTGTGTGTGTGTGTGTGTGTGTGTGTGTGTGTGTGTGTGTGTATGTGTCTGCATGTATGTGAGTATCTGAGTGTGTGTGTGTGCCCATCTGCCTCTCTCTGTCTGCCTGCCTTAGCGTCAGTTTGTTACTATATTCCCTGATACCTCTCCGGTATCAGAGGCCATGATTTAAAACGCCTCAGTGGTGACGTAGGGAGTCCACAGATCGGGGAAGAAACCATATCGCGCAGCTAACAGGAGCCTCGTGCCCATTACTCCTTTACAATAGCAGAGCAGCCAGCTGGAGTGCCAGGAGGCGTCTTGGTGGGCTGTCGCTGGACCAAAACAGAAAAGAGAAGTTGGTAGTCGCTTCACTACTCGCTCAGAGCTGCTAAAAGTGGGTCCCAAACCTGGGCGGTGATTTCACCTGCTAGACGATGACAGGGACCAGATAACAGAGACATAGCTCCTCTTATTTTCAGACAGGAAGCATTCTCCACTGTGTTTCTGATGAGTTTGATAAATCTAACACTAAGCGATTTTTAGTTTTTTTTTAATCGCTACCAGCTGTCAGAAGTCCAATCATTTTTCTCTTTCCAGCCTGAGGGCAGAATAGACAGTTTGTAATTTTACACACACACAAATATTAATAGCAATACATATTGTATAGTTTTCTGTCTGCCATTTCAACTGATGATTAATGATTATTATTGTGTTTTGATGATATGATGGCATCAAAGTTATCATTCTATAAGTCAATCAATTCTGAGCAACCTGTAGTTTAAAACAAAAATTGTCATTGTCTTTTGATCTAATGTAGTGCATACAAGTGGGACAAAGGTTTTTAGTGAAGCCAACTTGACGTTTTGAGGAGAACATTAAATCACACACAACTACAATAAAAGTCAAGGATGACACAAGAAATTGTGGACTTATTTATTTATTTACAATTTCAACCTCATGTTGGCATGAGAGGCAAAGTCAGATAATCACCAAGTCAGTTCAATCAGGAGAGACAAGTCAGATAAAAAAAGAGAATTGTTTACTACGAACAGATGACATGTGATGATAAAGTCTTCACAGAGTCTTTGGTGTTGGACTCTAAAGGGAGATTTGTGGTCGAGGGGCGTGTGCCCTGAGCAGCAGCAAGATAAATCCCCCCGTGGAGTCCAGACACTGGTGGTGGCGGCTGATTAGGCTGATAGAATGAGTTGATGAGCTAATGAATCTGCGAAGACTGGGCGGTGATGGGGAGGTGGAGGGGTGCGTAACAGCAGCATAAAGGTACTGAAGGTAGAGAGACAATCATATTTAAAAAGAAATAGCTGTGCTTATTGGATAGAGGAGACCGGCTGATCTAAACTACGGGCTTAGGAATGCAAGAGTCTAGTCTTCCTGACTGAACTTATGCTCGAGCTTCATTGAGGCTCATCCTCTGGGGATCATGGATGTCCGTACATCATTTCATGGTGATCCATCCGATCAAAGTGGTGGAGCAATCAACATTGACATCCTCAGAGCCACAACTCTAGCGTGGCTTGTGAATACATGTACCCTCCTGTTTTCTTGCAATCTTGTGGGCCTGTAATTCACTTGACAAACTCGGAGATTTCATGAAGAGTGAACAACAATAAACTTTGTAAAAAAAAACATCCCAATATCAGCAGTCAGTTTACTCTGCCGAGCCGAACAAACCGCCCGTGTGACTTTCAGTCAGTTCTGGATGTACTGTATCAGCTTGTAGTATCGATCCTCTTCATTTCGGCGGCGTATTGATTAACTGCGCTGCTGCACTCATTTTTCATTTGGTTAGATGTGATCAGGGCACTTTCTACAATAGCAACATGCAGGGTAAAGTTCTTACCCATGCTAGTGGCATGACTCCAGGGATCGGCCAGTCCCCCATTTTGAACTAAAGTAACTCAACAACTGGATTGATAATCATTTTATTTCCAATTATTTGATAATTGGCTAATCCTAGCATTCTAATACACTGAACTAAGCCAAACATTACACCTGCAGAACATCAGCGTGTTAGCATTGTCATTGTGAGCATGTTCGCATGCTGTTGTTAGCATTCATCTCAAAGCACAGCCTCACAGAGCCGCTAGCATGGCTCTGGGCTCTCAGTTTTATCGTATTATCTGTTGGGACATTTTGGGTTTAATGCAGTGGGTTTGCCATTGGTCTGTGGCCCCCATCACATTGAATTACCTCACGTCTTTCTCTGTCTTCGCTGCAGCAAAACACAACTGTCCTCCAGGGTTTCTGTCTGTGTGTATCTTCTTCTGTGTGTCATGTCATTGGATATATACGATAGCTGAATGAGATGCCTCCTGTCGTGCCTGTTTGAAATTCATGTTAATTCTTCTTCTGTCAAAGTAAAGTGGACATCATTAGAAATCGAGTGGATGTAAGTTGGCTTTAAGCGGTTTCCTCTGCAAACAGCTAATAAATGGAGCTAATGATGGGGATCATTTGGATAACTTCAAGTAACAAAACACGTGGTCGCCCGAAGATATCACATTTTAGTTCGGTTGCAGACTCTGTTCCTTTGTCTTTAGTCGGAGGATATTATATATTCATTTATATCTTTAATATCTTCTCTCCCAGGCATGATGCTCATGTCTTGAGAAAAAAACAAGGTCTTCAGTCCTCACATGGCAAAACACAGATTGAGCTTTCAGAGCTACCTATGAATGTCATCTGTGATTTCAAGTAGAAGACAAAAGCTGGTAGAGAATGGAAGAGTTTCCATACTACAAAAGTAATTGGTTTTTTTGTATCATGAAATAGTCTTTTCTTATTTTAAGTACTTACTCATCAACCAAATGTATCGATACAAAGGCGGCATAATGAAGCATTTTGTCAGCTTGAGAAATCCTTTTAATGCGCTGTCAGGTTTAGAATAAAAATATAATTATGGTTTTGACAACACACAAAGGGAACAAAGCTGGAGAATGAGACTGCTTGCTGAGATTCACACTTTGCTTAAATTCTCTGTTTTCTATTACCTTTCGGATTAGTCTGTGATTGTTTTTGTTTTTTTGTTTAAATTACTTCCAGGGTGCTGAAGAAACTCTACATGCTTCACAGTCCAGAACAACAGGATTTGAGATATGTTCATGAAAGCTGTTTTAACACTCCAGTTCATTTTCCTCGAGGACCAGCAGCGAACATGGATCATAAGAGCTTCTAATGAGTCTCTTTTTGTAGGCTAAATGTGTTTTTTTTGTGTTTTAATGAATTTAGGGAAAATGTTTATCAGATTTATTTGTCTTTTCAGTATCAATATGATCTCATTTAGTGTTCTTCTGAGGCTTCAGCCCTCAGTGTGTTTCCTGCTTTTCGTGGGATTACACTGCTTTTCTCATGTTTTACAAATCATGTTCATTTCCTGTGTTCACAGGCCAGTCGACAAAGCATCCTCATGTTTGCAACAGTCCACTGATTACCAAGCGGCCCGACAGCCCCGGTGGCGGCAGCACAGCCGGACGAGTCAGTCGTGCTGCTCTGCTTCTGGTCTGAGCTCTGCGGGGCTGATTGTCGGGGAACGGCGAGAAATTTTTCAGCCGAGATGGCTGCCAACTTACAAATAGCTCCCTGTAGTCCAAAACTGATGGAAGGTCAATTTGGTGGATCAGAAGGGCCCAACAGGAGCACACCTGTGCCCCGATAATTTTGTGGGTTTGAATCTATTTCCTGACCTTTGCTGCAGTTTATCCTCTCTCCAACTCTATCTTCACTGCCTCAGCTCACACAACTGTGCCTCTGTCTGTTGCACACCACATGTAATGAAACAGAAAGAATACAGAATAGCTAGAATCAGAAAAATAGGATCGTAAATTGTTTTGTGTTTTCACCTACTGTACTGTAAAGCACAACTTGTCAAGGCTTCTTCTTCTTCTTCTTGGTCTCTACAATTTTCAATGTCAAAGGCTCCCAAAAATATACTTCAGTCCTTTTGTCAGTTTTAAGTGACGTGATTGGAAGGAAGGTGTATTTTGGAGAGCGTAGGAAGCCGGGAGTCAGGAGTCAGAACTAACAGAGAGTAAAATGTTTTTCGAAGTCCCATTTCTATCTCAGCTGCACAGTTTGTAATTCTTCTTCCGCTTCATCTTTTTATATGAGAGCTGGTATACTGTATCAATATCGTATTGACAGCAGGACCTGAGACCAGATATGTGTGTGATTTTGGTTATGTAAGTGATGTAGCTTAAATCGTGTCTTGTCTTGGGCTTCAAAGCTACAGTATCACTAAATGATGCAATTTTTTGTCCTTACTAGTCCGATTTAGCCATTTAACACTTCCTTACTGCCAACTCGTCAAATACGGTTGCTTTGTCAGTTGTCCTTCGCCTCAAACTATGACGCTCTCTGTAATTCTTTCAGTTTTGGATGTGTCAGGGACGGCGTGTCGCTTATTGTTTTTACATGTCTTTTCAAAATATATCTCCGTGTTCACATGAAATGAGCAGTTTCCACTCGTCACATGCATGCAGTCTCTTTTCAAAATAAACTTCCAGCGTAGGTTTAAAACTGCTTGGTTAAGTGTCTGCAACAAGTCAGTCTACTTGGTTGGGCGTAAAGTACGTAAAATAAGGTAAAATAAGTCAATGATGACTTGTTTTTCGCACAGGACACAAACAGCAGTCTCCTGGGTGAAAGTGATTTGTTCTATGCAGACTTTCTCGCTCTTTATACCATTGCTCTGGCTCTCTAATAATAGTCTGACTCACCAGATGTAGCCGAGGATTATAACTTTGCCTTGGGTCTCACCTGGCTGTCCTCCCTTTTCAGCTATCTGCAAGAGCTGCATCCGGTAATTAGCGCCGACCAAGACGATTGCAATTGGTTTAAAGAAATATCAACAAGCAAGAGCTTTTTTTTTTTTTCACGTATACCAGAATGATTATATATGAAGCCAGACCTTTCTTTAGCGCTGACACACCGCTATGGAGATAGGTCTGGCTGTGCGAGCAGAGATAGTCTAATAATGATGCCGATGGGTTTACATTGGAGTTCCAGTTGTTGGTATCAGCTGCAGAGGGCCGCTGACCACGTGTTGGTATTTGACGAGTTAGGAGTGACGACGGTATTGTATGGACTTGGTAAATGATAAATGGACTTGTATTTGCATATTGCCTTTCACCCATTCACACATTCACACACTGATGGCAGAGGCTATACCATGCAAGGTGCCACCTGCCCATCAGGACCCAAAACTAATTCATCCACACACATTCATATATCCATGACACAGCCTTCGGGAGCAACGTGGGATTCAGTATCTTGCCCATGGACACTTACACCCCTGTCTACATATAGACATATATAGACATTTATAAAGGCCCTTCCGCTGTTCAACATGACAGAAGTAATTAAGGAGTAATATCCAAGTGTCCACATACTTTTGACCCAATGTATATATCATGTAGCTTAAATTATTCATTTCCCTAGTCTTAAAGGCTACAGTAATCAAACTGGATTACACTTGATGCACAGGGATAACAGCACTCCGGCTACCGACACCTCAGCCACACGGGACTGATTTATCGTTAGCGTTGTACGTGATCAAACCCTGTCAAATTCTATTACCCACAGGAATTGTGTTTACATTATTCTATGTACTCCATAGAGTGACAGTGAGCTGCACAATCACTTACAGCACTGGAATTACATCCAAGTAATTTCTATTTCACCTTGTCTCATTACTGAACAGGAGCCGTGGTCACGTTCTTTTGCGCGCTTTGGCACAGAGCGGTGATCGCGGTGGGCACAGGGTTTTGCAGTGGGGATGGCTTTGCTAGATTTGTGTTAGTGAAAAGGAGAGGACTGCTGGGTCTTTTGATCTCAACCAACTCCTGAGGGAAATATCTGGCTCTTTAGCTGCTAAATGATCCACTATGTTCACCATGCTAGTCGCTAGCTGTTGTCTGTCTGCTGGTTTGGTGCTGAGCAGGTGGGGTACAGTGGATTTTTAGAGCTTTTGTCACTAAAAACATCTGCCGTCTGCGATCGAAGAAGATGCTATCAGCGAGGTGACAGTGATTCAAAACAGCAGAGTTGCAACCGGACAGATAAACGATGAGCTAAAACTCACTGTAAAGCTATAGAGCTGAGGAGAGCTGCAGATTCAGGTGACAATTCTCTCTTTCTCCTTCACATTGATACATCGTTTTTACATTATCATTTGACACATTGCTGTTATAAAAATATGAACTACAGCTGCTCAGAGAAATGTGTTAAAGAGCATTTAGCTTCATTGTTATCAGGGCTAAATTGACAAAAGCAGCACTGTCAGTGTTATTTAGTCATCCACATATTCAATAAGAGGACCTGAAAATCCTCCTTTTTGATTGATATAAGAACCTGTTCTGAACTTTTTGATGGTGCACTTAAACTTCCAAGAACAAAGTAGTTGCTGTTAATTTCCTCCTGTCTCTACTTCTTAGCGGTCTGATCTCAAGCACTTTTCTGCTTTTTGTCTCAGTCTATTTTCGGTGCACTCCCTACAGTGCGATACCTCCGTTTGAGCTGCAACCGCACAAACTGCTGCGTCCTAAATAAAACACACTTGAAACTGCCAACGTGTGTCAAGCAGACTGCAAGGTGGTTGTTTAGCTGGACAAGGACTTCCACCCACCTTATGTTATTTTCCCGTTGAAACAGTATTACTGCAGTGTCATGACAGGTCAGTGCCGGTGATGTCCCGCTCCGCACGGCAACAACTGAAGCGGCAGGCTCTGTGCCAACAGATGAATGTCAGCTAACCGTGGGGCGAGCAGTCAAGGATAAGGATATCTCTCTCTCTCTCCACGGTCACCTTTGGTTCATACAAATTTGTACGAGGAAAGTCCCCCCTTACCCTCTGCAGACTGGGGAGGAAAATGCTGTTATCTTCAGCTGCAGATTTGGCCCGGGGGGGTTGAGAGTCGACACCTGGGATGTTGTCTTCTCTTGTGCTTGAGCTCATGGTTTGTGTGGGTTGGTTATCTGATGACACCTCATAATCCTTCACACAAGTGCCCCTATATGGTGTCTTATACAATGCTTGACTTTGAGGCTTTACAGTGGATTACACTAAGAAATGGGGTTGGTAACCTTTCAGCACTTAATCTCAACAGTATGAGCTTTAAAGGGACTTTTTTTCTTTTTTCTTTTGGAGGACATGTTTTCCCAAAACCCTACACATCATTTAGAAAAGCTCTTTGTGGCCTGTAATGTATAAGTTAATAACCGCAAAACCCCATCCTCTTAACATTTTTATATATTTATTTTTTTATTCAAGTGTGACTTCTAATTTGGATGATAATAGAATTTGCTCCGATGGCAGTTATTATTTTTTTGTGCGAGTACATGTAGGTGTCAACTGTTCCCATTTGCATTTCCATTTTAGCAGTACGTCTCTAAAGGAGGTCACGAACGGCCAACTGCCAGGAATAGCACCACTCAATTGCTTAACTTTATTGCTATACTTTATTACCTGCAGTATATGACAAACAGTAATTTAGACTGAAGAAATAGCATTGTATTCTCCAGTATACGGTCAGTTCTAACAAAGAACCACGTTTTTTTAGTCCTGTGTTTGTTGCAACAATCTATTTTGAGTGCAGGGAAGAGAAGAAAAAGGCTGAACGCTGGTGGTTACAGCCGATTCCCAAGGCAGCCAGTGTTGTAGGTTGACTGCTCTGAGTTACTCTGGAGGTGTGTGTGTGTTTAAAAAAGTACTGAAAACATTCTGCTGCTGTGAAAATTCGCTTCAAAGGGGCATCGCGGTGTTGACTATCGTAAGATATGTCTTAAAGGAAACATTTTCTTCCTGTGATGGATTTTGGTAGAGGTGCATCCAAAGAAGACAGAAGAGGCAATATGTATGAAAATGAGCAGAGCAATGTTCCAAGAGCTCCAATAACCAACAGAGAGGGGATGTCGTTAAAATGCTACCCCCCTGAATATTATTGCTCTGTGACGCTTCACTCGTCGTCCCTCCGTGCAAGCCTCCCAGAATTAAAGAACAACAACAATGCAAACACACACAGACACATGCAGGTTACATGTTCAATACACATACACATTTGCAGTAACATGCATCACCAAGTAAACAGGAAGAAAAGAAGCATGCACGCTCACATGAATCCCGCCCTGACCAGAGATTAGCCAGATTTGCATGCAAATAAATGTGTGTTTCCATTGATTTTTCCGTCATGCAGATATTCCGAGTGGCTGTGGCTCAGTGGGTACAGCGAGTTTTGGTTTAACCACAAGGTTAGTAGTTCGAACCCCAGCTCCTACTCTTGAATTGTCCTTCAGCAAGTTAATTTTATTGGGGCGCCAGTAGCTCAGTGGGTAGAACGGGTCGCTCTTTAACCGGAAGGTTCTGGTCCTATAATGCTCAGGATGGGTTAAATACTAATTTCAAATGTCATGTATGTACCTGTGTGTATATGACGAAGTTTGAGCTTAAGGAGTTGGTTGATCGAGATAAACAGCTGCTGGTGTCAATTCTCCAGTTTAATGACTAAACCACTGCAGAAGAAGAGGGCACAACGTAAAAAGCGCCTTTGTTTTGTTTGTTTCTTGTATTAATTGAACCTTCGCTAAGCCCCGCCCCCTGCTGTTACTCTGTCAGGCTGTCAGAGCTACCATGAAACCCACACTGTTACCAAATGCACTTGATAAATAAATATGATCTCATGTTTTGAAATACAAACAAGTGATTTCAAACTCTCCAGTACAACTCTTACACAACGTTTAAGAATGACAAGCTCAAAGTCTAATCAGCCAGTATCCTCCTCCTCATCGCTCCACACAGATCTGATGCTTTTGTGTCTTCAGTGACAAGTGACATTTCATATTTGTCATGATTTATTCACTAACACTCTTTCTTTTGCTTTTATCCAAACTCAGCCCAGCGTAAAATATATTTTGCAAAATTTCATCCAGATTTCCTACTGAGGTCGTTTCATGCGCCAATTGAAATGCCGGATAAAAACAGGTGGATGAAAACTTACTTATTGTCCAATTATATCTTGGCAGCAGGTTTAGCAAACAGTCAATTGGTGGCAAAAAAAAAAAACCCACAAGAAGTCCTTTCATGCATCATGTCTTTCTGTCCTTTCCTGTCTCCTCTCCCCGAGCACTTCCCTCTGTCCCATTTCCCATCTCTGTCTCTCTCCCTCCACTTTCTGCCAACCAGGATGCTGACAATAGCTTCAATAAAGATGTATTGAAATATGCTGTGGCTGGATTCGGCTTCCCAAGACACACAATGGAAGGACCTGGTGCTGCAATTATTACTCTGGATTCCAGCACACTGCTCGGCAAACTCATTTTCCTTGTGTTCTTCCTCTTCCTCTATCTTCCTCTCACTCTGTCTATCTGTCGTTTCCCACCTGAGTTTCTCTTCCTCTCGGGGTTGGTATTTCTCTCTGCCTCTTCTTCTTTTCTTCGAGTCCCTTCCATCTTTCTCTCTTTCGCTCGCCCCCTTTCTCACCCCGTTCAACTCAGTACAGTCCATTATTGTTGTTTGCTAAAGTAGAACTATAATTTCACAGCTGAGGAGCCAGATCAGGTCTGGAGTAGTGATTAATAATCTGACGGTGAATAATGATTTCATCCTCCATATTCAGCTGTAGGTAATTATTCGCTGTGTAATCGTGGAATAGATTTGCTCATGAAAAACAGACTTATTCAAATGTGAGATAGAAACCGGAGCGCCTTGGGTGTGTCGAGGCATCCGTGAAGCTAAATTTACATGGGTGGGATCCAAATATAGGCCCGGGAATAAGATTAGAACATTAGCGTGGGCGTCACTTCAAGCCTCTCCGGTCTTCGAAGTCTTACCCGGTCTTGTCTCAGCCGCTGAAGTGAGGCGCGCTGCCTGCCTATCCCGCTCATCGCAACTGTGATGAATGTGTCAAAAGAGGCGATGCAAGGCGGTTCGTTCTCTTTGTCCTTGTACCGCTTCTTGTTTGTAATGATAATGGACTGCATTCATTTTCTCTGCGGAAGTCGAGGTGGATCAAGAGGTGGAGGGCGATGCGACAGATGGAGACGAGAGGAGATTGCTGCAGAAATATGTTGTTGTCGGTGGTTTGTTTTTGTTTTTTTAGTTTTTTTAATGGGTCTCAAAGCAGCTAAGCAGCGTACCGGGGGGGGGGGGGGGGGGTGTAAGACAATGAAAACACTCTAACTCACTTACAAAGATTCACAAAAAGGAAACACTTGCTCCTGTGCACGGCCACACATGTTAAAGTGCATGAGCCAAAACATAATTCACACTTTGCATACCTAACCGAGGTGTCTTTATTTACTTTTCCGTGTGTGTGTGTGTGTGTGTGTGTGTGTGTGTGTGTGTGTGTGTGTGTGTGTGTGTGTGTGTGCGTGTGCGTGCGTGTGTGTGCGTGTCTTTGTATTTGCCCAGCTTTGGTTATTTTGGATCTTGCTGAGGATTACACATTATACAGATGATCAAAACAAAGGTCACAATGCAGTTAATCAGGGTTTTCATAACAGTGCTAAGTGTGTGTGCTTTGTACAGTGTGTGTGTGTGTGTGTGTGTGTGTGTGTGTGTGTGTGTGTGTGTGTGTGTGTGTGTGTGTGTGTGTGTGTGTGTGTGTGTGTGTGTGTGTGTGTGTGTGTGTGTGTGTCGTGTGTGTGTGCGTGTGTGTGTGTGTTTGTTAATATGGAAGTGGGTGTGTTTGCTCAGGTTTGATTCTTTTTGGGTGTTGTCAACGAGAAAGTGAACTCCTTTTACTGTATAGCTACAAGTTTCTCCATCTGGTTGCCAGGCAACCAAAAGCCTTGAGTTTGTCCGCAAAAGGCACATGCGTGCGTGCACATCCAGATGTACACGCACACATGCACAGGCACACACACACACACACGCATGTATATGAACACCCACACCTGCGTGTTAGTGGTAAACACGCAGCTCTAGCAGCAGATAAACAAGAGCTATCACCCCCGTCACAGTGTCCACTCTGGGGTTTGTTCTCACAGATCACATGCCAGATCACAAACAGTGTGCAAGTGTGTGTCTGCCAGTGTGTGTCTGCCAGTGTGTGTCTGCCAGTGTGTGCGTGCGTGTGTGCGTGTGTGTGTGTGTGTGTGTGTGTGTGTGTGTGTGTGCATCAGGGGGATTTTTAAAGTGCCATTGTTCAGACTGTTTAGATAGTTCTGCTTGCCAGGGACTCAACAATCCCCTTCTGTACACACACACAGCAACACACCAACACATGCACACACATGCATGCAAACTCCTCCACATATGGCTACACACTCCACATATGCATGCATAAACTCACACACAGACACACACACACACACACACGCTCGTGCAAACGCACATCAATGACAGAAAGATGCTCATCCCCAGAGTTTCTTTTCCTCCATATTTTCTCATGATGACAGGTGGGGTAATGGGCCATTA
This sequence comes from Leptoclinus maculatus, assembly GCA_032191485.1. Lineage (NCBI taxonomy): Eukaryota > Metazoa > Chordata > Actinopteri > Perciformes > Stichaeidae > Leptoclinus > Leptoclinus maculatus. The sequence continues at coordinate 16,825,994 of JAVDOI010000003.1, forward strand.
GATTAACACCAAACCGAGGAGGTGGTTTCGAATGTAATGTTGTGCTTTGTTGATAGAAACCAGACGCTGCTCTCCTCCTGACTTAGGCTTTTCTGCAGTGTATGCCCATACACGCTTCGCTCAAAATAAGGCCAATGATGATAGAATGAGGCAATCTCTGCTCTTTAGGGTGTGTGTGTGTGTGTGTGTGTGTGTCAGTAGAGAAAGAAAAGCACAAACACAGGGAAAGGAATCCAGATATGTGTGTGTGTGCATGTGGGGGTGTGTGAAATTGCGAGTGTGTGTGCTCATTAAAACAGAAGGAAAAAAAGAAAAAGCTTGGGAGAGAGAATCCTCCGTGCCCATCAGCAAGGATTTACTGATGAGGGAGTAAAGGGTCTCTCATCTCTCCTTAGACGTTCCCTCCCCAGCCTGCTCCGCTTCCTTACTGCCTTTTGTTAATTGCCATTGTTCAATATCGTAAATTCCCTTTGTCAGCACATAACCCTGTGAAGGCGGAGAGAGTTAAAATTCTGACCGATTTCAAAGAGAAATTTTGTTCTGCATTCCAACTGTAGATGGAAACAGCAAAACTAGTCCGCCTTCAGCCTGCAGCTCGTTTCAAGTTGAAACAGATGGTTCGACTTCGGCGGTGCCCCTGCAACAGGCCAGACTGTACGACTACAAAGCTATAAGTGATGATAATGACGACTTGTATCAGCGTGGTGCAAAAGATAAACAACACCGTGACAGGATGTGAGTAAAAATATTTTAGAATACACTGAGGATTTATCCTACTGCTGTCATGAAGAGACAAAGAAGTCAGGAATATATTTTAAGAATGCCAGGCTCTTCAAAAATGAGATACCCTCTGCTGCAAAAGAACAAAAAAAAAGAAAGCAATTGACGCTGCTTTTTATGATAGAACTGCAAGCCGATCAAATATGAAAGCCTCCTTCCCCTCAAATACGTGTTTTGCTTTTTGTAACTTGACTCAGATGTTTGACCTTCACTGCACAAAGTGATATATGTGCAGAGTTTAACACTGCAGGGCAATTTTCTGCTGAAGGGGAAAGGTTTCTCTGCGCTCACCTTAAATCTAAGTTTGAGCCGTGGACATACGGGGTGGGATTTGGTGACATCACAGCTAATTTGGAAACCAATCGTGGTCCAGTATGTAATTTAGATACATGTAATGTATCAGAGACATCCGTGTCCAATAGGCAACTGTTTGTCAAATCAATTTAAAACGTGTTTCCAGTGTCCCCCAAAAGGCCAAAAATATTCCATTATTGCAGGTTTAACAAGGCTACATATGATAACTAGCTAGCTAGATGTGACCTTGAATTATTATGCCTAGTCAGCTTAAAAACTGAAGAGCCAGTGTTAACAGCAGCAGCTGTAGCTGGTTAATTCAGAGCTGCCTCAGCGGTGTTGTGATTCTAAAGATTACCCTTTGAGAAATACACTAAACTCTGTGAAGTGTAAAAAGAAAGTCCAAACAGGAGCTAGTTAGTTATCTGGCCGGCAGTTGCCGCATCAGCTTGGAGAGGCTGGGACGCTCTGATTGGCTGAACAATGAGAGGGTCAGGGTTCATAACACTAGTGACAACTCCGCTGTCATGGAAAGTGACATTAAGAAATAAAATGTGACATGAAATAAACGTTTCATTAGGAGGAATTCCATTATGAAATGGACATTCTTTTGAATAAAAAATGCTGAAATAGCATTCCATAATAATGGGTTGAATTTTTTAAATCTACGTCTTATTTATTTATATAATATTGAACACTTTGGGGCTCCGTATTTTACAGACTGGATGTACAAATGAGAGACATGTTGGCACTGTTATAGGCAGGCCAGCGGCTCTAAACTGTTGGCCCCGTGACAACAACTCAACGGCGGCTCTGACACAATATCTATAATCCTTGACATGTTCTAGGGCCCCTGTCCAGCTCTGGCTGAAAGCCCTTTATCTCCACAGTGTCAACTTTTCACAGACTAAGAAAAACTATTTGACTTTTGGCTGGGCGACAATGTATTTCTGACATCACCCAGTGGGTTTCTGAGGAGGACTCATGAGCCAAAGCAACAGGAAAATATATATAACCTACAGCGTCAAGTCAGCAAAATTGGACTTTTCACACAAGAAATACATGAAGACATTTGAAATCGCACACTGTAACTGAAGTGAACATTCCAATAACAAACCTCGGTTACAACTCAACACAGTAATTGCTTGAAGGTGAAACAATGAGCGAGCGCAGCGTTATGAAGCCAGATAGAGGGAGAAATGATCGGGTCGGCTGTTTGTGTTTGCTGCTCGGAGTCGGCAGCAGATCAAGGTGACTAAGCGTAAGCGAGCTAGTCAAGGCCGAGCCGAGGAATCCATATCAGGAGAGAAGCAGAGTGGTGAAAGGCAGATCAATGTGCAAACAACTCAGCCTTGCAACAGAAAACACAATCGTCTACTCTGTCTAGAGGACGCTTTTTTTTTCCCCATTCTGCACTCTTATCTTAACTAAAGAAAAAAAAAATGTCTTCTCTCTTTGAAATGTTTCGTTTTTATACGTCTGGTCCTTGAAATGTTAAGGTGGTAATCTGTGAGAACCACTTTTTGTTATGTTAATGTATATCTCTGTGCCATCTCATTTATTTATGCGAGTTTAATGCGCTTTACGCTGTAATCTTTACTTTATGCACTTTTCATTCAAACAAGAAGAAAAGTATTTACGTTGTTAAAGTTTATGTTGTGAGCTCTCCTGTTTGGTACCCAGTTCACCAATTTGCTCCAATCAAAACTGCTGCTCTTCAGAACCACAACCACGAAAGATCTCATGCACTTCAATCACTATTGTGCTGAAAAACTGACATTTATTTGCACCGTAAATGTCTGGGTAAAAGCAACAATCCCTCACCATTTTCACATTTTGACAAGCCGATGAAGGAGGCGGTTTAAGGAAGATTTTAAATCCTGATGACAAAGAGGGAGTGCAACTCAACGTTGGTGAAATTGCACCTTTTGCTTCCTCTTTTGCCTCCTTCTCCTCTGTTCTGTCATTTATTTTTGTCAACAATCCAACTCTCAGCGAGCCGACAGACAGATAGAGATACAGAGATACGCAGACAGATTACAAGACGGATAGATCAGGAGGTGGATGAATTATCTATGCAGCGAATCACGGCACTTACAACTTGTGCAATCACACACAACGAACGAGAGGCAGGGAGACAGAATGACAGTGTCAGGCTTAGAGAGAGAGCGAGAGAGAGAAAGATAAGCAATAACAGGTGAGGAGAGGGGGAAGAGGAGGTGTAGTTGAAAGTAAGAAGAGAATAGTGGAGGGAATCAATGTTCCCCATGCGATCTATAGAACTCTCAATTATCCTCCTGCAGCCTGTCGACGGCAGCTCTTGAGACGAAGAGAGCAGTGAAGACGTGGAGGAAGAGGCGGTGGAGAAAACGTCAGTGCGAGGGGAATCAGGTCGCCCCTGTTTCAGCAGTATCTACTTGCAGTGCAGAATGTGATGGCGAACTCTGTGATGCAATGCAAATTTACTGTCCTGTTTGTCTGGCGGCGCCGGCTGCAGAGGACGAAAACACAAGACACAGGAGAGGGGGAGTCAGGAAGAGAGAGAGAGCGAGAGAGAGACAGAGACAGAATGGAAATGAGACACAGAGAGAAACAAATGAGAGCAGAACAAAGGGGAGGAAGGGAGGGAGAGACAAAGACAACAGAAGGGGGGAAAGGGAAGGATGCTTTTGAATGGATGAGAGAAGAAACAGGAGGAAGCAAGAGATGTGAAGGAAGAAGGAATGGAAAGGGGGGTAAATACATTCAATAGAAACCTTCCACTTACAGCAGCTGACTTCCTCTCGGAAAATCGATGCCGACTGTAGCCAGAATCCCCACAGGCCAAAGAAAAAAAGATCCACTCTGCATGAGCATTTTCACACTTACCACACATGTTAGTTGTGCTACACCTGTGAGGACACTATTGACTCAACACTCCAAACCATTAAACCTAAATACCTCATGTCTAATCCTAACATTACCTAAGGTTAGTCCTCATCCTACAGGATGTTGAATAGCGTCTGTGGCTGTGATTTTAACTGTGACTTGTGAGTTTTTGGTAATTCACCCTTGCATAGTGAAAGGATCCAAAACAACACTTTTAGCACATAAACCATCAGAAACACATTATTCTGCCGTCTTATTAAAGAACGGACTCTTGTTAGTTGTTAAGGAATAGTGTGAAGCATTTAAGGGGATCTATTGACAGAAATGGAATATAGTAATTTGTATGTTTTCTGTATGATCACCTAAAAGTGAACCACCACATCAATTGTAGTCACTGTTACAATCATTAAAAAGAAAAAGCAGCATGTGTAGACGTTCAGCATACCTTCAGTAGCTAGCGTAGCACAGACATGCTAATGCTAGTTAATGATGTGCTAACCTACTCTGCTAATGTTAGCTCCACAGGTTTTTACGTAAAAGTATGTCTCCTTCCAAACTCTCTGGGTAACGAGTATCACTTTTACACAATGTTTAACCATGATAGCTCCGAATCTACAAAACCAACCACAAAGATGATGAAAGTCTGAAACGAATGCATTGGAGTCTACAGAGCAACATGTCCTGTGCTATACTATGGGACATTCTACGTTCGAGGGGCGGGACTTAGCAAAAAGGTCAATGAAGTGACACTTCCTGTTTTGCTCTTCACAGCACTGTGTCTGAGGTCCACTGCCAGTTTCAATACTATTGCCTTGGTCAGGTGCAGTTGCAGGGATTATCATAAAAGCTGACATGCATGTCTTTTGATGTGGAAGGAAGCACCCGGAGCATCTGGAGAGAATTCATACAAACAACATGCAAACTCTACATAAGAATTTCAGAGCTGGGTTCAACATCAGGACCTTCTTCCTGTGAGGCAACATTGCTCACTGATAAATTATGCACAGAGCGCTTCCTGCCCAAACAACAGATAGACAAAGTTAGCAACTAGATGGTGACGAAAGACCAAAACAGAGCAAGACAGACGTGTCCGGTCAGCAGAGACACAATTCCAAATGAATGTTAATGTTTTTCAGTGTCTGCTAATTGCTAATGCGTTAGGAGCATCAACTCACGTTATTAATGCAGCTTGCAGCATGTTTGCATAGAATTGCGACTAAACATAGTTTGGAGACCAGACATACTCATCAGGGATTCTTCCTGGTGAACGATCTTATAGTGTCACCTGTCACTGTCGGTAATGTAGTGTGAGAACCACGACTTACAGACTTTCTAATTACTAGACAGCAAAGTTGTGTAGTGTGAACCGTACAGCAATCTAAAGACTTTAAAAGTTGTGTAGTGTGGACTTGGCTTAAGCGCAGTACAAAGACTGGAATCAGGGCGAAACAGCTATCCAAAGTTCAAAAATATACCTACTCAGGTAGACATTACATTGGTGTTTGCTGTCATATCAATGCTCTGAATCCCGCATATTGCCCCTTTTATATACTGTCTTGCTAGAAAGTAAATTCTGCAACAATTTTCTGCTAGTCGCCTGACAACAAGAAGACACTAAGCTAACACTAAGGAAAAGAAACAGCGAAACTCTGCCTGAAACCACAAATTGTAATTTTTACATTTCTGTTTGGGTTAGGATTAAACAAAGGAAATCGCCTCCTGGCTCCAGCTCTGTACTTAACGCACATCAGAGTGGCATCCATTTTCTCATTTAACTCTGGGGGGGGGGGGGGGGGGGGACAAATAAGCTTATTTCCCAAAATGTCAAACTAATCCTAAAATCTGTGTTTTTATAAGAGTGTGGTCCAAGCAACATTTCCGCACAAGAACAGTGGGCTGCTATTCAGTGAAACCACACAAACTAAAAGCACACACACGCACTTGCTAACACAGACACATTGACATGCTACTCAGAAAAATAAATGCAATTTTAAGGTGCATTAATGACTCATTTTAATCGATGGGAGACAGTAGCTGCTCCAATCTCCGGAGATGGCTGGCTCTCCCAACTCAGTGGGGGTTCACTGGGAGAGATCCACCGGATCGATAGATCACTTACCCTCAGAGGGGAAAGAGAGAAGCAAAACCAATCCATTAATCTGTTGGAGTGTGTGTGCGTGTGTGTGTGTGTGTGTGTGTGTGTGTGTGTGTGTGTGTGTGTGTGTGTGTGTGTGTGTGTGTGTGTGTGTAAGAAGAGAGACTATGTGGATGTGAAGAGAAGAACAAAAGATTGGTGGCATTAAGAGCTCTTTTGGGTCCTCAAGACCCCTTTCTCTTTAAAGAAACTTCATCATCCTCCCTCAGCGCCACTGTTTGTGTCTGGTGTGTGTGTCTGCATGTGTGTGAGCATGCCCTCATACAGCATGCGTGTGTGTGTTTATGTGTGATAATTGGGCGTAAACAACAGAGAGAGACAGTAATTAGGGATATGCCATTTCCCTTCTCTTCTCAGCTGCATTGTCTGTAAAGGTGCCTATGATTATGATTGATGTGCCTTTTATGTGTGTGTGTGTGTGTGTGTGTGTGTGTGTGTGTGTGTGTGTGTGTGTGTGTGTGTGTGTGTGTGTGTGTGTGTGTGTGTGTGTGTGTGTGTGTGTGTGTGTGTGTGTGTATGTGTGCTTGGGAGATTGTGATAAAGGATTATTGTATTCGGACTCAAGCTGTGCTGCATTGAAAGGGGGCCGTACCGAGTCATTATGGTCAGTATGACATCCATTGATCAAACTGTCAACTGTATCTTTGTGTGTGTGTGTGTGTGTGTGTGTGTGTGTGTGTGTGTGTGTGTGTGTGTGTGTGTGTGTGTGTGTGTGTGTGTGTGTGTGTGTGTGTGTGTGTGTGTGTGTGTGTGTGTCTGTGGAGTTTTAAGTGTGTGTGTGTGCTCTTGCCTGATAAGCTAATTGCCCCTTGGCCAATGGAAATACACAGTCTAATAGCTCAGAAACATTAGGTCAATTAGCAAATATAACAACAGGAAAAGATAGAGTCATCCTCTTACACATTTCCCCTCATCCAACACATTATTCAACTCTGTGTTTGCTGTTGTTGTTTTTTCTTCCACATCTCTGTGTACTGCTAGTACTTGCAAACACCTACATGTGATACTAACATGCATGCATGCACACACCCACTTTATGCTGTGTCTCTACCCTTACATGCAGAAGTCCATGCACGCCAGCTGAAAATCAGGCTGCACAACGTGAAGAGCGCGGCGAGCTGGCAAGACCTTTGGGAGCTGATTTACAGTGTTTTTCACGCTACACACAGAAACACATGTACAAGACACAGATACATACAGACGGATCCTTGCCAACACAATCATTTATTCAATCTAAAAAATTAAAAAAGAAGGAGATAGCTGCTGAATCCCTCCATCAACACAACGCCTTCAAGCCTCCCAACACGCATGAACACACACAAGCAGCATCCACATGTACAAAAACACACGTGTACGCAAGCACACACATAAAGATAAGCACACACACAGATGAATTTGGGATGAAATGGGATTAACTGTGGCTGCAGATAATCCTGTTTGTTTGGTTGCTTTTCGAAGTCAAATGCTTTTAAGCACTACATTCTGGAGTACAAACCCAAATCTGGCTGAGCACTTTCCTGCACCTCACATACGAACGAGTTAAAAAAGAGAGGAATCGTATTATTATCTTTATCTTATCTCTGTATATCTCCGAAAAAAGGATATTGTGATCCGACGTGATTTGACTTAGCTCAGAACGCCACTAATTCCATGAATTTTTGTTTTGCTGCTCTGGCAGCTTCAATGTAAAAAGCTTGAGACTGAAAAATTCAGATTCAGCTCTCCAGGTCAGCTCATGGAAAGTGTGCACTGGGAAAATGAACGAGAGAGAGGCAGTTAGCACTCACACGCTCCAGTGGAGCCGCTCAGCAGACAGGGGGTTCTACTCCCAGGTGTGAATGTTTGTAAAAGCAGCAATATACCAGAAACAAAACTGAACTGGTGCAAATCCACACTGCTGTCCATCACGGCATTGAGAACACTACTCACTGCAACTGAAGATCTGTTCGGTTTGACACATTAGTTCAAGGGTCAGTTAACCCAAATCATAAAGAAATGATGCCCCTTGTTTTATCTAGCCATGCAGAGAGTTTGATTTGGAGATATCTGCCTCCACCCCGAAACAATGAAGATGTATGCAGTTTTTTGTTTAATGTATGCAGTTTTTACATTTCCATTTTTTCCCAATGATTTTTTTATAAATTCTTTCAAGTTTTCTGGAAAGAACTATGCAAAATAGTTGAAATTACGGGAAAATAAAGGTCTCTAAGACAGATATTTGAGTTTAGTTAGCTGTGATGGGTTTATTTAGTTGTTCATTTCCAGAGGAATTCTCTTGAAAGAAGTGCGCTTCAACCAAAGTAAATATTTATGAATTTTCTATTAGCTTTTTGTAAGCTTGCCTGCAGACAAACTTAACATTGTTACATGTTCAGTTGACCCTGATTCTGTGTCTCTGTTCTGATTATTGTTGAACTGCATGAGTCTTTCCAGGAAACTTCCTAGGAAATTGTCATGAATTTACAGATATGTAAAATATTTATATTTTAAGTATATATGTAATATTCTACCTTAAAACAGCAACAACATCATTTGTGTCTGGATAATCCAGAGACCTTAGTGAACCGTTTATGTTGGGAGAACCTTTTACCAACGGTCTTTGTTGATGAGATCTGTGGATATCATATCAGTCATAAAAGAATGTTTTTTCTTATAACTTATAAGTCTTAAAGTCTTTATTATCTTTATCTTGAAAACCAGCACAGGCCAAAGATGAGAAACATAACTAACCTTGCAACATTGTTGGCGAATTCTAATATCTGTGCTTCTCGTATATTTCTGTTTTCTGGATGTGACCGCAAAACCTTATTCATGCTCAGTGAAACTCAGCATGAATATGTAATTAAAGGTTAAAATTAAGATTTGCATGGACATTTGCATCCGGGCAAGTGTGTGTGTGCCACTGCTTTCAAGAAGAGTAGACCTTTTATTTTTCCATTGAAACTCGGCACAAATGCGTCCTGCGGTTTCTGTCCCCCTGTTCAGTTTGACCTGATTTATCTGTCTATCTTCTGGCTGGCTAAGCCTTGCAGCTCTCTCTATGATCTTGTCTAAATTTACATCTCTCTACATGCCCCTCTAATCGTGGCCGAGGAGAAGTTCTCATCGCTGCTGATGAAAGAGCAAGAGGTCGATCAAATGCAAAGCAGCTTCTCTAAAGCCTCCTTTGCATCACACATCGCTCTGTCTTTGCGGTCTACTCGAAACAAGACTAAGATGGTCTGAAGGCAGTGCTCCCGTGAAAATCAATGAGCAGACTTTGGTATTCCTCCATGAAGAAAGTGTGAGAACATTTTAGAAAATATGGGGGATGTTTAGTGTGGAAAAAGTGTTTGTGTTCAGCCACAATAAAGATAGCAGGACAATTCTGTTTGTGTGTGTGTGCGTGTGTGTGTGTGTGTGTGTGTGTGTGTGTGTGTGTGTGTGTGTGTGTGTGTGTGTGTGTGTGTGTGTGTGTGTGTGTGTGTGTGTGTGTGTGTGTGACAGGGGTTTGTGAGGAAAAACAAATTCACTGGATGGTATCTGATGGACGAGAATGACCAGAGAGAGGCGCTTGTCCTCCAACGTACATTAAAGATATGGTGCAAATATGCTTGTCAGCATGAATCAATGTCAAGTTCAGTGTTCACAGCAACACAAACACGACACAGCTGGGGAAAGACATAACAGAGCAGCAGAACTAATGAGATGAACAGGCCTACACATAGACTGTATATAAGAAGAGGACGTAGTCACCGTGACGTCACCCATTGGTCTTTTGGACTACGGTTTTGAAGCTTCTGCCAATCGCAAGGTAGCCCCGCCCTAATGCATAACTGCTATATGGTCAATTTCACTCTACATGGGACCATCATTTACGAAAAGAACAACTTGCTGTCTTGAAGAAGACTTGAAACTAGACTGACTTCTCTTTGCAACATGAGGAGTCGCCCCCTCATGGCCATTAGAGAGAATACAATGCCCTTCCGCATTGGCTTCACTTTTTAGAATCGGAGGTTGCGACCGCGGAATTGAATCTGCCTCAGATTCAATGCTGTTCTGCTGACTGGCAGTTGTCGGCGCTCTTGCACAGTGTTGCAATGCACTAACAACGGCAGCGAGGAAGGAAACTGCAAGCTGACAAACGTGGATGTAAACATTGCACAATTTAAGATATTCAACAAATTGTCATTTCAAAGGTTTTTTTGAGGAAAGAAAATGCTCTCAACACATTCTGTTGGATCTGAAGGACACACACACGGAAACACTGAATAAAAACATGACTTTAGGTTGAATACTCCACAGGGTATTTTGAATGTTATAAAGTGCCACCTGTTGTGTACATAAAATGCAGCCATTCACCTCTTTACGTAAATGTGATGGCAATTTCACATGTTTGGCTCAAGTCTGGATAATAAGAAGACAATTGATCTCAATCTTGATTTGTATGTGTTATTTCCTTTTTGTTATCAAAGCATTAACAACACATAGGATCGTTCATTTACAGTATAACACCTTTCAGTGTGACTATATAGTCTCTGTTGTGTTTCAACTCTGTTTAATGAGCGTTTATTAATAATAATAATTAGCAAGAGAAACTGTCCCTTAATACCATCATGACCTTTAGGAGCAATAACCAGGCTGAAAACTCCTGTGAGTAGAGTCGATGTTGGGCGTGTGTTTCCATTGAGTGTAGACCTTTGTTGGGTTGCCAAGCAGAGAGCAAGATGCAGAAAACAAGTATATTAAAACCATTACTTAACCTATATTATTCATACAGGAACTATAATTACTTATATGAGCTTCCAATTGCCTTAATGGTTGGTTGTTTTGTATGACATGCTACCATGGGGAGCTATTGGATCGCACTTGATTAATATAGCTTCATACGCTTTGAAATACCATTTGTGTTATAATAAAGTTTGTTATGGGAGGTTAGGGGGGAGGGCACTCTTAAGTTCATGAAGACGACAACTCATATTGCCTGTTTTGACCTCTTACCTTCCGGAAAAAAAGCTGATTTCCATCTGTATCTAAATCGATGATTAGCACTACAGATAAGAGGAAAAATATGCATTTTTGATTTTGGGTCCCTTTAAAACTGATTTATGCAGCACACTCACCACCGCGCGTCGAAGCCCAATCTATGGCTCCCTTGGGATGATCTCCGACTGCTATTTATAGGGCTACATCCCTGTAAATTGATATAAATGACAAGGTCAACACCAAAGTCTTTAATCACTTGCCCGTCTCTAGATTGAACCCGCTGTGTAGGGAGTACCTGAAGGAACTGTGACTGGGATCTTATGTTGTTGTTGTTGTTGTTTCTGTGACCAGCCAAAACCGAAGCCATCAATGCCCTGTAATGATTTTTTTACAGTTTCTTACACTACGATACTTGTTTAAGAAATAACGTGCAACTGTTTTGTAATCTAAAGTTTTTGACATCCCTGTAGTGAAATGATGTGTGCCCGGAGTAAGTCTTGCTTTTCAGTGATGAATGAGAATATTAATGGGGATGTTCATGTTCTCTCTGTTCTTTTTTTGGCAGGACACACTAGGCTAATAAAGGGACGTGTAATAGCTGGATAAATCTCACCTTACCAGAAGTGCATTTTATGGACCGTAACCTACAGCTATAAACAGCCTCAGTGCCACCATGTGGGAAAAACATGGAATTCACAAGCTTTCCAGTAACAGAGCTTTAATCATTCTATACTGTATGTGCTAAGTGTGGCTGTCTGAACTGAAGTCGTACAGCAGGTGGAGACATTGGTCAACTTTATTTGCAAAGGGCAAAGTGGTGTTTAGTTGCAACGAAAAAAGTCTGGATGATCTTACTTACCAGATTTACAAATTAGCTTTCTATGCAGCAATTTATTTTAAATAATATGCAGATACACTAATATCTTCCTCACTCATTCGTGAAATTCTTTCCGATTGCTCTTTGTCAATTATGTGCAGATTGTGGTGAGAGAGGACAGAACTTCAATTAGAAGAGAAAATCAGATAACTGACACACAGCCAAATTAAACGCAGCCCGTGTAGCTAAAAGTATAATCATAAACGTGATGAAAAAAACCTCTCCTACCTCACCTCACCTCTCCTACTTAAGTGTTCACATAGAATCAATTCTATTTATGCACCAGTTTGGTTCTGGACGAAAAAAATCGAATTGCTCTTGAACTGGAATCTAGACCCCCCCCCCAACCCTAAAAGCAACTCTTTCCAATTTACATATGTGGGTCAGGCGCAGTTGGGAAGATGGGATACTTTGTGGTCTCTGTAGGCCAGACCAGGCTTTTTTTGAAGATCTGCAGTAGGGGGTTTGTTTGGTGGATGAGCAGGGGCCTGTGTGTTGAAGCTGTTTGGATTTATGGTTCCCAAAGTGCTGAGTCGTTTAGATGTGTAACGATACCAGTGAAATGAGCTCGCTCCAGAGGACTGCTTCTGCAGAAGACAGGGATTCTAGAGATATGATACCATTAATGTCCAAAAAAGAGCCCATTAGTTCTTTGTTTGTTGCCATTGTTTATGTAAAATAAATAATGATACCATGCTTGTTATATTGTCAGTCGGTTGCTCCGCGGTCCAGAATGAAATATCCCAACAACTAATGAGTGGATTGCTGTGAAATGTGGTAAGTGAAGAAGTACATTCATGGAGCAGAGGATGAATCCTAATGACTTTGGTGATTCCCTCCTCTAGCGCCATGAGGTTCATTTAAATGTGTGTTTGTTTGTTACATACATTCAAGGTCCCCAGAGGAATAGTAAACACTTTGTGGATCTGCTGACATTTTATCCAACACCATCATCAGGTCAACATTTCCATTTTTCCAATACTTTGGTTTATAACCAAGGTAAAGAGATTCCCATCAGCCTAATCTCTAATGTGAAGTGCTAATTAGCAAACACTCGCATGCTAACACGCTAAGATGGTGAACATGCACACCAATATACCTGCTATACATCGGCTTGTTAGTATTGTCCTTGTGAGCATGTGAGCATGCTGGCTTCAGTTGCTAGCATGGCTGTAGACATTCATCAAAGTTTTGTTTAATGAATTACCACAATCTAACAGAGAGAGAGCCTGGGGCCGCAGTGTAGGAGTCAGTTAGGCAAATAATGAAGCAGCCATTTATAGTCTGCTGTGTGCTCTGTACTAGAAGGGAACCTGGAGGTGACTGGGCACATACTCAAAATTGGCAGAAAATTGTAAAGGATTCCTGTGATGCCCCCTATACATATATATTTACAGTACACAGTATTTTCAGTAGCAGTCCACAATACATATGTATCAGAATCTGATGTGACTTTTATGGGATAGTGTATGTTTTTATCTCTCATATCAAAGATGGCTCTTTGTAAGTGCCATCTGTCATGATGAGCACAACAAATACATGGCAGCCAGACTGACGCAGCAGAGAATCCTGGTGAATGTTTTGCTCTTTGGTGACATCTGCTGGTGGAAAACAACACTAACGCTTACAAATATTTACTCCAAGATAGATTACTGCTGCAGATGCAATTAGAATAGTACTACCATCACAACTACCAGCACTGATTGTGATGTTAAATGTCTGCTTTACGACAAAATGACTCGGCTTTTGTTCTGTCTAAGTCTCTTTTTTTTGTTTGCTGTTATTACAGAGGGCAACAAACACAAATTGTATAATAGATTTCATTATTATTATTATGATTAATAACCAGTGGTTGAATGGAACAAAGTACATTTCCTGACGTACTGCACTTTATGAAAAACTTGCACATTACTTATTTCCATGTTCTGCTACTTTATACTTCTATTCCACTACATCTAACAAGAATATAGGCCTATACTTTTTAATGCACATGGGGTCAAATGATCCAGTATTTGACCAAAGAAAAGGTTAGAGAGGTTCCTCTCCCATCAATCATCTCATGACCTCTCAGATTTACCTTTGGACCCTTTCTCCAGGTTGTGAACCACTGAATATATAACTGTACATGAAGTAGTTAATAAACCTATACTTAAATCGCTGTATTTTCACTTTTGTATCTCAACCACTCAAATCTTTAACTGATGGATGCCAATGAAGATAAATGTGAAGGCCTCTTGAAATGTTCATTCATTTTCTATGCAATGAGCAATAATGTATCGCCGACTTTTAACATTCTCTAATTGTTGCAGATTCAAAAGTATTAATTATTATTATTTAGCAGTGTGCAGCTCATTGATAAAGATAATCTGTGAACTGCAACGGCTGTTCCATGACACATTTCAACTTAAAAAAAAATGTAAGAATAAATACACTAGCTCAACCTAACTTTTTTCTAATGTTATGATTATGGGGACGTGCTTTTGTCTAATCTATTATTTTAAAATATGGATTTCCACCCTATCTATGTCCTGTTTCAATGCTTTGGATAGCCAGAATAAAAGTTACATTATTGTACACATAGCCAATCCCCATTTGTAGGATCTACAAATTGATCATTGTTGCAACGCTAGAAATGATGCACTGGAACATAATGCAGTGTAACTGAATACTCTGTGTGTGCTCAATGGTGGCAAGATGCCCACAGGAGTCTTAATTAAGGGCTGACTAATGGATATCTTTTCCATCAATTTCCATCTCAGTGCCACCAGATTTTCTTCATTTACATTTCAATTTACATTAGATTCACCGTTGGTGTCGCCAAGTGGGACTCTATGCACCATGGGGCAACTTCACGGTGACAAGGCTCCAGTAAGTCACTGCTCGGGGGCCAAACAATAGTCCGTCACGTAACATTCTCGAAGGGGATTTCGGCCTGTTAGCTACACTTAATGAGCATAATATTATTCACGCTCCACTGACTCTGTCTGTTCAGCCGCTGGAGAAGATCCAAGTGGACACGCAACTGTAGGACTTTAATGACAAGCCGATCCCAGATGTGAACAAAGTGCTAAAGAGAGCAGGGCCGTTGCGCTGAGGGATGGGGATGGACAACACATAGCTTCCATGTAACAGTTTGCACACACACTTTCTGACAATAGTGACGAGGGGTAAGAGCTGGAACTGATGGACAGAGATTCATGGTTTCCAGATGATAGATCCTACTGACTCAGAAATAGAGAAGATCGTCTTCCAACCGGAAGGTCGGCGATTCAATCCCCGGTTCCTCCAGTCCATGGCGATGTGTCCTTGGGCAAGACACATAACCCCAAAATGCTCCTGAAGGCTGTGGTGTATAAATGGGTTTAAATGTATTCATGTATTCAGTCTCACCTCTTCTTTGTTCTGTAGATTCTTAGCTTTGTTTGATCAAGCTTTGAGCTAAAGTTAGTAGTCAGTGTTGCTCCTCCAGCTCTTCAGCACTAGACTCTAGCACTGATTGGCTACTGTTTAGTATTTCCATCCCTATAATCTCATACAATTGACAGGGTCATCGACAAAAAAAAGGATGCATTACTATTTTGTGATTTAAAGTTTTTGACATCGCTGTAATAAAATGAAGAAAGCAGTTTGTTATTAAGCAGGAAACAATGATACATGTTAGTATGAAGTGGGAGTATGCAGGTTCTCTCAGTATATTGGCAGGAAATAGAGGGCTCATGCAACAGCTTGATAAATCTCACCTCACTAAGCACCTGAGCCTATACTGAACACCCCTAATGCCACCATCTGGGAAAAAATAGGCGTTATAGAACATGTAGACCCATTAGCTTCTCTGGAGCTGTTGTTAAAACATAAGATAAGGAGAACGGTTAAGCAGAAGTTGATTGTCCTGCTATCGGCAAAACTTTACTATCTGAACAGTTTACTTATTCCCCGCAGCAGGTGGGATCATTGCTCAACTGATTTTGCACAGGACAAAGTAGTGTTTAATCGTCTCAATAGGCTAGACGACCAGCTTACATTTACAAAGCTGCTTTCATACTGCAATTCACTTTTAATAACCTGCCGAGACACTAATGAGGCCGCTGAATGGATTTTTTTTTTGTGCACTTTCTGGCTTGCCAGGCAGGCTGCAAGTTGCATGCAGCCAAGAAGTATACTGAGACCATAACTTAACCTAAATTACTACCATTTTTCCACACAAGTCATCTGACTCAAATGAGTTCCCATTGACCTTAGAGTGGGTTATTGTGTGACATATTTGGCTACAGTTTTTTTGGACTTAAGTTAAATTTTAGTATTAGGCTAGCATTTCATGCTGCAGTTGCAGTGCTACAGTAGGCTACTTTTTAAGAGAATAAGATTTTACTCACAAAACATGCTAAAAATCACGTCTAAAGCATTGTTAATAATGCAGATGGAGCTCCACCTAAAAAAAAGAAGCAACATTTAAATGCTTACACATTCAGGCATCTATAAGAATATTATTTTATACATATTACAATACATTATACAAAGTACAAGAACTTGACTACCATTTTCAATTCAGGTTTATTGTTTGTAATGGGGTATGGGTTTCGCATAACCTGTTTTAGCCGGTAACGCCCTGAGAGGGATGAACAAGAAAAGAGCAACACAAAACCTGCATGTGACCTCTTTAATTTATGCCTTTATCTTTTTCCTCTCAACTGCTCTACATCAGGAAGAGAGAAAAAACTCAGCTTTTCAGTAAGTTATACTATTTTTGTATTCATGTTAAGGCCAGTAATACCCACAAAAAAAGCATTGATTACAATTTGTAGATTTGTCTTGTTAAACCTGCAATAACTGATTTATTTGGCCATTCAAGCTATGTTCACTAGCTAGTGTTACAACCTGACTCACAAGGCTTGCAACATAAAGGGTGACAAGACAAGTGTAAAAGTAATAAATGCACAAACTAAACTGAACTAACAAAACAAATAAGCAGCCTTTGTCTCAGACAAAGAGGAGCAGCGCACCTTGTTCAGGTGCGGCGTCCTTATATCTGTCAGCGCACCAGCATCAGTTGTGGCTCATCAGCTGCCGATCAACATCCTGAAAGACAGGCAACAGGACACAGACACCCCGTGGAAGAGAGGGGGTGTAACAGTGGCGGCCTGTGGAAAATGTTCTAGGTAGGGCTGTGCCACATCCAATCAATTTCAGCAAACATCCCAGAATGATTTAATGCAAAAAATAAATGAAGGTATCAAACACGCATTACTACTTTGCAGTTAAATATTTAAAATGTATGCCAACATGAAATAAATCAGTAAATAACACTTTGACAAACACGTCAGGACATCTTATTTTTGTCACCCTCACAAGCAATTCAGTATAATATAATAATATATATATCATATAATAACATTCTGAGGGATGCTTTCCTGCATCTGAGCATTTGCTTCCTATCCCATGACCAGCAGGCTATCCTAACACGAACCCATCTCATTGGTTTCTTGTCTAAAGCTTCTATTGTCTGGTTGTGCGGGGTTAAAATGAATAGTAGATACTTTCTGATGAGTCTGAAGCAGTTGAGATTTGATTATATATTAAGCACTTGTTTATCAGATCTTAGATGTGAGTCTACTGATGAACTCATTATTTCATTGTTCATTGTGTTGTTTTCATATAGAAAAACAACCCATTTTTTTTTACATTCACTGAGAGGACTGTTTGTCATGGTCATGGTCATTGGCGTCGTGCACCTGGAACACTTGGAGGGAAATTTCAACTGTGAAACTTTCAACCTGCAAAACCAGCAAAAGTGTGAGGATCCTCGCAGTGTTTTGGTCCCAGCTGTCCTGGATCAACCTCAATAGGGTTGTTAGCAGAGAATATTGTCTGATCAATCCCATATTCTCCATGCGAGTATGAGCTCTAACCCTCTGGTAGACGAAATAGAGTACCCTGAAGGAAACTGAGCCTTTTTAAAAACTAATTTGTGCCAATAAGTCTTTTGAATAATGTCATTTCTGCTTTTTATTTTCCTGCCAATGTGTGTTTTGCCGCCTTTGTGATTTTCTGCCCATCTATTTGTTCCACCTGTGTCTAATCACCCTGATCTTAGTGTGTATCTAGTGTGCATGTGTGTGTGTGTGTGCGTGTGTGTGCGTGTGTGTGCGTGTGTGTGTGTGTGTGTGTGTGTGTGTGTGTGTGTGTGTGTGTGTGTGTGTGTGTGTGTGTGTGTGTGTGTGTGTGTGTGTGTGTGTGTGTGTTTTCCCTGAAAGCAGGTTTCAGAAAGCAGGTTTAACAAACTGCCCTTAACCCTGAACTCTCGACTAACCCTGAGATATGTAAACAAGTTTTTGGTTCAAGAACAGCTGATCAGTTTGTTCGCTCTGAGTTAAGCTTGTGCGTGGTGAATGGAAAAAGCCAACATCAACGGAGCTCCGATACCATGATTCACCATGGCAACATGCAAATACAATGCAGAGCCCTACATTTCCTACAGGGGATGCAGATTAAGTGCACATCTGTCTTTAATAACAAAAGCCTGAGTCAGAGCGAGGGATAGTGTCAATACGTTAACACAGTAACGTTTTATTCAGCGTTGTACATTAAATACAGCAAACCAAGACGTGCTTTGATGCGGACTGAATGAATGGCTCTGAAGGAGGGAGAAGTCGGCGAGTCGGTTAGGTTCACAAAGTCACGGACAGACCCAGAGTTTCAGTTGCCTTTCTCTCTGGAGCTGAAAAGACAGAGTTTTCACTAAACCTGTTTGCTGGAACAAGGTCTTCTGCTTTGGTTGCGTGTGTCCATTGTAAGTATTCCTACCTATTTTGGTTTCTCGTTTCACACCAGTTTGTTCTCAGTTTAGCTTTTGTTTCTTCACTTGTACAGGGATTTGCCCCTGCATGCTCCTTAAGTTTTATTGCTTGCCTGTTTGAGTCTTTTGGAATCAGCTTTTTATTATTAAAGCTCGCCTTTTATCCCTTTAACCTCCATTTGGGTCCTCCTTTTGAACTGTAAACACATGTTGGGGACTAAATTCCGCTGCTGAAAATAGTCCCTTACAAATAACATAACCATGTTTGAATAGAGTTTGCTAAAACTACAATGCCCAGCTTTTTTATACAACCTTTTTTAAATGAAAACCTAAATGAATGATGTGATTTACATCTTCATTAGAAATGAATTGGCTTTGGGCTGAGTGCAACAGACAAGTAGAGAAGTACTGAGAGATGGACTTTGTTGATATTGATCTTTTTATGGGGTTAGTAAATAATAAAAAGTATATTTAGTAACACCAAATGTGATGGATAGAGGTAATTTAGGTTGAATGTTCACTCTTGGGCGCTTTTCAGCGTCAGCTCCAGAAGATGCTGCAGTTTAAAAAGGCTCTTATTTGGAGAGCTATATGATGATATATATGGACAATTTTGTTGCAGTTGTCGTAGTTATTTTGATAAAGCAAGATGGTGAATCGTCACTATTTTCATGTTCATCAGGCTGGTGAGGCACCACTGTGTGTGTAGCATTTAAATGACCAGTTAAAATAATTTACTAAATAGCATTACTGATTGATTGTATTCAAATGTGTAGGTACAACTACATGTTCTGTAGACCGGAAAGTGAAGAAAAAAAGTATTATTTTGCAATTTCACTTTTGTTTTACTCGTTGACTTAAATTTGCAATCGTTTAAGGTTCCGGAGTGAATTTTGTTATGCACGTCATACAAAGAGCTTTCGCTGCACCAAACCTGTAAGGACTTGGTCATCCAGGATCCAGAAATCTGGTAAAACAAGTTTGAAGTTTCTAAAACACATAACATGCCCGGTTGTAATAGCAATAAACAATCACAAGTTTAATGCTGTTATTACAGAGCCTGGTACCTCAGACGTCTTTTGACTGTTGCTGGGAAGGAAGAGCAGCGTTCGCTTTATACATGAAATATTGAATTTATTAAGTAACACAGTGTGGTGGATCTGCAAGATAAGAGTTTAGGCTTACTGTGGACAAAGTAAAGAGTGTGGGTTGGGAATTTGGTAGCAGAATGTTATTGCATTTGCATGAATGTAATTAGATTTTATTGATCTTAAGTCTCTAAGTGTCAGTTGTTAGTCAAGTCTTAGAACAGGGGTTTAAGTTTATGTCTCCTATTTTGTTATTTCAAGAGATTTTTGGTTGATTAGACAATTTTTTTTTTTTTTCTAAACATGAATCTGTCCATTATTTTAATAGTTCAGTATTGTATGCAAGATAACAGGTATGTTTATGCATGGCAGTGGCACTAATAGCCCATCACGCATTTTCGTTTCCACATTTATGTTTAAAATGAAAATGTCAATTTGAATAGCTTGTATGCATGATTATCATGCAATTGACAGACAATGTTGATATTGGCATTGGTATCAGCTGACAAGGTATGTTTCTAAATGGCAGCGGCACGGCCACAATACTCACTGTACCTTGCACATGTTTAAAATAAAAACATGAATATATGAACCTGTGTATTATTTGAATAGCTTAGTATTGAATGCACAATAACAAGGTATGTTTATATGGTTTATACATGGCACTAGGCCCAGTTTAATATGAAACACAATTTTACACAATATATATAGTCGGGGTCCCTGCTCCATCTCTCTATCAGTTTGGGGGTCCTTGGCCTGAAAAACATTGAAGACCCCTGTTGTAGTGGATTGCATTAGACTGTACAGCGGAACCTGTAAGATAAACTAAAAGTGATTAAGTGAAGATCAAGGATTTTTTCTAGCGCTGGGCAACGATTAACATTTTTAATCTTGATTAATCGCATGATTTTTTTGCAATTAATCACAACAGTGCAATAACATTTGGTTTGCAAACACTTTAAACAAATAAGGTGCTTTTTAAAACCTTTTTAACCCACAGCCCCCTTTTGGCTTCTGCTCGAAAATACTATACCCATACTCAAAGGGGCCTTACTCTCTAACTACAAGGTCTATTTGAATAATTTCTATTTATTAATAACACTCAAGTGGGTGAGCTTTGATGAGAGGTGTAAATATTGTGTATGTGTTACTGGTTAATACCAAATGAAGATGGAACACAGCTCAAATGTTCTTACAAAGAAGAATTCATTGATGTGCAGGATTACATCATTGTTTCAAATTAAACTTGCTCACATTCTCAGCTCTTAAAGAGGTCTCATTGCAGTAATGTTCCTCAAATGTGTCTTCTGGACCCTTATTGCTTATTCTGCCTCAGGTTGGGAATCTGTGTTGTCTGGGGCTGGATGGACAAGCCAAAAGAAATCAAAGGGAAGTTCTACTTCCTCATCATTGCTACCCTCATCTTCATCCTCTGTATCGCTGTGAGAATACCCAGGACGTACAGGGCCGTCCCACAGCCGCGTGGGGCTCTGAACATGGCTTGCCCCTTGCGGATCTCTGAGCGGACCATCACCGCCCTCAACAACACCAAGCACTTACTGGTGTCGGCCTACATGGACCAGAGAGTGGATGGCTTGGATGTACGCATCATTGGCATATTTAAGAGAGACTCCATCCAACCCCTTTACTGTGTTTTCTGCTGTGCAGGCCAGTTATCAAATACAAATCCAGGAACAATTTTACAACACTCGGACAACTTTGGTTTCCCCTACGTCACTACGGATGTAATGTGTCAGATTCCTCAAAACTGCCACGCTACACATGTCAGTCTCCTGACTCAGCCAGGTAGAGAGAGGGTCTTTAACCAGACCTGGCTTCCTATAAGAAACCAGAAAACCAAAGGGAAGGAGGAGGACAAGTTGCAGTTTAACTTCACAGTCTGCATCTCAAACCTGTTTGGAGACTACAACAACGTGCTTCAGTTTGCACAGACCCTGGAGATGTACAGGTAAGCACACCAACAACACCTCAAAGTTAAACATGAGCTGAATCAACTCTTCAAAACAAACAGGATATGATTAGCTTTGCAAAGGTACTGTTGCAGTGTCATCGCATCATACAGGTGTTTCTGTTCCTGTTGCTGCCGAGTGGGGCCGTCATATTTCCAAAAGGTCAAGTTCCAACTAATTCTAACCAAACATTGCATGAGTCTGACATACAGTGTGCTGCTGTCACATATGCTAACTTAAAGTGGTATCTAGCCCTCCAGATAGTTTCAGTTTTACTTGTCTGGGTTTTGAGCTATCCATATATCTGTCAAGTTTCCTCCTCTACCCAAACAAAACCAAAGATGTCCATCTCATTCTTAAGTCGTTATAACCAATGATATTATTTGTGACACTCTATAAAAGTACATTTAAAAATCTCCAACAGCTAGTAATTGCAGAAACATATTCTGCTGTTTTTTTATCCATGCTTGTGTAGGAGCTCTGGGGGTGTTTTGTTTTTTTTGTATTTTGGGTAAACCAATCATTTACCATTTTTCCTTGCGCCAGGTTACTGGGTGTGAACAGGGTGGTGATCTACAACACCAGCTGCGGCCCAGACCTCGACCGCCTGCTGCAGAGCTACAGCCAGGAGGGCTTCGTGGAGATGGTGCCCTGGCCCATCGACCAGCACCTGAATCCATCTCGCGGCTGGCTCTTCTCACAGAGCGGGGGGGACGTGCACTACTTCGGTCAGTTGACCACGCTTAATGAGTGCATTTACAGATCCATGGACCGCTCGCGCTACGTCCTGTTGAACGACATCGATGAGATTATAATGCCATACAAACACAACAACCTGATGTCTCTGATGGAGATGCTCCAACAACAGCATCCAAATGTACGGTCATTCTGATGTGCATTTGACAAATATCACTTAATTAGCAAACTTTAAGATTATATTTGATGTTCATTTAATATTTGTATTGTCTTTCCATCTTCCATGCTGTATTCATGTAGACAGGAGTGTACCTCATTGAGAACCATATCTTCCCCAAGAAACATTTTGAGCCAAGTGGGAGGTTTCACCTGCCTCGATGGAACGGGGTGCCGGGCGTTAATATTCTTGAGCACATCTACAGGGAGGACCCCGACAGAAAGTCATACCACCCACACAAGATGATAGTTAAGCCGAGGTAAGCTGAAAAGTAGCTCCTTTTATAAAACACTATATTAGGTAAAGTTTTGATGTCATAGTAAAACGTGTTCAAATACAGTACTATCACGTTGAACGGTGACATATCATACAACATGCCAGAGTCCCAATACATATGTGGTTATCCTGGTTGAAAGGAAAGTTTCCTCAAAGACTGTTATGTGTCTGTGCACCACAGGTTGGTGGAGTGGACGTCAGTGCATGAAGTGATCAAGAATTCTGGACAACGGTTCAAGGTTCCAATGGACGTTTGTCGGCTCATTCATGTTCGCGTGGCTCTGCGGAAGTCATTTGCGCTGGAGCAGCTCAATGAGGACAAACGACTGTGGGACTTCCAAGAACAACTGATTCCCAGCGTGGACAAGGCGCTGAGGAGAGCTGGGCTGGGGCAGAGCTGATGGAAGGGATGGACAGACATGCTGAACGGGTTGAATGTGACCCTCGCCAGTGGGGGCCGTGTCACTACCATTGTTTTCCAAAATGTCGTCCTTTTTGCACTGAAGGGCCACCATACTGCCGGTGCTACTGCTATGAGCTACACTGAATTGACTGCTGCTCAGTTGTAAATATTTCAAGAATGCCCAACTTTTGAATGAACATTTTACATTTTACGTATTTATCATTTATGTTGTACAGTCTTTCCCACCTCCATGCTGCACCCGCCAAACTCACATTCTGCAGAAGGGGGTGTTCCTCATTGAGAACCATATATTTCCCAAGAAACCCTTTGAGCCTAAATGGGGTCCCCTGCCTATGGAGAGGGGTGCCAGGCTTTAATATCCTGGAGCGCTTCTACAGGGAGGAGCCTGA
This sequence comes from Leptoclinus maculatus, assembly GCA_032191485.1. NCBI lineage: Eukaryota > Metazoa > Chordata > Actinopteri > Perciformes > Stichaeidae > Leptoclinus > Leptoclinus maculatus. The sequence goes on from JAVDOI010000003.1 coordinate 16,849,786, forward strand.
CAGAAACATATACCACCCCCACAAGATGATAGTTCAGCCAAGGTAGACTGACTTCTCAGACTATTACCAAAATGATTTTATTTTATTTTCTCAAGGCTCACACACAAAATGGTACTACATATATTGTGAGAGAAACTGTTTAAAAGTAGTAAAGGTAAATCAGTAGCAGTACTTAATTGATGCTCATTGAAAGTGTGGTTGTGTGAATGTTGTGTGTCACAGGATGCTGCAGCAGACCTCGGTACATGAAGTGCTCAAGATGTTTGGACAAATGTTTAAGGTTCCACCAGACGTGTGTCGGATCATTCACTCCCCAATCGGTACCCCGACACAACGGCCGCTGGAGCAGCTCCACGTGGACACCCGATTGAGGGACTTTACAGAAAAACTGCTCCCCAGCGTGAATAAGGTGCTGAGGAGAGCGGGGCTGCTGACTTCAGAGAGGCAGAGATGGACAGACACTTAGATGTGACGAACTGTGGCAGCATAGTACATTGTGTGAATGGGACTTTATCTCCATCTTGTGGTTTCTGCCTCTATATTCAAACTGATAATTGTGCAACACCAAACTCTCTCATGCTCAATAAGAGTGCATGCAACAATCATACAGATTTAAGTCGGGACAAGAAAGTTTTACCATTTATTGTATAAATACACTGTTATGTGATACTAGAACATCTTGTTCCCAACCGGTGGGTTTGTTCTATGGGAAAACCTTACATTTAAAATATAGTGAATTCTCAGAGCCATTTTTTAAAAACAAAATGAAATAGAAAAACACGTCCAATTAAACTACTGATAAAACAACAGGACAATTAGTCTATCAGTATAAATACCTGACCAAAACAATAGCACCAAAAAGACTAAAAACTAAATCTCTAAACTATCGTTATCTACCACATAATGTGGCAGCCTCGCAAAGTCTGATTGTCTACCTCTTGTATTTGATAGCTTTGTTTTAGGGGATGCATTTTTTGCTCCAGCCGGACAAGAGGCCCCTCCAAACAGCAGCAGCCTCCTCAGCACAGGTAGCTCAAAAACAAATAAGAACATCAAGGCAAACGTAACTAAATAGACTGTATAGAAGTTGACTTGCCTGCCACAAAAATAAATGAATGTACTGTCAAAAATACTAAATAAACAATTTGAATGATTACTTTCAGTCAATATGCCGAATCGTGGTTTTGTTTTGCTGCCCTTACCCGACTAATATATTGGCAATGGGTCAACAAACAAAGTCCCACAGCAGATTTAGGTAACAAAGGACTATCAAAAGAAGGGCAGCTCCATTGTATATATACATGGAAAAAGAATTCCAGTAATATGCTTCTCAGTTATTTGATAAATGTGGGAATTAGATAGATAGATAGTTACTTTATTAATCCCGCAAGGGGAAATTATTTCGCTACAGCAGCATGTATGGTACAGGTAAAGCAATAAAAATAACAGAGTAAGAAATATTAAAAATGAAAAAGAATATTATTAAAATGAACTAACTAAACAATAGTGCAAATATGTAATCAAACAAAACAAACAGTGTGACGCTGTTATAATTGTGTGATTGATTTGGCCAGAGGTGATTTATTGTAAAGTCTTATAGCGGTGGGCAATGTTCTCCTGTATCGGTCCTGAGTCTGTTGGAGAAAGTGCTCCGCTGTCCCTGCAGTAGGTGGTGGAGAGGGTGGTCCGGGTTAACCAATATGGATAATAGTTTCTTCAGTGTCCTCCTCTCCACCACCTTTTCCAGAGTGTCCAGTTTGCAGCCAATGATGGAGCCGGCCTTCTTAACCAGTTTGTTAGGTCTGTTGGTGCAGTCTCCGCTTACTCAGTAAGCAACCTGCTGATTATTATGTGGTTCACCAGTATTATGAGATCATGTGTTTAGTACTCTTTACTAGTATTATAAGTATACAACTCTTGTATTTATGGTTTAATGGTTATAATGTACCTACATGTTGCATTACTGCTTTCACTCGATTTGACACATAACAGCATAAACCTCTTATAGCTGCCTGAGGAAAAACTTGAAATGCAATCCAGAATTTTCCTCATTTGTTTGCATTCAATGGCTCCCCTCCTATTTAGTTTGTTTCTCACCTATCCATTTGGGAAGCCTTTTTACACTGGCTTTTTGTTTTTCAAGAGATGGCTTTCAAAAGGGTCACAGATGCCATAAAGACAAAGGAAGAAGTATCATGTTCACTGAGATGCCCTATTTTTGTGTTGATCACATATAACTGTGATAAAGTGACATCTGGCATGATGAGAGTACAACAAACTCAAAGCAGAGAGAATGATTGGCAATGTTCGCTCTGTGGTGACATAGATAGATAGATAGATAGATAGATAGATAGATAGATAGATAGATAGATAGATAGATAGATAGATAGATAGATAGATAGATAGATAGATAGATAGATAGATAGATAGATAGATAGATAGATAGATAGATAGATAGATAGATGTAAACTTTATTCATCCCCAGGGGGAAATTTGTTCAATCATGTTCACCATCTGCTGGTGGAAAAGGAATTTAACTCTTTAACAACAATATTACTCCTAATTACAACTATTATCAGAACATAACTACTAGTGACTATCACTACAGCTACCAATACTAACCATCATCATCAACATAAACTGGGGAGTACATACAACAATATAAGTGCAATACAATCTTGGAATCATATTGAAAAGAAAAAGTTATAATGAACATAAACATACTATAACAAACAGCCTATATGTAAAATCTAAATCATCAAACATAAAGCTTTGAACGTGTCACGATCAGAGATTTACTGAAGGAGGAGCTTTTCCCTGATCTCCTCCTCACATCAAGTCTTTCAACGCCAACATATCTATAATCTCTCTGTAAACAATGCTGCAGGTATATTTGCATAGGCGTTATATATACCAAGCAGTTTGGAGCCTGTTTCATATTCACCTCAGGGGAGAGTACACTGGTAGCACTTCAATTTCCAAAGGAATTCGGCGTGATACTGTATTTCTGACAGTTCAAGGAATTATCTGTTACGTATTGGTCTGTATGTGTTGGCTTACAGCCTGTTAGATTTGAGTATGAACTTCATGTCATAGTTTCTCTACCTTTCTGTGCTTCATGTATCTTAGTTTTTAATATTTTTCCACTTTCTTACCACACCCGTAAAACTGATCTCTTCTTTGATATAGCTCCAGTGATCCTATAGGTTGCAGTGTTTGTCTTATGCTCGTAATCTGACAGTACTCATAATGCAAAATGGCCCACTACAGCATGGTATACAGCATATATTGTATTATTGGACTATAACATTTGATGCATAAATCACTTTAATGTTGCAGCTAAGGTGGAGCTCATTTTAATAACAGTATAAACTTGTAGATACGGGTAGTTTGATCAATAATATTACATAATTTATTAGTTGGTTATATTTATAATAATATGAATTTGAATAAATGCAGAGGAACATTTACAACATATGCCTCTGAGACGTAGAGGAGTAGAAGTATGAAGTAGCCTAGAAATGGAAATACTCAAGTAAAGTACAAGTACCCTTAAAATTAAACCAAACACAGTTCTTGAGTAAATGCTGTCTACTTAGTAACTTTCCTCCACTGATTATAATGCAGCAGCTTATGTGGCTTTTGAGTGGCATGATTACCAATTTATTTATTGTTTGCTATGTTATATCATTAACAAAACAAAAACTCTTATGTTACTTTTAACATACATGTTTACTTTATTTTTGTAGTTTTGTTGTTAGTCTCTGAAACAATGCATTTGCCCATGAGCAATACAGAGTTGGCTGCTGTCCGTGTGTGACTGATTGCATGAAATTCAAAATAATTGTTCAGAAAGTAAAACCGTAGCCACTGCACACAGCCTGCGGGTTTTGACAGTAATTAATGTATTTTGTAAGTATTGTCAGTGTTGACACACCACAGGTTGATAAGAAACGAGCCAAACACAGTGAAGTAGCCTAATGTCACACGACATTACTCCCTTAATGAGCTTATATTGCCTTTAATGGTGCGTTGGTTTGTCTGACATGCTTGCAGTATTATTTGATTAATAGGATAATTTACCACGTGAAAGGCTGGGCTTACCACAAAGTGTTGACACAGTTGGTCACACCCATATAGGAGATTGTGATAAAGGGGGGACAGAGAACAGGGCAGGAGAGGGTAGGGTTGCACCTGCAGAAACCACAAAGTCAAGGGTTTGTGTGGTCAAACAAGCCGCACCTGTGTGCCATTGTTTGACGAAATGGCCTATTCTTGAAGGGACTTTGACATTAGATTCTTGGAAGAAGTACACATTAAAAGTATTTCAGCAAGTAGTCTAATAAGTACTTAGTCCAAAAATATTAGTTTCATAAACTAGTTATGGAAGAAAGGGTTTTTTATTCCACATCAGTTAGAAGAAAAGGGCTGAATCTTGTTCTCTGGAGGGGAATTTGACCTTGCATTATTTATTATTATTACTGTTCTGTTCCTTAATTTTAAAAAACGTAAACTAAACCAAAGGCGATGTTTTACTTTGAAATCCAGACTGGGAGTATCCTAATAGAGATTTGCTGTAGCTTTAGAGTGAGCGAATATGGAATACTTTACGGATGAAACTTTATGTTTTATTCGATTTAGTTAATTTCCCGGAATAATGTAAGTATTGCTGTGATTTGTTCTTGTGAGAGTCTCTTTAGTTACTTCCAGCGGCTCTGCAACAGGTCTGCTCCATTGCATTACCGTAAAGAATGTATCAGTCGCACACTCGACACAGTTCTGCTCCATTGCATTACCGTAAAGATTGTATCAGTCGCACACCTAACACAGGTGCGGCTAGTTTGACCACGAGAGGCGGCTGGCTCATCCGCAGTGAAAGACTGGGACTCAAACATTACCGCTTCTCTATGCAACGGCCCGGGTGTCTTCCAACGCTAGCCTCCTACGACAGGAAGACTAAGCTTCAATTTCTTTGGTGAGTATTTTCATGACGTCCATCATATTAGCATTAAAATTAATATAGTTTTGGACTTTTTCTCTACTAGTCACTGTAAAACGATGTGATATTCCGTTAATATCCCATGTGTTCATGACATACTCAATAATGCATTAACAGTATATGTAGTAGGCTCTTTTTCTAGTCCTAACATACAATTAGAACAGACTGAAGCATTGGCAACAAAATGTACTCAAAGTAAAATAATGCAAAGTGGCTACATGGCTTACTGGATCATAATTATTTATGTATTAAAAGTGACACATTAACATGCCATTGTAACTACTTCATATACTTTTGGTTGTTTACATCTGTTACAATGGATCATATTTTATAGACTGATCATATGTTTTCTCTATAAAAAATTTATTTGAAAAGTGACAACTAGCTTTAGCTCTTAAATAAATGTAGTGAAGCGTAAAGTACAATACTTCTCTCTGTAATGTAGTGGAGTAGAAGCATAAAGTAGCATAAAATGGTACCTCAAAATACAACTTAAGTGCTGTACTTGAGTAAATGTACCTTGTTACTTACCACTGCATACTGTTATATTGGTATCCTTCTAAAATCTGTCCAGTCTACAATGAAAGAACACCGCAACAATACGTTTTTAATACTGCAAAAGTGAGCTCTAATCTCCACATGGCCCAATTATTATTGATTTTGGGAAGCTCTCCCCATGTGTTATCTTAGGCTTTGTCCCACCATATGAACAGTATCCTTGTATTCAAGCGCACATTGATTTTTCATCATTGATTTTTACTCCGTCTAAGATCAATCCGTGTGTATGCTTCTTAGCTTGTGTACTCTAAGGATTGGTTGCTCTTTCTTATGAAAACATGTCATCTTCCCTTTTGTGCAACATGTTTGGTAAAGTCAATATCTGCAGATCTCAGCAGGATAAGATCTGTAGAAAATTGTCTGGATTAGTGAAGTGAAAATACATGTATATCCAGTAGGCTACAAACTGAGAAAATATAAAGTGAGCCTTTTTAAGCACAAAAAAGTTATAGGTGACAGAAAAAGACAAAAAAAAGTGTTCTAATTCATTGGTGTGTGTGTATCTGCATTGTATTCTATCCTTTCTTCTTTTTATGTTTGTTCTGCCTGTGAAATATAAAGTTTAAATAAGCCTTATTATCAATCACACAAGATATGTTTTTAGACTAAACCTTGATTGAACGACATGAGACTAATAGCCAACAATTGAGCGTTAAGTGTTACAATAACACAGAAAAATAGGATTTTTGTCAAATCTACGAGCCAATCAGCTCTCTGATCCGGCGACAGACAGGTGTTTCCCCATCATGCCCTGCGTCATGCAGTCAGTGGAGAGCAACTGCGGCGCCTGGCTCTAAAAACTGCTTCCACCTCGCTCTCTTGAGGCTATCATTGACACAGTGTGCATGACGTCGGAGCAAGTAGGGATCAAGTCGGACACAAAACCAGCACGCATTGTGCGGCGATTGCTGTGGTGATTATTAGGCCCCTTTCACAGCAGCCATTTGGATATTTGGTATTTAAACACAGGTGTAATTAATATAATTAATTATGGACCTGTTGCATTAAGGTGGTGCGGGCCCTGGTATTGCGCATGCTGGCTCACTGTAGTGGCTGTGACGCACTAAATAGAATGGGACCATAATTAATTTTATCCATTACACCTGTGTTTACCCTGCATTGATATTTCAAAATCACTGCTGAGAAAAGGGCCTATTCTGCTCAGGACTGGCTCATCTCAACAAAGCCTAATATCACCAGGTTTTGTTTTTATGTAGTTTTTTGAAAGAAGAAGGTGTTTTCAGTTATTCTGGTTGTTTAGACTTTTTCTCAGGACTTTGTGGAGTTGAGTGGATCCGATTGGCCTTCCCGGGTGGCACTTGGTTGTATGTGACATCGGTAATTGCTTTGGGCAAACATTTAGGTTAAAGGAATTTGACTTTGGATTTGCAGACATCTGGACTTGGCTGTGGGAATCAACCGACGGCCTGTATAGGTCCGGAACAGTATTCTTTCACGTATTCCTTGCCGGTCAGGATGGCAGGGAGAGAAGGATATAGTGATAGCATGGAGTTAAGTGAGGAAGAGACAAGAAGTGGGAAGGAGAGTGAGTGGACAGTAGTAGGGAAGAAGCTGGCATGTCGAAAGAGAAAGAAACCGGTTTCACCCAAACCGGTTTCTGAGGGCGAAGAAGTTGGCACGTCGTAAGAAAATTAATGAAACGGGTTTGGGTGAAACTGAGGGCGAAGAAGAAAATGTAGTGATACGATTTGAAGGAGGAGTAAAGAAAATGGACCCTTTAAAACTGACAGAAATGATTAGAGCACAAGTCGTAACAAAGCAGTTAAGAGTGCTAAGAGAAATAACAAGGAGTAGAACAAAAGGAAACTGGAACAATTCTGGTAGAGTTTGATGTAAAGGACATTCCAAGGGAACTATATTTTGGATTTGGTAAGTGCAATGTGTTGGGGTCTGACTATGTGGCCTCGCCATGTGCTTTGAAACAAAGAAGTCAGGCCTTCCTCTTTGCCGAGCAAAGGGTTCATCCTGATTTGAGTTTGATGAGGACCGAAACCCCCACTAGGAAGAAGTTCACATTATTACGGTGTGAACTCGCCACCCAAATGCAACACTGCTCTCATTGGACGAGGCGGGACTTCCGGTTTTACAACCGGATACCCCCAAAACTATGAAACCCCTGAGCCCCCCTGAACGCATCGCTATTCCCCCGACCCCACGTCTGTGCACGAAAGCACGCACGCAACGTTTGCTGTTTTAAAAGAAGATCCTAGTGTTGGAGCTATTTATTTGATATTAGTATTTTGTTATTTAATTAATAAGTAGTATTGTTTAATTATTCTAGATGTTTGATATATTAAGATTGCTTTTTCTCTTTAATAGTAATTTGTTTAGTTATATTATTTGTTGTTGTTTGGGTAATTACTGTGGGCACCTGTGGCTATATATATGAGTAGACAGATAGGACCAGCATGCACCGAGGTGGGCTTATAGTTTTTACCAGCACAGGAGAGACAGCACGACAGGAGTTTTCTTTGTTCTGTTAGTTTGCTTGTTTTGTTTGCTTTACTAAATAAATAAGAAAATTGGAATCCTGCACGAGGAAGCGAACAATTTCAGCACACGCACTGCACGTACACACACGCCCCCCCCTTTTCATAGTTTGTTGATTTTAGGTAGCATGCTCCTAAATGTTGTAATGGTAATTTTTGTCGTAGTATATATTTCTACTTACTTAGTATATATTTCTACTCAGTATATTGTATTCATGGATAAGTCATTTTGTTCTGAACTTTGTTGAACTTCACCGTGTCTCTGGTGTGCAGAAGAAGAGTTCTCCCTTGCCTGTTCACAATAACTAACTGTGTTGTATGAGAATGTTCCACCACCAAGGCCTTTGGGCCGCTTGTTTTGGTTGCTGGTCGTTTGTTTTCCATTGTTGTTCCTATCAGTCTGAGACCAAAAGTCTGAGACTGAAATGTCTGTAACATTGGCCATCGGCCCCCACCTTTGAATACTTAAAAGACAACCTGGATTTTGGTATTATGTTCTTCAGCATTAAAAGACTCACGCAAAGCGGGTATAGGAATTTTTTCCATAACAATGTATAGTTGTTAGTTTTAGATATTAGTTGACTAGATCATTATTATTTTAAAGAGCAGCTGTCTGATTACTTTGTGCATGTATTGTGATAATGGCTGGATATGTGGTCTGTTGCTCGAACTTAAACCTTCACTTTCACTCTGAATGTGTACTTTGACTATTGACATTGTGAGTGAATACTAATTGAGACTTAGTTTATAGTTTGGTTATTGGTCCCTGTTCGCAGGGTGGTGCCCCGTTATTATTAATAATCTTACTGACATTAATAATTCTATTGATGTCAATAATTTAGTTTTCTTAAATGCTGATAACTCAAACACGCTCCTTTTCGTTCCCAACAAATGTAAGGGAATATACTCCTAAACCCATGAGATGTTTCAACTGCCAAGAATGTGGGCATGTGGCAAAAGTGTACAAAGGAAAGAGAAGGTGTGCCAGGTGTGGAGGAGAACATGAATATGGAAAGTGTGGAGAAGGAGTCCAGCCACAGTGCTGCAACTGTGGAGGGAAACACAGCGTTGCATATTGGGGTTGTGAAGCAATGAGACGAGAGGTGGAAGTCTAACAAACAAGATTTAAAGGAAAAGTAACTTATGCAGAAGCAGTTGGAGAGTTGGTGAGGCAGGAGAAGCAGTCGGAGGAGCTTAGTCGCAAATTGACAGTGGAGGCAGAAAGGAATGATAAAATCAGGGTATGGGCAGAGAAGGAGAAGTGAGTTTCATAGCGGGGGTGATAAACGCAACTGCTGAGGTTGAGTCGAAAACTGAGAAGATTCAAATAATCGTCAAAGCAGCAGTACATCATCTTGATATGCGTGTTCATTTTATAAAACAAGGGATTCCCCATGGAGTACTGGGTATAGGGCAATACATGGAGTATGTGGTAGTGGAAGTGTGGGTTGAAAGGAAGGAATTTGTGGTAGTGAATTATTATATAGTAATAATGAGTCATTTCGGTTTTTAGGAGTACACTTTGACAGAAGATTAACATGAAAAGACCACATAAAAAATGTTAGTGATGAGTGTAAAAAAGTTATAAATGTAATGAGATGTCTGGTAGGGTTGGACTGGGGAGCAGACAATGCAACACATTTAAAAAGCTCTAATTAAATCCAGATTAGATTATAGTAGTATAGCATATGGTTCAGCATCAGAAACCACACTTAAACAGCTAGATGTTATCCAGACCAGGGCCCTGAGAGTTTGTATGTGCAGTAAGAACATCACCTGTGTGCGCCATCCAACTAGAGACAGGAGAAATGCCATTGTGTTGGTTAATTATTGGATAAATTTGAGAGGTCATGAAGATAATCATCCAACTAAAAAAGTATTACAGGCATAAAGTGATCAAGAATTCTGGACAACGGTTCAAGGTTCCAATGGACGTTTGTCAGATCATTCATGTTCGCGTGGCTCTGCGGCAGTCGTTGACGCTGGAGCAGCTCAATGAGGACAAACGACTGTGGGACTTCCAAGAACAACTGATTCCCAGTGTGGACAAGGCGCTGAGGAGAGCTGGGCTGGGGCAGAGCTGATGGAAGGGATGGACAGACATGCTGAACGGGTTGAATGTGATCCTCGCCAGTGGTGGCCGTGTCACTACCGCTGTTTTCCAAAATATCGTCCTGGTACGAGGTTCTGGTAAAACAGGTTGACACAGTTGTAAACCTCTCTGCACTGATCACATTCACAGTTGTTAAGCATATTTCAGTCACGACAAACCCCAGCTTTTGTTTGCTTTGTTCCTCAAATGTGTCTTCTGAACTCTGAACAGCAATTAAGTGAAGATCAAGGATTTCTTCACTTCAGAACATTTCGCCAAATGAACTTTGGCATCGAGAAGACATCACAAACACAGCAAAGACTATTTAGCTCATCACAAGGCTTTTGTTAACTCTTGTATTCATTGATGTGCAGGATGAAATCATTGTTTCAAATTGAACTTGAATTCTGCCTCAGGTTGGGAATCTGTGTTGTCTGGGGCTGGATGGACAAGCCAAAAGAAATCAAAGGGAAGTTCTACTTCCTCATCATTGCTACCCTCATCTTCATCCTCTGTATCGCTGTGAGAATACCCAGGACGTACAGGGCCGTCCAACAGCCGCGTGGGGCTCTGAACATGGCTTGCCCCTTGCGGATCTCTGAGCGGACCATCACCCCCCTCAACAACACCAAGCACTTACTGGTGTCGGCCTACATGGACCAGAGAGTGGATGGCTTGGATGTACGCATCATTGGCATATTTAAGAATGACTCCATCCAACCCCTTTACTGTGTTTTCTGCTGTGCAGGCCAAATATCAAATACAAATCCAGGAACAATTTTACAACACTCGGACAACTTTGGTTTCCCCTACGTCACTACGGATGTAATGTGTCAGATTCCTCAAAACTGCCACGCTACACATGTCAGTCTCCTGACTCAGCCAGGTAGAGAGAGGGTCTTTAACCAGACCTGGCTTCCTATAAGAAACCAGAAAACCAAAGGGAAGGAGGAGGACAAGTTGCAGTTTAACTTCACAGTCTGCATCTCAAACCTGTTTGGAGACTACAACAACGTGCTTCAGTTTGCACAGACTCTGGAGATGTACAGGTAAGAACACCAACAACACCTCAAAGTTAAACATGAGCTGAATCAACTCTTCAAAACAAACAGGATATGATTAGCTTTGCAAAGGTACTGTTGCAGTGTCATCGCATCATACAGGTGTTTCTGTTCCTGTTGCTGCCGAGTGGGGCCGTCATATTTCCAAAAAGTCAAGTTCCAACTAATTCTAACCAAACATTACATGAGTCTGACATACAGTGTGCTGCTGTCACATATGCTAACTTAAAGTGGTATCTAGCCCTCCAGATAGTTTCAGTTTTACTTGTCTGGGTTTTGAGCTATCCATATATCCGTCAAGTTTCCTCCTCTACCCAAACAAAACCAAAGATGTCCATCTCATTCTAAGTCGTTATAACCAATGATATTATTTGTGACGCTCTATAAAAGTACATTTAAAAATCTCCAACAGCTAGTAATTGCAGAAACATATTCTGCTGTTTTTTTGGGTAAATTTGGGTAAACCAATCATTTACCATTTTTCCTTGCGCCAGGTTACTGGGTGTGAACAGGGTGGTGATCTACAACACCAGCTGCGGCCCAGACCTCGACCGCCTGCTGCAGAGCTACAGCCAGGAGGGCTTCGTGGAGATGGTGCCCTGGCCCATCGACCAGCACCTGAATCCATCTCGCGGCTGGCTCTTCTCACAGAGCGGGGGGGACGTGCACTACTTCGGTCAGTTGACCACGCTTAATGAGTGCATTTACAGATCCATGGACCGCTCACGCTACGTCCTGTTGAACGACATCGATGAGATTATAATGCCATACAAACACAACAACCTGATGTCTCTGATGGAGATGCTCCAACAACAGCATCCAAATGTACGGTCATTCTGATGTGCATTTGACAAATATTACTTAATTAGCAAACTTTAAGATTATATTTGATGTTCATTTAATATTTGTATTCTCTTTCCATCTTCCATGCTGTATTCATGTAGACAGGAGTGTACCTCATTGAGAACCATATCTTCCCCAAGAAACATTTTGAGCCAAGTGGGAGGTTTCACCTGCCTCGATGGAACGGGGTGCCGGGCGTTAATATTCTTGAGCACATCTACAGGGAGGACCCCGACAGAAAGTCACACCACCCACACAAGATGATAGTTAAGCCGAGGTAAGCTGAAAAGTAGCTCCTTTTATAAAACACTATATTAGGTAAAGTTTTGATGTCATAGTAAAACGTGTTCAAATACAGTACTATCACGTTGAACGGTGACATATCATACAACATGCCAGAGTCCCAATACTTATGTGGTTATCCTGGTTGAAAGGAAAGTTTCCTCAAAGACTGTTATGTGTCTGTGCACCACAGGTTGGTGGAGTGGACGTCAGTGCATGAAGTGCTCAACAATTCTGGACAACGGTTCAAGGTTCCAATGGACGTTTGTCGGATCATTCATGTTCGCGTGGCTCTGCGGAAGTCGTTGACGCTGGAGCAGCTCAATGAGGACAAACGACTGTGGGACTTCCAAGAACAACTGATTCCCAGTGTGGACAAGGCGCTGAGGAGAGCTGGGCTGGGGCAGAGCTGATGGAAGGGATGGACAGACATGCTGAACAGGTTGAATATGACCCTCGTCAGTGGGGGCCATGTCACTACTGTACTGACTTTAACCAATATCCATTTTATTTGTTAAAGCCACTGGGGGGCGAACGGGAGATCTTGTTCGGACGCGTGTTCCACAAACATTTCACTGTCCAATGCGCTGTCTTTCTTTCGATCAGTTGATCCATTTATTCCATGTGCAGATTGACACCATTAACAAACTGCCATAGCTTACTTGACCGGATAATATAAGACCTTGACACTCCAAGCTGACATGCTGGCTGACAAGACACATTGACACGATAACTTGACACGATACCTTGACATGATAACTTGACACGGTCAAAAACTGTTAGCTTCCCATCCACACACCTGATTCTCATTACCAGGCACTTACATATATGCACTTTTAGGTTAATGTGCCACCCACTGTTCAATGTCAGAACTGCATGTGTAAACTCACCCAGTGTTTCCCTCAAAGACAAAAGAAAACAACAAAACCACATTATGGCTCCAACAACTACCATTGTTTCCCAAAATGTCGTCCTTTTTGCACTGAAGGGCCACCATACTGCCGGTGCTACTGCTATGACCTACACTGAATTGACTGCTGCTCAGTTGTAAGAAAGCCCAACTTTCTAAAAATGTTCATGTACAGAGTGCTATGAGTGCGACTAACTGGTTGTGACCAGTTGCAATCACCCTCCCCCTTGCCTCTACTTGTTCTTTGAAAATTCAGACTCTGGCCCCTCCACACCCTTTCATACCTTATAAAATAAGATAATCATTTTATTAGTCCCGCAGTGGGGAAATTTGATCACCTCATCAAATGTTTTGGCTCAACATTTCACCTCTTCTTTCGTGCATGCACATGGAAACGAGACTTGGAGTCCTCTACCGTGCTAGCAGCTTTGTGAGGCTGTACTTCGTCACAGCGGTATCAGACACACCGACATTTTGAACCTAATGGATGTCAGGTGATTATCAAAGTTAATACAATTTGGGAGAACATGAATGTTGACTAATATTCCAGTCTGGACCAAAATCAGTGTGTGTAATGACCGACAAACTGAGAGCATGACTTCTTTTCATTCCTCTTTGAGCTTTTAGCAATGAGTCCAATCTGAATAAATCTGCCCTCTACTGAACTTCTATTAGACAAAGTCTCCTGCAGGTTTTTTATTTCCTGCTCTTATCTGGTGTACTCAATCCTGTGTAATTATTCATTTAGCTCTTCTTAACCGCTAAAAAAAGAAAAAACACTTTTACATCAAAATCCCTCGTCTTGTATCCTGTTAATTATAAAGTAGCATAAAATGGTACCTCAAAATACAACTTAAGTGCTGTACTTGAGTAAATGTACCTTGTTACTTTCAACTGCCTACTGTTATATTGGTATCCGTCTAAAATATGTCCACAGTCTGCAATAAAACTGAAAGAACACCCCTACAATACATTTTTCATACTGTAAAAGTGAGCTGTTCTAATCTCCGTACATGGCCTATTTATTGTTTATTTTGGGAAGCGCTCCTCTCCTTGTTATCTTAGGATTTGTCCCACCATATGAACAGTATCATACACTCAAGCGCACATTGATTTTTCATCATTGATTTTTACTCTGTCTAAGATCAATGTCAGTGTTTAAGAATTGGTTGCTCTTTCTTATGAAACCATGTCATGCCTTATCTGTGAAAGCAAGGCACCAGTCATGGGTGCACCTTTCCCTCTTTCCCAAGGGAAATGGGAAATATCTCCTCGTAGTAGCAGAAAGGACAAGCGCAAGAAGACTTTGCATGTATTACCAGCAATTTAGTAACATTTAGAAATACGGAAATAGGTTTGTTCGAGATGAACTGCGCCTTGGCTGGAAAGTGGACGAGAGCATGCAGGTGGCAGCAGCAGGGCGCGGTGAAAAAAGACTGCGGTCAAGTCAGACAGTTTTCAGCAGCCTTCAAAGAATCACTTCTTTGATCCGGCGACAGCCAGATGTTTCCCATCATGCTTTGGCTCATGCAGTCGGTGGAGTGCAACTGCGGCGCCTTGCTCTCTTGAGGTTATCGTTGACACATGTGCATGACGTCAGAGCAAGTAGGGATCAAGTCGGACACAAATCTAAAGCGGCATGCATTGTGTGGCAATCGCCGGTGATTGATAGGCCCTTTTCACAGCAGCCACTGCAGATAAACACCGGTGTAATTAATATCAATATGGACCTGTTCCATTAAGGTGTTCCTGGCCCTGGTATTGCGCATTCTGGCTCCCTGTAATGGCTGTGATGCACTAAATAGAATGGGACCGTTATTCATTTTATCCATTACACCTGTGTTTACCCTGCATTGATATTTCAAAATCGCTGCTGAGAAAAGGGCCTATTCTGCACAGGACTGGCTCATCTCGACAAAGCCTAATATCACCAGGTTTCTATAATGTAGTTTTTTGCCCTGGGTTTTGTCTCTCAGGTTACTTGGTTTGTGTTGCTGCTTTCCTTGCAGCTTTTTGGAGGTGGGTGTGGCAGAGGGTCATCAGTCCACTGGCAACACCTGGGCTCATCAGCAACACATTGGGCCCTGTGTGCCGGTTCACTCTCTTAAAAACCCTTTTGGAGCTCAGTTGCTGGTTCTCTCTCCTTCCTGAGACATGCTTTTGTACTTTTTGGGTTGACCCTCTGATTTACGTTTCTGCACCATACGACATTGCATTCGCACTTTTCAACTCATGTACTCACCTACTTCTGTTGTACTTACTGACCCCACATGCCCCTATTAGTTTAGGCTTTCCTCTTATGTTGACTCTAAATGAATACATCAAAGTGAATTGGCTTGGTTGTGTGCGTCTCCCTCTTTTGTCATGGCCGCCCGCTTTGTGACACTACATACAGGATGCGTTACTTTTGTGGTCAAGGTTATTAGCGAGTCTTAAGGAAAAACTTTGCAGCAAGGATACCCTACAATCTGTTTACAGTACGTATTACTTTATAGGCCCTGCGCACCCATGGTCGTGCAACCTTGTTGAACAATGACAATCAATTGACCTTGTATAATCCACACTTGTATAATCCAGAGTTCCTCTGGAGAATCTTCTTCCTCACTCTCCTGTTAGCTTTGTCGCACCTGCCAGGATGGGACATATTGCACCAATGTAATTCTTATTGGTGCATGGAGTCTGGTGACCTTCTGTAATGTCCAGCAGCGTAGCTGTTCCCAACTTCAACCGCAGAGGTCTAATCAGCCAGGAGAAGTGAAAGTGCTCGCCCTTTGGCAAAACAATTTTGTTCCCTTTTATAACACAAACATTTGTCTGTTGAGCAATATTTGCTGTCGATTCTGTTTCATTCCCACCAGGAACTCATCACTGCTTTGTTGAGAGACACCATTTGCATTCAATTTCATGACGCATCCTGTTTGCTCTCTGTGCTAGATGACAGTAACCTTGGATATGATGCCAAACAAAGATGGCCTTTCCCCATCATTCTATTCCCGGACTAGATATGTGGCCACAGCAAGCTCTATAGTGTACTTATTACCCTTTTGAATGATCCAGTAAAGCAGCCTCATGTCAGACCTCACTCCAGTTATTTTTCCCCAAAGCAGCGGCATGGCTCCAGGTCCAGAATTAAATATTTCAACAACTGTTACGGTTGACATGTTTGATTTTTAGTGGAATGTCTCAACCATCAATGGATTGATTTCTTTGAAATTAGGAACAGACATCCATGTTCCCCTCTGGGTGAATTGCAGTTATGTTTGTGATCCCTAGACTGTTCATATAGCGCCATAGACGGGTCAAAATTAGCCCAGCTGTACTTTGTTGCACAAGTGACTCTAATAGACTGGTAACCCAGCGTATAACTGAAAATCAGTGTCAACATGACGGAAGAACATGAGACCAAATAGACAAAGTGGGATTAAGATAACAGGTTCTGGTAAAACAGGTTGACACAGTTGTAAACCTCTCTGCTCTGATCACATTCACAGTTGTTAAGCATATTTCACTCACAACAAACCCCAGCTTTTGTTTGCTTTGTTCCTCAAATGTGTCTTCTGAACTCTGAACAGCAATTAAATGAAGATCAAGGATTTCTTCACTTCAGAACATTTCGCCAAATTCACTTTGGCATCAAGAAGACATCACAAACGCAGCAAAGACTATTTAGCTCATCACAAGGCTTTTGTTAACTCTTGTATTCTTACAAAGAGAAATTCATTGATGTGCAGGATTACATCATTGTTTCAAATTGAACTTGCTCACATTCTCACCTCTTAAAGAGGTCTCATTGCAGTAATGTTCCTCAAATGTGTCTTCTGAACTCGTATTCCTAATTCTGCCTCAGGTTGGGAATCTGTGTCGTCTGGGGCTGGATGGACAAGCCAAAAGAAATCAAAGGGAAGTTCTACTTCCTCATCATTGCTACCGTCATCTTCATCCTCTGTATCGCTGTGAGAATACCCAGGACGTACAGGGCCGTCCCACAGCCGCGTGGGGCTCTGGCTTGCCCCTTGCGGATCTCTGAGCGGACCATCACCCCCCTCAACAACACCAAGCACTTACTGGTGTCGGCCTATATGGACCAGAGAGTGGATGGCTTGGATGTACGCATCATTGGCATATTTAAGAGAGACTCCATCCAACCCCTTTACTGTGTTTTCTGCTGTGCAGGCCAAATATCAAATACAAATCCAGGAAAATGTTTACAACACTCGGACAACTTTGGTTTCCCCTACGTCACTACGGATGTAATGTGTCAGATTCCTCAAAACTGCCACGCTACACATGTCAGTCTCCTGACTCAGCCAGGTAGAGAGAGGGTCTTTAACCAGACCTGGCTTCCTATAAGAAACCAGAAAACCAAAGGGAAGGAGGAGGACAAGTTGCAGTTTAACTTCACAGTCTGCATCTCAAACCTGTTTGGAGACTACAACAACGTGCTTCAGTTTGCACAGACTCTGGAGATGTACAGGTAAGCACACCAACAACACCTCAAAGTTAAACATGAGCTGAATCAACTCTTCAAAACAAACAGGATATGATTAGCTTTGCAAAGGTACTGTTGCAGTGTCATCGCATCATACAGGTGTTTCTGTTCCTGTTGCTGCCGAGTGGGGCCGTCATATTTCCAAAAGGTCAAGTTCCAACTAATTCTAACCAAACATTGCATGAGTCTGACATACAGTGTGCTGCTGTCACATATGCTAACTTAAAGTGGTATCTAGCCCTCCAGATAGTTTCAGTTTTCCTCCTCTACCCAAACAAAACCAAAGATGTCCATCTCATTCTTAAGTCGTTATAACCAATGATATTATTTGTGACGCTCTATAAAAGTACATTTAAAAATTTCCAACAGCTAGTAATTGCAGAAACATATTCTGCTGTTTTTTTGGGTAAATTTGGGTAAACCAATCATTTACCATTTTTCCTTGCGCCAGGTTACTGGGTGTGAACAGGGTGGTGATCTACAACACCAGCTGCGGCCCAGACCTCGACCGCCTGCTGCAGAGCTACAGCCAGGAGGGCTTCGTGGAGATGGTGCCCTGGCCCATCGACCAGCACCTGAATCCATCTCGCGGCTGGCTCTTCTCACAGAGCGGGGGGGACGTGCACTACTTCGGTCAGTTGACCACGCTTAATGAGTGCATTTACAGATCCATGGACCGCTCACGCTACGTCCTGTTGAACGACATCGATGAGATTATAATGCCATACAAACACAACAACCTGATGTCTCTGATGGAGATGCTCCAACAACAGCATCCAAATGTACGGTCATTCTGATGTGCATTTGACAAATATCACTTAATTAGCAAACTTTAAGATTATATTTGATGTTCATTTAATATTTGTATTGTCTTTCCATCTTCCATGCTGTATTCATGTAGACAGGAGTGTACCTCATTGAGAACCATATCTTCCCCAAGAAACATTTTGAGCCAAGTGGGAGGTTTCACCTGCCTCGATGGAACGGGGTGCCGGGCGTTAATATTCTTGAGCACATCTACAGGGAGGACCCCGACAGAAAGTCATACCACCCACACAAGATGATAGTTAAGCCGAGGTAAGCTGAGAAGATTGAGCCCGAACTGACTCGGCCTGTGATTGCTGCACTGCCACTAATTTCTGTCCTCCGTACCTTCCAGTTACACTGGGTGAAAAGAAAGTTTCCTCAAAGACTGTTATGTGTCTGTGCACCACAGGTTGGTGGAGTGGACTTCAGTGCATGAAGTGATCAAGAATTCTGGACAACGGTTCAAGGTTCCAATGGACGTTTGTCGGATCATTCATGTTCGCGTGGCCCTGAGGCAGTCGTTGACGCTGGAGCAGCTCAATGAGGACAAACGACTGTGGGACTTCCAAGAACAATTGATTCCCAGTGTGGACAAGGCGCTGAGGAGAGCTGGGCTGGGGCAGAGCTGATGGAAGGGATGGACAGACATGCTGAACGGGTTGAATGTGACCCTCGCCAGTGGGGGCCGTGTCACTACCATTGTTTTCCAAAATGTCGTCCTTTTTGCACTGAAGGGCCACCATACTGCCGGTGCTACTGCTATGAGCTACACTGAATTGACTGCTGCTCAGTTGTAAATATTCATGTACAGAGTGCTATGAGTGCGACTAACTGGTTGTAACCAGTTGCAATCACCCTCCCCCTGCTTCTCATTTTTAGTTGTTGCTTTGAATTTGGAAACTCTGACACCTACACACCCTCTCACACTCTCTGAGCACGCACACCTCATCGAGCATGACTTCTTTTCACTCCTCTTTGAGCTTTTAGCAATGAGTCCAATCTGAATAAATCTGCCCTCCACTGAACTTCTATTAGATAAAGTCTGCAGCAGGTTTTTTTCCTGCTCTTATCTGGTGTACTCAATCCTGTGTAAATATTAATTTAGCTCTTAACTGCAAAAAAAACAAAAAACTTTTTTACATCAAAATCCCTCGTCTTTTGTCCTGTTAAGTGTAAAAATATTTTTTAGGATTCATCTTGAACTCGTGGGACTTTACATAAATTCATTTGCACTACTGTTTAGTTTTACCTAGTTCATTTTATACCATGATCCTGCACTACTGTTTAGCTTATTTAGTTTTACCTAGTTGTTCATTTGATACCATTCTAATTCATCGTATATACTGTGCATTTTTATTTTTATTCTATTTTATCTTATTCTTTATTCTATTTCTTCAATTCAATATCTGCTCTGCTATTTTATTGTACTGTATATATTGTGCATTTCCATACTTCATATTTTATTCTGCTCTGTAACTTGCTGCTGCTACAAACAAATTTCCCCCTGGGGATAAATAAAGTTTACATCGATCTATATCTATCATCAAATAACCAGGCAGCATAGAGCGACCTATGTAAAAGCTGGATAAAAGCCACACCCCTGCAAATATTATGCACCGTATGGCCTAGGAACCCTCTTAACAATCCTTGAGTCTTTGTTTGGTGGTCTGAAAATGTTACTTGCAAGAAGTGGAGTTCTTTGGTTAACTGGTTTTGCATTAATGATCTAATACAACAT
The DNA here is from genome assembly GCA_032191485.1 of Leptoclinus maculatus. Taxonomy (NCBI): domain Eukaryota; kingdom Metazoa; phylum Chordata; class Actinopteri; order Perciformes; family Stichaeidae; genus Leptoclinus; species Leptoclinus maculatus. The sequence continues at coordinate 16,870,075 of JAVDOI010000003.1, forward strand.
AACAGCAGAGTCCTTCTACATTTTGATACTTGTATCCATTTTGCGATACTACTTATACACTTCTACTGATGTAAACAAGTGTTTTATATGTTACGGTTACAACAGTAACTATTTCACTAGTTGAGGATCTAAATACTTCCTTTTTCTATTATAACTCAGAAAAAGGGCCTCCTTTGACAGAGCTCATCTGGAGCCTTTCTGTCTCACTGTAGTTTCTGCTACGTCGTTTCCGGGTAACGCTTGGAAATGTTTTTGTCCAAATGCACCGAGGAACTAAACAACAGTCTTTCAGCTGACAAGAGCGGTATCAAGGAAATGACCTGGTACGGTTAGGAAGCATCTGCTGGTGAGGATGTGCATGCTCCTCAAATCAAGGGAAAAGCGGCCTTCGAAATAACAGGCGTAATTTACAAAATAAAACTCCATAAAGACTGCTCAAGCTTTGCTCAAAGGCTGAGATCTTTGTTTTACGTTCTTCTAACCCATAAAGCAGAAAAGAAGCAGAGAAATCTTCCAGGTAAATCAAGACTCTTTTGCTTTCTGGCTCATGTAATATGTCTCAGTAGAACTGTGCACAAAGTAAAGCATTTCTTCTATCAGTTTATCATGGATTTGCATAACATCCAGCCATGGAGCTCAGTATTTACTTTTCAAAAAAATAGCCCCACCCAAGCCCTTTGGAAAAGCCAAAAAAAAAATGTTTAAACCCCTTTCTCAAGTCACCCCCACACATATTGGACTCGGACGCATTTAAAAAAGCATCATCATTTGGAAACTATTTATTGAACATTTGCAACCAGATATCAGTTAAATACAGAACTTTCATTTCTCTCTCTACATCCCCCAACGGCAGGGACTGGCTCCGCTTCATTACACTGAGAGGAGGGAATGTTACAGGACTTGGTAAGGCGCACACTGTGCTGGAAGTCATTTGGCTTTGTGTCTTCTGATAATAAAGAGAAACAATATCTGAGTCTGCTTCTCGAATGTCCAACGCTGCGTCCTCTCCACTCCCCACACAGCTGGATCCTGTGCATACACACCATGGCAAAATGACACAAATAGGAGCCGAGAAGAGAAAACCAGTATAGACGACTGAGACACACCCCTGCTGAATGCGGTCTGAGATGTGTAGCCATGATTTGAAAAGCTAAAAGTAAAATGATCAACATGAATATATTAGAAAAATGGCAATTAGTCTTTAATAAACACCTCGCCTCACCTACTCCCAACAAGACCAGGGTTATAAATTAAAACTGTCCAAATAAAATCAAATCAACCAAGACTTTGGGCCCATTCAGTTCCATTTCAAGACTGGAAAATCCTCATTGACAAAACAAATGGCACTTTTCAGTCTCTTGAACTGGAATCTAGAATATCGACTCCAATGGAATCGACCCCCAACCCTAAAATCAACTCTTTCTAATTTACATATATGGGTCAGGCGCTCCTTCAAGCTTCCACCATCCTAGCAGTTGCTCCCCCACAGGACAGGGGGACCTCTGTGGTCTCTGAGGGCTAGGCCACGGTTTTGAAGGTCTGCAGTATGAGGTTGGTTTGGTGGATGAGCCGGTTTGCACTGATGAAGACATTTATTGCCCTGGGAACACACAAAAGTTAAAACTTGAGGAAAAAACAGACTGGAGAAGCTCATTGATGCTATTTAAACATAGTAAACTATCAATGAGCAATGTTTTGCCCACACATTCAAAATGTACACATCTGCTTTAGTTAACAAATGACCAGCTGAGTCACTGCAAACAATCGGGTCCTTTCTTCTCCTTAAACCTCCATGTGTTGTTGGTACAATGGAGATAAGCATGGGAAGATGACCTTTATACCACACTAACAACAGCTTACGGTCAGTTGGCTACTTAGCAACAACACTATACAGTTCGTTTGCAAATTATGAAGCTGACCACCAGCCGGGGAAACAGCTAGCCTGGCTGTGTGGAGAGGCACCTGAAGAGTTGACGATGCATTCCATCACATTTGTTTAATACGTACAACTAAACTAAATTGGACTATTTCTTGGCAGTGAGTCTTGTTGTCACTGTGAGGTTGCCAGTTGTCAATCAGCTAAGACAACCAGACTCCCAAAAGGTCAAACTATTCCTTTAAAAAGAACTTATGTTGTTTAATTAGAATCAGAATAGTCATCAAATCAACTAACTGACATTTTAGCATTAATAAACCAAAGCAACATGGCTGTCTAGAAACGCGTGATACTCTTCTTCTAACGCTCACACATGGGGGGGGGGGGGGGGGTTATGGTTACACTTACTTTCCGTCTTTGAAGTATGTTTTGAGGGTGTCGCTGAAACTTTTGGAGTATTTCACAAACTCCTTTTTCTGGTGCTCCAGGGCCTTAACAAAGAAGAAAATAAACACAGAAGCGTCGTAAAGAAACAAGGGAAAAGGCGAGCAGCTTACACAGGTTTGTTTTTGTGTCCTCGTTACTCACTCTGCGATTCTGGTACTGATATTTCTTAATGACATTGTTGACTGTGTCCAGGAGCTCTTTTATGGCGCTGGCTATGTCTCTGTAGGAAACCAACAGCAACACAAGAGACGATTTCACAACACAAATTCAACCAAGAGGTGCGACACTCGCTGATGTAAGAAGACGGAAACATTGAATTAATCATCGTAACAAGGACAGCACTGTGTTACTGGTACTATCCTCACCAATAATGGCTCTATTTCTAATGATACATTTACTATGGAGAGGTTAAAGTTACTGAAGGCCTGAGCATGAGCACTGCATCCTACGACACGGATCAGCGTTTATTTGTAATGTGTAAATCGCTGCATTTACCTCTAAACACACTTATGTTTTAAAAACAGCGTGGTGTGTGTGTGTGTGTGTGCGTGCGCGTGCTCGCTCTCACTTGATAGTCTGTAGGAAGCGTACTCTGTCGTTGATCTCATCAGGGATTTTGCTGAGAATGTGTTTCAGAGCTCTGGCCTTCTCATTTAGGTCCTGGAACTCCTGCTCAGGCCGGTCAATCATGAACTCTGCAGGGGAAAAAAAAAAGGAGTTCAGCACATTCCCAGAGACTCAATGAGTTATACAACTGGACAGATACAGAAAACAAACAGGCCGGTAAAGTCAGGATAGAACAAACGAATTGGAGAGAGGACGGGCATTCAGCTGCATCACCGTAAAAACCTGGACCTCAGGGTCACAAAGGGCCATTTCCACCACAGCACCTCTTTCTCTTATATACGCACCTTCCACATCATCAGCTGCCATGCGCAGTAGGGATTCAGTGAAGTTGATTTGCACGTTCTTTTTCTCCAAGATCTTCATAATGATGTCCTGAGTCAGGCCAGGGTTCTCCCTCTCCGCCTGACAAACGAGAAATGGGCAAGCGGGGTGAGGAACGAAAGGAAGCAATTCGCACACAAGACAAGAGAATAGCCTTCTCCAACGAAAGCAAGACGAGGCTCCGAGCGGGCAGAGAACACAGCTGGAACTCTGTTTTGAATGTCAGATGTCCGTTGAATAATTCAACCTTGAGTTTCGCCACCCGGGAAGCGGCGGCCAGCATTAGCGAGGCCATTCAGTGAGACCAAAGTGAACAAAAGGCTCACACGTGTCCCCAGTAAAACAGCTGTAAGGTGATCACATCTCCCTTTAGGTTCGGAGAAAGACAAAGCCGCTTCTCCTTCATTAATATTTAATCTGTGCTTGCGTTGAACGCTGCTGCTCAGCAGCAGCAGCAGCACAGAGGTGATCTATGTGCTTTTATTATTCCAGTGCAATCACAGCAGTGTATAGATATAAAAAAAAAAAAGAGGATCAAGACATTAAGAAAGTCTCATCTGATTCAATTACAATCATGTAAATGGAGATGCTTAAGCATAATGAACATCATATACACCCAACAGTTTTTTACATTGCTAATAACAAAAGGTGAAAAACTAATCAAAACATGTTATAGGGCTTCATACATGCAACTGAATACTACTTCACAAATGTCTCCTTTAACTCTATAAGAAAAAGGACGATGTCTGTATTTTTTGGGCCCTCTCTGCATCTTCACTGTATTGAGGAGGCGTAGAAGGAACGAGACAAACAAGGAGTTGATGTGATAACGGAATTTCTCAGTTGGAGGTTGATTAACGATTGCTTCTTTCACAGCGATTCGCTGGTGAATCAGCAGCAACAGCGCGGCTCCCACCGGTGAGAGGAAATATAGGAACACAGAACTACGCTTTATTAAAACGTGGGTTTTATATACCTCCAGCCATCAATTCCGTTGGATACGATAACATTGAACTCACCAAACTAAGTGGTAAGATCTCTAAACGTGACGAAATTCTTAAAATAAACGTCCAAAAGGGCAACAAGCACCGAAGGTCAGACCGCTGCCCTACAGGTTATAAACAAGCTGGCAGGTTTACCTGGAGGTACTGTGTAACCGAAACTGGTTGCATTTGTGATGCAGGAAGTCAAAGTTTTGGGCTGTTATTTCACACTTGGCATTTTTTTTTCGCTTTCAAATAATCGATCAACAGGAAATGAATGGGCCGCTATAATGATAATAGATTACCTGTAATTCCATTTAATCATAAATCAAGCAAAACGTTGAGGATTTGATGCTTCTGTCTCTGATTGAAGTTACTAAACTGAATGCCATTGGGTGTTACATGGTTGTTGAGACAAAACATCTGATAACATCACATAAGGCTCTTGGAAATTCTACTGGTTGTTTCTTACTATTCGTGCTAATTCATAACTAAAACAATGAATCAAAAAAAGAATCAGCAAAACGGTCGAGAATGAGAATAATCGCCAGCTGCAGCCCAAATTCATTCCTGCCAGTGTCCTTGAGGAAGAACATCAGATACATTTTAAATTAAATGTGTTAAAAGAGAAATGGGGAACTGGGAAGCAGTCTAAATATAAACCAAATATATTATGACAGGAAGTCGTGATGGGTCATGGGAATGATACTATTGCGCCGTTATGCGTCAGGTCATGATCCATGCATAGTTGTACCTTTATGAAGGCTGCTCGGAGCGTCTGAGCTGCTGAAAGGTTGATCCTCTCCAGCTAATGAAACAAAAAAAAGAGAAAACACACGTTATCACAGCCAACTCTGGACAGACTGTCGTTGTTTCTGCATTTATCAGTTGCACTTCTAGTTGTTTCTCCTTTTTTTATCAGTCTAACACAAATGTAACTAACTATTTATACATTTTTTTAAATAATTAAAGGCGACTGCTGACAGCATTGGATGTTTTACCTCGTTGAAAACCGGGTACATCACGGCGTACAGAGTCATGGATACCATGGAGTTTGTCTCCGCTTCATTCTTCATCTCCTCCATTGTCATCCTCCAGGGGAGGAGCAGCTCTTGGTGAAAAGGTAGGGAGGAAACTGCAGCTCACACACACTCACACATACACTCACCCACTCACACTCACACACACTCTGAAAACCACACAAGCTCCAGATTGGCAAGAGTCTGGAGAAAAGAAATTGAAAGAAAACAGCGGGGTACTGATTAAGCTTAGTTTGACTATATGGCAAGACATTGACTATTTAGGTAGTATAGTGTATTCTAAGGTTATTTTTTATTTGGTTATTAGTGGGAACGCACTGATTTGATCAACCGTTTTAGTATTGGCGCTGATCCTGACTTGATGAAATGGATTGTGTACTGACTATGATCCACATGAAATACAGCTCCTTCTGCAGTGTCATTATGAAATTCAGCGTTTCAGCTATCAGTTACATTCATTCAGTCACAGATGGCTGCTGACTAGTGGCACATCGATCCCTGGCTTCATGTTGCGTGCCAAAACTAATTCTACTTTGACTTCCACGCAGGGAGTTTAGGCATTAAAATTAGTATTGGGTGAGAAAAAAGTTGGATCTGTATGTACTGAGCAGGTTATTACACAGTTATAAACATAAACACTCTTTGATGGACAAACCATGCCACGGTCATGAATCTGTGTCACCGTAAACATACAATTTATAGCATTTCTCTACTGTAATTTCTTGTTGCTTATCAGCTAACATATCCCGTGTAACTGATACCAACCAACACTTTATATCTAACCTAGTAAAACTCTAGGTATCTTTCTAACAAGCAGGAATAAGTGCCTTGGTGATTGGTTTAGGGGAGTGGCACAGTTATGTGTTACCTTGCTGGTGACAGCATATCCAACGTGACCAAACAGCAACTTAAATGTGTAGTTATTAGATTACATAAACTAACGATTAAGGAAACAAGCAGTTATTGCAAGCAAGTCCTCCTTCCTATCTGTTTTGAATATATATTTAGGCCAATTTAAAGAGCAAGAAAGCATTACTGACAAGAGAAATGGTTAGCAGTGCTACTCAGCTTTTAGTTGTTAGCTCTCGTTAACTAGATTGTACGCATTTGGGTATTTGACTAGCTTTACTGTGTACTTGTGTCATTCATCACCTGTATTATAAGATATACAGTTAGATTACTGTTTGTCAGCTACAGTGTCTGACGCGATGGCTGGCTAACTGGCAGGCTAAGTTGACTAGCTAGATGGCTAACTAGACGTAGCTAACAAAGTAGCTGGTGTGACGTTAACTAACGTTTGGAGTTTTATTTAAAGCAATACATTATCAAAATCAATTGTCAGAACAATAACGTGCTGTGTACAGTGACAAATTGATCGCGATCTAACCGTAAAGAGACTCAATTGAGGCCTATGGCCGACCAAATCGATGGTAGCAAACTGCTAGCAGTTAACAGCGTAGCTTACATGCTAGCTACAGTAAATTGGAGATTTTGTATTTGCTGATGAGCTAAAAACGCGTCAACAAACTGCTTTGAAACGTGTGTGTAAGTCGGTATATGCGTGTCCAATGTGTACTTGTATCTACCTGTGGTCTGACTTCTTAAATCGGTTGGTTACGCCGTCGATTGCCTTTTAGCTGCTATGTTTTCTTTACAAGTTAAGGCGGAAGTTTTTTAGGACTGGCCTGAGCGACATCTTCCGGTCCGGAAGGTATATACGTTGCTACGTAAACATACGTCCTCCAATCAGAGGGCGGATGGATATAGTGACTGTAAAGTCGTATAAAATAGTTACCTTTCTGTTATTGTATTATTTTTTAGAATCTCTGGGTTTAAATACAGTCCATTAAACAAAAAAAATTACCCATGTTTTATCTGGCCAATATATGTAGGTAATATGTCTGTTAATTGATAAATGATTCATTTTTCATTCAAAAATGTTGAATATTCTGTTTTCAGCCTCTCAAATATGAGAAGCTCATTTTCTAATATTATAGTATTTTAAATATATATATTTTTTTTGTTAGTCGGACAAAACAAGCAATGTGTATATGGGGCTCTGGGAACTTGTGGGAGGCGGTTTCACCAAAAGATCAATCAATTTATGTTATTGAAAATAAATGTAAGATGAATCAGTAGTGAAAACAATTGTTAGTTGCAGCTCTAGATTAAAGCAAAAAAGTGGCACTCCTTTACTAAAGAAGTAGCACACCGCAAACAGTTGTTTGATGTCCTCTGTGGGTCTGGAGGGAGCTTTTAAGTCTGAGAAAAGTACCCTATAGGCCTACCTTTTAACATGAAGCCTGCATTACAAACTGGAGCTGGAGTTGAAAGACATGGGTTTATACCAGGCAAGAGGGTTAGGGCTGTGTATCTCATGGGTAACCAGTTGGGTGATTTGTGGATATATATACAAAATATTGTACATGCTAATATCAAAAACTGGAATTGTTCTAAAAATTCTGATAAATCCAACTTGTCCTATAATAGTTTGTGTCTGACAGGCAAACAAAAGTATGCCTTATCTCAACTAAAGTCTGTCATTCAAACCCAAATTCACTAATCAATCTGCCAAACCTTTTATATGTTTTGGGTACAGTCACTTCATAATATATAATTTTAGGCTAAAGTAACTTGTGCTGTTCAAAAACAGCTGACAAAACACAAAAGCCTAGTAGAGAATTAAAACGTGGTTGCAGTAAATACAGCTCTGTCTGACCTGCTGAATTGGGCCCTGGTCAAATAGCATCTTTTGCCTCTAGCAGAAATATCCTACTGAAGTTATGGTGAGCAATTATGACTTTTGTCATGTGTCCATTTTGTCATGTGAGTGATATTGTTTCTTTTCCTGAAATTGCCCCATGAACATCTCTTAATCTAATCTCTCTATTACATTCTACACACATCAAGGGTCTAATCATTTTCTCGGAGGAATGTAGGGGTCATCTTCCACGCAGTCAGATCAGTATCTGGCTAGACTCACTCTGATGGACCAGAGGAGGGCAGGCTCCGGGTGCGGATGAAGCCTTCAGGCAATATGTCTAAAAGAATTCTAGAGATGAAATCTTCTCTGTTTTTCATTTAGTAAAAGTCAGGGAAAAGCACATTTAATCTATGTCATGAGGTGCATGTTGATATCAACACGGGGGTTTGAGGTTATTTCCCAACTGTGATAAGCTGGAACTAAAAAGCAAAGTATTGATGTAAAACAAATGTTTTAAAAGAGGTGTGGCTAGTCTATGCAAGGAGTACAACACATGTTGAATGAAGGAAAAAAATCATCTTTAAAATGGAGCCATCTAAAAATAGCACAAGGAAACGAGCTGGAAATAATTAAATATTAAATCGGCAGACCGCTGCAGAGAGGGAACTGTGGAAAGCTGGCTCATTAAGTCAGTGTAATAATAAATGATGATCGGTTTATTAAAACAAAACTGAATTGTAACAAAGTTTTAAAAAAGCGAAGTAGGTAGAAAGGGTAAAAAGGGCCGGAGCTGAACTAAACCTCGTATAACTTGACATATGTTTTAAGTAATGCAATAAAATAAAAATAAGCCTGTGCAAAGAGTGCACTTAGTGTTAACCTTATCAGGGCTTTAAATATTGTTGGAAAAACTTAAATAATGTTTTTGTTTAGCCACTGTAATCTAAGCAGCTGGTTCCATAAAGTCTGTGTCCATGTATGAACCAATCTTCACACAAGCTTTCTCAGCTGTGTTCTTCATTAAGTGTCTTAGTTGTCTTTCTTAATGGCAATCTCATCTGTTTGTTTACTTATGACCGGTCAAGGGAAGATAGTAAATCTGTTGTGTTCACGTCAATATACGTTGGCTGATTTGCAACCATGACATTTCCCAATTAGGATAAGATGACCCTTGAACAGAAGGAATTGTCAAAGAAACGGCTCCAAAGTGATGTTCCAGATCTTATGCAAATTCTGTTTTAGAGCAATTTTAGTCGACCAAATTAAAAGCCATCTTCACTTTTTGTTTGTTTTGGGGGCTTTTTTTTGCATCTTTATCAAGTGAAACACAAGCTCATTTGTCCAAATGAGCTGCCATGATGTAAGGTCCATAGGTCTTTGTATAAAGAGGCCTCCTTCAGTGTCACACTTAAGGCTGTAAGTCAGCACCTCTGTCATTGTGTCATTTCAGATTCAATGTGCTGTACAAGAGCCTATATGCAACTGCATTCATTTGACCTTTTCAATTTGTCAAATAATAACCGGTGATGATGACTAGAGTACAAAACCTATTATAATATGGTCTATACTAAATATAGGGCATCACACCAGCCACATTGAATAAGCTAGGCTTAGGCCACAACTGTGATGAAAAAAATAATGAGAAACTTTCTTAAAATAATGACTTACTATCTTATAATTATGACTTACTGTTGGAAAAATGTACTCGACACCGATGTAAAAATCATTAAACAGGACATTTATTCTTGCAAGAAGGAAACAGAGTTGAAACACAAACAGGTTATGCATCAAGGCTGCTCAAAGGTCTGTCTCTGAGTCTCTGACATATATACTGAGGAAAACCCACAAGCGCCTTGAAACAGTATGATTTGCATAAAGTCTGGAGCATCACTTTGGAGCCGTTTCTTTGATAATTCCTTCTGTTCAAGGGTCATCTTATCCTAATCGGGAAACATCATAGTTGCAAATCAGCCAACGTATATTGACGCGAACAGGTTTACTATCTTCCCTTGACCGGTCATAAGTAAACAAACAGATGAGATAGCCATTAAGAAAGACAACTAAGACACTTAATGAAGAACACAGCTGAGAAAGCTTGTGTGAAGATTGGTTCATACATGGACACAGACTTTATGGAACCAGCTGCTTAGATTACGGTGGCTAAACAAAAACATTATTTAAGCTTTTCCAACACTTACTATCTCATAATTATGACTTAGCATCTCATAATTATACTTGCCAGAGGGCAGCACTATAGAACTGCCGGTGGAACAGGAGCATCAAACCACTCCAGGGATCGGTATGTGCCGCTGAACCACATTGGTATACCATCTCAGTCAAACTGGCACAGAGCGACAGAGCGGAGGAGAAAGACAGGAGAAGCTGCCTTTCTTCATTCATTTCTTAATTATGAGATGCTAAGTCATTATTATGAGATGGTAAGTCATAAACATGTCATAGTAAGTCATTATTATGAGATGCTAAGTCATAAACATGTCATAGTAAGTCATTATTATGAGATGCTAAGTCATAAACATGTCATAGTAAGTCATTATTATGAGATGCTAAGTCATTATTATGAGATAGTAAGTAATAATTATGAGATAGTAAGTCATTATTTTGAGAAACTTTCTCATTATAATGATTTACAGGATCTTATTTTTTCTCATCACAGTGGTGGAAATTGGCTTCCATAGCTTTAAATCTGATTAATAAATAGCAGTAGAATTCTTTACGTTACTGAACTGTATGGCTATTGTGAAATCCCTCACCGGCACCCTTCCTCATTCTCGAAAGTTAATTAAGTAACAGCCACACCTGTCCACTTTGTTTGTCCACATTCTTTTCACTTGTGTGGTCGCAGCCGCAGCGGGACATTCCTGCAGATTCCTTGGATTGACTCTTGAGAGTACAAGAACCCCCACTTTTACTTCTCTACTTTCTCAATGCACAGCTGGTTCTGGCTGTTGGTTATTACTGATCCGATCACGTGTTTCATCAAATTCATAAATAAAAGGTAAAATTAAATGTCAACTGCTCTAAGTTGGCGTTCCTATCAGGCATTGCTTTTAAGTGCGACAAACCCATCTCACTTGTGGTGGAAAAACTATACATTAGTACCGAGTGAGTCCTATAACACTGAAATAAGGAAACCCGAGAAAAACAAAAACCTTTAAAGTATTTATTCCTTGCGCAAAGAAGACTCCAATCATCACACAGAGTTCCTGCGTTGTCTGTGGGATGGAGAGAGAGAGAGAGATCTGTGTGCCATTCGAGTACACTTTTAAAGGGTCAGAGCATCAAAAGAGAAGGGGGGAGGTGTGTTTCTCCAAGACATGTTTTTTTCTAATCTACACATTTCACAATAGTACCTAAAACAAAACATTTACTACAGATCCTAGTCTATAGATCCTGTGGTTTACTACCTCTAAGCGAAACACTCTGTGATTACTATCTGCACTCCCTACATCAAAGGTCTAATGACTGATCTATTCTAAACAACACTCACGACAGTTTAGATTTACGACTACTCTAATCTAAACATGCTCGCAGCACTCCCTTCCAGATTCTTCCTTTGAAGGGAGTGGTGGCCGACATACAGTACAGTAGTAAATAAAACATGGAATAAAGCATATAATCAAGTCACAGTAGAACGTTATACAGCACAATGACATTTTCTATCACACACTGCACACCCGCGCAACACCCCGCCCAAAGGAAACTGACAGCACACACCGCCTTTCTCAATACCCAAGTATCCAAAAGTACACAAGTACGGACTTGTGTACTTTTGGAGTCTGGACTCCAAGTCCAGAGAATGCAGTATGGACAATTGGAACAGCAGCTTACTTGATGACATCACCACCTCAACTGTTCTTGCTAATGAGTTTAATCCGTTTTTTACTGTAAAGTATTTTTACAATCAAACTAAATATGACAACCCTGCTTTTTTCGTTTTCATTTAAAATAAAAAATAATATATTATTATATAAGTGTATTATATTATATACATATATATGTATATATATGTATGTGGATCAGATCCGGATTGCTGTATGCTTTGCCGACGAGGAAAACGCTACAGAGACGTCAATACCAGCGGCAAGTTTCAAAAAGACTGGCCGAGATCAGGCTGTTCTAGGCGGGCACCGTGAGCGCTGAGCCCCCGGTGCTGGCGGGGTTTACTGCCGAGATCAGGCTGTTCTAGGCGGGTAACATGAGCGCTGAGCCCCCGGTGCTGATTTACTGCCGGTCCCGCTAGCAACACCTCACATCTCCGAAATCGTCGGAGCTGATTTTTAAATCGGCTGAATCTTGACAAACCGACCACAGATTTTATGCTTAAACAACTAACTTCTCGCCTAAAAACATTCTAGAATTACTTTATGTGACTTAACAACAGTAGTATTTCTAAAGTTTCAACTTCCAGTTGTGTGATTTCTCCTCCGCCATTGTTTCCTGTTGCTGGTGCAAAATGCATTCTGGGATATTTTGGCTGTCCCAAGTAGAGACACTTCAGATGCATCCCCGGTAAAATGGGCGGAGCACGCCACATCCGGGCATTTGTCCTGATGCGAACTTTGAATTGGGCTGAGACTGATGACGTTGCACAAGTATAGACAAGTACGCATGTTGTAAAAGGCCCACCCCTCTGCCATTTTCAGACATTGTGCAAGCAGTTTCCAAGCTCTCTTCATATTTCCGTGTTATATAAGTGCACGGAGCAGTCTGATTGGCACTTGCATTGCATACGGAGAAAAGTAATTTGAAGGCGGAGAGACTACCCGGCATTTTTAAAGACCTTTCGTTAAACGGTCCACGAGACAACCCAGGACTTCTTTAAGTGAAGGCAAATTCAGACATCTTTGTGGTGAGTTTTTCCGTGTTTGTTAGTTCATACATTTATTGACATATTACCTGTGTTTATATGACAGAAATAGCCTAAAATGGTCAGACGGGGATTGCTGGGAAAATATAATTTTTTTGTCGGTTAGGGAGTCACGAAAGAGTATTTTATCCAGCAAGGCCGAGATCCTCTTTGTGGCACTGGCATCGCAGTGCAGTTAGTCCAGGGGTCACTAATAGGCGGTCCGGATCCGGACCCAGACGCTGTCTTATCCGGACCCGGACGTATAACTGATGGGTAATTGAGAATTATACATTTTGGCGGAGCGCTTCTATTTTAACCTGCACAGTCCAGGAAACACACCGACCAATTACAAGAATTGTAAATCATCTCACGTGACGCTACTCACCGAATCGAATATCTGTATTCTGGAACGCAGTGAGATTTGCACACAGACAAGGGAAGAGGGAGAGGGAGGGAGAGAGAGGAGAGGGAAAGAGAAAGAGAGCAGTGGGATAAGTAAGTCGCAGAAGCAATTTCACATGGCGTGTTCTACAAAGAGAAAAGTGGACCGCGAAAACAGAGCTTTTAACAAAGAATGGACTGACTCTTATTTGTTCATTCTTCCTGCTGGCGCTATTAAACTACTCTGTCTCATATGTTCAGATACCGTGGCCATTATTAAATGCGCCAATGTGAAACGCCATTATGAGACCAAACACGCACTTTCGACCAAACACTCCAATCTGAACTGAGGGCAAGATGTTGATGTGTAGAGATTGTTTATTATAAAGTTCACTGAGACCGTTATGATGGGAAATATATTTAACAAAAGAGAAACGATAACTCCAGCCACACTTTCATTTTCATTTTCTTTTAAGATGCAAGCTTTTAAAAAAATATTTTTGTGTGTTTTAGATTGAGCCCTTATTTTACTTGAAATGAGAGAACGTTTATTTATGTATTTCTATGTATTTTTGATAATCCATCCAGTTAAATGTGAAAACGTAATTATATATTGTATTTTAAAATATAATTGATGTGTACTTTCTTTATTTGATTTGACAGTTGTTGACTACACAGAGACGTTGTTACATATATATTGCGGCTGGCCAATAGAGGTCCTCTCCGCCTGTCTGCATGTCTCTGCAGTGCTGGAGCCATGGAGAAATGGCCCACAGGAGGCGGGTCTATGAAGCAGTTTAGCCAATTGCTGATTAAAGATATAAATGAGTGACATACAATTTAGCCAATCAGCGTCCTCAAATAGATTCCAGCGTTTCCCCTAGGTTTACAGCTTTGGGGGGCGGCACGGCACAGGGCGTGCAGGGCAGGGCGTGGACGCGTGCAGCACTTGGGCTCTTTCCTGTACTTAGCGAAGCGCGCTCTCTGCCCGCTGGTGTGCTCACCTGTGTTTGCGCGCACGTGTGTGTGTGTGTGTGTGTGTGTGTGTGTGTGTGCGCGCGCGCGCACGCATTGGGGCGGAACTCCGCCGTGCGCGATACAGAGAGCAGAGGAGGATTGTAACGCGACCATTGTACGTGCGACCATGTAGAGACAGAAATGACATGCCGTCGTGTAATAAGATAAATAATATAAGGCTGTTTAGTTTGTTTAATAAAAGAACACGGTATAGACCTGTTCTATAGGAAAGGTAACCTGAAATTACTTATGTTGTGATCTGGCTCTATATAGAAAACAAAATGAACTCTACCTTCAAGGGGGGGGGGCGGAGGGTGCCGTTGGGGGGGCGGGGCGCCCCCCTAATACATAATGCATTCGATTATATATATATATATATATAATCGAATGCATTATATATATATATATATATATATATATATATATATATATATATATAAAACGTTTTCAAATTGAAGTGTTGACATTGGTATGGAGTATGTGTCAGTGGCGGCTGGTCCATAGAGGGCGCTAGGGCGCCGCCCCCCCTTGAGCTACAAATAATAAAAAATAAAATAAATAATAATAAACTATACAAATTGACAATATTTGTGTTTTTGAAACATGGAATCACCCAGTAATATGTGTAAAATCTGATATCTGCGGTAAATATATGCTTTTCCTGCACGTCCTCTCCGCCTGTCTGCAGGTCCTCTCTGCGTGTGCACGTCTCAGCTGGCTGGGGCGCTGGAGAAACTGCCCCAATGCTTTAATGCTGACTAAAGATATAAATGAGTGACATACAATTTAGCCAATCAACGTCCTCAAATAGATTCAGCTTGGGGCAGATTTCGTTCTGCCCCAAGCTGCGCGTTCTCGTCAGGACTAGTCTCTACAGGCGAGCGCCAGCGCGAGCACTGCTCCTCCAAGACCCGTTTGAGAGGAGAACTGAGAGGAGAAACTACAGCTGAAAGAGCTGATCCCAGATCAGCCTGACCTCACAATCAGACAGCAGACTAGCAGGAAAGAGAAGCAGTACATGAAGCTTCTCTAGTAGCTGTACACCAGACAGGTTTGGCTCGCTGGATGATGTCATGATAATAACTTATTTAGCTTTTTAAAACAACGGGGACAGAACCAGCATGGACAGTTAGGGAGTGAATGATATGAAGCACCTGTCTGAGAAATGGATATATAGTTATGTATGTATGTATGTATGTGTGTGTATATATATATATATGTGTGTGTTTTATATTATAGTGAATATTATTATATGATATATATATATTATATTATACTGAATTCCCTGTGAGGGTGACTAAAATAAGATGTCCTGACGTGTTTGTCAAAGTGTTATTTACTACTTTTTTTCGTGTTGGAATGAATGTTAAATATTTAACTGCAAAGTAGTAATGCGTGTTTGATACCTTAATTTGTTTGCATTAAATCATTCTGGGATGTTTGCTGAAATTGATTGGATGTGGCACAGCCCTACCAAGAAAATTTTCCACCAGCCGCCACTGGTATGTGTCATACCACATGGCTCAAGACCGTTTCCCTGCCTTCATTAAATGTGTTGAGTGTTCTTTGTTTCTCTCTTCGCACACTCTGCAGCCATGCCTGTCAACGTTCAAATCAACAGCCCTAATGTGAAGTACACAGATACACACATTGTGTCTCAGTACCCCTACGAGACCACATCAGTTCACAGAGATGGGAACAAAGTAACGGTACGTGGACCTTTCTGACCTTTCTGTGTACAGTATATGCGTGTGTGTCATCTGTACAGTGTCACTCTAATTCTGCTCCTTATTGGGGAACAGGTGACCCCCCGCACCACCGAGATGACATTTCGCACAGAGAGAAATGTGCCCAAGCTGGGTGTGATGCTGGTGGGCTGGGGAGGCAACAACGGGACCACAGTGACTGCAGCTGTACTGGCCAACAAGCTGGGTCTCACCTGGAGAACCATGACTGGAGTGAAGGTGAGTGACACAAACGCGCCTGTACACATGCAGACAGTGAATCAGCTGCTGGTTTACATTAATTTCAGTATAGTGCAGGAAAACAACTGGGATGGACTTGAAATGTACTGTATTTTACATTAAAAACTTGTATAACTTCACGTTGATGGTAACAAATCTAACTTCCTTTTGTAACCGACTCAAACAACCTTCCGTAAGTTGATTTTGTTGCCTGCTTGGACAATGGCCATCCCTTGTGTCAAGCATACATTGGTAGTTTTACTGCTAAAACATGCAAACACTACAATGATTCTTCTTTCTCAAAAAAGGTTCTAGATGGTGAATGATCTCTTTACTACCAGACTATAATGGCCTTAGACTGCCACTAGGGAGCAAATGGAGAACCTTCTTGTCCTATTTTATAAATGTAGCCTACTATATTTCCCCGATACAGTCGTAGAGACTCATTATAAGCTGGTTATGCTGACCTGTTCAGTAGAGTGTTAAGAAGGGCTTAACTAACGCTGGTCTTGGGGATATCCCCTTATATGGGCATACATTGTTACCTCTATGAGCTGCTTCCTGTGATTTCCATTTCTGACATTTTTCTCTGGTTCAAAGGATTTAATACAGTTATAATAAACCTTAAACCCACTAGAAAAAAAGTCTGTAGAGGGAATGAAATCTTTGTTTTTCTCCTTTTTTTTTTTTTTTCTCTCTCACATTCTGCAGAAAGCAAACTACTTTGGCTCCCTCCTGCAGGCGTCTACTGCTTGTCTGGGTTCAGGACCCGAGGGCGAGGTCAATGTGCCCCTCTGTGACCTCCTACCCATGGTGCACCCTAATGACATAGTCTTTGACGGTACGGACAATTGCAGCTACTGTGTAATATAAGAGTGCAAGTGAGCTTTATATATTTATACTTGAGGTGTGTTTGTGTTTTTAGGCTGGGATATCTCTTCAATGGATCTTGGCAGAGCGATGGAGAGAGCTCAGGTGCTCGAGTGGTCGTTACAAGAGCAGCTGCGGCCCCAGTTGAGCCACATGAAACCCAGACCGTCCATCTATATCCCAGACTTCATCGCTGCAAACCAAGAGAGTCGGGCGGACAACGTCCTCACTGGAAGCATGGCGGAGCAGGTAACGCTTGGTCTCCTGAGCAGCAGGTTTAAGAGGGCCGGAGTCTCTGCGCCATATGTGTATTTCACTTCGGATTCATGTTGCTTCATGTGTCATTTTAATCTTGACTTAAAAGATGTAAATGGTCTTCCAGGTGGAGCAGATAAGAGCTGACATAAGGGACTTCCGTCAGTCGAGTGGTGTGGACAAAGTCATTGTTCTGTGGACCGCCAACACCGAGCGCTTCTGTGATATCATACCAGGGGTCAATGACAAGGCAAAGAACCTGCTCGCTGCAATCCAGGTGAGAGCAGGAGCCGTGAACAAAGTTTGGTTGGAAAAACTTCCAGATTCATGAAACATAGCTTTAATATGCAAGCTCTCAAGACACAAATCCTCAAGTTGTTTTCAATAGAGACCCAGTATGATAATTAACTTTGAATTGTCCTTCAAACCATCCTAAACTGTGATGGCGGCCAGTAGTCATGACTTCGACTTTAATTTCCTCCTAATGCCGAGGACCAAACGGTAATCCTCCATCCATTTAGAGATTCATAAAGCTTAGAGGATGAGAAGATTAGCTCTCCTAACACGTCACTGTGGATTTGTAGATGAAATTCCATAATGAGTCAGCTATTCCTTTTTATATCAGATATGGGGAAGAAAATTATGATTTTCCCCTCATGGCTGAGTTTATATTTTATCTCCGGTCTTCAGCATGCTCGTACAGCCGTCGGCAACGATAATAGTCTATTTCACAGACTTGTGATCGTCAGCAAACGGCTCAATTTTAGATAGGCGTGAAGTTGACAATGGAGTTATGTTATGGAGATGATGTGAAGAGGGTCTCGGGGAAATGTACGCCCTGTGAGTCATGCTGGAATATGATGATGCACTCTGTAACGGTTGTAATCTTCTTACTACATCCATTAGGATGGAGCAGAGGTCTCTCCCTCCACTCTGTTTGCAGTGGCCAGCATACTGGAGGGTTGTGCCTTCATCAACGGCTCTCCGCAGAACACTTTTGTACCGGGGGCCATAGAGCTGGCCGTGCAGCACGGGGTGTTCATCGGAGGAGATGACTTCAAATCCGGTCAGACCAAGGTTAAGTCGGTGCTGGTGGACTTCCTGGTCAGCTCGGGTATCAAGGTGAGAAAATGGAGACACGGATAGATGGATAGATAGTACCGGTCTGATACTAATCTCACTGAATCGCGACTAACATGTCCTTAACTGGATCAAATGATACTGGTCTCATAAACTACTGCTTTTTACACTTAAAAGCATCAAATATCTTAAAGGCAGAATTAGGATTATTTTCCTAAAAAAACAAACAATGTATAGACTCAAAATAATCCCTCTTAATCATCACTTCTGACCGACTAGAAGAGTGTGGCAGTGTCTGCCTCTAACCTTGAACCCTTGGTTTGTGTAAGGATTAACATAACCGAGGGGGAAAAAAGAGGAAGAGCAACAATGCGATAGTCCTACCAGAAAATATGACCACTTCAAATTTACAGTACCATGTACTTTCTCAACGAATACACTTGAATAAGTTTCCTCTCGCCCTCGACAGCCGACCTCCATCGTCAGCTACAATCATCTTGGCAACAACGATGGGAAGAACCTGTCGGCTCCTCAGCAGTTTCGCTCCAAGGAGATCTCCAAGAGCAACGTGGTGGATGACATGGTCCAGTCAAACTCCATATTGTACAAGCCTGGAGAAAAACCTGATCACTGTGTGAGTGACTCGCACACGCAGACAGACGATGAGCTCCACATTGATGTTTACTGAAAGCAACTTATCAGATGTTTGAAACTGTCTCTGTGTGTCATTTCAGGTGGTGATTAAGTATGTTCCCCTTGTGGGAGACAGCAAGCGTGCCTTGGATGAATACACTTCTGAAATCATGATGGGAGGGACCAATACTATCGCTATGCACAACACCTGTGAGGTCAGTGGTCACTACATCTATTTCTGTGAAACGTGCGGCTGAAAAAGGCAAATCTAGCATATTAGAACTATTTCCAGAGTCCAGGCTGCTAATTGCTTGTTAAACACAACATTCAGCTCTATTCTTCTTCTTCTTCTTCTTCTTCTTTATCTGACGGTAGTTGTGGAGGAAGAGGCTCGAGAGTGCCAGAGCTTACTGTTAATCCTTAACAAGTGTTGAGGCTAATTTAAAGAGACCTCTTCAGGTCATTGACGCAGTTGTTTCATGTTTCACTGGCCTAGCTGCTTTAGTCCACCACCATTCCTACACATGAAATAACATCTATTCTGGTTATCTGGCTGACTGCAGCTTTTCCTCCTGGATTGTCCAAAATGCTAAAATGTTCTGCATCACTATAGTTTGCATTAAAAGCCTTTTCATGTGTAGAATTTGAAAGGTTTTGATTTGGCGACTCCTAGTGGTAGTATTAGAAAAAGACACTGGTATTGTATAAATACTGCATTAGGTTTCCCATGCATTAATGAATGTGGGTTTGCCATACCCTTCTCACTCTATAACACCATTCTCATCTTTCTGTCTTTGCAACAGGACTCTCTGCTAGCCACTCCAATCATCCTGGACCTGGTGATCCTGACGGAGCTTTGTCAGCGCATTACTGTCCGCCCCCAGGGGCAGGAGGACTTCCAGTCCTTCCACAGTGTCTTGGCACTGCTCTCCTTCCTCTGCAAGGCCCCCCTGGTCCCACCTGGGTCACCGGTCATCAACGCCTTCTTCCGCCAGAGGGCCTGCATAGAAAATGTCATGAGGTAAGGGGGGGGGGACAAGGCTTTGGTTTCTTAACCTAGTTTACCACACACTTTTCCCCCAAAGAATGCAGATTCAATGGAATAATTGTAATTTGAAGGACTTTTCAAGGCTTATATGCAGGTGTGTCATTAGTGACAGAAGTTGACAACAGTCTCCTTCCTTTTCTTTTTCAGAGCGTGCCTCGGTCTTCCTCCTCAGAACCATATGCTGCTGGAGCACAAGCTGCAGAGAGACTTCCTGCCTCCACATCCAACCTACGGCAATGTGGCTGCTTCGAAAATGGCTTCCCTCACCAACGGGAGCCATATACCTATAACAAATGGCATCCATGTTGACGATGCAACTCGTGCGTTGTAACGAGTTGCAACACTACATTCCAAGGTGGAACTTTAACTTTGCACAATAATAAACTTGATACCTGAACTCATTAATCTATCATTGAAAAAAAACCACTGGTTTGCAGTGTAAATTTAACATTTAAAAAATTAATCGTAGGAGTTCAGCAAGTAAGAATAGAGTGGTGCTTCAACACTTGCATATCATACATGTCGTTGGCCTCTTTAGTTACTGAGCATCAACAGAGGGTTATGAGGCCCATAAACTACACAAAGCGTAGCGTTGTTCAAAGCAGGCAATTTTGTTCAAATGTTTTTTTTATATGTAGAATCAGTCACGTATTGAATTTAAGTAAGTTCAATATTTTTGTTTTTGTTCTTGTATCATTATTCAACTAGTCTTTGCACATGTAACACACTGTTGTATAGTTACTGAAAATAGGTCACAATTAAATAAGCGCATGTGGTACTGATGGTGCAGCTGTATTAACTGTTAAATGCTTTGTTTGTTGTTTGATGAATGAGCGGTATCTTCTTAAAATTGTGTGTTATTGTTTATCACTGCCTTGTGTTTTGGTTTGAGGCTAAATTACAGAAAATAGGGATTAAGACTATTTTGTAGTAACCTGGGTTTTTTAATATACAATAAACCTTGTTTGGATGCAACATATATGATGGATTTGTGTTTGTCTTTTTTTAACTCACCTCTGCTCCCATTAAGCCATCTATCAAAATTTAAATAAGCATTATTTGCCTGAAAGGTAAATAGCTATTGTTGCAAAAGCAAGTAAATTACACCCTATAAAACATGGTAATTAGAAATGAGAACATTTAAGACCAATGCCATTTTAATCGATAGCAGACATTAGTCAGAGGAGTCTCTAACTAACTCATAAACTGGACACTATGGGTGTGTATTTGATTAAATTGTGTCTTTCAAAAACTGTCAAGCTGGCTATAGCTTCTACATAAATCTCATCCTGAAAGTAAGATATCAAAAAAAGTATTGGAATAGTTTATGAATCTTGGGTGGCCTATTGTACCTGCGCTAGTATTAAAAAAAAAAAAAAAAAAAATGTATATCCATTTGGGTTTCAGATGAGTGGGATAAGGCTGGATTACCAATAGGTGAAAGCAGCAAATTGCTCCATAAGTGTTAGAGAGTAGGCTTTGTACCACTACAACACATTTTATTTCAGTTGTGTGGTTATTCCATATGCTTAAATCAATGTGTAACACTTCATCATCGTGGCCAGATAGTAGGCTATTTTAGCAACAAACAAACAAAACTGGAGACATTTCACAGAGTGAGGGCCCAGGTATCAGAATCCTTTGCACGGACTACTTGACGCACGCACACACGTCAGACAGCGTCCCTGGCAACCAGCACGACAGAGCGGACTGATTTTGTGGAGATACGTCTTCTGTTTTGGGGCTTTCAGCTGTTGTAAATCATCGGATGGCTTGTTATAAATCATCCAATGATTTTTGCCACATTTTCTAGCCATATGGACGAATAAATATAGACCTATATAAACCGTTTCCTGTCTCTCGACCGGTATTGAATCACTTCCGCTGCCGTTGCTGCGACACGGGACGTCATCAGCTATGGCGGACAAGGAGAAGCGCCGGTCCGGGGCTACTCCTCCAGGGATGCCCGAGGGCAAAGCCACCAAATCGGACAGCGACAGGGAGTTTCTGTCGCAGGCTGGAGTGGGAGAGCTGCTCCGCGGAGCCATCCTGAAGATGGTGGAGGCCAGATCGGACGATCCCATCGGGTTCCTCGCCGACCACTTCTGCAACCTCGCCTCCGCGTCAGAGACCGGCACAGCTGGATGCAGCGACGGGGATCATTTGAACAACGGCCCGCTGAGCGCAGGCGCGCAGGAGCAGCAGCATCTCAACCGGGCGCTGTGGCACCTGAGGCTGGCGCACCATTCCCAAAGGTCTGGACACATTTCAGAGATATACGGTCCTAAACCAGACCCCTTTGACATGACGTTTGACTTTTGAACCGAATATTATTATAATGGGGCCTGTGATCAAACCCTCATTATGTTCTCTCACTGTACCTAGACACTTACATTAATCAGCTGTTACTTGTATATTATATATTATAATATATATTACATATTGATATATAGTGATATATCTAAAGGATTTGATCAATGTATGATTATTATAGCCCTGGGTGTTTTAGAATAACTCACAGTACCATGTCAACATGCAGGCCTATAGGCCACAATGATAATGGTGCTACAATACAGCATTTCTATGATGCACAATGTGCCGTAGAATGATGCACAATGTGCCGTAGAATTGTTGATGGACAATGGGACTGATAACAAACTGCAACAAGGTTTAAGCTTATTGTAACGAATGGGATATTATTGATTGATTAATTATTTGCTTATGCTAGCCATTCAATAAGAACAACAGGGTTGCCAGGTTGTGGCTGTTTGTCCTCTTTCGGCACTTGATTTGTCTTTTAAAAAATATATATTTTATTATTATTATTTACTCATCAGGAAGACTACCCCCAATAGATTGATTGACCTCTGATCTGCTGTAAAAGAACTGCAGAGCATCTAGACCACATTACCTTTATTAACTATTATTTCAAACGTACAACTCCAGACTTATCTTAAAAACCCTCGCAGAAAATAATACACCCTTTTATATGACTATTAAAGACTTAATTATTAGTCACTCAACAGCCAAATACATTTGGTCTTATTCATGGATCTATAAAGCATATGAATGAACAATTAATTAGCCATTAATACAGACATTAGTTCCACCATAAGTCCTTTATAAATGACATGTCAGAAAGTTGCACCACATCTGGAATCTTAAATCCTCTGTAAATCTTCTGTAAATATTAAAGGGTCAGTTCACCCAAATTACAAAAGAACATATTTTCACAATTGCCTCCAGAGATATAGAGCTATACAGGCTGTAGTGGTCCTATTTAACCATGTTTTGAGATATTTGTATCTGAGATCCATGGAATTCACTTTGTTCATTGTGAAGCTTTTCCTTCTAACTGCCACAGAGAAAACACTCATTTACTTTCCCATCTCTCATTTTAAACCCAGATCAGCCTTCAGCAACAATGTTCGTGTGGCTTATGACCTTTTGAACCTCACTGGGCCCCTCAGACGTTCAGGTGAGGCTCCTGAAGCCCCTGATGGCTCCTGCACCGACAGCCCGACAGAAGGAGGAGGAGGAGGAAGAGGAGGAGGAGGAGTGAAGGGAGGCCTCTACACACAGACTCTGCAGTGCCTGTGCAGTGAGGGTGGGGTCC
Source organism: Leptoclinus maculatus (assembly GCA_032191485.1). NCBI lineage: Eukaryota > Metazoa > Chordata > Actinopteri > Perciformes > Stichaeidae > Leptoclinus > Leptoclinus maculatus. The sequence continues at coordinate 16,893,807 of JAVDOI010000003.1, forward strand.
CTGCCTCCACCTCCGCCCCACTCCTCCAACGCCTCCATTGCCAAGACCACGAGGCCGTCCCTTATGACATCTTCCGTCACGGTGTGCTCACATGTGCAGTTTTCTCAGACTACATCCGGCAGGCTCAGAGGCTTTACGCTGAAGTGTGCTGCCCGGACGAAGGGCCTGCCTCGCAGGCGCGGTGCCTGGCCGTGCTGGGGACCTTAAAGGAAGCCCTGGAGACTTCCCAAGGCCGCGAGGCAAACTGCTGTGATAATGCGAATACTAAAGTGAATCCCTGTCTGGAGGCTAACGTGAAGGCTTTACGCTATCTGGAGGCCAGTGCCAAGATCTCTCCAGACAAGTTAGGTCAGGCCATGGCTGGAGCACAGACACGGGTCCCGGGTGGTAATATGGACGCAAAAGAGTTTGAGAACGCAGCGGCAGAACTTTTTATCACTCGAGTGAAAGTTGTGTCCTAGGTTTCTTGTCTAGTTCCACATAATTTATGAATGTAACACAATCTAAAGTATATAGTAAATAAGTACCTTCTGTGTACAGTACCTCCTCTAACCTACACTCACAGATATTACCTCCTAGACACTATATCCCCAAATTCTATTTTTTTTGCACTAATTGTAGAACATATTGTTTGTTGTCTTTTTATTGATCTTATTAAAGTGGAAGAGATAAGAAATCAGCATCTGCTGTGACTAAGCGAGCAGCTACCGTGCTGTGGAAAGGACTTACTAAATGTTTTCCTTGAGATCAGCATTGATCTCGACAGTTTCCATTATCGTTCAGCCGTTTCCATAAAATGCTCAGATTAGAAAGTGTGTTCTGATCTGTTCTGATCTATTCCTAATGCAATCCTTGTAATAAATCCTATTTTTTGTTGAGAGGGATGTTGATTAGGAACTCGCTGTCCTCTTGGAGGCTGTAGATTGGGACGCTGTTGTATTGCATTATTTGAGTGATATATGCTATCCTTGTGAAGGCATTGTAGCAGAAAACATTTTGGGGGGGAATAAACATGCAATGTCCACCGATTTCTTTTATTTATTTGAACTTCTTATCTCAAGTCTACCATTAAAGAGAATGCAGAGAAAGTGCTCACAGCACATATTTTCCAAACGCTGACAAATTGAGTTCAGAGTTGAAGGAGGCAGACAAAAAAAAAAACAAGAGCCATAATAAATAAAAAAATCTTTTAATTCTCTTCTCCTTATGCTGGAGTCACTGATGCATGAGCGATGACTCAGAAGAGTTCCAAACACCAAGGAGGCCACAACTCTTCCTCAGCAATAGTCCTAGAAGGATTAAATGACATAATCTGACAAATGTCTCACACTTTGAGCAATGCAACCACTATCTCGTTTCAGCCGCTAGATGACAGCACCACTCTGGTTCACAGTCGGGTTCATAAACAGGAAGAAGGCGGAAGTAGGCTACACCAGTTTACAGCTTTGAGGTGAAATGACAGCAGCGTTGCCTGCATCAGCGCCTGAGTCGCTTGATAAACGTCGCTGTGATCCTCGTAACTCAATGTTAACTGGCGTTCTGCCTCCTGGTCGAACTGGTCAAAATGGAGGAAGAGGAGCAGCTGCGGCCTTTCATGTTCCTGATGACTTACATGCTGCTGAAGCGCAGGAGAGACTTAAACAACGCAAACATTCAGAGGCGCAGTGAGATTCAAAGACGCATCAGACATCGGCAGTACTTCTTCCAGAGACAGAGAAGGATGCTCATGGTCAGTCCCTCCCTCTCTGGCTCATTTCATATCCCAACGTAATCACGGCCATGCATATAAATACTGCTGTAGACTATGTTGCCTTAACATATCAGGTGTACTTTATTTTACATTATCATGCACCACTAACATATCTAAACACTGTATTTGTGAATTATAAAAACAATTATATGTGAATCATTTTAGTAGGAGAACCAGGGAACTCCCCCTCCAAAAAATATAATAATAATAATTATACACCATCAGTGGGTTCATAAGTCAGAGTTTTGTTTCTTCCTCTCAACCAGTAAACAAACAACAGAAGTGTGCAATATCTTGTGGAATAAGAACTTAAATAAGTTTTCATCATATATTGTTCTTCCATTTATTTTCTCAGTAATCAATCAATTGTTAGACATTAGTGAAGTAAATTAAAGGTTAGGTTACCAAATTGTTGCAGATACATTTTCTGTTGATTGGACGAATGGATTATTAAAATCAACTAACTGTTTCATCCTTAAGCATAAAATACCAGAATAGTTGCAGTTATACAAACAACAAAGATAAAGTTTAACCAGGGGGCAGTCTGCAAAGATATAATTATATGTTCTGACATTTCTATTTGCACTGTATGCAATAATAGAGATATAGTTTTTAATTTGACCAACCAGAGCAGTTAGTGTAATTATATTTATGGATGTCGAATTTGGATTTAAGTTTAATAAAAATGTATCAGATAGAATTTGTTGCTGTTGTCAAATAAACCCAAACAAACATTTCTCCATTTAAGAAATGTCAAATTTTGGAAATGAATAAAGCAGTGGGATTCTTCCACCCATCTACAGCACAGTTTGAAAATAAATGAGTGATGGTCATAATCTAGCCTTAGGATCAATTATTTATTTGCTTTTGTAAGACGGTGACTTGCGGGATGAAATAAAAACATGTGAATTCATTTAAAGAAAATCTTTATTTCATTATTGATCCTCCTTAGATGATGATAGCAGGAGGTATCCGCTCCAACGCCCACATCCGCACACGTCCCTGGACCACCACTCAAAGCACTGATTGGTGGGAGCGCGTGGTGATGACGGAATTCCAGCCGTCTGATTGGCTGGATAAGTTCCGTATGAGCAGGGAGACGTTCTTCTACCTCTGTGACAAGCTGAGGCCTCGTCTGGCTCGCCAGGACACCAGCTTCCGCCTGGCGCTGCCGGTGGAGAAACGCGTAGCAGTGGCTCTGTGGCGCCTGGCATCGAACATTGAATACCGCACCATCAGCACCCTGTTTGGTGTGGGGAAGTCCACTGTGTGCAGGTGTGTCAGGGACATGTGCCACGCCATTGTGGCCCTCCTCAGCTCCATCTACCTGCGGCCCCCCAGTGAGCAGGAGCTGGAGGATTCAGCCCAGGTCTTCCTGTCCAAATGGGGCTTTCCTCACTGCGTTGCTGCCATATCGACCCTACACACTGCTATCATCACCCCGTCAAACAACGCATCTGACTACGCCAACCCCGCTGGCTGGCTCTCAGTGCTGTCTCAGGTAGAGAGGACACCCATATATGCCGCTGACAATACATGTTCGCTAGCTGTCGGATTTTGAGTTCCTGTCTCTTTGGTGTTTGAGGTGGCTGTCAGTGGCCGGGGGCAATTCTGGGACGTATGTGCCAGTTTCCCAGGTGGGACGGACCCGGCTGACATCTTCCAGAACTCATCCCTGTGGGCCACAGCTGCAGACGGTGGACTGTCGCCTGCCCTGCCACCTACCTTCATGGGAAAACCGCTCAGGTAGTTTTTCAGGCATTTAAAGATACCACATTTCCATCCTTTTGTTTGTTAGGAGTCATTTGTCCACTTTAAAACAGCATCCAGTGTTCGGCTCAGATAAACACCATCTAGGAAATCTCCACAGTTGTCAAAGAATTAGCCCAACATCATTGAAAAGCCAATTTCATGACGGAGTGGGAAGGATTGACATATACACACCATCTGACAAGTATACACACAGACTGCTGATATATATTATATCCATAATATTTGTTATTTTATAATAGAGTTTGCATGTTGCATGTCCAGGGTGTGCTGTAACTGACTGAAAGCCGTCTTGGTGTGTCTAGGTATGTGCTGCTGGCGGAGGCCTGCTACCCTCTGCAGAGCTGGCTGATGAAGGCCTATCCTGAGGAAAAGGGCCGGAGGGCCAGCCACACAGCACTGACCGAGCCACAGCGGCTCTTTAATCGACGGCTCGCCCGAGCGCTGCGTGTCTCCGAGGAGGCGCTGCTGAGGCTGAGGGCGCGCTGGCAGTGTTTGAGCAAGAGGAACGACTGCGGACTGGACGTGGTGCCCACCATGATTCTAGCTTGCTGCATTCTGCACAACATGTGCGAGTCCCACGGGGACGCCTTCAAGGCGGAGTGGCAGGTGGAGGTGGCCGAGGCAGAGAGCCCTCAGCCCAGCCACAAGCAACTTCCCTCCACCAGTACTGACCAAAGTCATGCTGAGGAGGCCCGAAAGCTCTTCTGTGACTTTTTTGAGGAGCAGAGTAATTGAAGAAGTCTCCAACACATAAAGACTTATTGAAATCCTGGTAAACATTTGTACTTTTTTTAGCCACACAGTGCTTTGGTTGTTAACATGCATCTTTATGCCAACTGTACCCAGGCATGTTAAAGCACGGCGATGTTAGCATTGATGTCAAACACATAGTTGAACCAGAGATGGATCAAGTTAAGCAAAGACTGACTGAAAAGAAGCTAAATTTAACAACGCCCTCAAATCAAGTCTTAAATCTTCTAAAATCATACACACACCTGTTTACTTTAGCCAATCTTCACAAGTTCCAACTCGTGGTAAGGATGTAAAAACAGCTACATTGTATTTGCCTTAATTTTTCATCTATGAAACAAGTGTTTTCTATTGTGTATTACGCATCACAGCCTGAAGGGGCTACTATCATGGCTGTAGCATTTTTTTATTAATCATGACTGCATGATGTGCTCTTTTTTTTCATTTTGTACATTTTTATGTAGTGCATCATTGCATAAAGATTACAGTTTTGTTTTAACTGGGTTTATTGTATATGGTTTGATATCATCTTTGATTCTGATGGTTTGTAACCTGTGTGTGTAATGTAAACGTGTGTTACACAGTGTGTACAAAATATAAAAGAAAAAAAAGCTACATTCCTAGAAACCAATATGGACCAATGGGCTTATTGAATGAATACTATGAACATGTGTTACATGCAATTCAGTTCTAAGCCACAAGATGTCACGTTCATCGCTAATAATTAGTCCTGTCTGATGCTGCTTGCATTATACTGCAGGTTATTGATGAGGTTTGACTACTTATTGAAATGAATGCTGTCTTGATAAGTCACCATGTTGCACCAGATTTTGAAAAACATTTTTTCCCCAGTAGTGCAGATTATGCAGCAGGTGGTGCCTGTATTTAAAGAGTGTATAACCCAAAAAACAAGCCCTTCCTAATGCATATTGGGGGTTTGCATCTTGTGTGCACACAGTCGGATCCCACCCCGGAGGACCCGCCCTCGCCCATTCAATTGGTCTGTCAAAAACAATGTTTCATGCAAGCCCCCCGCCTGTCACTCAACACCCCAGTATCTCCTCCTCCTCGCTCGGCATCAGACTTGGTGTGTGTGTGTGTGTTCCGACCTTGTTCCAGCGACGAAAGCCAGCTGTTTGCAGCGAATACATTTCTGGCAAAAGCCACCCGGGCCGGCCCGCATCTTAACCCTCTTTAAGGCGCTGGTAGTAGCCTCGTGTTTTACCGTCAAGATGAGTCAGGACGTGATAGGGTGCTGCCCTGCTATCGCTAGCTAGGCGGACGAATTCCTTCAACCAGCTCGCTGTATTCAATCACTGCGGGTTGACACAACATTAGCCGAGGCGTCGTTAAGAGAGCTAGCGAGGCTCTGCTCTCGTGTAGCCGCTACGTGCAATTTAGCCCACGTTAGCGCATGTAGTTACTTAAGAAAACGGACGCATTGCTGCCGCGTAGATAAGTGCAATAACGGCGATCACGCTAATGTTAGCCTACCAGCTAGGAATACTACGTGTGTAGCGTGAACCAGCTAGCTACCGTTGGTGAGGCTGCAGAGAAAATCAATTGTTACGGGCTCGGATGTCGCGAGGCTGCAGTTTTGAACCACTTTTTGGCAGATTGTGAAGATTGAATTTGGACCACAGTGACAGACGAAAGGATAGAGAGGGGTTAATGATACAAAATAGGTATTAAGTGGCTAATCTGCGGCAGTAGTTTTAACATTAACTGTATTAAGGCCGTCTCTTGACGTCCGGATCTCCCGTGATTTTTCCGAGAACACCCGGGTGAAGTCGCAGTAGTTCTCGGCTGAGGGGGACAACTTGACAGCGAGGCCCCGAGCTAGTCCCGTCCGTCCGTCCATCCGTCCGTCCAGACAGACAGACCACCTCCTCGCCTGAGATTGATAAGCTGAGACCGTGTATCGCGTCCCGTCTTAACCGGGCTGCCCACACCAGAGGGGATGACTCTGGAGTCCATGATGGCGTGCTGCCTGAGCGAAGAGGCGAAGGAGTCGAAACGAATCAATGCAGAAATTGACAAACAACTCCGCCGAGACAAGCGCGACTCCAGGAGAGAGCTGAAATTACTTCTTCTCGGTATGTAACATGTTACACGTTTTAATTGTCACGTCTTGTGTGTCGTTGTATGGAAAACTCACGTTCTTGGGCCTTCTTGGCAATGCTAGCAAATATGCTGCTAGTTAAGGCTGCTAGCTGGCTAGGTTTCAGTACGAGAAACGTTATCGCATGAATTTGCGAAATGCGTGGTCGGAGTAAAAAATAAAACGGTAAGCTGGCTGGTTTAATGTGCATATCTGCAAAGACTGGCTAGCTAGCCACACTGTCTCTTCACTCGAGTAATGTGTATTTGCATTGGTGTGCAGACAACGGATCATTTGGCATCGAAGTTACTAAGATGTCACCGTTTTAACGCTGCAGGCTTTACCACATGCTTGTCAGTGGGCCAGTTTTAACATTATTCACTAGCTCTCAAGCTAATTAGTCGGCTAACATAAAAAAAACCTGCCCCTGTGGTTTGTTAGCTGGTGATGGTTGAAAGGCGGAGATGGCCACTTGGTAATAGAAGCAGCAGCTTTGGATTGCTTTACACTGTTGCTTTCACCAGGTTGCATAACATTTTGTTCTACTGGATGAAGCTTCAGGTGCTTGGTTGTCCATTCATTCCATTATCATTTTCTAATATGTATTAGTCCCCCCCCCCCCCCAGTGTCACACATCTACCCCTTCCAGAGGATACTGAGGGATTTGCCCCCTCATCCTGGAGTCTAGCTGAGTAGGTTAATGTTGGCTATTTTTATAGCTGGTGTGTGGGCAAGAGGGAGCTGCTGTTGAACAAGTTGCACTGTACTGCATTGATTCATTGTTCTGTGGACACAAAAAGGAACATTGGGCTATGCTTTATCACCAGTGTACTCGCGTTGCTTTCAGAAAAATGTGTGCAAGCATCTTCTAACAGGCTAACGTTTAACTGTGTGTGCATGTTACCCGCCAGCCACTTAAAACAACAGATGTGTGAAAGCTCCTTGGAAAAAGGAAAGTGTCCTTTTTCTTTTTTCTTTTTTTTTTAGGACAATTAGAATTATCTAGGTTGCATCCTTAGTTTCAAAACGTTTGCTCCCATTTCTCGCCCACCGAAAGCAGCCCTGGTTATTTGACATGTGTGTCTCCTTTTCATTTCCCTGCTGGATACCTCAGCTCGGATAAGTAGGCCACACTAGAGCCACACCGTCGATGGGACATGTTCTATTCTGTCATACGTTTGAATCGCTAGTGCCCTCTATTCTACCTGCTGGCCAACGTGAGCGTGTCTAAAGGGGGGTGTTTTGTTTTTGTGTCGCAGTTTTGAAAGGGTTTGCTTGTGTGCTGCAATCAAATTTCTCCCGCCAGATGATCAATAAACGGTTGGGTTGATTCCAGGATATTTAGAAAATACGGTGATCATTTACACCCTGTGTAAAACACTGCACTACCATCTGGTGGTGTGTTTTTTTTCAATACATCCCTAATTTTGACAGCAGACATTAAAAACCACTTGTGAAAGTGTTAGTGTGTGAAAGGCAGAGAGCAAGCACGACCGGCTATCAGTCATGGTGTAAGTGGCCCATCCTGTGTGAGTTAAGGCTGTCAGTGGACGCCCGGATAAGGACGTGTAAGGCAGGATTAGTGTAGGTCTTAATAGGCTTGGTTAAACACATCCGCTGCTGAGACTTTGAGATGTCACTGACTCCTATTATCCCCCCTGGCATTATTCTCCGGCCCGCAGCCTTCGGTGAGCCGCCTGCCTCTCCACACATCACTGGAGAACGAAGACAACCTCCGTTTCTAAAAGAGTTTCCTCCTCGAGGACAATTAATGAAGCGATTTAAAATCTATTCAACCACCGTGTTTCATCAAATGTATTTTAAAGAGGAAGGACGAGATATTGAGTACTGGACATTAATCCATCTTAGTTGACTCCGGTCATTAGCGACCCTACAGGAGACAGGTTTTACATTTCAGCTAGACTCAATGGAAAGTGCCCAACAGCTCCTTCTGGCCAAGTATTCTCAATTTTAGTTGTTGTGTATATACATATTAGTACATGAATATTTCTTTTTAAGGTATCATAATTCACCTCTGATCTAGTCGTGTGTGTCTGGATTTATTTTGTAGGGTAGAGCTAAAACTATTAGTTGATCAAAATAAAATGATTCAACAACAATTGTGATCTAAATGATTTGTCATTTATCAAACAAAAATGGCATTAGCTTCTAGTTCTAGGTTATCCAATGAGATGGTTTGCAGCCAATCTATAATTTCATATGATTTTAAATGGAATATTTGTGGGTTTTGAATGTAAAAAATAGTTAGTCGCATGGTGGTTAAATAGATTTAATAGGATTATTATTTGTCCTCGAGGAGGAAACTCCCAGAAACTAAAAGTACTTCATACATTTTCAATGTCCTATTGCTCAATGTGACATTTTAAAATTGTTTGTCTTGCCCATCATGTCCAAAATGCAAAGATAGTTTAATCTGTTTAAAGAAATTTAAAACAGCAAATTCTCCCATTTTGAGTGGCTGGAACCAGCAAGTGTTTTTGGCATTTCCTACTTAAAAAAATGACTCAAATGAGAAATCCCTTATCAAAAAAAAAGATGCACACAGACAATTTGATTAATCTGCAAGTTTTTTTCACCTCTCGGTTGACGGATGCTGCAGCATTCTCCCAACAAAGTGTTTTTCTTGCACTAATTCAGGTCCCTTGGTGTTCCTCTCCCTTCCTGCCAGGGTTTGCTATATGGTCACGGTGCATCGCCAAAACGGCCATGCCTCGTCGATAAAACAGTTATGGGGTTTTGTTTTATTTGATGCCAGACACGGTCATGGTGTTGCCAGACTAAGAGAGGGTGAATGTTAGGGTTGGTTTTGCAGTTAAAAACTATAAAAACATCATACTTACCCGCTTGGTCAGAAAATAACAACTCTGCCAGGGCTGCAGCATTGCCCACAGTCTGGCTGCCTGTGACTGAGGCCATATCGGGCCATACTGACAGCTTCCTGCTCCACAGACCAGTGGTTTGCCTCTACTTGGTCAAAACACAGTGGACCAGGAGCCGTGGCCTTTGCTGCATCGGGTAAATGAACTGCTCGAGCGAACGGTCAGTAAAGTGAGAGGGAAGGGCAAACGCTTTAGGGTTTCCCAAAAGTGCTGACCGGGACAAACTGTAAGCTCCCAGTCAAGCTGTCGTACCAGTTGGCGTTTCGCTTTTCATGAACATGTGGGCTTCACATGAAATATGAAGAATGTCTGGCAATCAGTTAAGAACTCCTGAGAATGACGTCAAAAAGGCATTTTTGGTCATCAGAGATTTTGACGAGCACAGTATTAAAAATGGGGGCCAAACGTCTGCTTAACAGCCCAAAATGTCTTGGATGGCTCAGTAGCACATCATCCCAGGTGGAGGTTTAATGTACAGTCGTTTGCCAAGTCCTCATTGATTGAGTTGTTCTTGTCTATGCAGTACGTCTCGGTATCAGGTTAAGACATCCTTCAGAGGAACAGTCTGATTGAACTAAGAAGAGGATCAGGGGAGAGGCTCAGATGTTTATTGCTGACCTTCCTTCTTTTGCCAAGCCGTCTTATTTTGATCATATATGGCAATAGGGATCTTCTAGCTCGACTCCTCGCTGGTTGTGTGTGTCTGGTAGTGAATGTGAGGAGCTATGCGGATGGCCAGTTATTCCTGAAATCCTCTTTATCCTGATCAGATCTAATATGGAAATCATGAAACGGGCTTTTGCAATATTTGAGAGTTAAGACAAGCAAACATTTGGCATATTAACATATTCTCTGAGGTACAGAGGAACACTTTGACAACCACGTTGTACTTCTCTGTGGTTCATTGTGAATGCGGTTTCAGCATTTCTGTGAATGGAAATATTTTGCCAACAGTCATAATTGAGTAAGATTCATCTTTTTACTTTTGATTTTGTAAGAAAAGGAATTGATTCTCTGGTAAAAAAAAATAGAGATGCACCGATTTCAATTTTCTTAGCCGATTCTTAGAAGTCTGACCTGATTTTTGCAGATTTCAATTTTCTTTCTAAGAACTATAAATGGCGGCATACACGTCGTTTACACATTTTTGTTACTTTTCTTTCATGGAAACTTGAAATGCAATTGTATCATAGTAAAAGATTGACTAATGCATAACTGCACCAAGTTACAGGACCTTCTCTCACTTAAACAAATCTCCATATAAAATTGCTTCAGGTTACTGGACAAATAACATCCCTTGTTTATGTTTTACTGTGTGCCGTGTGTGCCGTGTGTGCCGTGTGTGCCGTGTGTGTGTGCGTGTGCGTGTGCGTGTGCGTGTGCGTGTGCGTGTGCGTGTGCGTGTGTGTGTGTGTGTGTGTGTGTGAGTGACGTTAACACAGCTGGCTGGAGGGAGATTCGCCAGGGAGCTGAAAATTGCCACTAACGAGGTACTTGCTGTTGGCTATATTGTATTATATATGTCATTTCCAGTAAGTATCTTACGGTTTTCTGTTTAAAACGTACAAACGTAGGAAGATGGCGAGTAAGCTCACCCATCGTTTAAGTGTTCACGTCTCCAGTCTGATCTCGAGCACACAGCGGATAAATATGCTGTTATCATATTTAACGAGTTTTTATTGTCGCAGTATTGTACATTTACCGTTGGCAACAAGAAGGTTGGTTTGGCACTACACTAGTAGGAGCGGAAACCGGTAGCAGAGAGAGGACAAAAATGAAAGAGAAAGATTGGGCTTGACATGCAATAAAGATCCCTGGCCCGACTCAAACGTGGGATATTGCAGGTCAGGGCCTTAAACCACCAAGGCCTCCAGGGGCCCCAAAGATTGTCTTTAATGTAACTTTGGAGACTCTAAAATTCATTGTATCTATGTAATGATTTGTTGACATAAAGTGTACATTTGTGCTGATTGGTTTTGGTTTCATGGTGACGACAAGTCTGTGTGTGTGTGTCCTGCATTATGCGTGAGGCCTTGGAAACACTGCAGCTACTTTGTGTGCCACTTAAGTTTGTTTAGAAATGTTTTGTTATGAGAGTGTGATGGAGGCACTGTTTGTACAGTAGGACAACTCATGAAGCACGATTGCAGTAGGTTCTGTGGCTTTAATGCAGTCTGTGTCTCACTCCGTACCGTATCTAGTGTCCAGTTACGGTAATTTATAATGTTTGACTATAGTATAACATTTAAGTCAGGGTAATGCATTAAGCACGCACTCCACTGTGTTCTTCATCACAGAACATTCCAGTAAATGTTCAGGCGGTCAACCTTAGCCAGCCACACACACACACACACACACACACACACACACACACACACACACACACACTTTGTCTCTCCCTACGACATGGTGTCTATTACACAGTTGCTCATGTTGCTCACCAGTGCACAGATGAACACATGCACTCGTACCTAAATGGGGTCGTGGCTCGCTCTCAGGAGATTTGGGGGTGAATGAGGCTAGATGGTGACTGTCCCATATACCGCCACTACCTCAGTCCCCACAGGACGGGGACAATGCTTCTTAGTTCAGTGTCTTCGGCCCTCTCTGTGCTGACAGGGTGGCATGTTCATTCCTGTTTACTCCCACCAGCTGCTGCGTACAGTAAAGACCACACGTCTCTGTGATCATTCCATTTTAACTTGTGTCACTTCAACTTTCAATTTCGAGTTGGATTTGGAACGATAGAGCATGCTTACACTTGTCATTTTATGGAGGATGTTAGGCTTGCGTTGTGGTTTGGGATTTCTCGTGTGGAAAACCTAATGTGGATACATTTACCTCAATGCACCAGAGAGCAGTACATGTGTTGACTGGGCTTGGTGCAGAATTTGTCGTTACCGGTGTTGCATGGTGTTCGAGCATTAATCGTTTTGCTTTTTTTTTTTTTTTTATTTGATGATGGACGCTACAATCGTAGACTTGAATGCATTGGAGTAGCAGGAGTCAGATTTCACTCGTCACGTGATGAGAGTTGACCGATAAGACGATGGCGGAGGATTTGGCGCCAAAGCAAAGGTGCCTATTTGGCAATATTTTGGATTCACTGCCACTGGGACACGGTTGCAAAAATAAGTCTGATTGTATAGAAGTCTATGAGTAAATGACTCTACTTCTCACTTGATATATTCCCTCAGTAAACATGGTAAACATGAGTCAATGGTTTCAAGTCTTCTTCAATACAGCATGATGTTCATTTAGTAAATTATGGTCCATTTAGATTAAAATGGACCATAAAGCAGTGTATGCTTTAGGGCGGGCTTACCGTGATTGACAGGTCGCTGCCGTATACGGCGTCTCTACATCACTCCTCCGCATTCCAATTATGGTAACTTCCGATTACCGGTTGCAAAAAGTCGAGATGGCGACGGCCAAATCGCCGAACTCGAGGCTTTATAACGGCAGTCCACAAACCAATGGGTGACGTCACTATGATTAGGTCCACTTCATACAGTCTGTGGATCCATTTCCAAAACGGAGGAGAAAAAACAGGCGGAAGGTATTTCTGTTTTTAAAGCAGAACCCTTTAATCATGAATTAGCCGCTACGCTTTTCAAACGTTTACTCCAGAGACCAAGGAGATGGCGTCATTTCCTGTAATTCATCACATGGGCGACAAAAGCCCAAGCTTTGGCTTGTTTACTACCCCCATGAGAACATTGACACATATCCTTGTTGTGCATCATAACATAGACCCAGCTAATTGAGGATCAAATTCTAAACGCGCATCTCTTCCCATCTCTCTCCATATTACTCTGTCGGCTAACTACGAACCACAAACGATGAGGTCTCATTTGATTGGATGAATTTTTGGACACGCCTCTGAGTGCAGGATGAGTCATGCAACATTTATAACCGTTTTACGGGAAGACAAAAGGATTTTGATACAAAAATACTCCGATACTCAGATTTTTCACCTATATTTAGCATTTAACAAGAGATAAACAATTAACACAGGGGAAACGGGTGTTTAAAGTGCAAAGTAAGAGCTTTAATGATATTTTTTATTTTTGCAATATCTCCGGTGTAATTGTCAACACCACTTTGTCGGCACCCCTAGTGTGGACACGGAGTGATTATAATCTCCATGATGAGATTTTCTTAAATTAACCATGGCTTAAGAAACAATGTCCACATCTAGGATCTGGCATCTGTTTCTAGTTTGTAGCAGCCCAGCACAGTGTGTATTGCAGACTAAAATACTGCCGCTTACTCCAAACCTTTTTGTAAAGCCTGTATTCGATTTTATTTTTTGCTCACCCACACCTACTCGACCAGAACTGCACTCGGCGCATACTCGCTGTTGAACAGACGAAGCTATCCTAAGGTGGACAGATGAACACGTGTGTGTAATGTGCAGTGCGTGCTATATCATGTACAGTATATTCAATTTACAGCTCTGACACCCATGCACACGGAGCACTCGGCAGATGCAGAGACATCGGCACAAAGCAGTGGAGTTGTGCCCAGATCCTGACAGCAGGCAACACATGTTGGAAAGCTGCAGTAGAGCTGAGAGAGAGAGAGAGAGAGAGAGAGAGAGAGAGTCCTCTTTCTGTCGTCTTCATGCTCGCGCGTGTTTTGCTGGAGTCCTGTACTGTCTGTTGCCCAAGTCATTGCAGGGAAAAGGGAAAGAAAATGGGCCATCACAGTGAAGGTAACATCCATGCCTTGAGGTTGACCACAGGATCCGTGTGTGTCCACAGTTGGTTAGGCAGCTGGTGTGTGTGTTGTGTAGCTCCGGGCTGCCTTGGCTCAATCCCTTTCCTTTGTACGCCAGAAAGAGGCCAGTTTCTAAGATGAATTTAGTGAAGGATTTTAGACCCACGCTACATTTCGGTTAGCCTTGTGACTGCCTGATTCATACAGTATTTTTCCAGCACGCTCATATGAAAGGCCAACGTCTGGCTGATGCCAATTTTGAGGTTTTGATAATACTTAAACCTCTGCTGTGTCTATGCAAATTTCTTCTAACCGCTGAGATTGGATTGTCAAGCGCTGCCTAAAAGGGCCGTTCATAAACCCAGATAAGACGACACTGTTCATACCAATGGACCGTTGTATGTCTATGTGAATTTACATGCAGGTTAGCCATGTTGCTGATAATCCACATCACTTTGTTAAAGCTGTGACGGGCATTGCAGAGGGAAGCCAGGTTTAACAGGGATTGCCGTGCTTGAGCATGAGGCCTTTTGTGGACTGCATGGGGATGCACAATGAGAAAAAAATATGGGATATGAGCAGACCGTGCAAACCAAGCCGGCCCTTCACACACATACACGGACATATCCTGATAGACTGCCGACCTGGGCTCAACCGAATCTGCTGCACTAAGACAGCGGTGTGTCAAGTCCATCAGGTGTCGTGTCACAAGTTGACATCAGTCGCGTTATGTAGCCGGGCAACGGAGGATACAGGTGAAGTGTGGGGCGTCTTAACAAGATGGATAACTGTTATTACTAACCATCCACACAATGTTTGCATTTCACTAGTTCTTCTTAGTTAGGCTGTTCAGAGCTAGTTTTAATTGTATGCACATTGTTGTTTGGTTTCCCCTGATTCCGACTTCTCACTCTGATCCGAGAGTTTGTGTGTGGGCTGTGTGTAGTGTACCATGCACTGGGCCACAAGCTGAGCTCCTTTTGTCTCTCTCTCTCTCGCACTCGTAGCTACCTGGCACAGAAAGCGTTATCAAACCCAAGTAGTGTGTGAGCTATTAAAAGGTGACCCCTTTTTTCTGGGTCATTTCCAAAAAAGAATGGATGGATTCTAGTTATGAATATCCAAAATTCTTGACAGAGATGGAGGAGAATGGAGAGGCATATTTCTAGCCTAAGGGAGGTTAGGAGGGGTTGTGAAAAAGGGGGTAGGGAGAGAGAGAGTGTATTTGTGGGGGAGAGCTGGTGAGAGCATGTTAACGGTTGTGGCTGGTGCTGGTACAATCTGGGGAGGAGAAAAGGGAAGACAGAGGCTCGTAGTGTGTTGTCTGGTGAAAGAGGGACACGATACTTAAAGAGAACACAGCAGAGGGAGATCTTGTGACGGGGTCACGAGAAATAAATCAGACATCAAGCTGGAGAGTGATCCTCTTGCTCACTACCGGGACATTAGTGCCGCAGCGTGCTCCTTTTTGTTAGCTTGACGATCACAGATTTTATTAGCTCCTTCTGCAAAGCATTGATTCACCCAGGAGAAACGATAAAGATCTCTTTAGTGAATCACAGTCTATCTAGTCTCTGTTCTCCAAAATTGGGCATTTTGTTGGACGAGATGGAGGAGGGTCATTTCAAGTGTTGAAACCCACATTCTGTGTCTGAGATTAAGGCATTTCTTCTTGCATCAAAGGATAAGCTGCTCTCTCCCCAACATTTTTTACAGTCCTTGGTGTTAGGACCCCCCCCTCCCCCCGCTGGTACTGACCTCAGACCAGCCCACCCCCAAAAGTCTCTGTGGAGCCGAGGCCCTTCTTCTTCTTCTGTGGTGCACAAAACGATGAAGAGCACAGCAGGCCTGAGGGGCTCGCAGTTATATTTACTGTCTGCTGAGAGAGAGAGAGAGAAGGGGTGGATAGGAGGGGTTTAAAAAAAATAAAAAAAACACAGGAACTAAAAAGAGAGGGAGACAGAGGAGGGGTTGCTATGGTAACGGAAATATGGCTGCTCTTCAAAAACCTTGAATGTAGGTGGTGTTGAGATGAGTGTGTGTGTGTGTGTGTTTTTTCTTCCTCGTCTTTCCCTTTCATTTTTGCAGATATTATAGATGTGCTGGATCCCTTTTTTGATTTCACTCATCAGCTTTTTTTTCTTCTTCTTCTTTTTTTTTGTGTGGCCGGAGGGTTGTGTTTCTGGGCATGTAGAACATAGAGGGCTAGTGTGAAATGTGGGTTAGACCCAACACACCAAGCCAAGTGGGGGATTATTTTTGGCAATCACCGTCGGTCTTGAAAAGCTTGAAAACGTGCGTTTTTACTCGATGCAGAGATTATACATTTTTCCACTGGGTTTCAGGGTGTTTTGGTAGATGCAGAATACATCTTTTTAAGCACATGCCTATATTCCAAAGCCTCTTCTCGGGCTCCTTACCATATGTGTGAATCTGGAAACCTGACACCATTTGAAGTGATGATCTTCCAGCCAGATATGGGCTCAGGAGGCCAGAGGAGGATCACTGAAGGAATGCAGCCTTTTTGACAACGACCCCTGCTGTCACCTTTCGGCAGAGGCAGTTCAGTGCTAGGTCCTAAATGTAGGGCACGTTGTCTTCGTCATATTCATCAAATTAGCTTGTATTCCCACCACACTCATCTCTCCTCGTCTTCCTGGAAACATTGTCGATTTTTCACTCTCCAAGCTGTGCGATAACATCCTGACGTTTTGAAATATAAGCGCTCGTAACCAGCTTTAGTTAATATATTTGGAATTTCCGTAGAGGGATTTTTACAACGTGTAAAACTGACTTAGATGAGCACCGCTTTTTTAGACTATTACTTAATTTTTACCAGCTTATGCTGGTAGTGAATGAACACTTAATAAAACATCAGATACACCGACAGGCTGCAGCATGTTCTTGGGTCTCTTAAACTGGCATCAAAGTTTTCTGCCATTTTTGCCTTTTCGTGGAGCATCTGTCTCAGATCGTAGACTTGAGGTTATTGTGATTGTCTTTTGCACAAATGAGAAATCTGATTTCAAAATGAGTTGTCCACTAATTGGACGGGAAGGGGCTCTAGCGCTTAATTGGAGTGAGCAATATGGAAATAATGCTGATCACGGAAAATTTGATTTTTAATTGAATATTGTAGTAAATGTTCTCTTGGTTGTATATAGATGTATACGTTTGTGTCATAAACAGAAAATGTGCATTGTTTTGTATAAAAATCCAGGATTACCATAAAGTTCAGGTCATTAGTGTCATAATGGTTTTATTACAGTAACTAAATTCTTTGTAGTTTGCTTTTGTCAAAACACAAACTACAGTATAATTTTCCATCCAGCTCTCCTCCAAGACCTCATAACCTTTCACCCCACGATCATACAACTTCATTTATTACCTCGCCATTGTCTCTAAAACGGATGCCTGTACGCACACGTACAAGTAAATGCAGCGTTGACTGTAACGGCAATAGTCAAACATCACTAATGCGACACATTTATTTATAGCGGGGTGCAGAATTGCTATGTGCTGTTCCTATTTTTTATATATATATATATATATATATATATATATATATATATATATATATATATATATATATATATATATATATATATATATATATATATATATATATATATATATATATATATATATATATATATATATATATATATATATATATATATATATATATATATATATATATATATATATATATATATATATATATATATATATATAGGCCAAGAATTGGTTGCCAATTTCTCAAAATGGTTGCCAATGTTCTATCATCAGAAGCACCGTCGTACTGCTTCTGGTGTACAAAGTCTTATGCTGTGCTGAAAAAGTCTGTTTATTCTTTTTGGACAAGGAAGACACACAGACACACACACACACACACACACACACACACACACACACACACACACACACACACACACACACACACACACACAAATAGATTTATGTACTCAGAGTCCTTGCCCTTTTAATTCCTCTCAGATGCAACACATCCTTTACATAAGAATATTAAAGACGTGAGGCTACACCAGCGCTACCTAAAACATAATGTGTACCGTACCAATTACTTGATTTCACTTAGTTTTAGTACTAAATATTGATCTGAATAGTTTTTTTGTACCACTTTTTGACACTTGATGCGTAGATGATTGGGAAGTGACTTCACTGGGCTTATGAAGTGTGGTATTTTTTTCTTCAGATGTTTTCCCCAAAGCTCATTCTGTGAGGCAGAATGAGCTTGATTGTATCCTTGATATTAGACTGTACTGTGTGTTTAGAGTGTATTACGTCATAAACAAGACTACGCAGGCCTTTGCCGTGCCGTCTCACTATGCCCACGCCGTACGTTTGCTGCATTTCTAACTATACTAACTATTTGCCTCCCTTGTTCTGTTCAGGTACCGGAGAAAGTGGCAAGAGCACCTTCATCAAGCAGATGAGAATCATTCACGGAGCTGGGTACTCAGACGAAGATAAGAGAGGCTTCATCCGGCTTGTTTACCAGAACATCTTCACCTCCATGCAGGCCATGATCCGCGCCACCGAGACCCTTAAGATCCCCTACAAATTTGAACAGAATCGGGTAAGGACTGACGCAGTAATAAGGAAATATCCTAACGGTCATTTGTTCCAGGCCTTTGGTTATTTGAAAGGTGTGATTTCTAAACTTCCATGGGGATAGTGTGTAGTGAAAGACCATAGCCTATCAGAAATAATTTACATTTTAAGCAAGCCCCAGCCACGTCAGTCAGTGATGAATTCCACTTCAGATATGATAATTGAGTATTTTGTACTCCACAGCCACGCCCTCAATTATGCCTAACTTAAAGTCTTAATATAATATAAAAGGGCGAGGTATATACAAATTCACCCCCTGTATAGTTGTCATTAACGGAGAAATTATCCACCAAATCTGATTTTCTTCTTTTTCACCAGAGTTTAAACATTTTTTTATTTCTGCTGTGAAGTTGGCCATTTTAACACGAGTGTCTATGAGGATTGACTTGCTTTTGGAGCCAGCCTCAAGTGGCCGTTTGAAGAATTGTTTGTGATATTTCCGCTTCATTTCTCGGCACCGGAGGCATCCGTTTGATTTGTACATACATTAAAATAACTAGAAACTAGTTACCGATGGTGTGAGAACAATACAACTACATAGTCTATTGTTGTATGCTACTGTGGTTCTCAATTCCAGTCCTTATTGTGAACCTCCAAATGAGGAATCATTTACACCTGGAATGCAAGGTGAATGTAATCCACACAAAAGAGTGTGAATTGGCCTGAACAGACGTTGATTGGCACTGTGGCTATCTCTGCTGCCAGCTTAGCGGCGGAGCAACATTGTGTAACACACACATACAGCCCACAGTGTGTGGAAGAACAATCACCATTTTATTTTAGGCAAATGACCTCGGCAAACAGTTCAGTGTCCATTCTACTCCAATTCTATTTCTACGGATACAGCACAATGGCCCCATATAGTTAGATCACAGTAATATTGTGTGTGTAGATGTGTATATATTAGTAGGTGCTGTAAAGACCTTTCTAAAAACACTGTAAAGTATTAATTTCTGTCCCACGTATCTATTAAGTCACAGCTATGAAAACATATAATAGTGGGTAGGGTATGAACGTATGTGGGGAAACGAGGATGTCGTGCCTCTTTGGATAGACGTGTCATGGTTGTGTCCCACTAAAGGTGTTTCTCTTTTTTTCTCCTCCTCATAGCATGTCTGTTGTGAATTATACATTTACATGTCCATCATGTCTGTTAATCTTCACATGGATAAACCTTCTCTAGGCATCTTAACGTTAAAGATTCAACATCAACTCTGTGTTTGAGCACCAACAATCATTGATGTAAACACAGAGGCCCCCTCCTCCTCTCGTCCCACCGGAGTCCTGCGCTCCGTCCCGCTGTCCGGACATCAGCGTAGGCCGGGTAGTGGAATAGCATTAGGTCCTAGCTGGGTTAGCTTAGCTTTGTCCTCGGCTCTCGTCTCTCTCTCTTCCTGGGTCAGTCATCGCCACTTCTGATGGCGTTTTGGTTACGGCAGATCTGGCAGAGATCGTCTCGGGGTCTGCGCTCCAGTAATAAACAAACGGAAAAAATAGCAAATAGTTCATGGGAGCTACTGCTATTCATCATCCTACAACCTCTTCATCTGTTGTTTTCCCAGTTAGACCAACTGTTTCATTCCTAGGAAAAAACGTTCAGTTGCACCAGAAGGTATGCGTTGAATTTGTCCCGCAGAAACCTTCATTTTGGAGAATAAGTAGAATATGTGGGTCATCAGCCACCAGGTCCAAACAGACAATAAAGAAAGTTACCTACAAATATCTTCAGTAACAAGTTCATCATTGTCTTACATCTCGATTTATCTCAACTTTTTTTCCATTGCTTGTGTCTTTTTTCCAGTCCAACGCCATGCTTGTGAAGGAGGTGGACATTGAGAAGATCAATGGGTTTGACTATCACTTCATCGCAGCTATCAAAAACCTGTGGGCCGACCCAGGGATCCAGGAGGCCTATGACCGCCGCAGAGAGTACCAGCTCTCCGACTCCACTAAATAGTACGTCCGTCTTTGTGTGTCTACGTGTGTAGAAATCTAGGATTGAAGAACGGTAAATGTGTGACGGTGACACGCTGTGTGAGTGAGTTATGTCATTTTTGTGAGTGTATGTCTGTGATGCTGGTTTGGGAACTGATACAGATGTCAGTGCCAGGATTTGATAGGGATCCTTCTTTGCAAATCCAAAATTACAATGTAATCGATTCTCTAGTTATACAACAATATGTCTCTGTTCCCAAACCTATGTACAACAGTCTCTGTCTGGTTTAACTTTGTCCACTAATGGATCATGTGTAAAAGCATTGTTGGTGTGTTTGTGTGGATGTATGGATGTGTGCTATAATTAATGTGACGGTTGACTTGCTTACATTGTTTATGTACAGACTTGAAGCTGTTTAATTTGTATTTTTTTTGCCTATTACTTACAATTTTTACTTGTCGTTAACACTAAATCTATCTGCTTAGCTAGATAACACCTGAGGTAAGTTGAAAGATAAATTAACCCTTTAATTTCTTGTACGGCAGGGAGACAGAGTTGTCTCCAGACCAGAGATCAGGACACCCGTTTTTAGAGTAATAAGAGTGTTTGGTTGTGTTTTTGGTGGCAGGTTGTGTGCGTGTGCGTAACTACCTGTGTATATTCACCTTGTAAGCCTTTTGTCCACATACAGCTGACATATGGCAAAATTCAGCAGCCTATTTCACAACCCGATATGAAAAATGAACAGCTATAAAAGCGGGTATTTTAAATGTTGGTTATAGTCCACCATAGATGTTTATCTACACTATATGCTAATTGTTCGATCATTACTTGTCTGTCTCATCTAGCTGAAAGAGAGTAAAACGGTGACTTTGAAGTCATTTCACCATGATTGATTTAAATGTCTGAGTGCCAGTAGTAAGAGATGCACTCCTAACTGGGGGATTTAAAAAACATTTAGCGCGGTGTACAATTATTGTGCTTGCACCTTGTAGCCAAATGTGTCAGCCTCCTGTTGTGTGTATTTGCCATAATTACGTCCTAATAATCTGTGACCTCAGGCTAAATATCAAAAGGCACTTATAACTCACTGGGCCCCCTGGTTGTTGATTTGCTGTACTACAGATTAATGATGCTTTACATCAGTGTGCATGCAGGTGGGCCTGCTTTGTTGGGAATGTGTATGTTATGGTGAATACGTTAGCTATCTATTTGTTTTTTGATGTCTAGTGTGTATGTGAGGAAGAGAAGAAAATCATTGAATCTGACTTCATTTCAGTGTTTGTCCATACTGTTCATCTCCAGTTACCTTAGCGATATAGACCGTGTGACTGCAGAGGGATATGTTCCCACCCAGCAGGATGTGCTGAGGGTCCGTGTTCCCACCACGGGTATAATAGAGTACCCGTTTGACCTGGAGAACGTCATCTTCAGGTACCCCCATGGCACCAGGACTGCAGCATCACCATGGCTAGAGGACAGAAACCACTGATCACTGTCGGGATACTAACACATTAATGAAACCGGGGCAAGGCGTTTGTAAATTGTACCCCCTAAAACATTACAACTGTATGGGGAAAGCTCATACTTATTTGTCTAAATAGACCAAGTTGTCCTGTAGAGAAAAATGCAGATTATGTTGCGTTAGTCAACCTGATTAGATATCAGTGGTTTGTGTTCAGAACTGTGCTAATGTTCTGGCTCCAGGAACAAAACGAAGGCCGGACGTGTTGCACTGTAGCGTTTAGAGAGCAGCCACTAAATACTAGATGAAGAAGGGTGAGTGATGTCAAAGATTCACCAGGAAGTTCATATCCAATCTAGGCACAGTTTTAAAAACAAAAGAATTTGAACTTTTCAAAATTAAATTACAAATTGGAATGGTACGGTATATGCATCCTGCTATCCTTGATGTCATACTTGTCCAAACCTCCTTCATCTAATCCAAGTGCTGCTGTATGTGCTGCTGAAACACTGCTCCTACTGTCACTGATGCCACCTCACTGTCTGCAACATAACCCACGAAAGTACTTAACTTCACTACAAATTGTTGTCAATAAAACTAAAAGCTGCAGTTTGCAAGTTAACCGCTGATATCAAACGTCTCGTGTTGGTTTTTGGATACAGTGTTGGTGGAGCAGTGACACTAACTAACACCCTATGTTTCTGAGATGTGGCCTTTTCTGTGAAGCTTCCTCAACAGGACTGATCCACACTTCCTGGAATTGCAGGGGGGGGCGGGGTTGCGGTAATTGCTTGTCACGCTTTATATAACTGTTTTTCTGTCTCTCTTTTCTCTTCATCTCTCTTTTTTTTTTTTCCTCGACCGGCCCGCCTGTAGTTATCTTTCCGATCTGGATCGTATTGCAGATACCGGCTATCTTCCCACTCAGCAGGATGTGCTCAGGGTGCGCATCCCCACTACAGGAATCATAGAGTACCCGTTCGACTTGCAAAGCATCATTTTCAGGTAGAAAGATGCCCGTTTTGCCTCAGTCTCTCCTTGTTCATCATCAACCCATACGTCCTCTGATGTGTTTTTGTCCAAAACGCCAAATAAACCCATGTTTTTTTTTTGGTCCACCAAATTACTGGAAAGAACTTATAACCTGTGACTTTTAACTGATGAGTGTCTGTATCCCATTCTTACTCCTTAACCCTTCCCCTGCAATCATAAAAAATTAAAGTCATAACCATTTTACATCCTACACTTTCTTTTACCTCCTGCCACAAACCGCGCACACATATCTCAAGCCCCTGACGAACACACAGTCCTACATTCTGGTGCCCGGTCTCTGTAAATGGGTCACCTCCTCTCTTCCTCCTCCTCTCCTCTCTCCGGCTGGCAGAAGAAACGAGGTCGTCCTCTCCGCGGTAGAGGAATGTTATTTTGGGCAGCAGGTCCTGCAGGGCCTATATTGGCCCTGGGTCTCTGTGGACCCCGGTGGACTGGGCCACCACCAGGGGGCACCCTTGTCTCGTGAATTGTATTAGATTTGTGCAGCTCTCTCAGGAGACCATGGCTCACCTGGTCTTGAGGTTTACGCCCGTGTGTCCAGAGGTCCAACAAAGTACAGGAAGTTCAGCCTTAAGTTGTACCGATGCCGTTTGTATGATGGCTCGACATCAAAAGGTTTTTGAACCGGGAAAGATTTTACTGAATCGGTCGTCACAAATGAAGGCTTAATGAAACTGGGACCTGAACTCCCTGACGAGTGAAGGGTGACCGTGTCAAGGAGAAGCTCAGGGAAGCAGAAACCTCATGAGGATTCACACATCCGTCAGCTTTAGGACCGCTCTTATTGAATGGCTTCAACAAATGCCAGCTTGTCGGCCGGCACGCACTTGTGCTGAAGTCATACATCCAACGTATACATCATTCGACTTGTGATGCAATTTTCTCAGCTTGTAGTTTGTCATTCGGTTACATAGGAGGCGGCGTCCTACCATGAAAAGGATCCCACCACCAGAGGTGCCCTCTGTATCTTACATCAACAGTTCAACTCTGCCTCCTGTCCTCTATCTTTTCTTCCTGTTTCCATCTCATCTTTGTCCTCCCGTTTCCCCATTTGTCCTCTCCAAGTGCGTTTCAAAACTTCACAAATTGTGTGTGGTGCTTTATCACACACACACCAGCGGAGGTTGAGAAAGCTGTCGAGTAGAGAAATGAATGCATTCTGACCTTTTCACTTTTCACAGTAGAGCATAAACAGAAGTACAGACTGATCTAGTATCGGATGTAATGTATGCCTCTCAGTTTAAGAATTCTTTCCTTCTGAGATAAGATGCACAACCAGATAGACAATCTGCTACACAGCTACCTGTTGTATTCCAGTGCTTCTATCTTCACTATACAACCATAGATTCTCATTCGTTGTCTGCGGGGAAGATCCAAATAACGACGGATTATTACAAACATTTCTGTAGTTTCTGATCCTGCAGTATGTCTTCTTCTGCTCAGACATTGCGACTGCACTTTTGACGAACGATGAAAGAAACACAATTTCCTAAACTGAGTGGCATTGGTTGTGAAACTGATCCTAGATCTGTCAAACGGGAAGCTTTTTATCTTTGTGGTGGCATGCATGACTCGCCTATTTACAAGGACAAAAGCATATTCACACTGCACTACACTGTTTGTTTAGTTCCTTGTCAAATGTAGAGATCTGCACACGTTTGCTCTGAAACCCTTTAAAACACATAACCAAGAACGTGTGAGTAGGATTGCATCTCCTCTTAAGGTGTTGAATTCATCAAGTCTTGTTTTGGTTTTTTCCCAAACTAGTTTGCTTATTAGGATTGCAGAATAGCCTCTTTTTTTTCTTTTCTTTTTTAACAATAGATCAGCACCCAAAAATAAATGATAGTAAAAACGGGTTACGGCTTTCATGGGTCCCGGGATGAGAGACTATATCTTTATTTGGGTCATGTGCTGAAACTGTTTAAGGAAGACGTACACCAGAGAATGACTTCAGGACCTGAAACAAGTGTGTTCCTCTATTGTAAAGTTGTATCACAAGTAAATACAGCTTGATGGATTCAACACCAAGTTTTTAAAAGTACTGTCCTTTACACCATTAGCAGACATTGAGGGTAATGAGAACATGAACTAGACATCAAGAGATATATGCTAATATATATTTTTTTCCCCTTCTTGATTCTTCACTTATCTTCTTCATCTTCATCCTGCCGTCAGGATGGTGGATGTCGGAGGTCAGAGGTCAGAGAGGAGGAAGTGGATTCACTGCTTTGAGAATGTCACCTCCATCATGTTTCTTGTGGCGCTGAGTGAGTACGACCAGGTCCTGGTGGAGTCCGACAATGAGGTAGGTGGACATCAAAGTACCGCGACCATTCCGTTAATAAACAAACAAGAAAAACACCTAATGTTGCTAAAACACAATAGGCCTCATTCACCAACCATTCTTCAGAAATATTGAATTTGTTTTTTTTGCATTTGGAGTCTGGTGCTCCACCATTATTAGTTTAATTTAGGCATTCTTGACTAAATCTTCTCAACTTTTCTATTCAGTTTTTGTGTGCACACAGCCCTGCAGTCTCATGCCCTTATATGTGGATTCGCGGGGCTTTTACGCATGCACACGTTTTCAGTTTACAATAGGATTCATCATTACAAGAACACATTTCTGAACACGTCATGATTTAGACTCATCTAACCGTCTGAAGACAAAATTCAATAAAAACAATAGGAAGATATTGGTGAATGAGGCCCAGTGTTCTCCTCTCTCTCTCTCACACACACACACACACACACACACACACACACACACACACACACACACACAGGCAGCATGACAATAAGTTGTGTTGAAATGCATACATCTCAATGAGATGAGTCAATTGAAACTAAAAAATTTGACTTTTCTCATTCTCACTGTTCTTCTGCACTAGAACCGCATGGAGGAGAGTAAAGCTTTGTTCAGGACTATCATTACCTATCCGTGGTTTCAAAACTCCTCCGTCATCCTCTTCCTCAACAAGAAGGACCTGCTAGAGGAGAAAATCTCCTACTCACACTTGGTGGACTATTTCCCAGAGTTTGATGGTGAGATTGTGTGTGTGTGTGTGTGTGTGTGTGTGTGTGTGGACTAATCTAGCAATAGACTGTCGGAAGTCGCCCCCTTAGGTGGAGCTAATGTGAATGTGTTGTTCAAAACTGAAAGAAAAATAATGACGACGCTTCCACTTTTAATGAAGTCTTACACAGATTAAATATGCAATATAGGCCTACAAGATTATGGGGGTACAAGCCAGGGCAATCACGTAGGCTGTACATGCTGTACTTGCACACACATCACCAAGGTTAATATCATTAACGATAAGCCACTCGCACAACCATGCAACACCTATGCCCACAAACCGAATCCCCACAGCTGAGCACACACACTCGTACCTGACACCACGCACACTTGTGTGTCACTGTAGTAAAACACAGCAGGTCATCACAATTCAGATTATTAAAATAAATATTCTATTTTACCTTAAAGAACTTCGCCTTCTCTTTGACAAATTTCCCTGACTTGATGAATCCATATTTATAAAACGGAGTGTAACGATGATGTCGAAACAGAAAAAGACATCCACTGCTTTCCAGGTTTTATTGGGTAAAGTAGGGCTTTTCTAAACGACACATTTGCAACAACGCCACCAATGGAAGAAGGCCTTACCAGAGACAACCGGGTATTCAATGGCAAGAAGGGAACATCACAGCAGTATTTTTCTGGTCATTATGCTAAGCTAACCCTCCCGTCTGAAGCTCAATACTACATGCACAGACATGTATCCATCAGGAATACGCGCATTTCCCAAATTGCTGACCCACTCCCTTTTGTGCTCAGTTTATAATAATTCTATAAACAATTTTTGCTTGTCTGTCTCCGTTTCCCAGGTCCCCAGAGAGATGCACAGG
The DNA here is from genome assembly GCA_032191485.1 of Leptoclinus maculatus. Taxonomy (NCBI): domain Eukaryota; kingdom Metazoa; phylum Chordata; class Actinopteri; order Perciformes; family Stichaeidae; genus Leptoclinus; species Leptoclinus maculatus. Next base: position 16,920,801 of record JAVDOI010000003.1, read on the forward strand.
CAGCACGGGAGTTCATTCTCAAGATGTTTGTGGACTTAAACCCAGACAGCGATAAGATCATCTACTCTCACTTTACTTGTGCCACGGACACGGAGAACATCCGCTTTGTGTTTGCAGCTGTCAAAGACACCATCCTACAGCTCAACCTCAAAGAGTACAATCTGGTGTGAGGGGCCCACCTACGACAACGGCACATCTCCTCCCCCATTGCACAAAAGCACACCTCTTTGGGAGTGTGCGCTCAAGTTCACATGCATTACACAGCACACCATGCCGGCTTTCACACACACACACACACACACACACACGCTCACTAACAGAACCCTTCCTTCTTTTTTTCCAGTACAGTACATTCACAAATCCTCCCACCTGCAAACGCCGCCCCTCCTCTTTCACCAAAGCTCGCCCTCTTCCTCCGTCGCTCGGCAGCTTGTTGTGTCAGAGTACCCGCTCCTTCCAAAGCTGCTCCGTGTGTCAGATTTGGCCTCGGCTGCTGGCTCTGGCACTTTTTATCTGGCACACAAACTTTACACAAGGACTGTACAGTGACTGAAGGGGACTTTGGTGTGTGTGTGTGTGTGTGTGTGTGTGTGTGTGTGTGTGTGTGGGTGTGGTACGTACTTGTGTGTGTATTTGGGGCAGCATTGACTAGTGAGGAGCTGTGTATTGGTGAATAGCGGCATCAAACCCCTTTGGCCCTCTGGAGTTGACCCTCAGCGGTGTGAGATCAGATCCTCTGTCGTGTCCTCTGTGAGCTCCTATCGGTGTGGAAGGAAGTGAGTGCTGTATCTCCTGAAACCAACTAGGAACCAGTGGGGGGGGGGAGCGGGGCATCATGCTTCTTGAGACAGAGTGACTTTGACTTGGACAGAAAGTGACGCCTCACACCGGACACTAGGGGACGGGGCTGAGGATTCTGTCTCCATCTAGCATCTATGAATGTACCCACCAGTGTCAGCATCACAATCGCAAAAAAATATATATATATATATATTATGAAGTAAATGCATTAATAAACACACTTAAGTTAAAAAGCACGAGAGGGCAAGACATAGCTAATCAAAATCTCTTAATTGCTGAGTTCTAAAAAAAAAAAAATGTTTTTAATGCTAGAAATGTGTTGCTACGTCGTCTTCTATTTAACAAATAATGGCTCAAAGGAATGGTGATAAGAATTCGTAAGAAAATCTATTACAACTTTTAAACTTGGCAAAACAAAGACATCTTAAAAAAAAGAAGCAACCAGAATTTTTACTTGACATAAGTATCCTTTAAAGATTTTTGTGGCATTTCTTTAAATTTTTTTTTTTTAAGTTAATCACATTGCTTCCCCCCTCCAGATGTTTTCTGTGTGGATTCACAGGGACAATCGTCCATGTGACCATCACAGCATCTGGCTCCACTGATTACACCCCCCACACCCTTATTACAAAAACACTAGTAGCGGGTGAGAGGACCCTGCTTTCGGCACGGGCTCGGCTCCGATTGGCGGAAGCAGATGTGGAGGGGAGCATGATGTCATCAGTGTTGATCAGCCCACAGAGCACATCTGCAGCTCGGGCTGCAAGTAGCTTATTCAACAAAACACAAGCTGTAAATTAAACACGCCCACCACAGTGCTGTGGTGTGAATGGAATCCATGCGGTCACATCTCTGATGACGTCACACCTGCGTCACTCAGCCGTCCAATCAGACACACTTCCTGACTGTGACATCACATCAGGATGTGTTTCTGTTTTTTTTTGTTTTTTTTTTAACTGTATAGTCACTTTGTTTATATATAGATTGCTTGCTGTTGAGTGGTGAGGGGGAGGGGGGGGGGGGTTATGAACCTTTCACAGAAAACGCACTCTGAAGTCTGCAAACGTTGTTTGTGTATATTCGTTTGTAAATACATATACACAAAACACTCCTGTACAAAAAAAAAATGCTCTGTGGTACACCATCTTTGGCAAAAAAAACAAACAAAAAAAAATCAACTTCTTTCATTAGCATACAGTTCTTTCCTATGAATTAATGGTAGTAGTAATACTGTGATTATGGATTTTGTTCACTTGACTACACGGAGCTGAGTGGTGTAGAGGAAACAGAAGGAGCAATAGTCTGAGAAAAGAGGTTCCTCCCTACTACTGCGACCGCTCTGGCTCCAGACTATATTAACTAGGGCTGGTAGAAATCTTCACAGTATGGTGACGAGATGATTTTAAGAGTAATTAAAGATTTTTTTTTTTTTTTATTTATCTAATTTATGGACCAGGTTTGAAGGTGTTGATAATTTGATTGCTTTTGAGTCTGTCATGTTGAAGTGCTCCTTTTCTCATGGCGGAGCCTACTTGAGTCTGAACTGCTGTAAAAAAAACAACTAAAAAAAAAACCTGAATGTCTGGTATAGTAAGGACTTTATCTCTGCTTTCTATTTCTTATTGAGACATTTCCAGTTGTACTTTGCCATCACAACTCCATCCGTCCATGATAATACTGTTTGGTTTTCTTTAGGAGCCCTCACATTTGTTTTGTTTGATTTAAGAAAAAGAAAAAAAAAAAAAAAAAAAAAGAGAGAAACTTGTATTTCCTCTCTGTTTATAGACTCGGCGCTGTAATGCATACCTAGAAAAATGTACAGTACGAACGTAGGTGGACTTTTTTTATCAATGATTGAAGACCCATGCGGTCCATGCTTGCTATTTGTAATTTAACACAAAAATTCAGTTGTTGGTTTTTTGCATTGTTAATTTCCAGTTTTTTGAGGCTTGCTTTGATAGTGCCAGTGAAGTGCAGATATACTTTTTTTTTTTTTTGGGTCTTTGACCTTTTCTACAGGTGACTTATTTTCCATCCTCATTAAGGGCTATCACAGTGCATCAGACAGCGGGGGAGTGGAGTACAGGACCACAGTGAACAAGTCATCCACTACTCCTTGTTTATAAATGGAGATTACTGTGCTATAGGAAGTATAGGCAGGGTGTAAATGCAAGCATACGGTGTGTGTAGAGAGTTTACCAACACTAAACGGTTCTCTATTTATTTTATGTATCCGGCCCTTTGGTGAATTAGGTGGACCCATTATCTGACTCTCCACCCGTCACTTCTACTTAATTGTATGCATTTGGTATCGCAGTGTTACCTGTGATTGATGCCTCACGCAGTGTACAAACACTTATCACTAAATACACTACTACCAGGACAAGTATTTCATGTTCCCCCCCCCCCCCAAGTATTTGACTTAATGACCATGCTTGTGGCTTTGCATGTTTTTAATCCATTAACTACAAATCTTTTACTTTATTGATGACCATTTCTCATGTTTTTAAACTTGATTTCCTTCTTTGCGTGCAGCTTATCGGCTTCTGTTCACTCTAGCAGGTATGAGAAGTAACTTGCAGAGAGTTTAAACTTGATTCTGAGAGAATCCGCTCCACAGTTGACATTGAGTCACCTTTTTTAAAAAACATTATTGTGCGATTGTTGGTGTTTTACGTGAGAACAAACTCCCTTGATATTGCATTCAAAGAGGGATCCACCAATCCAACCAATCTCCTGATGGAGAACTGTGATTTGAAATCTGTACACCTCACTGTATGGAACTTACTGGAAGGATTTTTATTTTTCGGTCAAAACAAAATGAGTGGGATGTTAAACAATCTCGCATATCTGATTAGTGCACCCTTTACACTAAGAGGAGCTTCAGTCAGTTGATTTTCTTCGGTGAACAGAAACGACAGGCTGCCAAAAAGACAGAGAATCAGTCTTAAAAAGTGATGCAGTGAACACTAGGTTAATGGGGCTAAGATGTATATTTCTAAACACGTGTGGTCCTTAACTGCCATTTTGTCTGCTGAAAATGACACTAACCTTGAGCGGAAAAGAAAGCAGGCAGCCATCTGTTAGGCTGCTGTCGGAAAGAGGATGCCAGTATTTAAGTGGAACAATATACTAGTATGGATACCCAAGTGTTTTATCAGTATGTTTAAGATGTACTGTGTGTTGAGTGCAGCTCACTTTTAACGGTGACGAGTAACGTTTTATTTTCAAACTTGGACACTACAACAGTGGCGCGCGGTGAAGGGCCGACTGGCTGCTTCGTGTGGTTGTGGTAGCGCGTTAGCGGCCCGCAGTGTGTTTCTGACACATTTGATCTCAACATGTACAAGCTGAGAGAGAGAGAGAGAAGCCAAGTCTGTACAAAACCTAAATCTCCGTCTCATTCTTTGATTCTTGTCAGTTTTGAGCGACGGCCAGTGAAACACTGGGTTGGTTTTTCACTACAACACTTATTTTTGCCTTTCATTGCCTTGAATAATGAAAGATGGTGTTTCGGTCCTCTTTGCGGTCGCAGAGCGTGCTCTGTGACCTTTTTCGGGTAACCGTGGTTGTGTGATTTCCCTTCCTGTGGGCTTGTTAGAATAAGCGGAATCAAACTTATCTTTTTGGACATCAGTGTGGAGTCAGTGCATATTCAAAAACTTAAATCTATTTCGCTTTTTTTTTTGTGTGTGTTTTTCACTTCCTGTATCATAAGACAACATTACCAGAACTCTATTATTTTGGACCACTTGATTTATTTTTCCTCACTCCAATGAAACCTGAAGGTCAATTGTGTAGTGGTGTATAAAACGCTGTTTTGTTTTTTTTCTCTTTTATTTTGTATGTAAACCAAATGTAAATTATGTATTATACTGAGTGTGCCAACCCCACTCTCTCTAGAGCAAGGCTCTCTCTAAGTGCCAATGCTGTGGTCATCATCAAAGGACCACCACCTGAGACGGCCCCCCCCCCCTCCCCCCCTTTTTAAATATAACACACCAGAGACTAAAAGGATAGATGATTAAGTACACACAAAGACTTTATTCTGTATTTAAGATTGAAGATTTAAAAGATAATCTGCTGTTTTTTAAGAAACTGTAATTATAATTGCATGTGCTGTTTATTTTGTGTTGGAAGTGAGGGCTTTGATGTTTTCATTGAAGCAAAGCCCTCGATGAAGGGGGTTCAATCAGTTGGTTATTATCGATTATTGATTTACATAACTCTTGCCATATTTTTTTATGTGTTTCATGTATTTGTTTCAACCACTGTTGCCTGATCCTCATTCAAACATGAACATGACTTATGATCATTGCCGCCTTCTAAGAGAGAAACATAATGACAAGGTATCTGTTTTAAATTGAAATAAATTTGTTCCTATACTTGCTCATGGTGTGTGTGTGTTGAGTGGGTTTTATGATTTTATGTTTTTAAATTTACTGCTGAAATATGTATTCCTTTTTTTTCCCCCGGTAAATCTCAAAAGCAAGTCTCATTTGGGATTTTCATTAATCTCATTTAACAAAAAAAACGCATCTATTTCCAGTGGGAGCAAATCAAGGAGCCACCGTGGTCCATCAAAGGAATTTAAAATGCAAACTATTTAGGTTTTTTATTTAATCATGTTACCTAATAGCAACTGCAGGAACAGAACATTTTGGGGTGCAATATTAGGCACTCCGTCACCTCCTGGTTGTCAGCTGGGTGGACCTATGCGAACGTGTTCAAGATTTGGGAGGTTCTATGAAACAGTTTGGGATTATTTAAATAAAATGTTTTTGGGGCACTCAAATAAATTTTGGGATTTGACGAGTTTTTTCTGAAAACCCCTGTTTAGAATTTGAAAATGTCTTAGTGGTTGTATGATAAAGGCAAACATGCATGCTGATGCCCAATTGAACTATTAAACTCCCTTCTTCTGTGCATTGTATTTTTACCCTGTACCTTCCACGTTCCCATTCAGTAGCCTTCAGACTACACACAGGGCACAGAGACCAGAGTCCCATTCTTATACAATAATAATACTCAGGGTTTTCTGATTAAACACAATATTACATAGATTCCTGTGATGAATGTGAGCATAGTATAACATTAAATTCAAAAGGGCTCCAGTGTATTACATGGCCACATATTTAGGCAGTATTCCCCAGTGGTGGAAAGTTACTACAGTCCATTTTTAATTAATACTTCAATATTTAAATTGTATGCTACTTTAAACTTTACTTCACTACATTTCAAATAGTAATGTACTTTTTACTTCACTACATTTATATGACAGTTGGAGTCGATAGTTACTTCACATATTAAGATTTTACAACAAAACAAAGTGCTAGATAAAACTTTCCAACAGTATATAAAGTAGTTAAAATGAATTCCACCTCCACCAGCTGTAACATTAAATGCTGTGTCAAAGCAACAGTAATATTTCAATATGATTTATGATTAAAAAAATATATAACTCTGAAAGAGGGACCATTCTCCCCAACAAGTACTTTTACTTAAATACCTTAAGTACATTTAGCTGTTCTTGGATGTAGGACTTCCATTTGTAAGTATTTTTACAGAGCAGTATTGCTAAGTAAAACTATTAGAACTCCTTCCACCGCTGCTACTCCCTTAGTTGATACAGAACTCTGCAAATTCCCTAACGAATCAATCAAATCAATGTATGCACAGTGAATAGGGGCCCAGGTTGCAGAAGTTGTGCTCCTATTGTGATGAGCGGTTCAGTTCCGCTCTCTGCCACTAGGGGCGCCCGCGGCTCCGCTGCTCGGTTTGTTTTCCGGTTGTTGCTGCTCTTCTCTTCAAAGCAGAGGAAAGTCAGCGGCTCATGTGTCAACATCCAGGGTTTCCCCGGGGAGGTGTAACGTTAACGTTATTCCAAAAAAAAAAAAAAAAAAAAAAGAAGAACCCTGATGTTCCTTTGAAGAGCTTTTTATTTTTTTGTTAGCCGACTCATCCTCGGAGGCGGTGGTTCTCCTCACCGCGAAGACCAGAAGACGATCTTCGGCTCCTGCTGCTTTCACGTTAGCTAACGTTATTTTAAACGATGACAGAGTACAAAGTGCGAAGAGCGTCTCCAATCATTTAATAATATCTGGGGACCTGTTAGCTTAGCCAGCTAGCCCGGTAATTCGATTAAACCAAAAGGGGAACACAGCGAAACACACTGCTGACATGATGTTTCCTCAATCAAGGCACTCGGTAAGTTGGCTAGTGGAACTTATCTCAGTAGGAAACTAAAGCAACTAACTAAAGCGAGCCGAGCTAACGGCTAGCTAGCAGCCGACAGCTGATACTAGCTGCAGGTAGCTGTCAGCTCACAATGCATCTCTACATATCCTCACGACGTATTCACCTTTATGGTGGAGGGTAGGAGGCAGCTCGAGAGCTAAAATGTATGTCACTTAAATACCAGCTTTATTTTCTGTATTTGGATGCGAACACAGTCTGCCGTTAGCTTAGCTGTTAGTCAAAACGGCAAGTTTAAGTTCATGGGTTAGCCTCAGTCTATGAGAGCAAGTTAGCATGATAGTGTGCGTGGGCTAGCTTGATTTAATGTGTCTACTGTCAATAGACCGAGTAGCTTAGATACGAGGGGACAGCAGATGTAGTTAGTTAACTGATATACAACTGTTGAATTTGAAAAAACCCTGTTTGTTTTAACTCTTAAATGATTTAGTATCACAACGGTTGCAAATATTTGGCTGAGTTTCCATTTCCATTTGACAGCTGTAAAAAAAAGCTAAAGTTAGAAGGCTAAAAGAGCTAAACAGCCTTGTAACGGGTGCATTTAAAGACCTATTAGACAATAACTGCTCTTTCAATTCATTCAATATACATTAGATAAAGAAACGGTGCATGACTAAACTAAAAACAAGAAGGAATCAACTAATGCCAAGTCAGGAAAAGGGTTCACACTAAATTAGACACCTTCTGAGAAAGCCTTAACTAAAGCACCACTGGAAACACTAAACTATTGTGGATCATGTTATAGCAGTTAGCATGCTAATCAGTATTAAACATGTACAGAAGTGAAACGATTAGGGCTGAAACAAACATTATTAACAAGTAATCGTTTGGACCATCAAGTATCAGAAAATAGTGAAAAATGCCTTTCACAGTTTTCTTAAAATGCCTTGTTTTGTATGACCAGCAGGACAAACCACAACAAATCCATCCAGTTTACAATGATATCAAACTAAGGCAAGCAATAAGGGCCAGTTTTAAACTATTTTATAGGTAGGAAGCTGAACCACTGTAATGCAGTTGTTCCTCTCCAACCATGTGTTCCTGGAGAGCTGCGACAGACACATTTGTCGATAATGAAAATAATTCTCAGTTACTTTTATGATAAATAGATTTTTCTTACAGTCTAAGAAATTTGGGAAAATAGTGGAAATAAAACCCAACTAACTTAACATTTCAAAACACAAAATATATGGATTTGAAATTCTATATAACATGAACATTAATTTGTGATTATTTGAGAAGCAGGAACAAGTGAATATTTAGCATTCTACTTTTTTTTTTTGATAAATGACAATTAATTTAATGTAAAAAAAATAATTACTGTTTCACCTCTAGCTCTGTGGTAATTTTTTGTTATCGACCATTACTTTGTTTCATTACTCAATTAACTGTTTAGTATCTAAAATATAAAGATAGTAATAGTTTCGGCACTATATTTGTCTACTTTTAAACACCGTACACTAGTACAGTAGAGTGTTTTGGACGCAGGGTTTTGACCTGTGTGTAACTGGGTGACTCTCTGTTCAGCCCCATAATCCCACTGGAAACCTCTTGTCCTTGTGCCACTTATTTAGAGAGTAATGAGGTTTAGTGAACTGGATAAACCCTGGATTACAGCTTTGGATTAATGGTTTAAGTGTAGTCTATACATAAACCAGACTTCTTATGCAGCTTCTAAATAAGTCTCGCATATGGTCAGCACGGGCTTGCTTTAATCTCGCCTTCTTTAAACACATTTCCCTCAATCAACACACTCTTTGGTCCTGAAACGGTCGGGCCAGTGGTTTTTCTAAAGACAGATGTTGCATATCAATTTGTCAGCAAATTAAACAGTCTCCTTCCTTATCTCATTTTATACAGTACGTTCAGACACGAAGCCCCGTTTAGGCCGGCCTTCATTTTAGCTATCCTCTCAAAGGGTTAATCTCAGAGGTCAAACTGCTGTCTCCAAACAAACAACTACTGAAAAGGACTTTTATTACATTCCTTTATTGCTGGACTGGTTGGGAATTGTTAGGCATCCAAAGTATGGTTTCAGACCGACTGTCTGGACCTGGATGCAGGGATCTTTGTGAATTAATACAACTGAATATGTTACTCTGCTGTCCAGGCATCCTCTCAGTCCAGTCAACCTCTCAAGTTCACTACTTCTGACTCCTGTGACCGCATCAAGGATGAGTTCCAGTTCCTCCAAGCACAGTACCACAGGTATGCGGTTAACACATCCATACACACAGTTAAAGGGAACATTTGCCACCTTTTTTATGTGGATGTCCATCAGTGCTGCTGGTAAATGTAGTCCACTGAAGAAATATATTCCTCAGTGCGTGCTTTATTGACCAAGAAAACTGAGTTCTCCTGCTAGTGGAGCTGTGCCTACATGTACCAGGATGCATTGCTTTCGAGTTTGCTACTAAGCTTTTTTTTTGTCTGATAAATAAACAAAATAAACTCAAAATGTCAATGAAGTGAATATTCTTAAACCTAAACAGAAAAATACGACTGTACACCTTCTGAATTCAAGTTTCTCTCTTACACCAAACTAAAACCGGCCTAATTGCCGCGTTGATTTACCGTAAAACACACTTCATTCAGACATAAATGAAAACTCGCCAAACCCGTCTTGCTGACTCTACACACCGGTTTCCCCCGACTGTGTCTCTCTGCTGTGCCGGCTGCCCACTGAGCAGCTGCCCCACTGCAGCGGCTCTCAATCATTCTTTGAAGGCCGACCAATAAATTAGCAAATGACAAAAATCACACCTGCTGGTCTGGGTTGTCTTTTCAAAGTTTATCCCTTGGGGTCCTGAAGAAAGGTCTCCAGCACACCTCTGTCCCAATCAGGAGGACAACTTTCATGCATCGTCACAAAGGGGCAATTTAAGAAAAGGCAGCCCAGTCAGTGTTTGCTCTCAGCAGCTCAGACTCTGGAGGGGCCTCTCTCAGGCCGAATACCAGAGTCAGCCAAAACACTGTAAAATGTACACTCCAGTTTCTTGGTCAATATAGCACACACACACGGAGGGTATCTTTTGCTTCAATGGACTACATATACCATCAACACTGACTGGACATCCACGTAAAAAGGTGCCAAATTTTCCGTTTTGATATAATTTCAGTCTGAAACAGATGTGAGAAATACCCCTCAGTTAATTTTCCTTCTGCCTCGGTTGCTTTAAGCACATTTTCTGAGTGTGACGCTTTGATGCTATTTTCAGGTTGGCATGTCAAACAAGTTAATATAGACAAATCTGCATATTTAGGGCATTTGTGTAGCCAATATGGGGACATGTTGGTTATGGGTAGCTGCTTTTAAAGAAACCCATTATCTTGCATCCCACCCCTAAATGCTTTTTGTAATTCAGTACACGGAGGCTCAGCGTCGCGTAATCTAATCGAAGCGAATAGTTAGACATTGTGGGAAATAAGCCCATACGTCTATATTCTAAACATGAAGCTACAGCCAGCAAGCGATCGTCTTAGCTCAGTATAAACCTGATCTTTGTTGTTTAATATTTCTATTCTTTCTTTCCAGTTTGAAGTTGGAGTGTGATAAACTGGCCTCTGAAAAGTCAGAGATGCAGCGTCACTATATCATGGTAAGTGTTGCATTAACTCACCGAGACGTGGCTGTTAATCTTTATCTCAGTGTCGCTATACAAGCACGCCGAGAATGTCCGTTTAGTCGTACTTAGTCACAGATTGCGTTTCACTTAGTGGCTTCCTCGGGTTCACTCATCTCATGATCAGTAACGGATTCTGCTTTTAACGCTTTTCATGATGCCCAATTACAGAACACATGACAAAAGCGTCTACATTTCTCAGTACATAATCCGCACATATAATATACCTACATATAAGTCTGTGTATGACAAAAGCTTCAGTTTACTACGTTTAACTTTTTCTCCTTCTTTGTTTTTGTAGTACTATGAAATGTCCTACGGGCTGAACATTGAAATGCACAAACAGGTAATCACCGTTTCCTGTTGTGAATCCTTTTAGTAGTCCAGATCTGGTAGTTTGCCGTTCTGATCGTTCTGTTTTCTTTCCAGGCTGAAATAGTGAAGAGACTGAATGGCATCTGTGCTCAGGTGCTGCCTTACCTGTCACAAGAGGTAATGATGTTTGTATGTGCCTGAGACGTTCTGCTCATCAAGCACACACAGCTTACAATCAAACCATCTTGTTTACTTTACATTCTGGTTGTATTTTTTTAATCATATATAAACTAGCAAATCTGAGGTGACTCAGTTTTCTAAAAAACATGTCCAATCTTATCACTTGTCCTCTCTCTTGCTGAAGATTTCAGGTCATGTTAATGCACTTCGATGTCAAGTGCATGACCAAGTCTTGTCTTGTCTTGTTTTTAGCATCAACAGCAAGTCATGGGCGCCATAGAGAGAGCCAAGCAAGTCACGCCCCCTGAGATGAACTCCATCATACGGGTGAGTTGTTTGTTGTTTTCCCTCCATGTGGGTAAAGATGATGGGTGAGTTGTGTCTCATCCCAAACATGAAATAAAACCAAATCAATTTTCCAGCCAATATGTTTTTAGCCAATAGGCACACAGAATGATAAAAGGAATATTGAAGGTGCAAGATAAAAGATTGGGAGCGTTTTGATCACCGCTAGCGGTGCAAACAATGGCGACAGAGCTAACGGTGTTAAACTGAGGGTGTGTGCCACGCTTCGACAACAATGCTGCCGGTCGGGACGGCATTGTTGGCTGTATCCACCGTAAGAGAGCAGACCTGAGTGAACCAGCGGGCACGCTCACGGGCACGCTCACGTGCACGCTTGGCCGACCCAGCGTTGTAAACAAAGCTCGGATAACGACACGCGCAGAGGGAGAGCGACTTCATTCTCTGCCAAAGAAGAAGCACCAACGATCTTTCTGTGCCATGTGTGTGTGTTTCCAGCAACAGCTCCAGGTGCAGCACCTGTCCCAGCTCCAGGGCCTGGCCCTGCCCGTGAACCAGCTGCCCCTGGGCCTCACCCCGCCCTCCCTGCCCGCCGTCTCCTCCAGCTCCGGCCTGCTCTCCCTCTCCTCCATCCTGGCCAACTACTCCCACGGCCAGGCCCAGGCGGTGAAGGAGGACAAGGCCCGGGAAGCCGCAGAGAGAGCGCCCCGAGGAGAGGATGGGGACAAGTCAGACTAGTGCAGACACGGCAAGGAGGTTTGGAGGGGGTAGTTGTGGGGATGGGGGGGGGGGAAGTGTCTAAAAAAAAAAAAAAAGGTAAAACTGTAAATGGAGATTGATGTAAGTCTGGCTGCCTGTCTGCTGAGTGTTGATGTAGAAGAGTAACTGCAGGGATGATGACATGCAGAGAGGACAGATTTTTGGATGTGCAGAGAACGAAACTGCTGAATGGCTGAGAGTGAGAGTTAAATGTTCTTATTATTTAGTGGTAATAGACTCAGTTCAGGCTTCTAGACTTAAAATAGATGCTTTTTTTTTTCTCCAGTGTAAGCCACTGTTGTTAGGCTTAACCGAGATGAATGCTTTCCCATTTGGAGTGAGAGCTGAGGATGAAAGCTAACAGCAGTGTCCCTTACACAGATCTGCCTCTCACTGGGTTATATTTCTTAATTATTTTTTTTTTTTTTAATGTTCATGTCCTCTTCAGTCCTTCAGAGTTTTTCCTACTGGTCCGTCTGCCAGTCAAAGTTAGCCATCTAGCAACATCTCAGTTCCTCCAGTCATAGCGTACCACAGCGCCATCTTTTTTTTTTTTTTTTTTTTTTTTGTTGACTGGAGCTGTTTGGAGTTTGATCCCATTCATGTATGTACTTGGAGCCAAATTGAATCTTAGTCCGATGTTAAATGGGATGTTTTTAAAGAGACATTTCACTTGTCTGGTGCATTCAAACATAAATCACATGACTTCTCACCATTTTTTTTTTTTGCATTTTCATACGACCAACCACTGGATGCATTAACCTTAGCTGTGTACCTCAATCCCCCAATAAATGGGATTTTATTCAATTAAAAACCTATAGTTTGTACAAATGCTAGTATACCCGTCTTTGAGGTTAAACCGTGTTTCATAGGCCTAGCTGCTGCTGCTGCTGCACGCACTATGTGGCATGGACCATGACTCATCTTTAAATGACAAGAATTTAAGCTCCGAAAAAAATCGACTTTATTTTGACATGATGTTTTCGTGGAGTTAGAGATAGGCTAATTAGACATTTCAAATGTGTCTGTGTGTGCTTGAGTGAATGTTGTCGGAAAGAAGAAAACACTTGTTTAATTTAACTTTATTTTTTTCTGAAAGCACCTTTTTGTATTTTCCTCACGCACCACACCCCCCCTTCCTCGTACCGGTCCACCCTTTAACTGACCAAGACAAACTTGAACAGGATCTAAACTTCAGAACCAGATGGTCGTAAAAGACATAAGAGTACTGTATTTCTGTAAGTTAGAAGAGCACTTCAGTTCATACTTTGACTGTATCAAGCACCTGTCTTCTCCTGTCTTGTTTAACTTGTGTGTTATTGTCAGGGGAAGATCCCCCTTTTTCTTTTTGATTTTCGCATTGTTTTCTTTGAAGAATGTGTCCGGGGTGAGTTGCTAAAGCTCTGTTAGCAGCATCAACCAAGCGATCCCTCAGAAAACCAGATTCCCACAGTCAGAATTTGTCCTGGTGAATAAATTATTGTGTCCTTTTGCAAAAGAATTAAGATGTTTTTAAATTCTTTCCAATTCCAAACTACACGCTCCTCTATATACAGTGTGTATATATACTGTCTACTTAGCTTCATATTCATCAGCCCTAACTGATTATACAGAATTTTGCCCTTTTGGACTTCAACATAGCCTGTAATGAGAGTCGAATGCCAATAACTTTTGACTTTTTTTGTGTAGATGGTGATTTAGCGGTCAGAAACGATGCTAGTGTGAACAAACTTAAAAAATACAAATATCTGTTAGTATCGTCGGGATACTTCATCAGAAGTGTTTCTCTGCGCTTTAACTCTCTTCCCGCCCCCCCCCCGCGGTTGTCACGTAATTAAAATTAGTCAGTCTGTCGATTTCTAGAACTGTCGGAAACTGACAATCCGCCATTCACGCCCACTCAATGCAGCAATTGGCCCAGATGTGTGGCGGTGACAAAAATGGCAGGAATTTCTCTCCTGTTGCTCTTTTTTTTTGAGTATGTGGTGTGTTCACACTTTAAAAGTGATGACGTATCCACTGCAGCAGAGGATTGTGGGTCAGAGTAGCCAGAGAAGCATGCTGGCTTGCATACGGCAAAATGCGACCGGATGCAGTAAGACGTCCTGGTGTTTCTGACACACTATGTATTGAGACATACTGTGCATTCCAATACTCGTACCACCGTACTATTTAGTATACCACAAATGGATTTAGTATGGCCCGATAAATAGTATGCCAAAATGCAGTACGCCAAAAAAATAGCAGGATGCTCTACTGCACATTTTGTAGTATGCAAGCCACCATGTTTTTCTGGCTTATCTGACCCACAATCCTTTGCGCAGTTAGAGAATAGGGGTTTAAAGTTCAAGATGCAATGTTATGAGGAAGTAGTATGCCCCAATTGAATGCAACAGTATGTACTTTTTAAGGGCAACTGTAGTATGTACTAAAAGTGCATTTAGAACACATCTTTAACCTTGTTCTGGCATACTAGATAGTATGTGTACTGTGCACAGTTGATTTTTGAGAATGCAAATCAAAATGTAACTGATGGTAGTGGAACGGCTTCAGGAAGATCTCTGACAACTATTATGGGAAAAACATTTTGATTACAAAACTTGTGGTACATTGAATGCTTATACTAAATGCATACAGTGTGTTTTTGCAGTTAGTATGTCTTATGGAATTGGGACACAGCTGGCGTTGAGGACTGTTCATATTTAAGGCAGCAGAGGGCAGCAGCGCTGTGTTCACGGTCGCTGCTGTCCTCTTCTTGTCTTCATTTCCTGACTGTGGGACAAACATCTGTACACTGCAGATGTGCGCTGTTATTCCCCTCTAATGTGAGTGCTTTCCAGAGCTTTGACAACCCACCGTTGGCGTCTGAGCACCCTCCGAAATCGGAGCTTAAAGTTTTCCTCTGTATTTTAATTTGAAAGGCACTTCAGTTGTGGCTCAGTGCTCTTAGTTTTTCTTCTTCCTGTCTGTGCTAGTGTTGGGGAGGTGATGATTTTCCCTCCCCTGGAGAGTCGACCTTAACATATAGAGTGCGAGAACAGGTCGGTTAGTCATTTGCGCTCTATATGCTGACGTCAGTCTTTGTAGAAAAACCTCCTTTGGCAAAACTCAGACATATGAATGGTATGTGTGTTTGTTTTTGCTGTGAAGGGCCAATTTGTATACATATGAATATATCAATATACATATTTTTAAAGCATTTTTGTATGTTTCAAAGCTGCTTTTTAACGTGTGTGTATCATGGAAGACTTTGGTGTTGTATGTGTGCATTACAAGCCTACAGTTAAAGAGAGGCACAATGTTGTATACCATGTCGTTTTTCCTGTTTTTTCTCCCATTCTCTCAGTAGGCAGTAACACTTAACATTGTTTTCTAGGTTTGTAAATGTTTTATCTTTTTCTTTTGTGCAAACAAAAAACCAGTTTAATGTGTTTATGAACACAGTCTCATTTTAAGATACCTGGGGCAAAAAAAAAAAAAAATACAAAGATGTAAACAAGCAACTGTGTACTCTAATGAGAATGAATCAACCTTTTAGCAGTAAGGAAGCTTCTCTGGTGCCTTACAAATAAAAGATGTGATTGAGAGTGCTCATTTGTCTTTGGTTGGTCTGTGGGGGGGGAAGAGTGAAGCAATCTCAAGGACAAAGATTCATGAAATGTAGCTTTTGTTTGCCTGATTAAAAACAGTTGTTAGTTTGATAGTTAACTCCTCTGCAGCTTGAGTTAATAATTTGTGGTATGAGAGCTTTGGTTGACTCACAAATAAGTTGGCGTTTTTGAGGGATGAATCTCATTACAGGGAAACACGCGGAGTCACAGCGCAATTTAAAAAAAAAATAAATAAATAAATAAAAATAACTAAAACTAAGCGTTTTTCCCCCCAATTAGTAACCTCTCACTGAATGAGTCACCATCTAACCACAATGCCAGATTTAACGAGGGCTTTAAAACTCAATGCAGGTTTAAAGACTTGCAATATTTTCTCACGTTCTCAGATTTCTGCTGGAATTTGTTTTTTCATGCTCAAAGCATTAAATTATGAAAATGTATCGTCTCTCTTTTCAGTGTCCTTGTTACTCTGGATTATCCCCAGAACAGAAAGAACTGGTTAAATAACTCCAATATTGGATTTTCGAGGCCCATGTTGTTATTTGAGAGTTACAAAAATCGTTTAATATATTGGCCAATATTCACTTGTTAAAAAAACTAAATCAAACAAGCAACCAAAGTACGTGGTAAGCTGAACATATTACAGTTGACAGATAGACGTGTTCGTTCTCTTTGGTGGACAAATATTTAACAGGAACAGTGTGTAACATTTAGGGGGATCTATTAGCAGAAATGTTTTCTTTTGTGTATAATCACGTTAAAATAAGAATTGTGTTTTCATTACTCCTCACCTCCCACTACACACACATTGACTTTGCTGTTCTCCAAAGGACCTAAGCTACACTTACAACGACTGGCTCCAGATGGGGCCAGATGGTCGGCTGGCGTGGTTCTCCTACAGGTTTTGTACACGGAGACGTTTCAACTGGTTGCAATCTGTGACCTCACCGCTGGATGACGCCAAATCAACCTCACCCCTGGACCTTTTTAAGTCGCTCTTTACCTGATTTATTGGTGTATTTATTAGTAAAGGCCTTCTCACACAGGAGACTTAACGATAATACAGAATTTTCCCGTTCAAACCTTTCACACTTAGGCTAACACAAAGATTTGCTTTCTGTGCATTCCATTGAAAATTAAAGGATTGTGCCATTGTTTTTACTTGAATAAATCCAAAATGATGTTATTGTAATGGGTGTAAATGCTGAAATTCAGTCAGTTTATAACAGTGTGCTTATAATACCTCTGGGGCTTCAAATTTCACAAGGAGAGACGGTGAGCTCATGCTTCCATCGCTGGTAGTAATTTTAATAGGACTAATTGATGTTACACATGTTATAACTCATCCTATATTACCGACACGTATAATAGCAAAACGTCAGCTAATGTCCTCTTTTATAGGTTACTCACCATCACAAGCCAGTTCAACTGCTTTCCCAGATGTTCTGTTTGTTGTCTTTACAATCTTTACTGTTTGTCAAAGAGGACACTATTTTGCAAGACCAAATGTATCAATCGATCAATATCCATTGTTTTTGTGTGACGATATCAAGAGAATTATGACATTGACAACAAAAGTTATTTGATTGGTTGGCTTTGTTTTTAAATCGGCATCTGAAATCTGCAGAAATCCAAAACTGCTGCGAAATAAAACCTGCACCGACAGCACAGATTCCCCCCTACAGTGAAGATCATACCTGAGACGAGAGAAGATATTAACAGCACTCTGATCTAGTAAGTATCTAGCAAGTGTTATAACTTTGAACCGATTAGGCTTAAAAAAACAAAACAAACAAAAACTCCTCTGACGTGGCCCAACAGCCCCATTCCTTTGGCACTGAGGAATCCCACAGCCATCAGTAGCAAGTCTAGACATGAACCCTGCGTCAGTGTGTAAAGCAAGAACACAGCAGAGAAAAGCTCAATGAAAAAGTATTCCCCTTGCTGCATCACAACAATTAGTTTGTCCCTGATGTTGAAGTAAGCACTCGTAGACGTCATGCTGGCTAATATTTATGGAGAAAACTACACAAAACAACCATCAGGCTGAAGGAAAGAGTACAACATTATGTGCAGTTTCACAATAGGTTACACATGTTTTTATAAAAAGGGAAGGAAGATCCAGTTCGTGTCAGACTTAAAGAGAAATTGTGGTTTTACAAGCACTTGAATTTCAAGAAAGAAAAAAAAAAAGAGATGGCTTATGGAATCAATATACCCAACTAATGTCTCCATTTGTCTTTGGCCATCCGTTTCATTTCGGTGATGTTTGTGTATAGAAGAAAAAAACATCCAGAACAATGTTGCCAGCTCAAAAAGTTGCACTGTAACATCACAGCAAAGTAGTGGTAATGCATTCTTAAAAAGAGACACTTTTTTTTTTATTAGATACAGAAGTTATAAAACAAAATAAAAAAATCATGTATATTGTTAAAGCAGTCCATCATTACACACGCATATGTTCTAAAGACACTTAAATATAGACATCTACCGAGGAATGATAGACAAATGACGGAACAGGCAGATATAATCTAGCTCCAGTGTAGGTAAAATAAGTCTTATTTGACTGCAGTAAGCAACAAAGTCGAAAACATTCAGCCACCAAGGTCGTCACTCTTTGCAAAGGACAGGTATTTTTTTTTGGCCGATGTTTTTGAAATTTACAGATCTCTTTGGCAGTCTTTGCTTTTCACTTTAACTTAAATTCTCCGCCACAAATTTGAAACATTTGTCTCATAAAAGCAGCAGAAAATTAAGAAGAAAAAGCCACAAAACAAAAAAATCTAACATTGCACACTTTCGAACTGAACAACTCGTTTCACATGTACACAAAAACAATCAACCACACATGTTTTCACAGCACACACACACACACACACACACACACACAAACTAAAACACACAGACGGTGGAGCTTCTGTTTCAACAGGTTTGTGGAATCTGAGTTTTCAAAGCTGTAAAATTGTTTGGAAGCCGTTTTGCCGAGTGGAGCAGGTCTAGTCTGGATTTCTAGTTAGTGGTTACTGCATTGTGTTGTTTTTCTGTAGAAGTCTCAGGTCCTTTGGTAACGGAGCTGCTGTTAGAGAGTGTGTAGGCCCAAGTTGGCAAGAGCTGCTGCTGCAAAGAGCTCATGCAGGTCCGGAGTAGTTGTAGTGGTTTCCGTGCTGCGAGTCGGGCGGCTGCGGGCTCGGTTTGCGTTCAAGGTGTTCGATCTCCGCTTCGTCCGTGTGTGTGCAGAGTGGGGGGCGCTGCTTGAAGAAGTCGGACACGTATCGGACCTTAGAGAACAGAGGAAGAGTACATGTCAAGAGTATTTAAAAGTAAAAAGAATGTGCATGTAGTTATGTTATACTGATCAAATGGAGGACACAGGTAGTGTGTGTGTGTGTGTGTGTGTGTGTGTGTGTGTGTGTGTGTGTGTGTAGCCCTCAGTATCCCGTAATCTATTGCATGCCAGTTGTGTTTGTTAGATGTGGTGTCTGGAAGTTACTAGATATATTTACCATAAATGTATATACTACAAGTTGTCCATTTGTTAAATTCATGGAACTCACAATTACCAGTTTCTGTTTGGGGCAACGTACTGCTGGTAGACTAGGAAGTTTTGGAGTTAATAAGTTGACAAAAGTCTTGAGATACACTTTTTTGGGGTTTTCTGATCATGTGCGCCTATAATCATAAACATCCTGCACATAGGGGCTTTAAAAAACACCTGTAATCCTACAATCCTTTCTGTACAAAAAGACACAGAAACACATTGTTGCACTCACAGTGAGTACAGCGATGAGCGCTCCCTGCAGCAGCCCCACCACGACGTCACTCCAGTGGTGTTTGTAGTCAGACACGCGCGTGTATCCGACGTAAAACGAAAACGCCACCAGGAAGAACTGGATGGTCGGTCGAACTAGTCGCGTCCACTTCCCCTGCATTCGGGCCTGGATGTAGAGCTTGACACACAAAAACACATTCTTGTTTTTTTTCAATCAACTGACATATGAATTTTCAATGAACCTCTACTATTTGACTGTTCCCATTTGATTTCTCTTTTGGCCAACCGAGCCCTCTTACGCCACAGAAAGGTCAGAGCTCTGCCACAGAACAGTGCTGTGTAACACTAACAGTAATAAAATAGTTGAATCATCTTCTTCCGGCTATTGTACAGTGTGTAACCATGAAACAATGATGTTTCCATCGCGTCTGTGTTGACCACCGCCTCCATTTCAAAGCTACAGAAAGTCTCAAGCAAACAACGGAGAAGACGCAACTCACCGACAAAAAGAGCATGCAGTACATCCCGAAGGACGAGTGGCCGGAGTAGAACGACAACCTGAGAAGCAAAACAGCAATTAAACACAATTCATGTACAAAATTCACTCGGTTTTTTTCACTGATTTTCACTAAACCAATTCTTAAATAATCCCAATAAGACATTTTGATGGGATTTCACTTGTGCATTACCATTAATACGATTATTGTTCTGGCTTCCATTAGGATTTTGTTAATAATGGTTCAAATTAAGCCATACTGACAAAGCTAAACATGTTTAATGCTAAACAATATCAGCTCTTATATCAGCAACTTGACTCCAAAAATACATCAGTCTTTATAAATCTTTGTTATGAAGTGAAGTTTTGGTGAAGGCAGTGAGATTCACCTGGATTCAGTTACATTGCGCTGGTAGCCGGTACAGTTGATCTGCAGAACGTATCCGTTACAGCTGGCCGGAGCGCACACGGCCAAGAAGTTTGGACGAGGACGACCTATAGTGAACTTGGCTAGGTCGGTCAGTGATTGGCTGACAGCTCCTCCAAACAGGAAGGTGCCTATCACCTTGTAAAGAGCCGACAAGTACTGGTTGAACTGGGAGTTGGAGTGCAGACGCTTTGTGTGAACAAGGTAGGCTTCTCCCGTGGTGATCTGTGGAGCGGATGGAAGAGACTTAATGAAGGATTTTCAGGTAATTTGGGAAATAAAAAATTGTCTTTGTTTTATTACTGTGTCACAACATTTCTCAGAAGAACATGATGTAGGGACTAACAATGACGATGGAGCAGGTGATGGTGACGGCAGCCATTGCTCCATGGGAGATGGTGTCTCTCCTGTAGGGATAGCTAATACTCTTGTCATCGCAGTAGATTCCTCTTTGGTACGGGCTGAACATCAGTGTCAGGATGGCTGAGGGCAGAGCCGCTAGAAGAAGAGACACACAAAAAATAGTATCATATGAAAGTCATAATATGTATGCATGTCATAAAAATGTTACAAACAAGCCATAATATAGCATGGCATAAAATGTCATGATACATTTCTTGAAAGTCATATTGTAGTACGTTGTAAAAGTCATAACAATTCATAGTATAGCATGTCGAAATAAATGTGTTGTAAAAAAGCCATAGTATATTATGTTATGAAAAAACAGAAAAAAGTAATTATATAATAATATAGTTTCTCAAAAAGTAATTGTATAGTATGTCGAAAAAGCTTTAGTATAGCCAGTGAAAAAAAAAACAGAAAAAAGTCATACAACAGTACGTCGGGTCTCAGAGGGTTAACGGTGGCATAACGAGGTGGATCCAACCTTCCAAAGGAGTTATTTGTCATTAATATGTCAATTTAATCTGTTTTATTTCATGCAAATTATGACTTTATAATCAGAGAAAATATATTATACTATATATATATATATATATATATATATATATATATATATATATATATATATATATATATATATATAGTATGCCATAGAAATGTAAAAAAAAAAAGCATAGTTTATTAACTAGTTTCTCAAAGTGGGGTCTGCGGACCAATACCGGCACTTAGACAAATGTTGTGCAGTCCATGAACATGCCATGAAATGCATGCATTATATTTCAATCATGTCCCGCCCTCAATTATATGCTCGCTCCCTAAACTGGCACTCAGTCATCAAAACTTTGAGAACCCCTGATTTGGGATATTCTTTTCAAAATGCTTTAAAATGGTCAGTTTAGATTATGAAATTCAAAAAAGTTTCTCTAGGGGTTAATTCTGCAGACACCACTAAAGGGTTGGGTCGCAGTAGGCATACAATAAAAATGGTTCCCCTTAAATAGGTGTTCACTACTCTGATTTAAAGCAAAATTCTCTAGAGTGGAGCTACTGTAACTGCTTTAAGTAAACGCAGGCATTGAAACAGTGATGCTGTTTCACGCTGTATTAAATCACGCTGTATTAAAATCACACCGTATTAAAATCACGCTGTATTAAATCGACCCTACAGCTGTGTGTCGACAAGTGAACCGCAACACAATGAGATGCCGCTCAGGAAACAGCTAAGAACACACGGATAGACTAATCTTTCAGCTTTGGGCACAAGGCCCGACTCTGTCAAGTGAATTAATTTGTCATCGGTAGAGATCAGTGGCAACAACTTCACCTCTATGGGCCGCGCTCTTTTCTATGGAGTTTCACTATGGAAACACACGGGACAGGACAGCCATGACCTTTGACATCACGGCACCGTTTACACAACGAAGGGCATGGGAGCTGAGGGATTGAACTAGGACACACATTCACACGCATGAAAAAAAAAAAAAAAGAGAGACATGTGAAACCACACTCTCGTACAAAAAACGGGTCTATAACCTACAGAGGTTTTAAAAAAAAAATGCATGCAAGTTAGTAATGACAAATAGTTTTTGTGTGTGAACAAAAGACTCATAGCTCAGAGTCGCACAGCACCAGCAGAAAACACATAAAGCTGTCTCTTAAATCTGAGCAGGGACAATAGTCCAATCTACAGGTCCGATGTCAGGGACCTTCCAGGCAACTCTTAAAACACTTTTCCTGTTTTCAAGAGCTCATCATTGAACTCCTAAAGCGGATGAGAGTGAGGAATGTTTGTTTTTGCAAGCGGGAGCTGGACTGTATATTTACTGGGCAATGCCATAAGAGTGGCTCGAGACTAACACATTGCTTCCTTCCTTCAGAGTGTGTGACAGGCAGGACTAAATGGAAGACATGAGGACATATAAACACCGGAAAACATGTTCCAGAAAGGTTATTTTGGGTCTCGTCTATGGTTAACCACAATTTGTGAAAATGTGCAAAAACTCTAAAGAGACTCAATGCCCATTTATGGTCAACGCCCAAACATTTACCATTCATGGTCAACGTCTAACCTTAATCATCTTTTGGGACGGTCATAATAGATGTATGTGTACAAATGTGGATGTCTACTGGTCCAGAGTCTGTCAAGTGTGAACATTTAGAGCCAGTGTTTACTCTTCTTTGCTTCCTACTACCGACAGGAATATTAATGCACAACACTAGAAGTATGAATAAACAAAAGGAAGAAGTTGAAACTGGAAACGTGGACGGAAAGAAAAACCTCAAAACTGGTAAAAAAAAAAGAAAAGACTCCCCCCCCCCCCCCCCCCCGACTAGTTTAATTCACTACACACTGCCCGAGGAACACAAAGACTGGCCACTATGCCTTATTTAATATGTATTCCATTAACAATGGATCCAAGTGCCATTAATGATCTTTGATGACAAGCCGTTACCTCATTGAAGGGAATTTATTTTCATGAAAGGAAGCCCTCTTTTTTTTTGCTCTTCACATCTCAAGAGTTCATTATTCCAGCAGGTCATGCGTGCCCTCAGCTTCCTTTTGAAGTGAGGTCCAACCATTGTTTATTCTGCAGGGTGCAAGCATAACATTTAGATAAGAGGCTGCTGCTTGTTTGACACAAGTCTCTGGTGGCTACACACTGCCAGGGTGGGGATGTGAGTGGACAGAGTTGGGCAATGGCAAAACAAACACACACACACACACACATACACAACCACTGCTAAGCTTATTTAACAACAGAATCAGTGAGAAAGTCAATTTCCCTTCGTATCAAACATGCTCCAACAGCCTCTGGGAGCCGAGCCCATGGAGCGTTCCTATTATCCGAGTGGGACCGACTGCTTTTATCTGCTATTATTCCAGAAGGCCTGTATGTTTTGATAGGCCATTTTTTTTTTTCTGGTAGGGCGGTCTCCTCTCCCAGGGGCTGGGTGGAGCTGAGGGGGACAGAGCGTCATTCCCCAAATTTACTAAAAAGGAGAAAAGGACTTTAATTTGTCTGTAATACACAGAATTCCATTGATTTTTCTGTCAGTGTTCCAAGTTTATTCAGGCGATATCTCATCAGGAACTAGTTGTTCCATAATACTGTGTTTTAGTTATTTTAAATGGATTTAATGAAATCATCGTACATATGTTTATGCACATGCTTAACCAACATATTTTGGAGCTCACCCTTTATGAGACGCATTAGTGGAAGAACAATGACGGAGTACATTTTTACTCTGTGAAAGTACTTAAGTAACAGTTTGATAAATAGGTTTGTTCCCTTTCTTAGCAAAATGTTAGATGAGAAGATTTCTGTCGCTCTTGTAAATGTAGGTTAAGTAGAGAGCTGGAGTCAGGTTGTGGTTAGCCTAGCTTAGCATAAAGATTGCAGGCAGGAGGAAACAGCTACTGACCGTGTCCAAAGTCATTCAGTTGCTGCTTTGCAAGTCGGAGATTTTACTTTGAAGATAACATCTTAAAAAGTAAACGCCTTAGCATGGTGACTAAATGTTTCAGAGTTTGAGAATACTTAACTTCTTTCTTATTACCTACATCCTTCCTTCCTTCCTCAAATCCATCCTTTCCTTCTTAAACTGATTTGAAAAATTGGACAAAACTGGAGGGTTTTACCTGAAAGTGAAACTAAATTTTAAACCCTGTGCACCATCCGTACTTTCCCTTTTCAATAGCATTTTACTCCCGATACCTGTTGTACTAGGTAAAACTTATATTAGTATTAGTACTTAGTATTTTCATTCCTTGGTACTATATTGGTAATATTAATATAAACTTGTACAGCCTCAAACAATGTAGAAATTAGTTCAACGACCCTTTCTAAAAGACAGACAGACACACACACACACACACACACACACACACACACACACACACACACACACACACACACAAAGTTTCTGCTGACTTTTTGTCCTCAGTAACAAAACAACCACAGACGAGATAAAAAAGGAAGAAGGAAAAGTATTGTCTTACGCTTTCACAATCTCTTCTGGCAAGAGCTTACCCCCGATTCCACTTTGAGAAAATAAACATGATGGAATTTGGGTTCAGACACAAGTGCAACTTACCCTTGACCTCTTGACCCAGCGGGAAGTGGAAAGTGTTCCTGTTATTTAGCCCTCAAGAGGAGTCCTCATCTAAATAACCGAGACGTTGATAGGAAACAGGTACCCGTGTTGTAGGTGTCCATTTGTTTGTGGTTGAATCTCAACAGACGACTGTTAGATTTGCACCTCTGCAGCCAACGGGGATTCGAAACTAGCGTTCCACATCACACCGAGGTGCTCAGAAAACCAATATTTAACTTCTTCTTTTGTTTATTTTGGCTTTATCTTTGGTGTGCGATTTCTGCGCTGCGTTTGCCAGTGTCTGTTCTCGCCATAATGGCTATCATTGTTCTTCATATTTTGTGGGGGCTAATCCTCTACTAAACCCGGAAAAAACTGTTGTTGAAAAGAAAGCGCATCATTTCCTGTTAGGCCATGGATTTTGCCTGGGAAAGTCCTGGATGGGGGAAAAACCTTTCCTTGGTGTATTGCAGCTTTTGAGTAGGAAACCTTATTTGTATGAAAAGGTTGAGCAACACTACTTTAAGCCCTCCAGACCTGAGTTCCGTCCACCTATAAAAAGGAGTAGAAATACTCCTCCACTTCCTGTTTTTTCTGTCTGCCAACATGGACTCTTTAAGCTGCCAATTTATACTACTGTATGTAAAAAAACAACTTAGCTGACATATATTGTCCTGTTTCTTGTACTGTGCTTGAAAGAGAAATAATCTGTTAGTCCCATGATTGTCTTTCACTTTGTGGTTAAAGCAGCTTGTACAGTTCTAAACACTTCCTTCTATTAGCGTACATTAAACAGGATAGTGCGGTTGTCCTCGGCTGAGGTGCTCGCTCACTGAAGAACTTACAGTCTACAACTCTTCACCCTTCAGAAGCTCATATCTCACTGAAGAGGGCAAAGTAACAGCGACAAACTGACTTTAACCTTTAAAAAACAAAGAAACAATTCTTCCTCTGTCACATGAAACCAGCATAGTACTGAAAAGTCCTTCTGAAACCGTACAGATTTCATTTTCACACAGGAACGTCAGAGCAGAAGTCAACACTTCCAACTTGACTTTGACACATATTTGGCGGTCAGATACTGTTTCTGTCTGTGTGTGTGTGTGTGTGTGTGTGTGTGTGTGTGTGCACGTGTTAAACAGTTGGGGGGGGGGGGCATCTCAAACATGCAAGCAAAATGTTAAAATGGCACATAAATAACACTCAGCAGAGACAAACAACAACTGCTGTCGTCAGTCACTCGCTGCGTTGCCTCCGCAACTCAAAAGCATTGTTACAAAACTCTGCAGACGCTTCAGTTGAATCCTAAAGCTTGTAACGACTTGTACGAGTGTGGCTGTATTTATAACTACACAGACAACGAAACACTTTCATTTCCCTCACTGCTGATTCTCACCGTAAACAAAAGAAAATCATTAATCGTCATCGCTGACCATTGCCAAGTCATTCACCACCTTCCAAGGTACCCATGACACACAACTGGAAAATGAACTAAACTCTCTTTGAAACTATCTTTCCCCCCTTTTATTTACACTGGTTCACATTAACAGACACTTAACTGTCTCTACTCACTTTGTCCTGCACCAACATCCTGTTTCAGCCAGAAATACATAAAAGAACATAATATAACTGTTAATGCTAAATTAGAAAATACATGCTGTATCTTTAAAGTGGGGACAGTAAATAAGCCACGTGTTGCATTGCATATTTTCTAACTGATTAATACTATTGCAGTTAACTCTAGCATACGTGGGAGTGAGGCATTCAAGCTCACAAATAGGTACCGACCGGTCTGAGTTCATCTGACTAACATGTGAATTTTCAGAATGACTGGTATTTGCTTTTAAGTTTTAGGAGGTTGCTGACCTGCACCTCCCATATTCCTGACTACAGCCAACAGCAGTTTGGCTCCAGACATCAAACCTGGGACACAATGTCTTAGTGAATGAATGATATGGAGTGTTAAAAATAAAGTGAAATGATTAGGAATAAAAAAAAAAAAATTGTCTGAATCTGTCACTTCATGTGAGAATTATTGGCATCATCATTAGACTCTTGTGCAGAGCAAAGTACCGAAATCGAAACAAAAAGGAGTTCCCAGAGTCATAAATATTAATTATTTATTAAATTATGAGAAATAGTCCAGCTAATAACCCCCGATACATTGGCAATATTTAGTTTTCGATAGAATCAACTGAAATATAACATGTTCAGTAGTGAGCTTGACGAGGTGCTAATAGTCATATGTACCTTCAGACATGAACCCATGTTTCCCGTCTTTATGCTAAGCTAATTAGCCGCTGGCTGTATAGCCTCACATTTAACTTAGACATGAGAGTGTATCAATCTTCTCATCTAACTCTCTCCAGATCAAGCAAGAAAGCATTTTCCCCCAGATTTCAAACTATTCCTTTAAAACAAGACATATTAAAATGCCAAGATCGGTTTCATAAAGAAATTGTATCATTATTTTTGCCTTTGAAAGCGTTAGACATGTATATAACCTGGACAGACACAATGCATGTATCACACAAAAGGAAAAGAAAAGAGACAAAAGTGAAATAAAAAGATGAACAGAGCAGCTTGTTCTCATGAAATGACATTGTTTTTAAATCTTGATAATTTGACTGTGAAATGTAACTGTATCATGAATTTGATAACCGACAGTGTAACAACAGACGTTCTGCTGGGTGGCATCTGCCTGTGTGAGCCCCTATGCGCAGTAGTGTGTGTGTGTGTGTGTGTGTGTGTGTGTATACACTCGCAAGCTGTGTGTATATGCTGTGTGCAGTGATAACAAATAAGGGCAGGATGGAGGTTTGACTGCAGAGGGGAAGAGGGAGAAATAAAATACTGAACAGAATCACAGTGTCAGTTACAATCTGGACACTCAGCACATTCTTGCCATATCACACTCACTCACTCACTCACTCACTCACTCAAACACACACACAAAATGGGAGATCAAACCTGATGTCAGTTCCACACTCTTAAGTTGAAAGAAAACAAAAGCAACAAGGGAGTAGAAGATGCAATGATTAAAAGAAGGAAATATAAAAAATGATGGCCAACGTGTTGATAAAGTGTCTTTTCTGGGAAATTGTGACTTTCACTATTTTCTGACTTTTTTTCCTGAAAATTTGCTTCAATTAAATCAAAATCTTGAAAGTGTTTCCTTAAGTACAGATGGAGATCCCTGCATTATATTGTTTTATGTACTCGTATTGAGGTGAATCTATTTCAAAATATTACAATAGTTGAGCTTATTATTACTGCTCTTCATCGGGCAGTTTTAAAAGTTTCTCAATTGAATTTACTGGAAATGTAAAATATGATAATATGAAAGAAAATAAAATAATAACCCACCTCCAAGAGACTCACCCAAAGTGATTCATGAATCATATACTTTTAAGGGCTGATGACTAACTTACCCCTATGAACACACACTTTCACATCCCTGACAAACCTTCACTGTGAGATGATAAATACATGAAAGTGAAGCTTAGTCAGCTAAATAAATTGTCAACTGAGAAACTTTTAGTTGATGAGATTTCACAACTGTACTCCTTAATGATGAACGATCACTTAATTTGAGGTATTTTTGTCCTCACCAACTAGGAAAAATATGACTGAATCAGCTAATTATGTCTAAAACATCTTTACCTCACCTTCATGCCAGACTATTTATTTTTTGAGCTCATCCCTAAAGTCTTAACTCTTTCTTTCTCCCTCAAAATGCAGACGCAGGGAGCTGACAGTAGACCCGTCGTTAGGTGTGCACGCACACACACACACACACACACACACACACACACACACACACACGTACACACACTTTGAGAGTAGTGGGGGTTGAACAGCCGAACGGTCATTATCATTCCTCCTCGTCAGTCAACAGATGGATCTACACATGTTGTAATCGTCAATGTTTCTTGTTGCCCTTACAAGGATTCCACTGCAGGCGAGTTCTAAGTTGAACCCCATATTTCACCTCCTAAAACAAAAACATCTAAAAGAAAATAAACTCTGTGGTGAAATGAACATCTCGGACGTCCTTCATCAACTACAACCTCTGTCAGCCTCATGGTCTCAGAGATGTGAGCAGATGTGACACAAACGGCTGGAAGATGTCAATTATGTTAATGGTCTTTGTGTCGTCTCTGGAGTCCAGAAGCAAGTTGCAACAAGTTGTTTTGTTCCCTCTACAGTAGTCACACATATACACCAAAGAGCCCCACAGGGTTGCTTCTTAACACACACACACACACACACACACACACACACACACACACACACACTCTCCAGTTTCCAAAACAGGATTTTAACTGTCACAGAGAGAGAGATTCATGACAATGATCTTTGCTCTTCCCCCTAACCCATATTTAAAAAGAGAGGGGCCACATGGGGCAGGAAGAAACAAATGTGCAGAAAAAGCATGAACATGCATTTACAGATCTTACAGCTGGAGATGCACAAACTGCACTTTGTGGTTACTTCCACACAACAAACCTATGACCTATGGGCAGTCAAAAAAACAACTAATTCAGATTGTGAGTGTATCATCGCCTCAGCAAATCAACACTCTGAAAGCCAGATAGTGAGGTAGGATGTGTCCTATGTCTCAACCCAAATGATTTTAGAAGAGAAATCAGTGAAGTTGACAACCAAAGAGCAGCAGCAGCATTCTTACTCAGTTCGTCTTGTTTGAACAAGATAGAGACCAATGATGACTTGCAAAGTTTAAATTGTACTGCAGTTAACACGCCTTCTAATTTGCATCGTTTTGCAACAGAATTATGTGCAAGTTACCTTTTCAAACAGGACTCGGTATCAATATCATATAAACGTTCAGACAGTCATGAAGCAACAAGTGGATGACCTGTGATAGATCTATAAATCTCGCACGAGCGCGTATTGGGCAATGCACCATGCGTCACCGTGCACATTATTTTCAGTAAAAGCTGCCCCCCCCCCCTCCTCTTTAATATCATTTTGGAGTCTTGATTCAACTCCACAAAAACAATACACAAATGAACGCAGACCAGATGAGCTCTACAGTCTGAAGAGAATCATAATTTCAGCCATATTGTCAAGAGGGGAGAACAAGGGTAGTCACTCACCAACAAAGACACAAAGAATATCCACCACGATCAGAATCAGCTTATTTCTTTGCTCTGTCATGTTTTCTCCAACGCCGCTTCACTCTCATAAATAAATCGCGTTTTTAAAAAAAGCAAAGGGCAGAGTTGTAATTTAGGAAACGCCTGGAGTTACTATGGAAGAAACTATCTGGACAAGTCGACCTGCTCGTTCTTCCGGCTCCGCTTCCCTGTGTACCTGTCTGCCTGTCCCGCCTGTCTGTTTCTCTGTACGCTGCGCTGCTTCAGGTGAGCAGCAGAGGACGCGTCGCGTTGCGTAGAGCTGCGTCCTGCCTGTCCTGCCTTTTTACGCACAGGGGGCGCGTCTTTCTGCATGAACAGCGCTCTAAAGTCGCCAACAAAGGACTTTACTTCCCGTAATCTTTTTCTCTGCTTAACATTCTTGATTTGGGTGATCGAATCCAAGCAGAACAAGGAATATTTCGCTTTTTACCACGTGGTAAAAGCATGGCACCCACCTCAAACACCTCATATGGTATATTAGTATAGTAACAGTAACTCTCTAGGTCTCACTAACATTGCCAGATTAAAGAGTGTGATTCCCCCAGGGGACAAAAGGCATTTGAGGGTGACTCACACTGAATTGATTTGGAATTTAAGTATTTTATATTATATATACAGAATAGTATTCTTCTTCGGAGAGATAACTTTCACTTATTCATGTCCATATTATGGAAACCTTTTTCCCAAGGGAAACAAAAAGTTAGGGATCATACAATAAAGGCGACAACACCTTTCAGGAAAGTAAATAAAAATATTAAGTCAGAAATTTGACTTTTAACGTAAATTGTTTGACCATCACATATCTGACTCAGTATCTCAGTTTTTACTTTGAAAGTCATAACAACACCCACAAAAGTCAGGGGTTTGACTTTTAATATGTCATAGCTTTGTCTTCCTATAAGCATTTTCATTTTTTAATCATTCCTTACTTTTCTTGGCAGAATAATATGGGCATAAAAATGTGATAGCTCTATTTTTAAAGCGGCATACTGTTCATAAGTAGAGGAAAGCAATGCAGTGTTAGAACCCTTCAGAATCAAACTCTTTAATCTGACATAGTTTATTTCCACCACTGTGTGCTTTACCAAGACGTTTGGACTCCTTATCCTAAGGCTTTTTTTCCCCCACAGAAGACATGTTGAGAAGTCACAGCAGGAAAAGCACAAGTGTAAATAATACATTTCATGGCTGAAATCTATTTAGCTGCTTCAGTTTCAGTGTCCCGGTATTGTGCGGGCTCACTGTTACACCGCCATGGCTAACTAGGAGACTTGAATAGAGCAGAAACATTGTTCATGTTATTAGTATCACCTGTGCCATAAAAAGGGCTACAAACATACGGAGTAAACTTTCCAGTCTAAAGGATGTCTACTCAACTGAAAACACAAGTTATGCGGGACGAATAAGTTATGAATCCAAACTTTCACACACACAACATAAGTTCTGTTTTAATGTGGAAATGGTGGCGCATTGACTGCACATTTGAATGCACAAACATACTGTACCAATAACAAACTGAAAAGAACTTCATTTCTGAAGTAATCAGTTACAAACACTGATTCAAACGATGGCTCATTGTAAGGTTGAGCAGCGTTTTAAGAGGTCTGAATTTCATATATGTGAGTTTTCAAAGCAACATAGGGAAACTAAAAATAAACTCTAAAGGGGTCACATTGCAAGTATGTAACTGAAAAAATATGTAATATAAAAAGAACAGCTGCCACCAGGAGAAACTGACCAGCAGAGATATATGATGGATATAAAGTACATAGGGGGAGAAGAGATGCTGTTAACTGGCAGGAACATCCTAAATAGGTCGTATGTGTATAATAGCACATTTATAAATAAAGGCGCACTGAATAAAGAAAAATAAAACACGCACTCCCAAACATCAGTGTATACAATATGTACAGAAGACGGTGTTGCAAGCCGCGTTGTGTGTTATTTACATTCCTCAGTATTCATGCCAACATTATAAAACAGTCACAGTGGTTTAAACATGTACACAAATGTCATAAGTCAATCACAGATAATAGTGTCCATAAAAACTATTCAACCTCCTTTTTTTCACGTTTTGTCTTGTCCTATTCAAACTTATAGTGCAAATAAAGTAATAGTTTGATGTTTTGAGAAACATGCTTATTGTCTTTCTTGCCTGTAGAGTTACATGAAGAGATCGACACCACTGGCATGACTGTACAGTAAATACGAAGCTACAACCTGCAGCCGATTAGCTTAGCTTAGCATAAAGACTGGAAGCAGGGGGAACCAGATACGGTAAGCAAATAAAGTCTATAAATAAGTGTATTTCCCAAAATGTCAAACTATTCCTAGAATGCCAGAAAAAAAAAAAATTCTTGATCAGACTGATTTAAAATAATCAGAAAATTTGTTTCTGATAGACAATCCACTTGTAAAGATTAAATAATGTAATCTTTATAAATGTATTGTGTTGTAAAGAAAAAACTGAACGTTTTAATAAAAAAGACAAAGGGGCTGTGCATTTTTTATGGACACTGTAATAAAACAAATATTTTTTTTAATTCCCTGGCATGAAACTAAATAGCAGAGGAGATGTAAGGATTACACTCCATCGGACAGAGAGACAAATCCACAAAAGCAGAGAAAGGAAAAGGTGAAAAAGTCCCGGTAAAAGTATCACCGGGGCGAGTGAAGGTGTCGGGCTGCAGCGAAGGAACCGAGTTGTTGAGGCTTTGAGAAAAAGTGTGTTGGGGTGACGTGACGTCAGCTGGGTGACAAGGCAGGAGGGAGGAACGAAAGATGCTGCTGAAGTCAGAAGAGGAGACGGGGCTTTGATGCTGTCTCAGAAAAAGACGGAAGTTTTTCAGTTCATCTGTTTGTGAGAGAGGTGAGTCAGATATGGTGGCGTTCCTGCTCTGCAGAGACACAGACGGCTCACTGTCTCCACCTAGCTGGAGCTCAACGTCATTGACAGTGCTTTGCTGCCAGTCATTGGAGTGGAGGTAGGAGAGGGATGGATCAGGTGTAAGGGGACCTTTCAGCGTTGGAGAGAAGAGGACATTGGAGTAGATGGTGGAGCTGGAGGAGAGATCGGCGTTGGAGGTCGTCTGGGCACTAGTTGAGCTTTTGATGCACCTCTTCTCAGATTTTCTGGTATTTTGAGGTGTTCGAGCCTCTGAAACTGGGAGCGGAGAGTAGCAGTGAGAGGAACATGTTTGGAGATTACTTTGATAGCTGAGGTCCAGATCTGGGTCGAAGTTCTGCAGCTCACGTTCACCAAGCAAAATAACTTCAGAATATTGGATTTCGGTTCTCTCGGCGATTGCAGGCCACTTCATACTCTGAGGTGAAAAACAAAAAATTCTATTTTAAAATTGTATTTTATTTAAGGAAGTATACAGTTTTCTATTTTCCAATTTTGGCAGCAAAAAACAAGTGAACATAACATTGACATATCATCTCCTTTTAAGTTGGTATGGCGAACTTGTTAGAAAACAGTTCCAGCGAAACATTATTCATTCATTTGGAATTGTGTTTCTGGCCACCTGGCGAGTCCAAATGTTTTTGGTCTCTACCAACTCCTGAGGGAAATATCTGGTTCTTCAGTTGCTAAATGTTCTACTATGTTCTACTATGTCCACTAGCTAGTTGCTAACTGTGTCTGTCTGCTGTCTGGTGCTCAGCAGGTAGCTCTTAACCTGTGGGCATACAGTATGTTGGATTTAGGATGGGAGAGGGGTTAAAGGTTATACCTCCGAAGGGATTTTTGGGGTCCAGTGGGCCATGCTGCTATGGGAAGGATCAGGTATGTCTTGACACAGCTTCTGTTTCACCCTACAAAGTTATTTGTTAGGAAAAACATTACAGAATGAAACAAATATATATATATATATATTATAAAATGATGTGCCAAATGTACGAAGTAGGTAAAACAGTAAAAGTAGGACACTGAACTTTGAGGAGGTGTTTTTGTGTTGTTTAGTGTGGGATGCCTTTGGTGCCTTTGGTGCCCGGAGATCTTACCTTTTATTCTGTGCCAGGTAGCCCATCAGCACCAACGCCAGTAAAGTCAGCATGACAGAAAGGATGGCATACAGTGTCGGGAATTCCTCAGAGTCTTCACACACAGACATACTAAGTTAAGTTAAAGAAACAGCAATATACATATATACATATGTGTGTTTGTGTGTTTCCAGTCTTTACCTATCTGCACATTAGCGATGGGCCCATCTGCTCCAGCTCCAGCGTCAGTGTTGGCCACCAAATAGATGTCGTAGTTACCAGGTGACAGATTCTTCAGAGAGTAACGGAGATCTTGCCCAGGCACATTCTCTTCTGAATAAACAAGAAAAGGAACAACATGGACCAAATATGATGAAGTAATAAAGAATACGAATGAAAACAAAGAAAACAAAAATACAAAATATGATAAAACAATTCAAATAGTGATGTATAAAATATCCATGACCTCACTGTAAGTGTTCATTCCACCCTCACAAGGATACAAAGATAAGGACAATCGTGTAATCTGAAGATATTTACCTTTGACAATGTTTTAAGTATTTAGTCTGTATCATTGTGTTTTAAATGATCTGCTAAATACTTTGTAACTGATCTCTATTTATGTGGTTGTTTTTGTAACAAAGTTTTGTATTTTATTTGTTTGTTTGAAGGCAAGCCTTGGTTAATGAGTTTAGGATTAAGAATAATCAACCAAATGGAATATGTTTTAGTTTAGTATTAAAGTGGTGTTAATGTTTTGAATGCATCACAAACATACCAATACACATGTGTATGTAACCGACAAATCAATGATATATCTTTAAAGTCATCTGCAAAAGGAAATGGAAGAAAACTACTGACTCATTTCCACAGAACTACAATTTAAGTGTCGAGAACTATGACGTTATCAGTGTCGAATGTTGGATTTTGAAACGAACGCAAATCCAACACTACTCTCATCCTACTCAAAGACTCTCCAGCGTTTCCTTTTTACACACATCTGGATTAATGCGTGTGTAAAGTGCGGGCCGGCGTCGCCTCAGCGGGCTTGAATGTGTGTGTATCACTCACTCCTGTCTGTTTGGTGTGCTGTTGTGTAGAAGATTGTGTAGTTGCGGATGAAACCACGAAGCAGCTCCACAGGTACAGGACTCCACGTGAGCTCCACTCTGCTGCCGGACATCTGCTGCACCACCACTTTAGGACCAGCCAAGGGCACTATATAAGAGCAGAGGGGGGGTGGTGAGGATCATCCACACAACTGAGTGTGAGAAGGAGGCTGGATCTCTGTCTCTATTTCACAACAACCGGTCTGGTTAACTTGTTGTTGCTTCAACCTGCTGAGCAGATGTTGTCTGGCACACAGCAGCTGGAATTGATTTTCAACAATTTTGTTGAATGTTATAGTTCTGTTTTCCTCTGTTGTATGCTTGTTACAATGTAAAAAGACTGTGAGACAACACCATCACGGGTTGGCAGCAATCAAATCACCTCATGATCACCTCATCACACGAGGTACGACATGAAGTCAGCAGCTTTCATATTGGACCAACAGGCTCCAATCGATTGTTCTATTTAGTATCGACTTCCATTCAAGTATCAAGTATTAATATAAAGAGCCGCTAATGGTGCACTGTATACAAGCTGCTGTACAAGAGAAGAGAACATTATTCTACTTTGGAACATACGAGGGAAAAGAAGTAGAGCAAGTACCCAAGTTATACCACATACACCGTACTGCTGTGTTCAGCAGCAGCTAAACATATTCCCCAAAAAATGCACAAATGACTCCTGGAGAATGATGTTTCCCAAAAACTACAGTCCCCAGTTATTTTAGGAAATTACAGAGCCTTTTAAAAAAAGAAAAGTATACATATGTGACCAGTTTTTTTTTGCTAGATTCATCTACATCGTAAGTAGAAATGAAGCTGTCCTGGTCTGGACCTACTTTTACCTTTTTGGCATGAGACAATACATATACCATGTAGATCACGTACCTCCTTGGCGTGTATAAATGGTAACCGTCCGGTTCTGCCCCGCCCCTCTCTCACCATCCAGCCCTTTGACAGAAACAGCATAACGCTCCATCGGCTTTATACCCTCTAAAACGATAAAAAGATGGACGTAATTATCAGTATTGGTGAGTCTACTTGATTAATAAAATCTGTTCCACAGCTAATCGCTTCATTATATTATACTGTATACTGTATATGATTGAGGGATTGTCTCCACATGGCTCTCAACATGGCGATGGCAATTGGAGGGTTAGGCTTTTTATAAAATTAGCACCTAATCCTCATATTTTACACGTTAGGCTGTTGTATGTATTGTTGGATTACCTGTGATGATCAGCGCTGTACAGGAACCATTCAGCTTTTCCCAGTAAAGGATGCTACTGTTTTTCTCTCTGACAGCAAACCACTCCACTACGAAGCCGCTCGTTGACCTATGAACTGGAGCCGTCCAACGAACATCCAAGGCACTGTCATTCAGTGGATTTGCAGTGAATTGGCTCGGGGGTGGTGGCTCTGAAGAGAAATAATGGAGTAGTTTGAAGGCATGGCTTTATTTACAGTGAAAAAAGGTGCCTTTTGTATTTTCAACCCTGAAAAAGAGACTAATGGGGACAGCAATTTATTTGATTTCGTCAATATCTAGCGAGGCGTGATTTCAGAATGAGACTTGGTTAGACAATAACAAACAGACTGATCAAGCGAATGGTAAAAAAACCCAATAAAAACCTGTTATTACCATGTTATTTCTCGGTGGTCCTTTCCATAAGGTTGTCAGACATTTATAATAACAATCTGAGCTTGTCAGTAACAAAAACAAGGACTTTTAGTGGATGTACATTGACGGTGCACAATTGCCCCGAGCGATTAATTTACAGCCCATCTAGCGTCTGCCAATCAGCAGTGTTTTCTGTGGTTATCACCATTAGTCGCTTAGACCCAAAAATATGGGAATATAGGGTCACGGTTGAAAAGAAATGGAGTTATCCTCTAATAGACAAAATGATGGGTAGAATTTAAGACTCAGGTCATGATGAACAATAGCATCGATGGCTGTACCTTGATGGCATGACACCCTACCTGTCTCAGAAGCTCCACTGAGCCATATTCGGGCTTCTGGCGAGGTCCCTGCAGAGGTGGAGGCCGTCAGAGCGCAGGAGCATGGTTCAGCAGGCAGGAGCAAGCTGCAGGACGTACTCGTGTGGTGCAAATCTCTGCAGCTCATGTGATCGTTCAGGACCTGGGCGCTTTTTGTCTGACAGGTCACATTGAAGAAGAGAACTCTGCCATTGGCTATAAGGTGAGGCAGGGGCTGAAAACCAACCAGAAACCAGAAAACAAAAAGTGAGAAGTAAAAGTGAGCTGATGCTGAGATGATGGAGCTTTAAAAATGAGAAAATTGTGTTATATAAAAAGAGTTTGTATGAAATTGAATTATCTCTTCCTCTTTCTACAGCTATCTCAACTACGCTCTCAACTTCAATCAGACTATGATGCACTAAATTAGTAATTTCAGAGAGACATAAAAACAAATTAGGGATATTTAGTGAGGGGATGGTGATTAAAAACCAATCGCATCCAAAAGTTATTAAACTGTAAATCTTGGCAGCTCAAAGGGACAAAATGAGTCACATGACGCAAATTCACACACAATTCAACACACACACACCTTCCAGAGCAGTGAGATGAGTCTCAAACCGTTCTTGTCTGTTTGTTTCACTTGCCTCCAGAAAGCTGGTGCTTCAGATGGAGCTATATGAGGGAAGGAGGGGAAACATATTGTTTAAATACATTGAAGGAGTGCCTGGGGTTTTCCTGAAAGCTTATGGGTTTAGGCGCTAACTATTTAATTGCGATATCCAGCACTGGTTTCATTATTAAGTAGGACAACAGTGATTAAGTCTTTCATCAAATACACAAGTTTGTCCACTCTGTTTTGTCTCACCGTCCTCTCCTGTCCTTCCCTGTAGGTCCTTGCTCCACGGGCTCCATGGACTCTCTGGTCCTCTGTAGCGATGACGAAGCCTGACAGTGTATAAAGTGTCAGGCCTGAAGAGACAAACCAGGAAGCTGAGGCCTTTGACCGTCACGTTTTCCACCTGCGCATCAAACTGTACAGGAAAGATAAACGGCACAAAGTAAGATGAAGATTAACTTGTGAGGAAGCTACACATTTGTTTTTATTCTTGAAAGTTGAACGTGAAGGATTTTAATAATAATAATAATAATAATAAAAACATTACAATGTATTCATTAATCAGGCAACTTTTTACATTGTGTGCCACTTGCTCAGATTTTGTGAGACATTGTCTTAACTTCATGAAACGGCACCAATAATATTCTGAATGGGATCCTTCATGCAGGTGTGTGTGGTTTTATGTTTAGTCATATTTGGAAGTTGCAGACCTGCCCCTGTGCTGTGAACTCTATTTGGGATTTCAGGTCTCCATTTCGGATTTCATTGAGATCCAGAGGAAAGGAAAGCAAGTCGCGTCTCCAGGTTACGTCCAGACACCGAGGACTCCCACCGACTGACTTTATGCTTGTCAAAATGACTGGAGGCAACATCACTGACAAAGACAGGGAGAGAAGAGTGAAAAAGAAGTAAGCAGGAACAATACGGGTGCAAGTAAGGGAAGCACAGCAGCCTCACCTTCAATCGTACCAGGCTGACACCGTTTTTGTGACGATATGTTCCCGTTGCGCCCGTGTGCTGTGACGGTGATGCAAAAGACGTTCCTCACTGTTTGGCCGTGCCATACCGTGCAGCTGTTGTCAGATGTGGTGCGGGTGAACAGCTTCTCAGTTCCGTTTGCTATACTGCGCATCCCCAAATAGACATCAACATAGAAAGAGACACAAACACACACATACACTAATGTAAAAAAACAATGTTTCTTTGAGTCCTTCCCTAGACACAATAGTCAACAAGCAGACACAAACAGGTACAAAACCACAAGCAATCATAGACGCATGCTTTGTCACGCAAATGTATATGCATCCTATGCATTGCACATGTCTCAGATTAACACACAGCCTCGCACACATCAGAAGACTGCTGTGTAAAAAAAGTCTAGTATCTCCATTTGAAACATAATGTTGCAACTCATTTAGGGCAACAAAAACAGCTGAGAGTATTACCCAACAAACAGATGGAAGTGAGATGGAAGCTGTCTGACTCTTTATCGGCTCAGTTCATCAAACCACCGTCAAAGTCTCACACGAATGTGAGATTCGAAGCGGATTATGAACTCAAGCATTTGCATAAAGCATACAGAATTCAAAATCCCAATGGTTTGCTACTGGTGAAGAGCGACTTGCAAATCTAATTTGACATTGTTTGAAATCTGTCATAAACGCTGATAAACAAAGTTTAAAGATTCAATGTTTATCAATTGTCATTCTACAACACTGAGTTGCAGGAAGCAAAAATAAATGTTGAGTCAGTGAGCGGCATGTTGTAATGAAGTCTCTGGGTCATTCTCGAGATTATAGAAAGTGTATCACATTTTAAAAGAAATCATGTTAAGTGCAAGGAAAGTTAGGTTTTTAGGGTACAATAATACCAGCCAATCAGAAGATAGAAGTGTAAAATAAACTGAACATGCAATATCAAATATAAAATGTATATCTAAGCCACTATCAGATATCCGTTTTCTGCTTATCAGCCACTCAGTAGAAAATGCTTATCTTAGCTCAATAGAAGACATGTAAAATGGAAGCTGTTTCTCAGGTTGAAGTTTATTGTCATAAAAAGATTAAATTAAAACTATTTGTTATGCTCTCTTTCTAGTAACTGTGACATCTGTCCCAACTTGCTAGACAGACTCTTAGAAAATGATTGGTCGCATAAATTTGAACAAATTAAGCAACTTCCTAAGGGAAGTGTGGTGCTGACAAATTAGCCAAACCACCACCACCACCACCACCACCAGTGTCTGGACTCTACGGGGGGATTTATCTTGCTGCTGCTCCGGGCACACGCCCCTCGACTACAAATCTCCCTGTAGAGTCCAACACCAAAGACTCTGTGAAGACCTTATCATCACATATCATCTGTTCATAATAAACAATTCTCTTTTCTTCATCTGACTTGTCTCTCCTGATTGAAATGCTTTCACACAGAGCACAAGAACTCACTAAACTATCTGTAAATATATCTATATACTGAATTAACATAATTCAGGCTGGAGAATAAAGTCTATCATTACTAAATCAAAGTCAAAAATTGTATTTAGGGAAAAAAAAAAAACTGATTTCAAAGTGCGGAAGCATGTTTCACCGACTTGTATGTGCCCGAACATGACTTCTAACATATTAAAGGAATGTTTTGGCTCACTCAAAATGCAAAAGACCTTCAAGAGTGAAGTTTGTCGTCGGGGTGTCACCAGCCTCCCAATGGCAGGTGACGTTAGTTCGATCCTGGAACACACAGCCAATCAGCCTTGGGGGTCGGGGGTCAGCCTTGGGGGTCGTAACGGAGAAGGCTTGGATGGAAGGCAGAAGATGGAGAGAGGCTGGAGTTAACGGCATGGATGGGCAAGATACTACAAGTCCGCCATGAGGAGGTTTGGAGATTTTGGTTTGTTATAAAGCTAACATGCACAAGCAGTGGTTTGGAAAAACATCTTCGTGCAGAAAAAATGTAGGATAATTATATCTCAATCCAATCACGTGGGTTGCACATGATTTATTTTCCGACAAGACGGTACAAGACTCTCCTTGCTGGTTCCGCCTTAACCTAGATATGTGTGGGGATAATCAACAAAATCGACACATTCATTGGTCATGCTCCGTCTTTCATAGTTACATACTTACATTACAATACACATGTTGGCACATTTTTCTGTTGGAGGAACCTTTCCAGGAACATTTTTAGTCAATTTAGTCAATTGCTAACTGAGTTTCTATTCACCAGACATACTGATGCACTGTCTGTGAAAACCAGATGAACAA
Source organism: Leptoclinus maculatus (assembly GCA_032191485.1). Classification (NCBI taxonomy): domain Eukaryota; kingdom Metazoa; phylum Chordata; class Actinopteri; order Perciformes; family Stichaeidae; genus Leptoclinus; species Leptoclinus maculatus. The sequence continues at coordinate 16,961,951 of JAVDOI010000003.1, forward strand.
GTAGCTGGTATTTACCAGACCTACGGCATTGTACCTGTCAAAACAGGTGTGGTAGTAACTTACCTCCTGCTTGGTGATATGATCGAACATAAAGAATCATAAAACCTCTCTCCAATAATGTTTTATATCCTCCAACCACTACCGGCATTCACACAAATATCAGCACTTGTCACCACTCTGGTTCTAACTCAGTCATTCTGCTCTGGATTATAAAAAGGAGAGGATGTTACCCAAAGCGAGTCTGGCCCCCAGCAGGCAGGTCCACACCACAGCCGGTCTCCGCTCCATGACCACCACCTGGTTTCTCCTGACAGTGCACCCCGGCTTACTCACTTTCCCCCCATCACACTACCATCGACTCAGCTTGAGGACCCTGCACGCTGAACAGCTTCACAAAAGAAGAACACCATAATGTAAGATTTGAGAAAAATTCAGGAACCGACAGTCCAAGGTGTAAAAGAATGACTCAGTTTAGTGGTTACATTTCATCATTTTCCTTGGGTTAGCTTATGTTGTAATGTTGTAGTGAAATAAGTTTCACTACATTTTTCTTATGAGCCGTAATGTAAAGCTCTCGTAGGTTGTTTTTTTACACGTAGCATTGCAACATAGGACATGTGTAAAACAATATCAAACGCAGCAGTTTTCCCATGTAGAGAACATTTGACTTCCTAAATGGGTGTGGTGGTCTAGGGTTCTTCCATCAAAATAAAGAGAGAATTTCAGGTCTGACATTTTACGATTAAAAGCATATAAACCTCACCTGGGTGTGAGAACTCAGACTCATCATGTTACAAACATGAGGGAGCAGCCTCAGATCAGGTACACCAGTACAATCGAAAGTAAAAGCTCTGAAATAAATCCAACCTTATAAGACTGGTGACCCTGAGTGAGAGGTGTTGATACAGCTCATTTTTGGAGCTGTCGTTTGAGGTTGGATTGTGCACGGTAACACTTGCCTTTAAGTCTCCCGGTTTGCATTTATAAGCAGTTTGTAAACAGAGTTGAATCAACACTTCTCCGACACAAAAGTGAAAATATATATTTTCTGAGATACTTAAATGGAAGTAGAAAACCCACAACATTGTCCAGTCATAATTTTACTAAGTAAAACTACAAAACACTCATTAGACAGCAGAGTCTAATATCGTAATATTACTGATGCAGCATTTTAAAGTTGCAGCTGTCGAGGTGAAGTTAATTATGTCATTTCATAATATTCTTAATGTTTGGTACTTTAATCTACATAAGCATGTGTCCATTGTTTTCTTATGTCACAGTTATTACAATAAGGAACTTCAAATATCGATTCATTAATCAACTATTTTCTTAATTAATCAATACATCGTTTGTCTTTGAAATGTCAGAAATGTGTGCAAATGCCCGTCAGAAGCTCCTTCATTCCAAGATAAAGTTGTAACTTTGGACACAAGTTTTCCATACTAAATTATGTTACAATGTAATGTGGAAAGATACATGGCCAATATTTTAGTAGGAATGATTGGAATTAAGTTGTATTACTTACAATAACTATTCTACTATCATTCATAGCACTTTAACTCTTATTTACATATATATTTAACATTTATGTTCAAGATAAGAGTAATTATAGTTCCTACCGGTCATGCAAACGTCTCCCATGTGCGATGTACACCGTCTTGTCCTATTGGTTTTAAGACGATTATCCAAACACAAGATAAATCGTAGCCCACTTATTACCCACAGTACAAAACATAAAATCAATTTGCAAGGATGTAAAACAGAGTAAAGTAAAGCCACAAATCGTCACATTTTAGAAGTTTGAACCAGCAAACTTTATATAAAACTTCACATATATCAAGTAGGAGCCGTCCACCTTTGTCTATTTATTAAAGTAATCATAAATTAATTAATAACTAAACGAACTACAAAGCCTTCTGTACCCGCTTCATCAATCACGCAAGACTTCGCGGATAAGTTTAGAGATATAATAAAACGCACGAGTGGAAACACGTTGATCCAACATCTAGTCCACTTACCAGTGTGTGTGTGTGCGCCTCGCCGAGTCCATCTATAGCGATTAAGGAAGAGTAGCTGGCTGTCAGGTGATAATAAACACATCTGTCCCGCCCCGCTGTTTGTCCGTGCCTCGCTTCAGTGCGGTTCCAAAGCTGGGGTTCGGGGTCCCCTGGAGGATCGTGGAAATCACTCGAAATGAGGAATTGATTTCACAATTATGTAATTCTCATGAAAGAACTAAAGAAGGAAGATACGCTTTGGGGAAAAAAAAGGAGCTACACGTTCCTACTTACAGTGGATTGCAACAACAACAAAAACAGTTTAGGACTTAAACTCTTTTTTATCTTTTTTTTTTTTTATCCGTGTAAAAGCTGGTTATGGTTCATAAAGCCTTTTGAAATGTATTATTAATATTGTGACATCTCCCTGCAGAGTTGACTCACTGGCTCTCTGTCTGTGTTAACAATAACAAATTGAAGGATGTGCTGCAGGATGTTTGTTGCAGGATGTCTCAAAGCAAATTTAGCTGCGGCTACCAATATCTCCCTCCCTGTTAAAAATGACGTTCTCGCAATTAGGCAGGTCGTCTTATTCATAATTTACTAATTAAAAATACATTACACACATACCAGTAGCTTACAAGTCCAACCAACGTCATACTTGGTATAAATAATGATACTTAATATCAGCAAATAAGACACGTTGTCACGTTTTTTTACATGGAAACAACTTTTATCACATTGAGGAAAAGCAGAAGACAAAACACTCCTCCGGGGACCAGACCTCATCTGTCCTAGATTGAGCTACATTTGCGAGGCAGAGGCAGACAGAGCTGTCGAATCCGAGGCGAGGGGCTGGCAGAGCGGGCTGCCTGGCTAACCACGTACGGGTCGTATCCCTCAAACAGAGCGCTCCTCTCTTTGGGACTGGACAGCTCAAGAAGTCTCTGGCCGGCTACGAAGTTCCTTGCCTCTCTGGAGACGGACCAGCACACCGAGCGCTCTCCTTCGAACTTGGGGTGGTCGTGCTTAGGGGCTGAGAAGATGAAATATAATCACGTCAGATAGCAGGTAAATCCATGCCACAATAGAGCAACATTTGACAGACCTACTTGCAAGTAGCTCTATGTGTGCTGAAGCTTTGCAGGGTATGTGGGTCATGGCTACAGCCCTAGATTTTGGGCCAAAGCCCTCCAGAACTGGCCTTCTTTTTGGTTGGGCAAGCTGGCATATTCGTGAAGTGGCGACTGCCGTCTGCGTCACTCTGTTCAACTGCGGTGACATTTCAGGACATGAATGATATTATATTCAACAAGCACACACATGCATAGAAGCACAATGTCAGACATGAGCTGTTCGGAATTAATCAAATAAATGTAACTTGGATTCATTTCGATGCGGTCTTAAGCCTCCCATTTTTAGCCGTGCTAGCAGATTGGCTCAAGGGATGACAACGTTGGTCGGTCAACAACCATTGGATGGATTGGACTGCATTAAAAATGAGCCGTTTACACTCAAAGCAGTCTCAAAAAAGTGCAACCAATTATGTTGCTGTCCTACATCTGAAAGTTAAATGTGAAACTTTTAAGATGTATTATTGCTAACAGGATATGTGCAAAACCAGCAGAAACAGCTGCTATCACTTGTACTATCAGGAAAATACAAAACCTGTGAAACCACAGAGGGCAAAGTGATACAAAAAAACTCCTGCACCAATAAACTGACTATGACATAATTAAAGACAACCTTTACGTCGTTTGAGTTCAGTTGTCAGACTTTCTAGGTACCTGAAAGCCTGGCCTACAGTTAGCTGTGGAGTTTATTAAAAGACTTGCTCATTGCATAATTGAAAAGCTGCCAGCTAACTCATGATCTACCGCACACACAGCAGTTTCTTAGGAAATGGTTTGTGCGTGTTACTCACACGAGCAAGCAGCGGGCGTTCCGGCTGCCAGCCAGCTGCAGGGGCCCGAGGTTGAGCCAGACTTAACAGTCGATCGGATGGTACGGCACGTAGAGCCCATTCACCCACCTCCCAAATGGGAGAATGTCTGGGGAAGAAGAAGAGAGTAAATGAGAGCATGAGTGAGAGAGGACACAAAGTGATAAAGAGGAGCATTTGGTGTGAGTAGGAAAGGAAAAGGTACGAATGTACGAGAACAAACTGGGTGCTGCTCATGAATACGTTGCTCCATAGTTCTCACAACTCCACAGGGCTATGCATTAGTAATATTAGAACTTAGTATATTTACGTGACTTGAGTGTAGAACTTTTTACTTCTACATAGCTCCGACCAGCGAGGGGTTAACTCTACAAGGACAAGAAATGATGCACAGAATCACAAAAAAACATTTGTAAATGAAGAAAACAGTGGATAGAAAGTGAGAGATGTACCAATTCTGGTGGTGGATCCGGTCCTTTCTGGTGGCAGCTGATCCAGGAAGTAAACAGAACGACTGGAAGATAAGAAAGAAAGAGGCCTCATCAGAGACAGAGGGAGACATAGAGAGACAGAGGGAGACATAGAGAGACAGAGGGAGACATAGAGAGACAGAAGGGAGACATAGAGAGACATAGAGAGACAGAGGGGAGACATAGAGAGACATAGGGAGACAGAGGGAGACAGAGGGAGACATAGGGAGACAGGGGGAGACATAGAGAGACAGAGGGAGACATAGAGAGACATAGAGAGACAGAGGGAGACAGAGGGAGACATAGAGAGAGACATAGAGAGACAGAGGGAGACAGGGGGAGACATAGAGAGACAGAGGGAGACATAGAGAGACAGAGGGGAGACATAGAGAGACAGGGGGAGACATAGAGAGACAGAGGGAGACATAGAGAGACAGAGGGGAGACATAGAGAGACAGAGGGAGACATAGGGAGACATAGAGAGACAGAGGGAGACAGAGGGAGACAGAGGGAGACATAGAGAGACATAGAGAGACAGAGGGAGACAGAGGGAGACATAGAGAGAGACATAGAGAGACAGAGGGAGACAGGGGGAGACATAGAGAGACAGAGGGAGACATAGAGAGACAGAGGGGAGACATAGAGAGACAGGGGGAGACATAGAGAGACAGAGGGAGACATAGAGAGACAGAGGGGAGACATAGAGAGACAGAGGGAGACATAGGGAGACAGAGGGAGACATAGAGAGACAGGGGGAGACATAGAGAGACAGAGGGAGACAGAGGGAGACATAGAGAGAGACATAGAGAGACAGAGGGAGACATAGAGAGACAGAGGGAGACATAGAGAGAGACATAGAGAGACAGAGGGAGACAGGGGGAGACATAGAGAGACAGAGGGAGACATAGAGAGACAGAGGGGAGACATAGAGAGACAGGGGGAGACATAGAGAGACAGAGGGAGACATAGAGAGACAGAGGGGAGACATAGAGAGACAGAGGGAGACATAGGGAGACAGAGGGAGACATAGAGAGACAGGGGGAGACATAGAGAGACAGAGGGAGACAGAGGGAGACATAGAGAGAGACATAGAGAGACAGAGGGAGACATAGAGAGACAGAGGGAGACATAGAGAGACAGAGGGAGACATAGAGACAGAGGGAGACATAGAGACAGATGGAGACATAGAGAGACAGAGGGAGACAGAGGGAGACATAGAGAGACAGAGAGAGACATAGAGAGACAGAGAGAGACATAGAGAGACAGAGGGAGACATAGAGAGACATAGGGAGACAGAGGGGAGACATAGAGAGACAGAGGGAGACAGAGAGAGACAGAGGGAGACATAGAGAGACAGAGGGGAGACATAGAGAGACAGAGGGAGACATAGAGAGACAGAGGGAGACATAGAGAGACATAGGGAGACAGAGGGGAGACATAGAGAGACAGAGAGAGACAGAGGGAGACATAGAGAGACAGAGGGGAGACATAGAGAGACAGAGGGAGACATAGAGAGACAGAGGGAGACATAGAGAGACAGAGGGAGACATAGAGACACAGAGGGAGTCATAGAGAGACAGAGGGAGACATAGAGAGACAGAGGGAGACATAGAGAGACAGAGGGAGACATAGAGAGACATAGAGAGACATAGAGAGACAGAGGGGATCCGTTAGGCCTACCGGTCTGGATGTCTGAGTCGGTTGGGTTTGGGTTGAGCGAGTTCATGCGTCCGAGTTGCCATGGACACAGTTGAAGCTGATGTGGGGGAAACAGAGCACATTACTGCTGTAATTCATCACTTATTGCAACGCAATCAACCTTCACTAACACGACAATAAACAGTGTGCACAACAAGAATTCAAGGCCAATGGCGTACTTTATCATTCGTAGATAATGAATGTTATGGTAGTCCATCATTTCAGTATTAAAATTGCCATAAGCGAGACCCAAAAAAAACAAAAAGATTGAAATATCCATCCATAGACAGGAAATAATGGATTACCCTCCATTAAAAGTATGTTCTCTGTGCAGAATTTCCACAAGGAAGCAGTTTTCAGAATACGAGACATCTTGTGTTGCATTTATATATATATTTGTATATTTATTAATTATATTGAATTCTGTTAGGGAAAGGAGTAGATGTCTAGTGGTGGTTGAATCTTCTTTGTAGAAAAACACATTTCAGACACATTTTCATTCAAAGCCGAGTATTATTTATATATTTTAAGAGATTTCTTGAGTCATTTATCAAGAAAATACTCACGTTTGACTGTTGGGGAGACAAAACAAGCAATTTGAGGAAGATACCAACTGTAATGCACATTTTTACTACTTCCTGTCATTTCAATGGATTCATATATATATATAATATCAACATTATGGGGAAAATAACCACTAGCTGCAGGCTTGATTTGACTTAAACGTTCCCATGTAAGCCTACTATTGGTAGCATAATACAACAAAGTGTATAATAAACATAAGAAACCAACCACTCAATACATTCAATCTGTAGCTGATAGCATCAAAGACGTCTAACATGCAGTACAAATAGTACAGAGAATGGTTTATCTTTAACTCGTTACCTGTTCGGTGCCTCGTTCTCTCGTGGTGCCACCGACACCGGCCGGTTGTTAGGGGATCAGGTGACGCTGGTGTGGACCTTTTCATTACCAGTAAGAGCTTTGGTCCCCGTTTACTTCCCGTCAGCTTCCACCTATCTCTATATATTAGGTACACAATTCAAAACAGTATGTGAGACCTTTTAAGTGATTAAGTGATCCACATAAACAAGGAGAGATGGGAAGGAAGGGCATCAAAGGAGCCATAAATACGGCTGTTAACACCACAGATGTGGACGTGTTCAAGTTGAGGAGCTAAAGAGCACATTTAACTTACCTTCTCTTACCTCATCTTTACTTCATTACGGGGACAATATATGCTGTGAAATGCCGATTTCACAATCATTCATTCAAAATTCAGAGACAGAACACAAAATCAAACAACGCACAGACTATTTAAAAACAGACACCTTTATTTTCAAAAGACATTTACATTCTTATAAAACAGAACAGTAAATGATCTACTAAAGCTCCTTGAACAGTAATGATCACAAAGCCAAAAGCTTTCAATTAGAACACTGCAGTTATTATTCTCTAAACTAGTATCGCAGGAGTCTGCTACTAGGTGAAGTTATACGCAGCTATATAACAGTCACAGTATGTGGAGTGTTTGGTTGATATTCTAACACTTGAAGGATAATAATAGTGTTGTTTGCAGTTACAGTACTTTCTACCGTCTATATCTAGTTTAAATCCCCACGTCTCATCATTTTGTGTCACTTTAAAACATGGAAATAACTGCTGCCTGGGTTGAAAACTCAACCTAGACAACACCAGTATTATCCTTTAAGTGATCTGGCAGTGTAGTATATATGTATGCTCTACAGTAAAAGAGACACATCTCCATGCAATATTCTGTAGATTCTCCTGTCTCAAGACACGAGTTTGTTTTTTTATATTCACCTAAAAGTTCCAGCTACCAATCTTCATATCAATGATTACTGATTTTCAGGAGTCCGTGGTATTAAAATAAGAGGATTTCAGTGACAAAACCAGTTCACAGGCGAATATATCATGAGGCACTGAGCTCTCTTATTAAGCTGCCAGTGTAGTTATTGTTATATAATGGTAAACGGAAAAGACAGCACCAAACAGGCCAATCTCTTGCGGGCAGTTCAGGTAGAATGGCGGTGAAAAAGGCATGTAAGGAAAGTAGGAAGGAGATAGGTAAACATGGAGTATATATTGTATTCAGTAGCACCAATAGAAAGAGTACGTGAGTGCGTCAGAGGGTCTGCACTATGACAGGATACAGTAGGGACATGTGTTCGGCTCCTCTGATAGGCAGCTGGTGTGTAGTGTAGTAGTGGATGACCTCGGGGATGGTGGAGAAGGGAGGGCTGTTCTCCCCGAGCACGTAGCGCCCCTCTGCAGACCGAGTGAACTTCATGTGCATGAAGCCTTTATAGCTCCTGGGAGAGGGAGAAGGGAGACGGAAAACGCTCATCAACAGAACGAAACTGAAAGTGCATCGGTGGGAATCATTAAGCTGTTTCAGACCAGACACTCATAATAAGACAAATATGTCCTCGCTTGTATCCCAGCAAAGAAATGTAGCAGTGAGTAACCCCATCTGAAAGAAACATGTATCGCAACACACAGTTGTCTGGCAACAGGCGTGGGAAACGACTTCAACACAAGCTTCTTTCCTCCGTCTGTGACAATTCTTAACTCATCCTCCACTCTCCATATATAATATTGTTTGTTTTTTTTCCTTTGTATCAAATTGGGACTACAATCTAAATGTAGTTGTACAACGAGAAATAAAAAAACCTTGTAATATGATGAAAGTTGGTACAATAAGTTTGGCTAAATTCTGTCTTTCATCATGCAGGTTGAACAAACTCGACATAGAATAAACATGAAATACTTTGATACAGAATCAATGAGGAAATAAAGCAGCACGTCTGGCTCTGTGAAAGGGACGAAACGGAGAGAAACTCAGGATTTGATACAACAAAATGTAAGGGCAAGTGATTCCAGTATTTTAAGACTTTTAACCATATTTTGATGATTTTTGGGATAATATTGTGAACGGGGATTATTTTGGCCAAGATAATCATGACATTTTAATATTGATACCGCTTTCAGAAACAGGGCCCTGGTGGGCTCCACATCCTCAATTCTTAGGTTTGTAGTCTGGTAAATAAATATGTGTCAGACTTCATAATCAAAGAAAAACAAACAAACAGCAAACAGGAAGTACTGAGAGATTCGTCATTTACAGCAGGAGTAAGAGAGCGCGAGTGTCTACCTGAGTGAGAGCGAGTAGTCGTTCCGGCAGGTCTGGCTGTTCCTCACCAGGTAGGAGCTCTCTTTGCACAGAGTCAGTAGACTCTCTGCCTCCGAGCGGCTCAGGGCTCCATGGTACCACCTGCAGGAAACAGCAGAGTTTAACGTCTACGTGGTAACTCGTGGACTGCCGTTGTCTTCACCCCGTCTCAAACCGTACTTTGCTTCTTTACTCTACACCCCAAGGTGCGGACATTTGTGGTCGAAACACACTGCCCCCCCCCCTCCCAATAAGAAGCTGAATTAATTAATGCCAATTACTTCGTTCCATCAACATGTTTCAATACATAAGTTTAGCTTTCAGCACGGAGGAAAAAACCTATGACTGAATTCTTTGACTTCTCTCTTTACCCTGAATGCTAAATCCTATTTTTATAGAAATCCTTTTTTGATGCCTGATTTGTGACTTTTGTGTTTAAATTTGTAACCCTGCTCTACCACAGAGAGACAGTCGAAACAGCCCAATAACGTATACTCTATGTAAACAGTACATTTAGATGGTATGTGCTTTTACTTCATCCATCAGATTTCAAAGCAAAACCATGAATCGTGAGTTATTGTAATAAAAAGGGACTAAAGCCAGGGGACACATAACTACACACAACTAAAGGAAATACAACAAAACCCAGTGCTGCCGTCAACCTGTGTGAGCATTCCCAAAAGAAATTAAACCTTTTGGATCAATATACAGCTGGAAAGTAATTTCCTCTGTTTGCTCAACTGTCAAGCTATAAAACAAGCATTCAGATCCAACTTGTCCCACTGGAGGTGACATTTTCCTAGTGACACACACCGCACAGTTAAAAGTAAAGATCATGCATTGTCATTGATTGAAGATTGAACATCAGTTCACCCTTTAAAGACCAGCTGGACTCCCTCCAAGCGTTCCAGAGATATCGCGTTAACGACAATGGACCGGACGGACGGCTCTCATTGGCGCGGAGGCATTAAAACATTTAAAAAAAACACCACCTTTTAACATTTGCAGACGTCCACTTACACTTGTCTCTCCAGCGGCATAGACGGATCCACTCTCTCTCCCAGGAGAGGAGGCGTGTCACCAACCAGCAGGAGTGTGGCCGAGTCAGCTGTGGATGATGTGGTGCCCGTCTTGGTGAGCCGGGTGTGGTCTGTCTGAGCTCGTGAGCGTTCCCGTTCTGCCCCTTCAAACTGAACTATGGCCAGACAGAAATATACATTAGGTAAACACACATACGACACACATTTGAAATGTATATAATGACAATGCCAGTTTACCTGCTAGAGCTTTAGATATGTTGTCCTTCTTCCACTCCCAGGGCTGGTCGTATTCATCAGCCGGCCTCTCGTCGTCCTGAGGCAGCCTGCTCTCTCTGCCGTCTATTTGGGCAAATGCAACCTCGACCCTCTGAGTTTGTGGTTGTGCTGCTGGAACAGCAGCAGCTCGGTGGTAGTGATGAGGCCGCTCCTCGTACGGGTTATCGTATAACTGGCCGCCGTCTGCACTCCCAGACCTGTTATTCATAATGCTGAGCTGCAGTTCTGCACAATAAACAAAGAGTTTACTTTCAAATTTTGCCTAAAACTAAAAATATGGAGCCAAAAGAAATTAAAATGTGTGAGAGAAAAATATCTCATAACAAACCTGAGATAATCCGCTGGGCTTCAAATGGCTCCATGTAGCTGCAGCAGTCTGTTGATGCAGATTTGGGCTCCCAGTTTGGTCTGCCTCTTGGGTCTGGACGGACATCAAATGGATCAGAGTAGTCTGTGTCAGAGTCCGACGCTGCTGGGGCAGAAGGGATCACCTTGGTGGGGGGAGAGAGAGAGAGAGAGAGAAACTATAAGCATCGCACAAACGAATAAACTGGAAATATAACTGTGTGTGTGTGTGAAATCTATGCGTGTGTGAGAGAAAATGAGTACGCAAAATGAGATGAAGACAAAGCAAAGGATGGAGGGAATAAAGGAGCAATGCCAAGGGAAAGTAAAGCCCAACACAAATAAAAACAGTTCTTACAGGTTCCTCTTGAATAGTCACAGGATTTAGGGGCACTTTGCAGCAGCCAAACTCCTGAGAGTCCACTTTAATAAGTCTGTGCTTGGGAGACACCACTTTCACCTGAAACATAACACATGTACACAAAACTTTAAATGTTCAAAATTCACCTCCGTACTCAATGTCAAAGGGAGATCTAGGAGAAAAGACTATAGGCTACATTTAACGAGACACGGTAAAAACGTACTTCACGTACATGACTGTAAAAAGATGCATGTCATACCTCCACACCATTAGGCAGCACTGAACCGAATGCAGGGAAAGAGGGTAGGCTCACTGTGGCGCTACAGGGGCTGAAACCACCATTCTGATGCTCCTTATCAGAGTGTTGATATGGGTCCTCGAAATCTAGCTCCTTCTGGGCTCTGTAGGCCCTCAGAATCTCACTTTCACTGTAATCTGGCCTCGGGGGCTGTGGAGGGTCACGCCTGGTGCCGAAGTTTAGGTAGTCCTTCAACCACTTTGCCATGGATCTGGGAATGAGGTGGCAAACAGATAGCTTACAATTATTAAGTATGACAAAGTGCTGGAAAAAAAATGTTGAAAAGAAAGATTTTTCTTTTTTTTTTTACACTAGACAAATGACCACAAGATCTTGATCTTGCATCAGGGCCATACAATATATACTCGTTGACCTAATTGCTAATTAAACACTGAGCACTGAGAAAGAAATAATGCAATACCAGCCAAATGTGTAACATTGAGTTGGGCTTCTAAAAAGTATTAGAAGTAAAGCAGGCTAATAATCACCACGAGGGTTTGATTGTCTTTAGCATCATATTACCGGTATATTAATTTAGCTAGAGTTAAATCCCCAGAAGAACTGACCATGCTCGGAGAAATAAGGGCGTTAGCATCAATCAACAGGTCCAGCAGAAAGAGCCTACTTTTGATAACAAAGGTCAACCATTGACAATAGCTGGTTAGCATTAGGGGGTAAATTAGGTGGTTTCAATCAATCACCTAACGTTATTCATCATAGTAACGCTAGATTAAGGTCAGCATTTTCTTCAAAACTATTAGCATCAAGCTAAATAGTAGACACATACCGCTGATATGTTATTCATCATGAACAAGTAAAGGGTTAAAGTAATGGGACTCGTACAATGGATGGTCAATGCTCAGTAAATATGCCAAAGCTAAGTTAGCTGGATAGCAGCTAACCTCGAAGCGTCTCAACCGCTACGTTAACTGCTAACGTCTCAACCGTTAACTAACGTTAACCGCTAACATCTTAACCGTTAACTGACTTTAACTGCTACCGTCTCAACAGTTAACTGACTTTAACTGCTAACGTCTCAACCGTTGACTGACGTTAAGTGCTAACGTTACTTCTTTACGCTCACCCTCTTTCTTTGCATTGACGGCGTCCCCGTTCCAGTTATGTCTTCCAGTTTACCATCCGGCGTGTCGTTGTTAACGTTATTAGGCCTAAAAATAAAACATTGTTATCCGTGAAATCCGTTCTGCTTTCTCAGCCAAGCAGGTCAGTCCGCTAATGTTAGCCGGCGGACCAGACGAGACCGTGGAGCAGACACAACACTCACTGGCGCGGAGGACGGTCTTAAAGGGGCACAGGGAGATATTTGTGGTTGGCCGACATTAATGCTTTAAACGTGCAACGTTAGTGGGACTAGTGCTTAATCCACAAATGCAATAATTTGTCTCACAGATGCATTTCGAGTAATCTCTAATGTATCATATTTTTTTCTGACTGATGTGTCTTCTTGTGGTCTAATATATAATATATTGATGCAGATATGATGACAACCTTAAAGGCATTAACTTTAATGTCAGATAGAAAATCACTAGTTAAACTGTACGAGGCCCTGAAAAGACAAGACAGGGATACTATTAATGCATTATTTTAATATCTACAGCTCCATACCAACAAGCAAACTCCCAGATATCATACTATCAATATTGCATCACCCAGCTCTAATAGAAATCGGATGAAATGTATGAATAATTGAATCACATTTAATGGTCCACACAAATGTTAAATGACATACCATCAAAAGAGTGGTGTTGCAAGATATCAAAGCATGTCAAGGACAAGGAGTTGAAGTTAAACAGATTTTAATAAACACTAAAATATACACCTGATATTTTCATAGGGCAAATTTGACTCACAAAAAAAGCAAACATTACAAATTTTTCAAGGTAAATTTCTCAGGAAGGTCCTTGAACAGCAGACTCCCTGCTAATGACTGCCCACCAACACTTTTCATCAGTCACTTCTTTAGAGAAAGGATATTTATAGGATAGACCCACAAACTGGTTTATACGTGATTTTGATTTCTGTGCAGCAATTACAAAATGGTCCAAATCCCTATATTTCTTCATGCATCATTTATACAATTGCGTGTCCTTCGCTCAAATCAAAACGACATCCCAAGCATCTTCTATTCATTCGCTGTCATTGCTGTCACTGTCTGAATACGCCCCCAGCAGGCTGAGAGAAGATGACCCATTTTGTGTGGTAACAGGCTTGGAGGCGTTGTTGGACTCCTTTGAATCTGTAAAACAAAAGACACAATTATTGTGCCTTCCAAATCATATTCAAACTTTTGATGAAGGACGCAAACAAGCAGCAAAATAAAAATAGAAAGCTGGAAATGTACAAAAAAAAAGAAAAAGTTGGAACTAATTTCAGCAGAGGTTATAAAAGAGTTTCATATAAGAGGTAAGAGTTACTGATGTGTTACCTGTTTGTGAAGTGGGAGCAGCAGCTGCTGCCACTGGTCTGGGTTTGTTGACAGCCGCCGCTGGTTTCTTTCTCACGACCAGAGACCCCAGTGCTCCTTTACCGCCCAGCGTCCCCACACTCCTCTCCCAGCTCTCCACCTTGGCCTTCTTCACTCCTCCAGTTGAGCTTCCCTGTGGAAACACAGCATGAACCAATCCAGTATGTCCTGTTCATAGGACGGCTTCTGTACAATGTATGCGTGCAATCCAGCTTCATGGTTCGCTCTCCTTAAGCCATATTGAAGTGGAATTAAGAAACAGTACATAGTGTTCAACCAGTGGGTGACGTTTATTGTGAAGCCATCACTTGAAACGGTGAATACTTCATCAAGAATACAAAACAAGATATGGTTATTTTTGGGCATCGTTTGTTCTGTGGATCAGCCTTAATTTTGGGCTGGGCTATAATTCAATATGATAATTTCGGGGTACACAGTTACATTATCTAAATTGATCCTAACAAGCAAACCAAATTATCCATTTCGCACTAAAGTTCTTAGTTATATAAGAAAATACTTTAATTTGTCACACAGGAGGCTTCACAATGTGGTTATTTCATATAGACAAATTATTTACTGAATTACAAAACATGCTCTTTTGTGATGTATAGCATTATCGAGATATGAAATTAACTTATATTGTGATAGAATATTTTGGCCATATTGCCATTATAAATATTGCAGGAACCAGAAGGAGCCATAAGAGGAGGAGCTCTCAGATGAAGGATTTCAGGCTTACAGGACTGAAATCTTAAGGGTTTAAATTGAAATATGTTGAAAGAAACCTTGACAGATACTTGAAACTGTCATTCACTGAATTCACACTAGTCACATTGAATGCGAGTGGTCACACGTACCTGTGGCTCTGCGGGTTTGACAGTAGTGAGGATGTCTGTTGGTTTGTCTGTGCTGGGTTTCTTTGACTCCGAGCTGCTGCTCTCCTCTTCCCTCTCTGAATCAGAGTCAGAGTCTCGGAGTCTTTTCACAAGGGCTCGATCCAACATCTCTCTGTGAAACAATAAACGCATCCAGGTTTTAATTGGGTTTTTAATGACTACTGCTCTGAGTTCCCACTGATATGAAGAGGAATACAAATAATAAAACCCATTCAAAAACATAAGCAGAGATCAAAGTTGCATCTGTTATGTATTCTTTAAATGGCCGTCAGTGTTTGATATCTAAATGATTCTAGCAATTATGTTTTTATTACTTAAATGTATAAAAAACATTCTTTAACTACCAATTGTCTATATAAACCTCCCTCCCTCACTCACTTTGTCTCTCGCTCATCCTCTTCTTTCTCCCTCTCCTTCTCTATCTTCTCCCGGTCTCTGTACCGGTCGATCATTCCCTCAAAGTCCACCTGAGCCTGCCTCTGGTTCAGCTCCTTCAGCTCCTGGAGGTTCTCCAGCACCTCCATCTCCATCTTGGAATCCTTTGTGCGGTTCTCCAACACCTTTTAGAGGATTGGGAAATCATCAACTCTTCATTCCTATTGGCAATTCAAAATAATAACAGGAAATTGCATTTAAACACTGACCTTCATGGGGTTGTTGAGTTCCTCTTCTTCCCTATCCTGTACGACTTTCTTCTCCTGCTCCTCGATCAGTTTCTCTGCTTGGAAGTTTCTTGTTGCACCGTGCTCCATTGCATAGTCCGTGTTTTCTGGGTCAGTCTGTGGTCACAACATGTCATAAGGAAGTGTGAGAAACTAATTGATGCATAATGCTGGAGATGTCTCGTTCACAAAATAGCACAGACACAGCTCTATATATTACCTTTACTTACTAGTATTTGTTTTGTCTCAATTCATTAAATATCATAGCTAGAATCAGTGCATTGAATACTCTCACCTTAAACGTAATCTCAGCGAGGCATCGAGTACATTTGATGTAGAAACGGAAGATGGGAAGTCCCATGTACAGCTCATTCATCACAGTTTCTTTACGTGCATTGAACTTCTTCCCCTTGTAGATGTACTCTCCGCATGTTTTACACCTGCAAACAACCAGAGAGGCAACGCTGATGAACAGTCACATGACCCATTAACAGTGTTTTACCAAGAGAGCTCAGCGGGATCCATACTTTCTCAGTCAACTTGAAAAATACAGAGACACCTTTTACAAGTTTAGTTTTTAGCCTTCATTAAGGCAATTTGTCTGAATGGTCAACAGAAACATACAACATTTCCAGCTGCAACCTCCTTTGACTGTACTGCGATCTTAAAACTATATTGAGAATGAGAGCCGGATCATTACATCAGCAGGGACAATATTATTGACCAATTGTAGCTCATTGTACATGTATCAGAATCTCTGTACGTGTTGGCTGCGGAATAACGGGCTTTGATTTTTTGATGTTTTCTAACACATGCTTTCTGAGAGAAAGACAGATCCCTGGGTGGAAGGACGGAGCATCTCATTTCCCAAGCGATACCCCCTTCTCCTCTCCACTCAACTATTATTCAATTCAATGAAGATACCAAGCATTTAGACTACTGGAACTTTGTTTCTGAGATCCTGGATGTAAATATGTGACAACTAATGCACAATGATGTTCGTATTTGTGTATTGAAAACAAGCTCCTTTAACCATGTAATGAAACATCATCCAGCTGTGTGACAACGTGGAGCATGGGATGAAAAACACAAACCTCATGTTGAATGGAGCCATCAATCTGACTACATATTGACGATCTTTAGGGAGTTTAAGTTTGGGGATTTTGGCTGGATCAAAATCCGGGGGGTAGTATTTCTGTGGAAGAAAAAAACAGATGTGAGTAACTGAAAAGCTTGAACATGTATTAAAACTAACAGTAAATATGTAGTAGTAGTAACAATGGAGTTTTATTCCTATAGAAAGTGATTGCAGCTGACACATTATGTACATAAGATTTCGCAAATGAACAATTGAAACAAACCTAGCAAACCACTACGGAATAGTAATCCTCGTTATTACCAGTACACTTAGCTTCAAAGCTAACGTTAGCCTGCTTGGCGCATAGGGCTAACGTTAACTGTTTTAACCGTTGCAAAAGAGGCACATCGTTCATATACTTACATTTAATACTTTTCGTTCGGACATTGTTGCTTTTGCTGGAAACCCAACGTGGAGAACGAAACGTTAGAATAATTAGATTAAGAGCTATTTCCACAACAGTGCTAGCTGCTCGTAGACTGCACTGTACACTTCCGGTTGTCTCATTATTAGCGTCCCGAGCTGCACTTCAAAGTGTGCTGCTGCCCCCCTGCGGCAGGGGTGAGCATCTACAACAGCAACCGAAGAAAAGTTCCTGAAGGCATAAAACGTAACATGAAACAGGAAGACAGTGATATAATCAGATGAATAGAGACAATTACAGGGAAGTAAAACATAATCATTTGTTTTATATTATTAGAAATATTGGCTTGTCTGTTTTAATTACTCCGAAAGGGTTCAGTTAAAATTTGTTTTGCAATTTTCTCCTCTGAGGTCGACCATAGCACCACACTATGGCCTAATATTAATTAATGGTACGAAATTCCTCTGTGACCTGCTGTGGATAGCAATGGAATAATAGAAATATACTCTTGTGATTATACTCTAAGAAGACGGAAATAATCGCATTGGAACTCGTATGTTTATTTATTATAGTTTATATATTTGGACTCCCACTAGCTGTCACTAGCACAACAGCTACAATTTCTGTGGTCCACAAGAACAAAAACTAATAAGGCAATTTCAAGGTATAATAACATAACATAATAACAATAACATTACATGCATACACATACATATAATAAATAAGTTTAAAATATATTTTCGTCATCTTTATTTATGCATTTGGACTAATCATGTCATTACTAATCATTTTAAAACATTAACCACTTGACACCTAATGTTACCATTATAAAAGTCACATAAAGATCAACTGTCCACATTCCATTACAACATTTCATTCTGTATCTGCTTATTCTGACACTTCATTGATCCCACATCACATTTAAAGATGCATTATTCAATGCTGCCGTGGGAGAGTTATAGATGCCTTGTGCATCATTGTACACAGTTCACATGATTTAAATGATTTTCTCTTTCCTCACTCAGTCAGTGAACAACTTATTCTTTAGTTACATTTTTGACATACCTAATGTCAATGAGTGAGCAAGTATGTGATTGGACACTAGGCTATGATATATTCCTGTAATGAGATTCCAGTGCATCCGTCAATGCCAGTGTGATATAATGCAATGAAAGTCACACAGACACACACGCATTTCAGAATAATCATATATCTGTAAAATAATTGATATGCTAAAATACATTGTGTATTTTGTGTATATACAAACACACATAAATACTGTGCCAAACACCCCAAACCTTGAAATATTTTTCAATTGCTTTTATTCAACCTGAATGAGTCATTGGCTTCATATATTGACCACTGCCCTTATTTCATCCTTAACCTGAGAGAATGGGATCAATATAATGGAAGAATTGTCATTGACATGGGGTCACACTCTCACTCTCACACACACACACACACACACACACACACACACACACACACACACACTGCTTAGAGGGCGGTTAAGGTTATTCCTACAAAAGGAAATTGGATCCTGATAACAGATTGGTGTCAATGTGGGTTAACCCTTTAAACCTGAGGTCAGATTTCAGCTTAATTGAACAGCGGTGACAAGAGAAGATAGGCAGAATAGATTAGCAGCCAAAATGTGAATGTTTCTAAAAGTTACCCTCCACAAGAGGTAGTCAAGACTATTTCATGTTTAAGATAACACCTAACTGTGCTGCGTTCTTTTCCAATTGGATTTGACAGATATACAGATTTTCGAAGTGTAAGTTTTATGATGTGGTGAGATTTCAGCCTGATTCTGACACATCCAAATGACTCATGAATGAGTCAGATGTGTGTTGAACTGAAAAGGCTTACTTTACAGGCCATAGATTGAGATTTCAAACTGAACTAAGATTGGAATCTGGTGATAAAAGTTTAATTCCCACTCAGCAAATAAATTACATGATCAAATATGTTTTGTGAAATGTAAATCCACCTTCCAACCTTCCCTGATTTCATCCTTTCAGGTCCCTTCCTCTAAAGATACAAAAGGTGCTGAGCAGTGTCACCAGTGTCGAAACCTTTCATGAATATTTCAGATGGCTGATGTCAACAGCAGCCGTAAAGCGCCTATAAAGAGGGGGTCCCTGTACAGAAGACCTCCAAACCTTCACGGAGCAACCGCAGACTTCACACTTTTCTCCACTCGCCAAAGAGGACTGCTCCAATTTTTGTGTCAGCACCATGGTCAGCACTCGGGCTCTCCTCCTCACGGTCACCTGCTGCTGCGCCTACCTGTGGCTCGCTCATGCAGAAGACTCCTCAATGGAGACGCGCTCGTTGGATTACCCCATGAAAAGCCAACAGGAGAAAGAGCTGGTGAGAGATTTTATGAGGGGTTTGGGTGTGAAATGTGTCATCAGGATGACTGAAGGCTGTACAAAATACACATCATTCGAGAAAGTGACTCTCTTACAAAAAGATTAATAGCACACACATAAAAGAAAATGATTTTTTAAACTTAAAAGTAGGAGTTTTCCTCAGAATATATTTGATGAATATTTAACTTTTTGCCATTTCTTTACAGATTGACGCGTTGCAAGAAGTCTTGGAGAAGCTGAGGAGCAAAGAGATGCCCTTAGAGAAAAAGTATGGCTGGCTGCCTTCGGTAGGTGTAAGATATTATAAAACTGCTTAATTAGTTTGCATTTCCAGGACAGGGAATATGTTGATTTATAAATACATTTTAAAAAGACTATGTTTGTGAAATTCATTGAATTCATAATATCTACAAATATGCTAGATTTGATTTCTGGTGTCTCAGAGCATATTTGATGAGGATTTGTCCTGTTCATAAAATGTATTTTGTAATAGGTGTTTGAACATGGAAATCAATGCATACACGTAACTTTCTGACTTTGCATGACCATTACTTTTGAAACACAGTTTTTTGATCTAGAAAATGAGTGAACAACTATATCCCTATTTTCATGAATTTATGTTGCTTTTGTCGTTCCAGTGTGACGCCGGGGAGCCGTGCGCCGTGCGTAAAGGCGCGCGCATTGGCACGATGTGCAGCTGTCCCCGGGGTACTACCTGTAACTTTTATGTTCTCAAATGTTTGTGAAGGGAAAAAATTAGAAAAACGAATGAAATATGTGATTATAAATGATGTTTTTATTTTACAAATTTCGACTACAAAATGTTACATTATGTTTTGAAGGTTTTGAATAGATCTAACGTGATCTTCCACCGTGGAAGTTACTTATGTGGGATTGTGGCATCTTGTGAAATACTTTGTATGTTTTTGTCATAAATAATTCCCCCCCGTGTAATTTTGTTTGTTGTTCCTGTTATGGGGGGAGATAGCAAAGCTATAAGCAACGTACGGTTTCTAAACACATTTGTAAGATAAGGTCAATAAATAAACTAAATTATATCCAAGTGTTTGTGTATCTGTTGCACTGTTATATACAAACGAGAGGTTGCAGTATGCAGTATTATAAAACGCACCACCTCAATTGCAGTGTAGAAACTGGAGGATCGTCATTTTCCCTCAAAATCCTTGCTGAAAAATTGCTTTTGATTAAAATTATAGCACTAAAACACGTACGGGACGACAATGAAGAAAATATATATTGATTCGTTTTTGCCAAGTGTCATCAATAAAGCCGCCTCTACACATTCACTAATGCACGACTGCATTCCGGCACACCACCTGTCATCTCTCTCTGCAATAAAAAGCGCTGTCAGGATTTTTCAATGACATCACATCCAAGTGGAAGTTTCCAACATGGCGTCCAGCCGGCTGCCGGAGAGGGAGGTCCAGGAGGAGTCGAGGCGCGCTGCGACCGCAAACCCCGACTTGAGCCTCCACAAATACTCCCTGCTCATCATTATAGGACGGACCGCTCACCTCAGACAGACGGGACCCATCAGCAGGGAGATTGAACGAGGTACGTTTACGTCAACGCCTCTTAATGCTTGCTGCATGTCGTTTTGCTTTTCTCTACATTCGGATAAAATATTCAGATGCCTGCAAGTTCTCGTCGACTGAATCATCATCGAGGATGCTACACTGACCCCATTGCAGTGTTTATGTAATTTTATTCACCCCGCTGATCGGAGGATGCGTCATCTGGCAATACTCCACAATCAGCATCACCTCACCCCTCTGGGCACATTGTAATTAAAAGCAGTCTGCAGCGGGTGGTTTGTCTTTTTTCTCAGTATATCGTTACGCAAGGAGAAGCCTTTGGGGAAATGTTGCAGGGCGAATTTTCAGTCCAACACATAGCCACTTGTAAACGATGTGCCATAACCTTTGTGTGCTAATGTACAGCTGTAACTGTGGAGACTGCAGGCAGTGGTAGACAGTGTTGTACTGTGTAAGCAAACAGCTATAAAGGCATATTTTGAGTGCAGACAGTTTATGTCTTGCATACAGGCTGTAGATAGATAAGGGAACAGCGGAAACACGAGACGGATAGATATTCATCAGTTAGGCCTATAAACATTTCATCGCTGCATCTCCAAAATGTCAGTTTTTCACGAACTAAGAAAAACAGCCTTGTTTTCAGCAGTGTGACATCGGGCATTTTTCATGTTTTTCCCAATGTGTTAAAATACTTTATTCATCTAAAAAATAGTCTAAGAAAGTTAAAATCACCAAATGGTTTTCTTCTTTCTTATCTGTTGTGTCATACCCTCACTGGCCACTTGATTATCTGCTCTGCCATCAATGTGAACACTTTCACAAAGCTTATGAGTTTTCAGTTTTTGTTGATACCATCAGATACTTCTACTTTAGGTTTCTTATTATTGTTAATTTAGTGGTGCAGTTTTAATAAATATTTTTGACCCGAATCCCCCCTTTCCATTTTCTTGTAATGAAAAGTTTCAGTCCCAACACATTGAAAAGAAAGAACCATATGTTTGAATTTTGACAAAATTTGACTATTACACCTTTGATGGTCTTCATGTAGACTCCAGTTAATAATCTGTTCCATTTAGGTGTTACTCATGATTTGCGGCAAAAAATAGAATGAGAAATATTTAACCATTAATGTTTTAAAATGTCCAATACTTAAATAGATTACTTCAGTGTAATCAAAAACGTCTCCTATCAACTTGTACTTATACTAAATCGACATACACTGGTGTTTGAGTTTACTAGAAAATGTACTAATTTCACACTTTGTTTTGTGAATATTTGGACTCTTATGTTATGTTGTTTTTCACAGGGAGAAACCGACTGTTGCCCCATGTGACTGTGTATCTTTTATGTCTCCAGGCATTCAGTCATGGGACATTGACTTAAAATCCTGTAACCTGAATCTCTATCTCCAAGAGTTTCTCTCCCAACACACGGCGTCCTTCAAGGGTGCAGGTAAGTAATAATAAGTTAATTTGACCCTTTATCGCGAAGAAAGCCCCGTGCTCATGGTAACTCGACAGTTCGGCTGGTCTGGGGTCCACGAGGAAGGAAGAAAGGAAGGAAGGAAAGTGGAGGCGCAGTCGAGTGATTGTTACACATGGGTGGGCCTGTCGAACAAAAAACAATGGAGAACTGTAACCAAGCTGTGCCACCTCTCTTTCTGTATGCAGCCTTTTAGTATGCAGAGCCAAGGACAACCAGGGGAAATGAAAAAAAGGGAGGACTAATAGCAGCCAGAAAGGTTGCCTATGTGGTAAATATTACTGCAGCTACTTATCTTTTAATAATGTTTGAGCTTACATGTTATTTTAGGGTTTTGTAAAACAATTAGGCATTTTATTTTTAGCTTCAGAGGCTGTTGGGCAGATTTTGTTATCTTTGCACAAGAGCCAGGCTAGCCGTTTCCCCATATTTCCAGTCTTTATTGCTACTTTTTATGCTACTGGCTGTAGCATCACATTTAGCACACAGACGCAAGTCAGGCATTGATCTTCTCACCCAAGTCTCGGCAAGAAAGTGAACCACTTTAATTCCCAAATTGTTTTGAATGTTTCACATTTGAACTTGTGCATGCCGCTGTATCACAAACCGGTGAGCCAGTGAGGAATGTTAACCACTTTTGATTCTGACTTAAAGAAACGTTGGTAATTATTTGAGTCAGTTGGCTGTGTTCGCCTCTGTATCCTCAAAGGTTGATCCAGTTCCCCTCAGACTGGATATTCACTGCAGATTGAGTTAACTTGGCATCTCATCCTCAGACGGTCCCTCTGACTCAGCTGTTCTTCCTTCCTCTTTTTCGTTGAGGGAGTCAATCTCCCGCCCGGTTATCCCAGTTCGCTTTTCTTTTATTGACTTCTTTGAGTTCCGCTCCTATTTTCCCCTGGCCTCTTGCCCCCTGCTCAGATCTGACTTTAGCTCTTGTTATCTTTCCCTTGGCTGTCGGCCTGTCTGTCCCTTCATTTCTATTCTCTGTTTTTTCTCTGCCTGCTCAGGGCAGAAGTGTCTGCGCCACAGTACCAGAGTGTTGGACACTCAGGTGCTGATCAGTCCATCTCAGGAACAGGTTCATTCAGAGGTGAGGGGTTTCAAAAATACTTGGGAGTTCTTGGAAGATAGTTAACCAAGCCAGGTGTTATCGTAATGCAGTGATGCAAGAATTCAGATTTTTATTTATTTTTATTGGATGCTCATAATCTGTCTCCAAATGAGATCTGAAACATGGCAGAGGATTGGATTTAAAAATGATTTTGTTGCTTCCATTTTGATTCAGAAATGTGTCTGTCATGATTTACATATGATTGTATATAGTCCAGATATACTGAAGTATTCTCATATCATTGTAATGAGGGTCGCAGCATTTGTCGCAACAGGTTTAACCCGCGATTATTTACCGGATTTACAAATTATTAATTTTGTCTAAGAATGAAAAATGCCTGTCACAATTTCCCAGAGTTTGTCTTCAAATGGCATCTTAAAGATATTTAATTAGCAATAATATTAAAAAAGGTTTTACCAGAAAATGGTCACATTTAAAAAGCTAAATGGTATTTTTGCTTGTGACTCAAATGTGATAAATAAATTATTAAAACAGTTACTTTTAGGCTGATTGAGCTCAAAAGGCCTGTTATGGATTATTCTTTGATTGTTCTCACTCTCCTTGTATTTTATTTTTCTCTGAAGCGTTTTCTTTTACAGTTGATTATGGGGGGTAAAAAGGGGTCATTGTAAAAAATTAAAATCTTACCATCTCTGTCCGGCCTGGCCAGGTGTTTGCTCTGCTGTCCAGGGAATCGGCCCATAAGCTGTTAATCTTGGCTGGCCAGAGCGTGGAGGAAAGTGGAGACCTGCTGTTTCACAGAGGACTGTTCTCACCACAGCAACTGAAACAAATACTAACAGAGCAGGTACGACAAAGTGTCTCTCTGACTTTAAAATTTCCGGGCCGATAAATGTTTGGATGTTTTTTCAGCTGCTTTGAATTGAGTAATTGTTCACCTAATATTCTATTTATTAATTTTATGATAATTAACATTGGCCCAGCTGGTTCATCATTTGGCCTGTATACTAAAGTATCTAAAAAATGCTCTGATTTTAGTTCATAGATCAAGAGAGCTCTGCCTCCTTCTCCAAACTCAGTTTGACCCTCAGCTGTCCCAACATCGGCCAGTGGAGGAAGACTCTCTTGGGGAACCAGCCTTTCACGCTGCACATCAATCCCCCAGAGGTGCTGCCCGCCATGGAGGCTCTAGGAGAATTCACCTCCCTCATCTCTGGTACTCTTTCCCCTCCATCTCCCTTTGACCTCTTGCCTCCTCCCATCACCGTGGGTTTTCTCAAGCTGTCCCGCCCCTGCTGCTACGTGTTCCCCGCTGGCCGCGGTGACTGTGCCTTTTTTGCCGTTAACGGGTTCACGGTGCTGGTGGATGGCGGCTCGGACTCTCAGGCCTGTTTTTGGAAGCTGGTCCGACACCTCGACCGTGTTGATGCCGTTTTGTTGACGCACATTGGGACAGAAAACCTCCTCGGGGTCAACGTCTTCCTGGAGAGGAAGGTGGCTGAGTTGGAGTTGAGCTCTGATATCAAAGGTAAGAAGTCAAGTCCATTCAATCGTAAAGCCAAAAATCACAAATTTGCCTCAGCCTCAAACTATACAGTCTTTTTACCATATGTCAACCTGTATCAGTAGACCCTTGGTTTGGATAAGGTAAAACTTTTAACGGAAAAAAAAGTTTGGAGATTGGGATTTCTGTGTATTCATCTTTACCCCTTTCGTGTTCAAATTCCCCTTTTGTCTCCGTGTCCTAATATTATTTTATCTGAACAGATGACCCGTCTAAGAGGTTAATCTCCCCAGAGCTTGGAGTCGTGTTCTTAAACGCCCCCAGCAGGCTGCAGGTGGATGAACAGCCTTGTGAGTGATGCAATAAAACTTACTGAAGTAATTTCTAATGTGAGTGATTGCCATCAAGTTAAGTTGTCATTCTTCTCATGTCAGGTGTGGATAATGTACTGAAGAGCACACACCAGGCGGCCCTAACCCTACAGTTGTTAAAGAAGTTAGACATCAGACCACAGCCATTGTTTCGCCCGCAAGGGGTTCCCATTGAACCGCTAACCCTGTTCCAGAAGATGGGAGTGGGACAGTTGGATTTATATATCCTCAGCCCTGGCAAAAACAGCCAGGAGTACCAGACACTCATGCATAACTGGCCTGACGCAGTGTCATCAGCGTCCAAATCCCAAACTCTCCCTCTCACCACCCTGGCTTCAGTGTCTGCCCTGCTGGTGTGGCACCCAGCGTGTCCCCAGGAGAAGGTGGTCAGGGTCCTGTTTCCTGGTGTTACCCCACAGGCAAAGCTGCTGCTGGGGCTTGAGAAGCTAAAGGGGCTGGCCTTCCTCCAGAAACCCACAGTGACCACTGGGGACATGGAGAGACTGGGGGAGGACAGAAAGACAAAGAGGACAGAGGACAGTGTCAAGTCACAGGGGAAGGAGTCAACACCCAAACATGGAAAAGAGTCAGGAGTTAAAGAAGAGGGAAAGGAGGTACTGGTTAGGGAAAAGGGAAAAGTATTAAATGGAGTCACTTCAAGAGATGCTGATAAAACCAGAATCAAAGACACAGGTGTGAAGCAAAGAGGAGCATTGTCCGAGAATAATACCTCAAAGAAAGGAGGAAGGAAGGATGGGAAAAAGGAGGAAAAGTCTGCGAATAACCAGGAGAATGGTTTTAAGAGGACCAATCAGGGGGTAAATAATGATCTCCCTTTCAAACCAAAGAATGGAAATAAAACTAAGCTCAAAAAGGAAGCAACAAATGACTCTAAAACAGGGGTGAACAAAACAAGAAAACCATCAGGAAAGGATGCAAATAATGGAAAGAAGGTAAATGTAAACACTGCAACAAAACCTGACACTGGGAGAGTTTTGGAAACCCCACAGCCAGGGTTTTTTAATACAGAGCAGCACAATCAAAAACCAGCGAAAGAGTCTGAAGAGAACCCCTGTGGCTCCAAGTTGTCTACCCCTGAGGATATGACAGACGATTTTCTCAGGCTCCGGGAGGAAACTGAAAGAGGTGAGCCGCAGGTGGAAACAGCAGATAAGGCAAAGCAAAAAATCAGCGAGTCAGGAAATGAAAAGAGCCTTAGAGGTATGAGCAAAGAGAAGAGTATTAATAATGGGATAATGGGAGGAGCGAGTGGTGATAATGGAGAGAAAGCTGATGTAGACCTGCAGAATGCGCATGGAAATGCTGCCAAACCAGCAAAGGTTATAGGATTTCCATCTCCACTGAACAAGGCACCAAAGAACGAGTGCACAGTCCAGCTAGACTTAACCCCGACCGAATACACTCTCTTGGACGGGGCTTTGAGAAACAGCCCTCCCTCGCGATCCTCTCCAGAGAACCAGGCCCCTGTCGGCCTTGACGATCAGACCGTAGAGCCTGCCTCCCCTGATTCACGGCCCAACAGCGCAGGACACACTCCTTACTGCCTGTCCCCAGAGGATGTGTGGTGCAATAGGGCCACTCTCAGCAGGTTACAGGCCCAGATGGGTGACTTAGAGTCAGCTGATGACCACCAGCCAGATGGATCATCCAAGCAAAGTGAGGGGCAGTCCAAAAGCAATCCAGAAAGTCACACAAACCCCAGAGAGAGGCAACTAAGTTTCCTTTCTTTGGGTTCATTTAAAGAGGGACCTTCAGACCCCTCTCCCTCTTTCACCAACACCACCACCACCACCACTACACACTCCATGCCAGCAGAGGTGAGCTCACCTCAGTCCACAGAAGTAGACGAATCGCTGTCCATGTCCTTGGAGCAGGGACCAACTACTGTGAGTCAGAGAGAGGGGGATGACAGTGTTCTTAACTCCAATGGGGGCCATTTTACTGGGATGTCTTTACCGATAAAGAAGCCTCCAAGACCTTTAGGGCAGGGTTCAGAGATGGGTCGGCCTCCAGCTCCTAACTCACTTAATTTTGAGGCGTCAAATCATGATGTGGATCTATGTCTAGTTTCCCCCTGCGAGTTCAAGCATATTAAACAGCCTGATTCCAGCTCGGGTGCTAGCGAGCCCTCCAGAGGAGCCTTCGTTCCACATCATCACGGAAACAACAACAACCCCAAGGATGCATCACCTAGTGAGTCCTGTGCCCCCGTCTGCACGGAGGACTGCCCGTCCACCACAGCAGATGGATGTCTGGATTCAGATGAGGATGAGTCGAGCAGTGATCCATCTAATTCTCCCCATAATCTCCGCTCCAGTCAGGCTCTCCCCCCAGACCCTCTTCCAGCCCCTCTCAGGGACAGCCCACCCCTACCCCCACATCCGGACACATCCATGCCTGTTCCTCAGTCTGAATCCGACGCCAACGGGAAGAAAGCAAAAGCCACTGGAATGCGGGGAAAAAAAACTCCAGCTGTGAGTTTTGTCTTTTTAACATAAAGGAAAAGTCTGTGTAATATGGTGCATGAGTTCACGTGTGTATTTAGGAGATTTTTTTCCTGCCCAAAACAGATTCAGATATCTGAACTTGTATATCGGCTAGTATCGATCCAATACCAGTGTGTTTGAATACTTGTCGCTACTCGTTTTACCAGTATGAAATATGGCCAAATTGCTGACATTTTGCTAGCTCTGGCTAACGTTACAGTCTCTTTTAGCACCAGCCCGATTGGCACGGGTGCAACTCTCAACAGAGATGAAAAACAAGAGAGAGATGACTCACTCATTAGCTACACCCATCATCAATTATGTTTTTTCCAGAGCTAATGACGGAAGTAGCTAACGATTTAGTCATCTCGCTTGTTTCTCATTTCTGTTGACAGTAGCACATGCACAGTACCGATTGGGCAGGATGTACGGATCGAAAGTGAGTGACACGTGTTGTTGTTGCTCCTGGGTAACGTAAATGAGCTGATAAATGATTTGATACTGTGATATCAGATCAGTGCAAAGTCTGTTGTACTGACCGATACCCAATTCCGCATTTTAGACAGTATCGGAGGCATTTACGAAACTACTATCAGTATTCAGACAACATTTCTGGTTAACTTTTTTATTTTGTAGCTTGAATCAAGCCTTCGTGTCCTCGTGCCATACGGAATCATAAAAGTATAACAGTGTGTCCAATTTAGGTGTTTAGTCCTGGTCAGTTTTTAACATTATTATGATTTTGAAGATACAATTAATGGTTATTATTATGGCAAATTTGCTTTTCTGTTGCCAGGTTGTTGAGGCCTCCCAAAGATCAGGCTCGGGGAAAAGCAGGACAGGGAGCCAAAGTGGAGTCACAAAGGGGAACGTCTCTTCTACTCGTACGCCTTCGTCCAGCACCCGCTCAGCACCAGCAAAATCCTCACCCAATCCAGGTATGAGGTGTAAAACGTGAATCATACTGAATGCTGTAGAATTTCTCCAATACTTTTCCCTTTTCCCCTTGTACTTTACAGACTTGATGTGTGTCCAATGGTTTGTATTGAAATGTCTATCAGCAGTTTCTCCTCTCTCCCTCAGTCACAGGCTCCAAGTCTACCTCTGTTGGTGAAGTCAGTGTGTACGTGGACCTGGCCTATATTCCCTCTGGAGCCTCCTCTCCAACAGTCAGTGTGGACTTCTTCAGATGCGTTCGCTCCTCCTGTTACATCATCAGTGGTGACAGTCAAGAGAAAGAGGAGCTAATGAGGCATACACTGGACGCACTACTGGATGCCAAGATGTCCTGGCCTGACACTATGCAGGTAGAAACACGCACACGATTCGATTCTTGTACATTGAAACATATATTACTTGATGTTGGTGGTTAATTTATATAGCAATAAGCCCTTCCAAAGAAAAAAATAAGCTCTGCTTGTTTTCAGCTCAGATAAAGAATTATTTTTGTCAGATTTAAATGACTACAGCACCCATGAGCCTTTGGCAGCACACAAACAGCTGATTGATTCTTGCTGTTGTTGAATGCCAACAAAATAATCTCTAATCAAAATTATAAGATAAAACAATTAGCCCATTTTGTTAGAATTCAAACAACTGCCATTCAGGCAGTACTCATACACTGTTTGTACTTATAGTCACGAAAAGTAATGCACTATAATTCGTAAATAACCCACATAATCCATTTGTATGTAACCCATGTATACCAAGTAGTTTTGTTACCTAAACAGTTTCTGTACTACGGGGGCTTGTGTTGCTGGACATTCGTAGGAAATGTATTAAATTGTATGAGGATACGTTGTCCTGTTAGCTTTTGAAAGCTACTGCTAAGAGTCATGGGAGCTGTAGCTGTTGAAAGTATTGCTCACATTTTTATTAGTTTAGCTTTTCAGAAAGAGACCCACTGTTGCAAAATATGTGTACTGTAATATATGGTAAGTCTATGTACAGTAATAGAGGCGACAGTACAAATAATGTAATAGAAGCTAACCTGGAAGAGGTGTGGGTCTTCAGCTCTCTATATATTCAGTTTAGAACAGCTGTTAGACTGTTGACCGAAAGTATATTTGACATTTCAGTTCAGTTGTCCACATGTGTTTTTTGTCAGGCCCTAATTTAAAAGCAGATTTGTTTTCTTCTTTTATGCTTTACTTATTGTTTTGTGGGTTCTGAGTAAATCATGCTCACCTGAAACAGGTACAGATACAGGTAGGCAGGCAGCTACTGGTCCAGGTTAAGGTTCCAGTAGCTAGTTTCAGAAGCTCAAAAGCAAAAACAGAAGACAAGAAAGCAGCGTTGCAATTTTGACCAACTGGCAAGGAGTGAGTGGAAAATGGCCGGTTAAATATCTGCAGAACTGATGAGAGAAAGTGGGGACAGGTGAGCAGTTGGGCAGGGAAAGTCAGGTGACTGTGACTGGAGGGGAAGGGGTTATTGCAGGGCAGCAGGGAGTGCCTATAGATGTGAGTGAGTGAGATGACTGGGATGGGAGAAAAAGTCTGAGGGCATCTGGTGGACAGGAAGAGAATGGCAATGGTTTGAGGAAATGGGAGGGAGGGACAGAGAGTCAGAATGAAACCATAGATCCCCCTTTGACAGTGCACAGATGATCATACAGACAAAATGGTGGATACAGAACATATACAGAAATCGATTTCAACTAATTAAACTGAAGCCAGTGCCTAAATTTGCTGGAAACTGGAGCCCAAACTGCAACCTATGCATGACTGTCTGCAGATACTGAAGTCATATTTTAATGTGTGCAAATGAATGACTTGAAGACTGTAGCCATGGATACTGACGAACGACTGAAAGTGAGTGGAGTCAAATGTAACCTACACTGCAGATACATTTTTTCCGTCTATCCGCAGGTGACAGTGATTCCTACCTTCGAGTCGGTGCCGATGCAGGAGTGGTACCAGCAGACCCTGGACAGACAGAAGGAGCTGGGCATCACCGTTCTGGGATCCAACAGCACGGTCGCCATGCAGGACGAGACCTTTCCTGCATGCAAGATAGAGTTTTGAAGACCTGGGGATGCAACGACGGAGGGTGAATATGAGCTGAAGGATAGAAGAGTGTGTAGAGAGAAAAAAGAGACGGAGTTACAGAAAGTTAGCAACAAATATTATGGGGAATTAAAGAGAATATATGGCCCCTTTCTGCACGAACACAACTAACATGGAACTTTCACCCATTCCCCTACTGGTTAATCACTTCTTTGTGGGCTACTTCTGCACCAAAAAGCCCTTCCTGTGGGGGAGTATTGCATGATTTCTTTTCGACCCATGACCCTGTGCAAAACAGGAGAGGAGATCACACTGAATGCAAGAGAAGCATGTTGGGGTGCAAACATGTGGATCCACATGAAAGCTGTGATTTTAGATTAGTCAATATATATAGCATACATGGGGTTAAAGGCACTTTGTGTAGGCTTGTTTTATTAATGCATTCAGCACTGAAGAGTGATAGCAGTGCTACGTTTTAAGGGCCCATTTTGCTGCTTTTCATGCCACATTTACCAGTTGACGTCCCTTTTCCAGATACTCCCAAATGGCAGGAGTGTGCACACGTCTGTTTATGAAAGCATTGTTGTCGCATTGTATTGCTTTTATTCATAAAAATGATATTTGTCTGATTTGCACAGACAATGTGTGTATCGTAAAAAGAGAGTCTTACATTGTACCTGTAATGAAGAGTTCCCAGTGTGTGGTCAGGTGTTTGTTGTGAGCACTGTAAGCAGACATGAGGTGAGCTGTGCTGCGTGTTGTACCTGTTTTCAACAAGTATTGTGCCTCAGTGGCTTCACTGTTGACCTTGCCATCTCCGCAGAGCAAACTGACGAGATGCGATGTATCTGATGTTGAGTGATAATGTGAGATTATTGAATCTGAGATTATTGAATCTGAGTGTGCAACAACAAATCTGTCGACAGGGATTAGAGTACCAGATTAAGTTTGATAGCATTACAGTAATCATCTCATTAAGAACGCTTCTGTAATTGTAATCCATTACAGGAGCTTAAAATCATGCTAATCAGGAATCCGACAGCAAATGCTTTTGTAGAAATAGATGTTAATTTGTAATCTTACTAAAAAAAAAACATTAAAAGTGATGACATGTATTTAGATTGTTGATATGATGGATAAGATAATATAGTTTATCGTAGACAAATATTTCGCACGGCATAAAATCGTAAGTGAGTTTAATAACAGCTTTCTATGCTGTGCTCTGTAAATACCAATACATTAGATTGCATTCATATTTGGAACAAAGTAATCCTGATACGGAAACTGAAATTACTGAATCGACTGCAGTACACACCAACACTGTATTTTATGAGTCCCTAATTTCCTGGAAAGTTTTCTGGAATTAGGTATATTATTTGTTAATAGTTATTAATTATTCCAGCATAGCGTTTGACACATATAAAAGGAACATTTTCCAATAATAAATGACTAATGAATGAATATTTACTGTGGTCTAAATGGAACAGTTCTTTCAAGGAAATTATTCTGGAAATATACAACTGCTTTTCCTGTAATTAGTATCAAATTATTAAGATTTTTCCTTCACAGGAAATTAAGAAGACATTACAAATCTGTAAAATAAAGCACACATATGTAATGTAATGGATTACATTGTATTCTCTCCAGACCTGTCTGTCCACTGTTTTTTTTTTTTTATTTCCTTTTGTCCTAGTCTGGATATCCAAGAACGGGTGTCATATTCTGGTTGGATGTAAATCAATCACAACTGATTGTCTCAGTTCACACAAATGTGGCACACACGAGTTTCCTCAATACCAAAGCATGAGATCACAAAGACGCCACCAACCACTTTCCCCTTCGTCCCCAAATACATAAAACAAATGTAATTTTGTTTCTGTATCTCTAAATTATCTAAAAGACATTTTATAATTATATGAATTCACAGTTAAACTTTTATCATAGGATTGTACTATCCTTGAGATTGGTTTTATTTTGTGAAATCATATTTCTTTTCTTTTTATTACACTCTTCTAAGGCTGCCAGATTAAATTATGTATTGGCCACGGGGGGGATGAAGTAGAGCTGTAATTGGTTGACACTTACTTGAACCACAAGGTAGCAAAGTGAATAGTAACTATGTGTATGTGTCCCCGCATGTATAAAATACTGTATGTACTGTATGTTGTTTCATTCATGATATTCATGAAGACAGAGAGTAAAGCACTGTGGCAGAGCGGGGTGATGGGATGAACAAGTAGAACCTTTCACTTTGTAATTGTCTGTAAGTAATACATACAGTAACAATGTCAAAATGTGTGGGTTGTGGGGCCGGGACTAATGTATGAATAAAGAATGTGCATCACCATTCAAACGTGTTGAGAGTCCTTGAAGTGCAATGCTGCCTTGTGGACGTTGAATTAAGTTATGAATGTGTTGCAGCTCAAACAAGTTAACCTGCTCATTATTTACAATAACGTTTTCTTCATAATTTGCTGCTCTGGCTACTTTACAGATTCACTCCAAAAAAAGATACTCTATTATATTTATAGATACAAATTATATCATTTTCCAAAGGACACAAATTAAAAATTTAAGACAAACTTACATCGTTTACAAAGTATCACAACATCATAAAACCAGTGATGGTGCACATGTGTACAATTTTGTCGTAGGCTTTATACTTCTACTTCACTGCATTTCAAGGGGAAATATTGTAATACTGTGTACTATATTTAGCCTATGTTACAGCCATACTATACTTTTCAGATCAATGCTTTATACAACAACACATGATACGTTTTTAAAATATACATTACAAAACAGTAAAGTTGTGAAAATAAATTCCACCTTGAAAACAACAATCAATAACAATATTTGAATGTTATGCGTATATGATAAATTCAACACTCTGAATGGGGCGAGTTTGCATAAATGATTTAAAGACATTTTGTTGCCAAATATTTTTTTACCATTACTTGATGATTTTTTTTAATGCAGGACTTTAATATTCAGTAAATCTCCCACCACCACTGAATGAAACTGACCAAAATATAATAAGTACATGAAAACTAACTAGTTCATATATTACAATTCTATTAGGGTTAGGAGTGTCATCAAAGAGTAACTTTGTCAAGTTTCAACCTGGTAACCACACGTTCCACACGTAACGGGTTCCACACGTAACGGGTTCCGTGCGTCACGGATTCAATATGTAACGAGTTCCCCGGGTAACAGGTTGCAAGCGTAACGGAATCCGTGCGTAACGAGTTCCACGTGTAACAGGTTCCATGCGTAACGGGTTCCACGCCTAACGGGTTCAGTGCGTAACGGGTTCAGTGCGTAACTGGTTCAGTGCGCAACGGGTTCAGTGCGTAACAGGTTCCTCGCGTAACGGATTCCACACGTAACGGGTTCCGCGCGTAACGAATTCCACGCGTAACGAATTCCACGCGTAACGGGTTCCACGCGTAAAGGGTTCCGCGCGTCACGAATACCACGCGTAATGGGTTCCACGCGTAACGGGTTCCGCGCGTCACGAATTCCACGCGTAACGGGTTCCACGTGTAACGGATTCCGCGCGTAACGAATTCCACGCGTAACGGGTTCCGCGCCTCACGAATTCCACGCGTAACAGATTCCACGCGTAACGGGTTCCGCGCGTAACGAATTCTGCGCGTAACGAATTCCGCGCGTAACGAATTCCACACGTAACGGGTTCCGCGCGTAACGAATTCCACGCGTAACGGGTTCCACGCGTAACGGGTTCCGCGCGTAACGAATTCTGCGCGTAACGAATTCCACGCGTAACGGGTTCCTCGCGTAACGGATTCCACGCGTAACGGGTTCCACGCGTAACGGGTTCTGCGCGTCACGAATTCCACGCGTAACGGGTTCCGCGCGTAATGAATTCCACACGTAACGGGTTCCACGCGTAACGGGTTCCGCGCGTAACGAATTCCACGCGTAACGGGTTCCTCGCGTAACGGGTTCCTCGCGTAACAGATTCCACGCGTAACGGGTTCCACGCGTAACGGGTTCTGCGCGTCACGAATTCCACGCGTAACGGGTTCCGCGCGTAATGAATTCCGCGCGTAACGAATTCCACACGTAACGGGTTCCACGCGTAACGGGTTCCGCGCGTAACGAATTCTGCGCGTAACGAATTCCACGCGTAACGGATTCCACGCGTAACGGGTTCCGCGCGTAACGGGTTCCGCGCGTCACGAATTCCACGCGTAACGGGTTCCACGCGTAACGAATTCCACACGTAACGGGTTCCACGCGTAACGGGTTCCGCGCGTAACGAATTCCACGCGTAACGGGTTCCTCGCGTAACAGATTCCACTCGTAACGGGTTCCACGCGTAACGGGTTCTGCGCGTCACGAATTCCACGCGTAACGGGTTCCGCGCGTAATGAATTCCGCGCGTAACGAATTCCACACGTAACGGGTTCCACGCGTAACGGGTTCCGCGCGTAACGAATTCTGCGCGTAACGAATTCCACGCGTAACGGATTCCACGCGTAACGGGTTCCGCGCGTAACGGGTTCCGCGCGTCACGAATTCCACGCGTAACGGGTTCCACGCGTAACGGGTTCCGCGCGTAACGGGTTCCACGCGTAACGGGTTCCGCGCGTCACGAATTCCACGCGTAACGGGTTCCACGCGTAACGGGTTCCGCGCGTAACGGGTTCTGCGCGTAACGGGTTCCGCGCGTAACGGGTTCCCACGCGTAACGGATTCCACGCG
Organism: Leptoclinus maculatus; assembly: GCA_032191485.1. Classification (NCBI taxonomy): domain Eukaryota; kingdom Metazoa; phylum Chordata; class Actinopteri; order Perciformes; family Stichaeidae; genus Leptoclinus; species Leptoclinus maculatus. The sequence continues at coordinate 16,997,728 of JAVDOI010000003.1, forward strand.
TAACGAATTCCACGCGTAACGGGTTCCACGCGTAACGGGTTCCACGCGGAACGGGTTCCGCGCGTAACGAATTCTGCGCGTAACGAATTCCACGCGGAACGGGTTCCGTGCGTAACGGGTTCCGCGCGTAACGAATTCTGCGCGTAACAAATTCCACGCGTAACGGGTTCCTCGCGTAACGGATTCCACGCGTAACGGGTTCCGCTCGTAACGATTTCCACGCGTAACGGGTTCCACGCGGAACGGGTTCCGTGCGTCACGGGTTCTGTGCGTAACGGGTTCCGTGCGTAACGGGTTCCGCGCGTAACGAATTCTGCGCGTAACGAATTCCACGCGTAACGGGTTCCTCGCGTAACGGATTCCACGCGTAACGGGTTCCGCTCGTAACGAATTCCACGCGTAACGGGTTCCACGCGGAACGGGTTCCGTGCGTCACAGATTCCGCGCGTAACGGGTTCCACGCGTAACGGATTCCACGCGTAACGGGTTCCACGCGTAACGGATTCCACGCGTAACGGGTTCCGCGCGTCACGAATTCCACGCGTAACGGGTTCCACGCGTAACGGGTTCCGCGCGTAACGGGTTCCACGCGTAACGGGTTCCGCGCGTCACGAATTCCACGCGTAACGGGTTCCACGCGTAACGGGTTCCGCGCGTAACGGGTTCTGCGCGTAACGGGTTCCGCGCGTAACGGGTTCCCACGCGTAACGGATTCCACGCGTAACGAATTCCACGCGTAACGGGTTCCACGCGTAACGGGTTCCACGCGTAACGGGTTCCGCGCGTAACGAATTCTGCGCGTAACGAATTCCACGCGGAACGGGTTCCGTGCGTAACGGGTTCCGCGCGTAACGAATTCTGCGCGTAACGAATTCCACGCGTAACGGGTTCCTCGCGTAACGGATTCCACGCGTAACGGGTTCCGCTCGTAACGAATTCCACGCGTAACGGGTTCCACGCGGAACGGGTTCCGTGCGTCACGGATTCCACGCGTAACGGGTTCCACGCGTAACGGATTCCACGCGTAACGGATTCCACGCGTAACGGATTCCACGCGTAAAGGGTTCCACGCGTAACGAATTCCACGCGTAATGGGTTCCGCGCGTAACGAATTCCGCGCGTAACGGGTTCCGCGCGTAATGAATTCCGCGCGTAACGGGTTCCGTGCGTAACGGGTTCCGTGCGTCACGGATTCCACGCGTAAACGCGGAACCCGTTTGATCTCAGATATTGATATATTCTTTACATGTAATTTCATATATTTAGTGTAAATTTCATGATGATAGCCTTAATGTGTTTTTCTATCATGTATCAATATGTAGTCATATGTGCTTCTATGTTGTACTGAATGGAAAAGACAAGTTAATTAATTCATTTTGGGTTCAACTTACTCTGATAATTGTCAGAGTCGGCATAGTAAACAGGTTGTAAGTGCAGAAACTGCAACTATAGTAATTGTTAGAGGGACATCCTGTTCAATAAAAGCCAGACAGAAACCTTCATCGGGAACAAAGTGTTCATTTAAAAGAACAAGTCTGTCAGAAAAGACTAAACTGCTTTAACCAATGAATTGAGAATGATTAGTTTTCTACTGTATATGGACCAGGAGGTTATAGATAAGTGAATATTAAACTGCATGTAGTCAACTACTGATGCTAACACATTCCCATCGGCCGAGATTTATTTATTTATTTCTTGCATACGGTCATTATATTGCCTTCACTTTTATTTTGAAATATTCTTCTTTCCGGGTTACCTGTTGTGCTCTGCGTCTCGTTTTAAAGGAAAAAACAAAAAAGGGATTTGCAAAAACGAAATATGGCTCGTTATTTGACTTTGGTTCTGTGGTTTTTCCGTTTTTGAATTTTTGAATTTAGAACCAAAAACGGAAATACGACCGCCCATTTCCGTTTTCTGGTTTGAAACGAAAAACGAGAATACCATGGTATTTCCGTATTTTCGTTTTATCGAATGAACGGCAAAACAGATGACTAAAGCGTACACGGACCCCAATTAGACCATGTCAGTGGCAAACACAAGCTCTACTCGTGGACGTAAATTAAAGGTGCCAAATTCCCTCATGACAGTCCAGCCCATTTAGTGGCTGCGCTCTCGCTCAACAGTGGACCAATTTCAGAAACAAAAACAAAATAGGGTCCAGGTTGAAAAATACCGAAGTACCCTCTAACAAAGCATTTGAACATGAAAAAAAAAATCTTGCTTCATGACAACCTCCTTTGCATACCTATATTCCAATAGTACAGACACTCCCACAGGGCTTGGCAACCAAGAAGTCCTTTTTCTTTCTTTTTCAAATCACGCGGTAGTGCAGTTTCATTTTCGTTTTTCCCTGGACGGAGAAACAAAGAGAATCAACTTAACTACAGCGGCCTGCGGCATTTTACCAAAAGACTTTTAGGCATTTTACTGCAGGTGAGTTTCATAACCTTCAACTGCATCGACTGTTATTCGGTATGTGTCATTGGTTAGGTTTCAATTATCGATCAGTGGGGTTTTGTCCGTCGATAAACTTACGCTTTCTCTTTGATGCATTTTCCATTTTTTCATCATCTTTTTAAGAATTAAATACAGTTGTGGGATATTGACAGTGTTTGCTGTAATGTTTACATGATGTATCATGAAAATGAATACAAACACCTAAATAACCGGCTTGTCTTTCAACTTTTTAAACATCTATTCATCGAGGTGAAAATGAAACTGTTTATCACTGCTTCATAAAGCATGTCTGAAGTACAAAACTGATTGGATAAAAGCTCTCCTTAAAACAAGCTGTGCTGGAAGCAGCGCTGCAGGCTGGAAGCAGAGCAACAGAGGAAGACAGGAGCTGTGCAATGAGAAAATAAGCTAATGGGAAAAACAATTATAATACATGTAGTGTATTTGTGAAAAATTATAAAATTATAAAATAGCTATAACTTTGTGATTCTGTTTAGGCCAGCAGAGAAGGCTTAGGCCCTGACGGCCCACCACTGCTACTTCTACTCCACTACATTTATCTGACAGCTGGAGTTAATAGTTAACATTTTCTCCTCAGATTTATCTTGTGACCCTTTGACGAGTTAAGATTAGCTACAACTCAACCAGTTACAACAATTAAATCTTTTGAAATCTTTGCACCAGTATTCACAATCTGTCAGCTGCACACCAATATGTTTAGCTGATAAAAACTCTGCACTCAAGTTTCACATTTTTAATGCAGAACTTTTACTTATAATGTAATATTTTCACATTGTAATCTTGATAGTAAGACGTCACCTTTGAAACACATTTCTCTTGTTGAATGCATATTATATGTGGTTGCATGTGATTTTGAACACTTTACATCATATTTAGTCATCATATTTCACATGCCAACACTTTTTGCTTTTTTTTAGTAATGGAGAGTATGCCTTGTTAGAAAACTCTACCATGATATCTAATCATAGTGCTGCATCTTCAGGTGTGTTTGGACAGTCTAGCCGCCGTCATGCCTGTCATTACTTCAAGCCTGTCTGAAGATCAGCAGAAGAAGCTGCTCTCTCTCCTGGGTCATGTCAGACTCCACCTGCTCTACAAAGCCAGCGTCCACGGCTTCACTGCTTTGGCTTTTCACAACCGCTGTGACATACAGGGGCCCACTGTCATCGTCGCCTACAATGACGCTGGGTTTGTCTTCGGGGCCTACACCTCTCAGGACTACACCAAGAGCGGAGCGAAAGTCTCCGATGAGGAGGCCTTCCTTTACAGCATCAGCGCAGGAGGAAACAAACCACTGAGGGTGGCAGGTAACAGCCGAGAGTGTGCTTTCACAGATGAAGCCACCGGTCCGAATTATGGTGCCTTGGTGTTCCTGGATGAGGACGGTGCTAAGATCAAGTCCAACCCAGGGGAGAACTTCACCTTTCAGGCTGCAGAGATGCACGGAAAAGACTTGGCACTGACTGAGTTTGAAGTGTATCGAGTTGAAGGTGTGTGGTGATGAGGATGTGTTTTATCTTTAAAGTAAGTTTTTATACTGAATTAGCTTATGTGTTGATTCATTTATGCAATGAACTGACTAAGAATGTCATTGTTTTATTAAAGTGGACTGTAGCGAACTAATGTTGAATGTTGAATAAAATATGTCATCATGTTTCAATTACCTTATATGAACTTTCCTGCAGGTTTGGGAGATCTTCTGGCCAAACCCTGGAGGAACATTCGCTGGACTGTGGAGTATGTAGAAATATTTGGCAACTTTTGCCACAATTAATAAAAAAGTTGTGACTCGAGTAAATGGCAAAAGTAAAGAACCAAGTGTCTAAATCCACCTCTTATTTAATGGTACGACTAACTTTACTTTAACAAGAAAAATATGTACACATTTTGAATCATTGTTGTAAGATTGTCACCTATTTTAATTTGTAATTTAAAGAGCAACTTAACAGCAGCTTAAAGTCTGGTCTTTGTCGACCTCCAGTGGTTTAACTTCTCACTTTGCTGCAGTGATGTAGAACTGTACTCCAAGGTGTGTAGGTACACTGTGACATCACTGTTGGGTGTGGTTACAGGTGCAACACACTTGAAACCTTCAATCTTTCTACATTAAACATAACCATTAAACTAATCCTCTGCAGCTAACATGTATTAGAGATGTAGGCTTAAATGTCTTGTGTATCATTTGTGTTCCCTCCAGGAGAAAGCAGCAGTTGATGAACGACATTCAGAGCTATAAGCCTGAGATCAAAAAAGTCCAACAAGCCAGAGTGTTGTTGGTGGGGCCCGTCGGGGCCGGCAAGTCGACCTTCTTCAACTCCATCAACTCTGTGTTTCGAGGCAACATGACATCCCAGGCCATCGCTGGTACAGCAGGGAAGAGTGTGACCACTCAGGTGCTGGCACAAGTTTTACTCTTTGTGATACTCTGCAGATATGCTGAAGGTGATCTGTGTCCGTTGTTTTTGCTGCAGGCTAATCGTGAATGTCAGCTTATAACCTGCAACAAAAACAGCAGAGAAAAACATGAAAAAGGACAATATTTTGCATTTTGTAGTTCATATAAAGGTTGACATGCTTTGATTGTAATATGAACGTAAAACGGATTCCACATGCTCTAATTATACTACATTTATGTTGCTCCTGCAGTTCCGCACCTACACCGTCAAGGCAGGGAAAGGTGGTGGAACTGTTCCTCTGGTCCTGTGTGACACAATGGGGCTGGAGGAAACCGCTGAGGCTGGTTTGAACATTGACGACTTAGTCAACATCTTCAAAGGTCACATAAAGGATCGCTATCAGGTGTCTTATAACTATCTACCGAATTACCCACATCTTCATGTAACTGATTTAGTGGTAAGAATGTAGGATGCTTTGTTGAGTGATTAATAACAAATGATGCTCTTTCTGCTTTATTTGTTCCTCAGCTTAATCCCTTAACGCCACTCCAGATGGACTCTCCTGGCTTTAAGAAGCAAGCGACTCTGAATGATGTGATTCACTGTGTGGTTTATGTGGTCGACACCTGCAAGGTCTCCCTCCTCACTCAAAAAATGCTGGACAAGTTTGCTGACATCCGTAAAAAGACCAACAACCTGGGTTAGCAGTATAAGAATATTATTTTTATCATGGTTCCACCATTCCACCGTTTATATATTGTTAGTTTTTTATATATGTATGTTGAAATAGTTATATTACAGACACGTCTAACATCTACACAAGAGTTTTCTTTGTGTACAATAATTAATTTAGCCTTTTCCCATGCTGAATTATATTTATCTTGTTGCTGTAATGAATCTTAGGGTCAGTAAACTTTGACTTCATCTTTCAATCTATTTCAATCTGGTCTTTTCTACTACCTTTTCGTCTGCTCTCTTATAGGAATTCCTCAGATTCTGCTGATGACTAAAGTAGACGAGGCCTGTCCGCTGGTGGCAGAAGACTTAAAGAATGTTTATCGCAGTGTTTACATCCAGAGGAAGGTAACAATCATCATGTTAAGATGCTCAACAAAATCATGAGAACAGCGATGCTGTAATTAATTACTTGTTTTTGTGTTGACATTGAGAATCTAACCCATGTCCATTCATGTTGCCGTCTTTCAGGCCCGGGAGTTGAGTGAGTTTTTTGGCATCCCGTTGTCCTGTGTGCTGCCAGTGAAGAGCTACAGTGATGAGCTGGAGCTGGACCAGGATATTGACACACTGCTGTTGACTGCTGTGCAGCAGATGCTGAACTACACAGACAGCTTCTTTGAGAACCAGGTTATCGAGGACCAAGAGGTGGTTGATCATCAGGAGCTCTACAGATCCAATGATTTTACTCAAACCAAACACCATGTCTGAAAGACAGGATCACGATTTCCCTCATCTCAATAATTCAAGCCAATGAGTCGATTGATCAAATGTATCAAAAGAAATGTGTGGTTGTTTAAATAGTTTATCCTTTGATATATATAGCTGCCAGCAGTATAACAACAACTAAAGACAAAGGAATGGTGCTGATTTTGCACAACTGAATATGTTCATACTTGTTTCTGTAGTTTGGTTGAATTGACTCTTACATCAAGTTCAGTGTTTATGTTTACTACTTTTTTTCACTGTTTAAGGAACTTTGATTTCTGTTAAAAATGCATTATATCTGTTATCTGTCATACAGTCACACAATGGAAATAAATGGATAAAGGTCTTTGTCTGCACGAATGTCTTACTTGAACATGTTTATATAACTGAATTCAAACTATTGTGACTTTCAGTTTTACAACAGTTGAAAGGTTGGTCAGACTTTTCTTTCCCTCAGTCAGCCACCAGATGTCAGTCATAATTTCATGAACTGGTGTCCAGTTATGCAAACTTGGATGTTGTGAAAAGACGAGGAGCTCATGTTGCACAACTGCATCTGCACAGCTCAACATACGGACGAAGTTTACTTTTACCAATGAATTTAACTGGAATCATTTAGTTGAATGCACATTTAGCAACCACGCCTATGCACGCGCACATGTTTTATTGTGCACTGAGATGTCACGCAGAGCAACAAGGCTGACTGACGAAGCAAATGTACTCCCATAAATGTACTCCCATATCGTGTAAAAGCCTCACGCAGTATAACCAAACAAACAAACCACCCGTCCACATGACAAAGAGAGACGTTGAGTTTCTTTGGAACCAATTGCAAAACTCTGGTGGTTTCGGTGCCGCCCTCTCAGCCCCGGTATAAAGAGTGTGACGCAACGTTGCCAACAACAAACGTTGCCAACGCTTCTGCACAGACGCACAGAGGGACTAGTGAAAACACCGGACTGCTGTCACGCTTTTCTCACGGGGTTACATTTTTTGACTTGCAAACATGATTCCAGAGGAAAGCTTTGTGTCCATCGAGAACAGGTGAGATATGTCGCTCGGTTTTTCTGCACTTTGTCAGATGTGGCTGTAGTTTTATGGCCGTCTGAGCCATGTGGATGGAAATCATGTGCTGTACAGGAATGCTTCTCTTGCCTCGAGCCTTGCATCGCCTGAACTGTTGAGGCACAATCACACTTTGTGAGTTTAGGTTGAAGACTTTATCTGTCTTGGGTGCAGATATTTTCAGCACCAAATACTTTGATATACATTTACCTCGTTAAAGTTTGACAGCATATAAGCATAATGCAACTTTTAAAAGTTGTTGGATAATCTTGTTTTCAAAAACATATACTCTTAATTATTCATATTTTATAACTTACTTGCACAATAGACTTAGTGTGCATGCATGTTGCACATCCTGCAGTAAGGCAAGTCCCTCTTTATTTTATCACAATCATCCACATGCATCATAAAACTAATGGGACTGGAGGAGTAACCTCTGATTGCTTTTTATCTGGCTTCTTTAGGACTTTTTTTTTATTGGGTAAAGGTATTTCAACAGCATTTAATGAAATGGGTTAATACAATATTAGACCCATTTGTTAAAGAACTGCAGCATGTGTATTGACATGACCATTGTGAGGACTTTTTTTTTCAAGCATGCAAAAAGTAAATTGTTCTGTCTTGCCCTCTCAGGATGCAGTCTGTAGGTCTGGCTCTGGAGGAGTTGCTGGTGACGGCTCAGAAACAAGACTGTCTGACCGTTGGCATTTATGAATCAGCTAAACTTCTTAATGCGTGAGTTGAAACTATTAAGTTTAGCCAATGCCTGTAATGTTTGAGACTCACAAGTAGATGCTTCTCTTGTATTTCAGAAAATAACTTGTGTACTCACAATTTTCTAATTTTCTCCTTCCTCCCCAGAGACCCGGACAGTGTGGTCCTGTGTGTTCTGGCAGCTGACGATGTAGACGATGTGGCGCTGCAGATCCACTTTACCCTGCTACAGTCCTTCTGCTGCGACAGCAGCATTACCATCCTGCGAGTCTTAGGAGTTCAGCGGCTCCAGCAGCTGCTGGGCGCTGTGGATGCCAACAGAAACCAGGAAGAACACGGAGACCTCCACTGCATGCTGGTTACGGTATGTTGACTCAGCACACCAGCCCTGTGTTATGTAACTGAAAGGCCAAAAATGCATTACGGATTGTTGTCATGCAGTGCTGTAGGTGAAATGTTGTGATATTGGCATTATTTGAGTGAATATTTATTGCATTGCATTCTGCAGACCAAATTCACCTTAAAGGCTGAACATGAATTTGATGTTGTCTTTGTTTCCTGTCTAGAACCCCCAGGCCGACCACTGCAGGCTACAGGAGGTGGGGATCTACTGCCAGGAGAGTCGACGCCTTGACCAGTGGGTGCCTGAACTGGCTCTGCAAGAACGCTGAAGGGTCTGGCACCCGCATACACCAACGAAGACTGGAGCTTTCTGGGTTCAGATGCTAATGAACTGAGGGATCCGTTGTTGCTCATGCAGGGATGGCCTGGAGTGGACTGGGACAAGCTATCCTGACTGATAAGCAGGAACCAAGTACTTCCTTTCAGCAACTAGTGAAACAACCAGAGTGGAGACTTGGTTTACAAAATCTGCATTGTGCAGAAGATACAAACAGAAAAGCAGATTCACATCCAGGCCACGTTGTTTTTTTACATTGTCAGTAAAACTAAATCAAAGCTTCTATTTCCTTCTTCCGTTTGGCTGCTTGCAATGTTTATGGGGGTGTGACAATCAATAACAGGAGTAGCAGCATCAAAAGAAACGTGTCCACACCCCAACTTATACCTGGAAGACCTGTGTTGTTTGTAAGGACAGGAATGCTGTAATGAAACTATGCCCAGCATTCCTGTGTGTTCTGACATGGGACAGTGTGTGAATGTGTGGTATGCTTGTACAATACTTGACTCTTTCTTTAGAAATGACTGGGCGTGCAGCGTGTGCGTTCTTCAAAAGAGCAGCTGAACCTGCGTAGGAATCGTCACCATGGAAACTAAAATAGAAATGATGTTCATGTTAAAGTCACACAGGATTTATTGGCAATTCAGGACGACAAAAAGTCAATGCACAATGCATATTTTTTTTATTGTCGACGGAGAATACTGTGTCTGAACTGATGAAAAATTTCTGCTGTAAATTGTCATTTTGCTGCAAAAGAAAACAGTCAATATCTTTGTGCATTCAGGATGCTGCTTTGTTTAGATCAAACGCTGTTAATATAATATGAACGGTGCTACACTAGTCATTTATTGTATCCATTGTGCGTTTGGCTATTTAAGGTCTAATTGTGTGCTCTGTTATCTAAGTCAATAAATTATTGTATTCATAATTGTTTTGCTTCTATATCAAGAACTTCATGCTCAAATTTCAAGACAAAAGCCGTGTTTGCATCATCGAACTGGCAAAATAGCAGAGTTGCACAACTGTTTAAATTTGGGTTGAAGTAATGGGGAAAATGATGCACACTTGGAGCCTTTGTTGGTGACAGGGCCTTACAAATTGTCTGGCTAGCTCCCTTGTTGTAGTAAACATAAGTCAGTCAGAGAGACAAACTGGGGTTGAGACAAACTCTTTGTGCTGGAACAAACAGGCAAAGCAAGCTGATGCAGACCCACTGTCCCTAGTCAAGAATCCAGGGGGAGGGGGAAGCTGACAGTAGCTCAAACGTAGAATTTAATATCCCAAGCCCTTTGCATTGTAGTTGTGTACATGTTTCACATCACATAATGACGCAAAACCTGTGAATGCATGTTGTAGAGGGCTTGGACCTTAACCCCACCCATGCCACGGTATCAACATGATCAGGTATAGCAAGATGTACCTGCAACACAGTACAAGTGGCCCATCCTCCCCTCTGCCCTCCTCCCACTCTGTTTTGCTTCCAACTCCACGCTCTCACATGTCTGTTCACTTTCTCATAAGAGGGAACATTCAGGCACATGGTCCTCCCATATGTTTACTATCAGCTGTACAGGGGTGTGGCTAGCATGGGGACTGACCTCTGATTGGCTCTGGTTCATCGACCCTAAATCTGATTGGCTTTGACTTGCTGAGGGGGTTAGGAGGCTGGGAAGGGCCGGCAATGGGTTGAAACTTGGAGGAGACCCTTGACTGTTGAAGCGGTGCACAGAGACAGCCAGGGGACTTGTAACAATTACATTCATGTCCCAAGGCTCTACCTAGCAGTGCTCTTTGTTTGCTCTTGTTCTTTGTTTTGTCTGTTTGATGCAACAAGTATTCATATTTGCATTGTACACTATGTACCAAGGGAGCACGTGTGTCTATGTGCATAGAATACCTATACCTACGTCATCACGTGTATCCTCTTCGTCATTCTTTGTTTCCAAATCTTTGTTGGACACCTTCCGCCTATATACAGTGAGTGAGGAAAAAAAGCCAGGCCTTCCTACTCAGAGCACAGAAAGACAAAAAGACTGAAAATATATTCTATAAATTGCAGCTAAAAATGAACAAGAGTTAGTGTCTACAGCCATGCACAGATGGTATATGAGACTATATTTATGTTGTGTTTATGTCATATTGGAGTTTGCGACTTTTCAATAGCATTAATTATTACTATTTTTTTTCTGATAACTCATAACTAACTAAAACAAAGGTGCCTGAACACCAAATAAATATGGATGCCTCACATCAGCCAATGGCTGCTGTTAAATGTAATTAAACCCAAATTAAATGGATATGGTGTTATTTTGCCACTGCACAGTATTTCAATCATCACATGGCCAAAGTGAACATGCAAATGCAACAATTGCTTATTAGCAGTAACCACAAACTGCTGAGGCTGATGTCATTCATTTAGCATATTACAATTTTGAGCAGATGACAGAGCTAGAGGAAAAGTTAAGTGATCATCAAAGTGTCATGACTTCATTATTTTATCCTATCAAACATTTGTGTGAAATTGTCATAATTAGCATATGAATTATTGAGTTATGGCCAAAAATGTGTTTAAAGAAAACCGTCCAGGCGTTCCTGAGATATCGCGTTCATGAGAATGGGATGGACGGATGAACAGAAAACCTAACGTGTCCATGGCTATCGCCGGCGCGGAGGTAAAACAAGTACACAAGAGCGTGTGTTATTATATCATCTTTTTATTAATGTCATCTACTTTTCAATATCATCTTTTTAACAGCAATATCGACAAAATATTAACAGTGTGCAAGAAAACATGAGTTATGGCACATCAGAGAACAGTTACAAAAAATAGATATATTTTCTTCATAATCAATCAAGGCAAAAAGATACATATACTATATGCATACACAGGAGAGCAGAACACAAAAGATGAGTCTCCGGAAGAGCTCAGAGCCGATTCAGTGATGTTTGATTTCAAAGTCCACCAATGAGGAGCCTCAGCTCTCCCCCAACCTGACCTCAAATTAATTTCACTTTCACTGCACGCTTTGTGTCACAAAACCAGTGGATTTCCATCTCGAACCATGTGTTCTACTTCAACACTGTTCATTCTGCTGATCTGATAAACCCAATACCAGCATTAACACAATATACGCCACTATAAGGCAAACTAACAACCAACCAATCACACAAACTGTCAGCCAAACCAGAACTTTAGGCCGGCTGTCTCTGATTTTAAGCCCAACCAGATATGGAATGATTGAAATAACAATAATGATAAAAAATAGCATCTGTCAGACATCTCCAGGACAACATCAGTGTGTGTGTATGTGCGTGTGCTGATATGCGTGCATGCTTGCTTGTTTTATGTTGTGCGATTCCTCCGCAGCTGTTATCCTCTTTGACTTTAGCTGCACCTTGCAAAGTTTTAGTTCGGATGTTCGGATTCTGCAGAAAGCAAACCCCAGATCAGTAATTCTGGGTTACCTTCTACCTTTCCCCACAGTTTGCACTCAGATCTCTGTTTGTGCATTATGTATCTTCAGCTGAATCCTTGTTTTAGTTTTTTTATTCTATTGAAAGACCACCATTCATTTCAACCTAAATCAGGTTGAAGATAAAGGGATTTATTTAATTTAAAGGAATAGTTTGACATTTTGGGAAATACACTTAATGGATAAATTGCTGAGAGTTTTGATGAGGATTGAACCCCTTTCTTGTCGGTTTGATAAATATGAAGCCACAGCCAGTAGCTGGTTAGCTTAGCTTAGCATAAGGACTAGACAAATGGAGCCTCTGTTGCTTGCCTAGTGCTGACGGCAAGACTAAGATATCACCTGTTCCTTGGTGAGCTTTAGAGGTGACAGGTAAGTTATACCTTTGGAGAGAGCCAAGCTAGCCGTTTCCCCCTGCTTCAAGTCTTTAAGCTAAGCTAACTAGCTGCCACCTTTAGCTACATATTGAACTGCCAAATATAAGTGTGGTATCAATCCTCTCATCCAACTCTCTGCTGAGCAAATTAGCATATTTTCCAAAATGTCAAACCATTGCTTTAGGTCTCTAAGGCTTTCATGAGTGGTGAAAATATATTGCAGCTAATATAATGTAGCTGAATCAGGCACAAGCTAAACACAAAAATAGATTCTTTGTCTGCTTTGTGGGTTGGGGTTATTATTGGTCATCACTTCAAAAATAGCTTCCCACACTTCAACTGAACGATTTTATCTTGTGACAGAATCCTTCTTTACTCTTCTCCAGAATGAGCATCTGACCAATAAAAAGAGTGAGTGGAGGCCATGCATGATGTTCTGAATCAGACAGCGTCACATGATCTCTCCTTCGTCAGAGTTACCCTGACCTGGAATGGCAGGGCTGCAGTACTGTAACATTACTATGTGGCACTCTGCAGAGCGCCGGAGGCACTGTGTGTTCTTACACACTGTGACTCTCTCACTAATACACACTAACAATTGCGTGCATCTCTATTTTCTCTTCTCTGTCTACTGCTCTGCCAAATCATCCCTCTCATTCGCCAAAAACGCACCCAGCACGCGCGCGCGCGCGCACACACACACACACACACACACACACACACACACACACACACACACACACACACACACACACACACACACACACACACACACACACACACACACACACACACACACACACACACACACACACACACACACACACACACACACACACACACACACACACACACACACACACACACACACACACACACACACACACACAGACAGCTCCCTCTAATGGCCTTTTTCCAGCTTCTGCTCTCTTCTTACTTTGGGCACCGCCCAGCTCTGTGTTTGTAACAAAGACAAATGAAGAATGAAGCTGGCCCAAGAACCATTGCCTACAGTGAACATATTGATGCTAATTAGCAATTTAGCCTTGACTTGAAGCATTCTGTTAGCTTAGCATGAAGACTAGAAGTGGGTAAATATAAAGCCTGGCATTGTCCAAAAGTAACACCAGCACCTCTGAAGTTCAACCCTGCGCAAAAAAACGCAACTTGTCTTTTTTACACTTTGCTTTTCATACAGATTAAACTAATTAAATAAAACAAGGTTAACTCATTTCAAGATATTTTCATTTTGTCACAAAAATTTCAATTTTGTACGAAGAAAATAACACTTTTAGGACTAAAGCCACCACTAACTTACTTGATGTGGGTATTTTTTACAAGGCATACCCAGCGGACTGTCTGCTTTTCAAACTGTGTGCACACACAAACAACCGCTCACCACTTCCAGAAAAAAAATCCCAACTCCCAAAAGTCAGTGCAGCAGGTGGCTCATATTGACGTAGTGATTAGAGAACAGAAAAGCGGTGGGTTCAACTCCCCTGACAGTCACTCAGCAGCCGTAAGTCCTGTCCAAATCACTCCACCCTGCTTGCCACTGTACGTTACGCCTCACAAAAGCCTTGGCTATATGCTCAGATGTAAATATGATGACACAAAGCTCCCTGCTTTCAGCAATTAACCGTCAAAAGCAGCTCTCAATGCACAGCCTTGCCACTCCTTTAACCTTTGACCCGTGACAATCAAACCCCAAAAAGTTATGTGTTATGTGCATGTGTGTGTTGTCCTAGTTGCCTGTCGCCCACCAAAGCCAACACTTGATAAAGACTTGACCGCTCTGGTGTTAAAGGATAGATCAGGAGGCTGTTTTTTGCCACTGGAATGAGGTCCGGTGTTAACGAATCCTCTAACAGGAAACGATCCTAAACCTTACAGGGCTTTTGTTTCTATCAGGTGTTTGTATTGTATTGGTGGTTAAAGCCATCCTCCGCTATCGCGAGCCTCTATAAACCTGAATGACAAAAACAAAAATGAAGACAGACATGATCTTGACTGACAGAACAGAATAAGTAGTACCAAAAAAAATCCAACATCCACAGTAAGGGATTCTGTGTTTAGATTTTGTATCTTACAAACACTGTACAGGGTAATACTCAACTGACCAGGTTCCATGGACTCCATAGAAAGAAGAAACTCAAAAAATAAACCCAAAACAGCTACTCTTCAACTTATCACTTCTGCACATGTCTGAAAGAAAGTTTATACATTTAGTTTGTTTCTCTTGACTTCTCGTTTTTTTCCACTTCATCTTCAGCTTTTACAATCAAGTTTGGTTTGTCAGAGAGGAGGAGCATTGTGGAGGAGAGGACAGATGAAAACCAGGAGGGGACAGCTGGCTCCTACCGATCCAGTCCCTGACCAGTTTGAGCTCAGATTTAATCAAGCTCATCTACTGGGGAGACTGGACATTTTAAAGACTGGTAAAGCCAGGTAATTGTTATTCTATTCTGATTTAAAGCTACTGCAGAGGCAAACTAAAACACTTCCACATTTACACAATATATCTCTCCCCATAACCTTGTAAAAAATGCCAATCAAATGAATCAAACATAAGCAGAGAAAGTTAAGAAATAGAAATGTTTTTTCTAATTTCTAATTTTCAGGACAGCTTCACAAGTTTGGGTTTTTCTCTCCTCCAGCCTTGCAGTCCTTGCAGACTGATTCTCGGGTCTGGTCAGTCTGCGACCTCTCCCTCTTTCAGGGTAAAGCACAGGGAGGCTTGATAGAAACTTTAGTTTAAGATTCGAGCAGGTAATACCCCTGGCTTACAACCAGATCTCCTGTTGTTTCATTAATGCTGGCATTTAACGTCAGACAGGAAGAGAAACCTGATCAGCCAGGGGCAACACCTATGTCAAAGCAAAACAAAACAAAATAAATACAGTATTATCTTATGTATTAAGTAATGCTTCAACAAAATATCGAAACGTACATTGAGTTCACAAACAGGTATTTCTTAATAAAAATGCAGTAAACGTCCAGGGTTAATAGCTTGAGTTCTGTGTAGAGCAGTTGTTCCCCTCATAGGTGCAGATCTGAGGTCAGCTTAGACATCGATTTCGACCCAACAGCAGCCATAATGAACTGAAGTGGAATCAATGACAGCAGATCAGCATCTAGAGATGACTTTCTGTACAGGTTGGCACAGCTGGAGGTTTGGCCAGAGGCCACAGGCAGAGAAGGTCTGTTGAAACAGGTTTGGGTGGGAACATGCTAGCCCGATAAAGGCAAAGGCTTTAGCCACTCGCTCCAAAATTACCCTGCACAGGCAGGTTCGTGGGCAAAGCTCTCAGACCTTTTTTTTTTTAACTCCCACTAAAAAAAGCTTTTAATGGGACACCAGGTCATGTTTGGCACGGTCGGCAGAAGCGCCTACCGTCCATTTCTGTTGCCCACATGCATCCTCCCACTCCTTGCCTATGGCAATGCTGTCCACCCTTTACCCAACCCCTCATTTCATGACAAGAGAAGGAAAAAAAGATCCTGGTTTCCTACTGATTATTAATGTCCAATTCCCTTTTAAAGTTAAGCTGACACTTGTAGTTAATTTACCAGCATATGTGAATATTACCAAAAGCACCTTGGATCATACTCAGTGATATACTGATCTCAGCCACCGAGAGAACGAGATACCTGCACCCTAGCTGTGGCTACGGGGTATGGCGCTTTTCCAGAGAGGCTATTTTGGGAGTGTGTGTGTGTGTGTGTGTTTCCATGAGTGTGTGCATATGCTAGACTTGAAGTGTGTGTTTGCATGGGTGTGTCTCGGCATCAATTTAAGTTTTGAATGTGTGTCTGTATGTGAATGTGTGTTTGTGTGGCAGGAGGAGCGTAGCGCGGCTATAGGATGATGCAGGGCTTCTTGTCCTTGAAAGGGTTTTCAGAGGTGGGAACCCCGACCAGCAGAGGGTCGCTACGAGCGTGCTGCTCACAGTAACTCATCAGTTCTGCTGCTGCTTTAGAAACCTGTTGGGAGAGAGGGAGAGGTGAGTGATTTAAATAGGGGGAGGATATGTGGAGAGAAATTGGACAAGTAGGGGAAAAGAGGAAAAGGGAGGAAGGAGAAGAAAGTGAAAAGTATAAGGAAGGAAAGGGCAGATGTGGATGAATAATCACGCTCACAACAAACATGGCAGTGAACTATCGTCCTACCTTAATGCGTTCAATCCCCGCCTCAATCCTCAGCTGTTCCACCAGTTTCCTGGCCTGGGCGATATTATTAGTGGTAGACATACTGATCCATCAGAATACACCAACACAGGAGAAAACTGGACGAGAGAGAGAGAGAGAGTGAGAAAATGTTTGCTGCTAAAAACACTGGAACATAGTTTTGCATTTACAGACCGACATGCTTCCGATATGTTTTGATATGTCTGGTGTGTCACCAGGACAAGATTGAGGGTTGACATTTCTGGCTTGGAAATTTACATTTGAAAGGAAAGCAAATATATTGTGAGTACATATATATTGTATTCTATAACACATAAAAGGTACATTTGTTGTAGTCAAGTTGTTGATTGTTGATGGTGTAGCTACATACATTATCCCAACACCTTTGCTGTTTTAATTAGTGTTTTTCATTTTATGCCACTTTATACTTCTATTTCACTACATTTCAGATGCAAATATTGTACTTTTTACATTCTTCTGACAGTTGCTTTACAGATTATACTATTCATAAAGTATTTTAAATTAGCTTGACCAACTAATGACCCACATTAAAATGCTGCTTGGACATTAATGCATCCGTGTTAATCATCCAATCATTTATTATATAATAATTTAGCGTAACAAGGGCAATTTTCTGCTGTTTTTACATTGTGGTATTGACACTTTTAAAAAGTACACTGCACTCAGTGGTATATTTAGGAATATTCTGCATGATGTATTTACAATCAAATGATCATTTACAATAGCTTCTTGTGTTTGCTGTCATGCTGTATATGAATATTGCTTTTATACTACACTGATTTATGAGCTGAATCACCCTTTAAGTCATCAATAGCTTTATTTTGGGGATTGACTGGCCTCAGCTGTGGAGTTATAGCACCACTGTGAGGTGAAATATGGCAGTTTCCTGATCAAAACACAGTTTATGGAGATGATATGCATAGTATAACTAAGGCTGGAGCTTGAATTAACAACCTGAGAAATGTTTGTTGAATAAATAGTCTATCTATCTATGTTAGTCATTCATACTAAGTATTCTTCAAGCTTTTAGCACAGCAGAGATTATAGATTGTTACCTGACTGATGGTAGGCCGACTGGACTCTCTCTGATCACGAACGTGACTGGATGGAGATCTGAGCGGTCCAGGCACGACCAGAAAACGGTTGCCAAGTCAAAAACGACAGAGCTGGACTGCAGCTGAGCTCACATTGGCTTGTCTCTGTAAAAAAAAGAGAAGAAGAAAAAAAAAAGCAGAGCAGGTGAGATGGCTTCTTAAACAGTTACAGGTTACAGACAGGCAAACTTTAAAAATGTTAGTTTTGTCCATTTACGTTGTCATGTCACGAATCCCAAACCAGATTTAAGATTTTGTTCCATGGACTCATATTGGGAGATTTAGTAACTAGCTGTAGTGTGCATGGTGCTGCAACAACTGTGAGAGGGAAATCTGCATTCAAATAGTCATTCTTGCACAATTTTGAGTCTGAATAACGGCTGACTTCAGTTAGAAAAATCTCAAACTATCCCATCATCAGCCTTAGGATTTATACTACAACATCTGTCATCACAATTTCATTTTTCGTCACAAAGCACCGCTTAAATGACCAGGTGGTAGGACACTAATGAATTGCTCATTGCAAAAAAAAAAGTCCTTTCATACCTGTGCTATTTAAAAACCTCCTTAAACCTCCATTTCTTTTCTTTTACACGTCTTTTAGCACAGCGTAGAAGTTTCCCAAACAGTGCATATGATCAAAACCGCACCTTGCTCCTCACGTACATCAGTGTGAGTGTGTTACGACTTTGTGTCTCTGTCTGTCGCCCTCTCTCCCGGGAGGAGAGTCCTGCTTTAATTACTCCTACTGCAGAGTAGCTCAGAGATTCATGTCTGTAATTAAGGCTTTTGTGTGTGTGTGTGTGTGTGTGTGTGTGTGTGTGTGTGTGTGTGTGTGTGTGTGTGTGTGTGTGTGTGTGTGTGTGTGTGTGTGTGTGTGTGAGAGAGTGTGTGAGAGAGAGAGAGAGAGAGAGAGAGAGAGGTGTGAATAGATTTGTTTTATTATAACACATGATACAATTCTCTCTCTCTCTGTATCTGCACACACATTTGTATTATCATACTTCTGACATGTATTAATTGTCTCCCAACCTAACCCTAATTCTAAATCCTAATCCTGATTTTAACGCTGAGCCCAAATCCTAATCCCAACTAGACCCTTAGAGGCAAAATGCCCCAATTTTAGAGGGTTTCTTTTGTCTTTCAGACATTTTTTCTGTGTATTTGTTCTCTCTCTCACACATGCAAACTTGTTTTTGACGGCAGTGAATTGACTTCCTTAATTCCCTGGAGATTATAGTGGGCGTATAGATACTGTTGAAGTCTTGTTTTTAGAAACACTAGCAGCAATATAACTGTAGTGTGACGATAGATTGTGTTCTAGAAAATATGAACACTCGTTAGTTCCTCGTTAGATCAGATAATTAACACACAGGTAACCATTTAATTTAAGCATAATAACAGAGCAAAATGTATTCAGAGGTAACCTATTAATGATGATCTTTCCTCAGAAATGATGGCACATGGCACACACTACATAAGATGCTTTGAATAGTAAAAGGTATTGGCTCTCTTATTATTGTGTTGGATTTTTATGGGGATATCACCCACCCTGGAAATGTACCTACCATTCGCCTAGAGTCCACTTCATGCCTAAACCCAACCCTGACCTGAATGTAACCCTAACGTTAATGAAAAAAACTATTTTTAACCCTATGTAATGGTTTACCTCCTGATCTTTGTCTCTAAGTAGGAGGTGAGTGTGTGTGAACAACAGACAACCTTTCCATCTCAACATAAGTTCTCGTTTAGCTGTCAGGGTTTAACAGCCAACAGAAGAATAGTGATACGAACAACAGCAACTCACACCAGCAATAAACCAAGTAAACATTACACACTACAGCCTGAAAAACTACCTCAGAGTTCAATCAACACCAGTCACAACTAAAATGAAAACTACAAGTTCATTAAAGGAGTAGTTTTTGTTGTCAACCCCCTATGGTTCTTCTAAAACACCTTTTCTTTCAGCATGTGCAAATATTGAAACGAGGTGACAGCACTTATCTACTTTTTGTTTACAAGCTGTTGTACCTTTCACAAACTACATCAGTTCTGTTTTCGAGAGTGAACATTCAGATGCAAATGATGGGTTTGCTCAGAAATTTATGTTTTCATATTTCCCCTAATGCATTTAGAAACAAACGTGGCAACTCGCAGGGACAGTACAATTTCAGAATTATAGCCTAAATGACGTTTTTCACACATCAGTGACATTATAAACCGAGTGCCTGCATCTGTTGATTTTTCAAACTTTCTGCTATGGCGCATTCCGTGCTATGAGAAGGAAGCTGAACACTTCAAAACCAGCGCAAATATCAGTTTCTGCCACCTCCACGGTCAAATCTCTCTTCTCCCCCGCACGCAAATTGACAACACTTTCTTGCAAAGACGGTGCACATGAGGGCTAACATATACAGTAAGCAGGTAATTTGTCTCGGCCTGGACCAAAAACACCACCCGGCCGCGGTCAGCCAGCCAGCCTGCGAGCACACAGCCGCTCTCAAGACGCGCAAAAAGGTATCAATCCTTATTGATCCTAGCAACTCCTGAGCGCTGATCGGGCCTGCAGTAAGGAGCCATGTCCTCCGCTATAGGCCCTGCTTGCTGCTCTACCGTGTGAAAACACAATGCGGGCATTTTGATGGATAGAACAGCATGTCCTCTCTCTCCCATGGCTATCCACACTCCACACACTCATACACACACGCATACGCACAGTGCGCGCAAGCACAGGCAGACCTTGTGTGTACATATCAAAACCAGAGATATTTTCCCAAGTGAAGACCAGACTAGACCGCTTCAGGTTTGCAAATAGGCCCTGCTTGTTAGCCGTGGGAGCAGGGTGGTGACATGTTTTGAGGGAGGCAAGCTCCAGCAGCCAATATAAACCCATCCAGCGACAATGGGCACAAGACTGGAGCGCATGCCTTTAGGTTCCGCTATTATGCAAATTGATCGGCACACGGCCTACTTCAGCACATAAAATCCAGAAGGTTTTTTTGGATACAGTGGCTTGTGCGTCCTCAGAGTCCAGCCGAGCTGTAGGAAATCTTCCACTGACCCTTTCCCCGGTCCTCCCCACCCTCTATGCCGGTAAAAGGCTGGGGAAAACCGGATTCGTGACACCGATGAAGACCCTCTCCGCTGCAGCCGCCCTCGGTGACGAGAAGCCGGGGTTACGGAGGCGCACGGATGCGTTACAATTATTATAGACAGGGAGAAAAATACCCGAATATCTCCAAACTCACCTCCGAATGCGCTGTATTGGTGATTTAAAGGGCCAGATCCGCTGGTTTCTCACCCTCTCTGCTCGTTCACTCCCCGTCTTCGCCGAGCCAAACGCCTCCCCCTCCGCTACCACTGTCTGTCCACTCCTCTACCCCCTTCCTCCTCCTCCTCCTCCTCCTCCTCCTCCCTCTCTCCTTCTTCCTCACTCCATCCGATCCGGTGACAGCACCTTTAACCCAGGGGCTCCCAAAAACAAACATTCACACAGATCGCCCGAATGCATCCACTAAACGAGAAGAGTTTGGATATTTTCAATATCTCATCTTTTTCGTTGGAGGACCCCTGGTGCCCCATCAGGACCCAAGGCTTTTACAGCACTGTACATTAAGCAGAATGAAGTAGATGGGGTAACACTTGCAGAAATAAAAAGCCCCATTCAACATTGATTTGTATTTCTCTGCCTGCTCTCAGTTTGTAGGCTATATGTTTATTTAGCAATTAAGTAAAAAAAAAAAGTTTCTTGCTTGATCCCCTCGAAACCTCTTATTTTGGAACCTTGATGTGTCGTAACAACTTATAGCCTATATAACAGCACAATTCTGATCATTTTTATCTATTGATAATGATAGCTCAGATTTCATGAAAATATTCAAATAGATTACTAGAATTTGCCTGAATATTTTCATTCTATATGACAATAAATACAAATACCCTTTACTTCTATGAGCCTTATCCCAAAAGCTGTATAATCTATTTTGAGTGGCCCAAATATTTTGTATACATTTCAGATATTTTTTCTCGTTTATTTCAAACGTCTCCAACATATTGCTTTAGATATTCTTCTGACTATAATATGTGATAAGTAGCACACCCTAAATGCACTATAAACATGTGTCTAATATGTTAAAGCTTGATCATATGTTTTTCTTTGTAAACTTCTTTTTGCACGATTAACGAATGCATGAAAACTAGATTTAAATTAATTAATTGATTTTACTTTGATTTCCCTCATCGGTGCATGCATTACATGAAGACTATAATGCATGACCATTATTTCTATCCATGGTACTTTTGGACTAGTTAGTGCTCAATAAAGTACACTGGCTTGTAATTTGTTTTTCTGCTGCAAGATGTGCATAAAATAAGCCATATTTCGCAAATCTACCATGATGCAAATGGCACCTGCATGTACGTGTCGAGTTGTGTACCTCACAGTCGCTGTGCCTCCGCTCCACATGACGCAACTGCGCTGTGCTGCCACACGATGGCGACCTTCACCCAACTGTATAGTTCCGTCCACTCCGGGGAGGTGTGGGCCGCTCCTGCTATTCCTGGCAGGCCCGGCGTCAACAAGCATCCGAGCTGATAGTCCACTCCTCCACACGGAGCTTAAAAGTGCTGCATCTGCTGCATGATCATTGGCTGAATGTGGACGATTTGCTCTGTGGTGAAGGGGTGACAAATGGTCTGATGAGTAGGAGCTTCTTCTTCTTTTTTTACCCTAAATCTGTATTTGTTGGGGCCATGAAACCCTGGTGATGCTGACATTG
The DNA here is from genome assembly GCA_032191485.1 of Leptoclinus maculatus. Lineage (NCBI taxonomy): Eukaryota > Metazoa > Chordata > Actinopteri > Perciformes > Stichaeidae > Leptoclinus > Leptoclinus maculatus. The sequence continues at coordinate 17,020,434 of JAVDOI010000003.1, forward strand.
ACGGAGATGTGCATTCGATAGAGCTGCTTTGATGCACACACACTTCTACAGCCATGTCTTCCTCGTGGCTGTATGGAAACCTGAAGTACTTATTATAACCACAAGAGAGCTATTTATAACTCACACAGAATACCGCATTGGCCTCGTTTCCATTGATGTGTGAAATGATGCTGATGCCTATACATTTCTCTTTCATTTGCTCACCTTTTAGCCATATCTTTCACCATCTCCCCCCCTTTATTTGTCTCACTTCCTTCTCCGATTCCACTCTCTGTATTCCCTCTGTAACCCCCCCTCTTGTTGAGGAGGCAGTGTGGTTACAGTGGATTACAGCAGGGCTCTTCGTTTTCTAAGAAATGAGCGGTGGAAGCCCATGAGTCACGACTGAAAGATGCTCTCAGGCTGACAGAGGTGACACCCACCCACGCACCTTTTTTTATTTGTCCCTGCCTGCTCTGAGCTGTCATACACAGACTTTCCCAAATGACTAGAAGCACACGTGTGCATGTCTCTGCATGTGTGTTTGTGGACACGAGCATCGTCTCATTAAGACCCAGAGGGCTTCGTCACGGGGGGGGGGGGGGGGGGGTTATAGTTTTTTTGTTTGTCTTTCTGCGTTGTTATACACTCCAGCAGCATCCTGGGAGACCTCTGCCTGTCGTAACGTATCTCTGTCCCCACCAGGGTCACACCACACTCTCATGCGACAGCAGTCGTCAACGTCACACCGTCTCCATAGCAACTGCGCTGGGCACAGCATCCCCAAGCAGATGTTAGAGGGTTAAGAAGTGAGAGTGAAGGGAGCAGTGGGAGTCTGTGAATCCCTCTCTCTCTCTCTCTGTCTCTATATGCTGACATGCTGATGCTAAGCAGGTTGGCTAATGTTTAGGCTTTCAAACTAAGTATAGCCTTCATTTACTTAAGTATTTCCATGTCATGCTACTTTATATGTCTACTCCACCGCAGTTCAGAAGGAAATAGTGTAGTTTTTACTCCACTAGCTGTATTTATTCTACAGCTTTAGTTACTTAGTTGCGTGTGAAAGTATAAAACATATGAGCCCTTAGAATACAATGCCTTGTTATAGATTAATGCTACTTACACATAATGCATCAGTAATAATTGTTATATATATTTTATATATATGTATGTACACATATATATAAAAAGGTGGCAGGATAATATGTGCTATGCTATTTACGTTTGCTAATACTTTATGTACTTTTACATAATACTTTCAATGTAGAATATACATTTTTATATTGAAGTATTGCTGATTTAACTTTTTTGAGTAAATCTGTATACTACCTTCACCACTGTTAGCCTGCTAATATTTTGCTATTTGCTATATTTAGCACTAAACACAAACCACAGCAGAGGCTGATGAGAATGGCATTAGTTTTGCAGGTAAAGTATTGAAATTTAAATGTTGAACTGACAACATGCGTCGAGGGGTGAGAAAAAGGAGAGAAATTCATCATGAGGGGGGGACATGAATGTCCGAAGCAAATTTCATGTCAATCCATCAAATTGTTGAGATATCTGACTCAAATTTATGTGATGTTGGAAGAAAAGTCATCAGGGGAACACATAAGTCATGGAGGATTAATCCTCTGGGAACCATGAATGTCTGTAAATATCATGGCAATCCATCAAATAGTTGTTGAAACATTTCAGTCTGGACCAAAGTGGTGGGCCGACCGATCGACAGAGCCATCAAACCTTTAGCACGGTTGACGTTGATTCATCATCAAAAAGACAAGAAACACTCCTCAGTTCACATTTTTATTAGGAAAATCATTTTGCAGATTTGATTATTATTATCATCTATATATATATATATGTGTTATTTTCAGTTATTCAGAGGATGCATCAGCACAGTATATCTTAACAGGAAGACTATTGCTAGAATAAATATCTATACATCATAATAAGTTAAATAAATAAATAAAGTCTCAACAGAAAAAAATATAAACAAATAGATTAATTTAGAGAAAACAACAAGTGCTTAAAAGAAATGAAAATATTTGCAAAACCGAAGCCTTAAATGCTGCTGAGGAATTTTATTTAAAGAATACAAAGATGATTCACAGTTTGTGTCCTTGTTCTCATGCTGGCTGGAACACCAATAGGGACCATGCAGGAATGAAGGGCCAGAGAGACAGGATAGTACCAAACTACGTTACCCACCGAGTCTAAATGCCCCACTTTAAGCCCACTGTCAGCAAAAAAACAGCTTGTGAGGATCTGGCTGGATCAGACAAGATGTAAAGGGCTGAGCCGGAGAGGTTAACACGGTCCGTTTTCCACTGATCCTCCAACAATGATTTCCTTCAGATCCTCTGCCCCTGACTCAACAGGACTGTAAACTGCCCTCGTTGGTATAGGAATGAGTTAATGGGACATAAGTTAGACTATAAACCAGAACCTTTCCGGTGTATTTATGTTTCACTGACTGCCCTTCGTTTAAGTGTCATAGGGTCCTGTTTCCCATCCTTCTATGGAAGAACACATGTGAACCACACTTCCTCTGCTGTACACTAATGTGCTCTTAATTAAGCAACATGACCGGTAAGAACCCAGTTACCTCAGACAAGGTGAGGTGAACTTCACCTTGTCTGAGGTGCTGCCAATGGAGATTCCAATGGAGACCCAAAGTGTTCAATATTAATTACAATGACATCATGAAATAAATGATCACATGACATTATTTAACCAAAAACTGAAATATTCCAAAAAAGTCGTTTTAGTATTATTGAATATTATTTTATCTGCAGGACATTTTAATTTCATTCCAGCCATGTGATTGGCTGCTGCTTTGGTCTGATTGAGCAGACAGCCAATCACATAACCGGTTGTGCCCTGTTTGTCATGATTGACGAACAAAGACTTAGTGATGAAAAGTGCTGCTATAAAAGAAATGTTCATTAGGAAAAATAAAAACAGTGAAATCAACATTTGGAAATAAAAACCGTGAAAAATAACGAGCTGAATTTTAAACATTCATCGTAAATATTTCAGAATTGTATATCTTACTTAATCTAATATTGGTCACTTTGGGCTTCCGTAGCTTTCCTCTTTTCACGTCAATAGGCTGTTTATCTTGCAGAGAATTTCATAGGACACTTTAAAAAAAGTCCAAAGTTTTAACGACTTCATGACAGCTGGTGAAGTTGACATAAAGTCACCAAGTAGCTCTCCTCTGAAGGAAACTCTTAGATTTGCTTAGATAGTTACTTTGAATTGGGCACTTTGACTATAGGAAGGAAACACGTCTTCCCACCACAGCATCCATTTCTCTGCACATGTCTCCTCTCTCATCTCTGAAATATGATGTCCTTTGAACACTATTTACAACTATCTACAATCAGATGTGAGCAGGGTCGGCCTTCCTTCTGTTTTAGTGCAACTGACTTACACAACACCAAACAAATAAATAAAGTCTGAGGTATGAATGTGAAGGAAACTCAACATTTCAGGGGGTGGACAGGTGATTTATGGAGGAGTAGTGCTGACAGTGGTGCCTGTACAACAGCGCAGAGCAGAACAAAAGACAGTGAGAGAATCTGGCTCACTGACAAGGCCTGTGTGAATGTAATATGCGTGAAAAAGAGTGTGTGTGTGTGTGTGTGTGTGTGTGTGTGTGTGTGTGTGTGTGTAGCTAAGAGCATGCTGTCTGTCTATTTTGCCTCCATGCCTGTTATATGCTTGTCTGTGTGTGTGTGTTTTTTTTGTAGGCGTGTTAAAGCAATGCGGGATGACTCATGCAGAAATGTGTAGGCATTCTGCACAGGAAAGCTTCAAATATCTGACAGACATTTCATAAGGTGGTAGAGCACACAAACATGCACACACACACACACACAAACACACACACATGCAGGCCAGAGCGAAGGGATGCAAATAGCTGGCTGATTGCGCACATACATGGATGCACTCATGGTCACACGCACAGACACAGACAGCAGCAGTGAGTATGCTTCATTGATAAACGAGATGAGACAGGCCATGGGAGGACGGGGGCAGAGGTGTCTGTCCTAATTCATGCCAGCATTTAACTCACACAGCCCAAGAAACTCAACGAACGCTCACGCACTTCCCATGCACGCCTCCTCACATGCAAGCACATTTTGAATCTTACACAGCCTAGTTAGTTAATGCACTCCATATTTTCACACTATTTCTATTAATAGTGCAGCCTCACGCTCAAGCTTGTTGTCCATGCTGCTATTGCACGCTGTCTCATTGTTTTTCCCTCCCTGCTGTATCATATTCCAAGCAGGGACATGAACAACGACAGTCTCCCGTAGACGTCAGCAGAACAACAGATTGCACAAACATGCGCTCGCAAGCTGGCGTTTGGCGTGAAGCAACCAGACGTGTCAAGCTCATATTTATGCAGCGTGTGCACCACCGCTGCCGGTAGCTACACATCAGATCAGGTCAGAACTGTCTGATAGTTTTACAGATAACTTCCAGCTCTTGTTTTTCTAGCTTTTTTTAACCTCTAGAAGGACACATAAGGTTGTTACATGACAGATATCTCTCCATCCTTTCGGGCATCTAAAACGAACCAAGACAAACAATTTCAAATACAACTTGTTTTTTTTTCAAAATATGAATTGATAAAAATAAAATCAGAAGAGAGAGTACGAGTGAGCATTCCTGGCATCGAACAGGTAAAGGGTAGGTTTTACATTGCTAATTTTGGAGTTTAACAGGACCTCACATTAGTGCAAAGTACAACACATCGATACCAACGGATTCATTCAGGTTTCAAAATGGGGAAAAAAAGGCAACAGCCATGGAGTGGAACCTTTAGTTACATATTCACATTTTGCTAGTATTATCTGATTGACAGATCTGAAGAGTGGATGTGTCAAATACAATATATCATGAGCATCATTATTAAGCTGTATATTACAGTACATAGCAACATCGAACCTCCTACTGTAACAACATTTTCCTGGTTACAAAGGACTTATTCCCAGAAAGACAGCGGGTACAGTTTTTCTTTACATGGGGTAACATCTTACTTGAAGCTCTTATAAACATGTCAGTCAACTACCATATGCTTTATTTACAATAACTACACTATTTTAAATAGTTTTTCTGTGGGCGTGAATAATGCAGGAGGGACATTTTACATGGTGCTTATGAATGAGGCATTGCTGATTAATAAGCAAGTCTTCAAGTAAAATGTCACCCTAAAGTGCCCAGTTGTTGACTCTGCTGCACACAAAGACAGAGAAGGAGACAGACGGAAACAGTTGCTGTGCTTTTTTTTTCTCAAAGAGATGGGCACACAGTAAAAAGGGGCATCATCTGTGTCTTTGGGTTTAACAGTACAGGAGCAGATTATCCTCCAACCAAATTGTTGTTAAAACCGCCTGAGAGATGGAGAAAAGTAGACAAATAATGCCCATCCTCTTTGTCCTACACGACCTACAATTCTGTGGGTTTTTTTTTGTCGCATTTACCAGCCTCGCGACCACAGCTAACCGGTCACATCACGATACCCTGTTGTGCAGCAGAACCACAACCTCATTGTGCCATGTACCGGACGAATAAAACACTTTACATCTATATTGAGACGGAGAAGCTACCGGTGATCATGATGCGATTATTTCTCCATGTTTTAGGACTGGTGAATAAATATTGAAGCTGAAAATCGCACAAAGAAGACAAACAAGGAAAACATACCAAAAAAAAGAAAGAAACACAAATAAATGTACAAATAGATATGTTGGTAAAAAAGTATTGTGCTTTTGGCTGTCCTGTGTAGACTTTGTACAATATTCAGAGCTCCTGCGTGAAAACGGGTGTATTCATGCACTTTGGACATACAGTGGAGCTATTTTATGGCTCCAGGAGGATATTCTGTATTATGTGGAGATCGTTAAAACTTAACATAGGCAAAAACATGACAAATTACAGTTGTGTGTGTGTGTGTGCATGTGTGTTTATGATATAAAGTGCAACGTGAGGGCATTGAGGCTGAGTGAGCCCTGTTTGTCTTCATGTAATCAGTCAACAGTGTTACTCAGATTGACTACATTTTTTATTTTTTTTTACTCTTGCATGAATGCATTTGTGCGCATGCTGTGTGTGTAAAAGTGTGTGTGACCCATTCTGTTTCCTGCTTGCCGATGCCTGCATGAGCGTATATGCGAGGTAATGTGACCAAACCAACCAAAGAGGAAACAGAATTTGGTGATTCGGGTCAAACTGAACGATCTGCATGCATCTCTGTGTGCTTTTTATTTAAGGAGGGCTTTTTTTTTTTTTTCACTCTTACACAACTTTAAAGAGCATCATAAAGCAAACAAGCAAGGAAGAAAGGCAAAAGAAGAGAAACGTACACATGAAAAGTGCCAAAGCAAACGGACATTCTTAGCCTCAGAACCAAAAAATCATCCCTTTCGTCTTACCGGCTTGGCAATGATTATCCGAGTGTATCATCCTCGTAGACAAGGCAGACTTGTATTTCTATGTTTGATGAGAGTCCAGCTTCTTTTCATTCAGAGTTATTCTACACTAGATGAGAGTCTTAAAAGGATTGTTGCGTCGTATCAGTAGCGTGTGTGTGCATACCCTGCCGCTGGATGTTTCTCCACTTCAGAAGAGGACATTTAGCAGATGAGTTTTTAACACGATGACAGCTTGATGAAGGTTAATTATGGTCTTTTTTTTATCTTTCTGAAGGGATGATTAGGAGGAGATGAAAAGACTAAGCTTTAATGCTTCAAACTTCACCCCATTCTTGTGACTGATGTACTGGTTTGGGCAGTGCGTATGTAGACTAGATGGAATATATTGTTTAAGCAGATCAGAGTCCTCAGGAGTGGCTCAGGGATGAAGCTGGGTCGCATTTTTTGCTGCTGATTTAATGTCCGTCACGCTAGCAAGTCTCCAAAACCTTTGGGTTCTGTGCTTTCTAGCATGACGGACACCTCAGTCTCTTAAAATAGTGTTTCTACCAGATGAGTGAGTTTGACTAACTTTGTCGGCTCTGTTACATATACATTACATTTCTCTATATTTGTTGATGGTATCGGGGTGTATGCGAAGGATGAGGGTGCTGGGATGACGAGGGAGCTAAAGCAGGGAGGGAGGGACAATAAATTGTTTCGTGTAGATCAGAAACCTTCAGCCTGTTTTTAGGGGATGCTGCAGTCTGTGGTATTCGTTGCAGTCCAGGGTCTCGATGAGCTCCTCAGCCAGGTTTTGTGGCACTCGGATGACGCAAAAGTCCACACCCACGCTTCTTCCGACCATGGCTGACGTCCACAGGTAATTCATCTGCGACGCGCACGTCTTGATTTTAATCTGCCTCTCAATATTCTGCGTCAGTCCCCCCTCATCTCTCCTTCTAGCAGAACGCACATGGATGTACTGAAATCCTGTATGTTGTCAAAAATAACTGCCGAGTTGTGTTTGTGAATGCACCAGTCAAACAGAGGAGGATGTGGATGATGAGATTCCTGCTACCTTCCAGACGTTTAGCTCTGAGTGATACGTTTAGTGAGTCCCTCCAATCCCCTCGTCTTCCTTATTTCGCTTTTCTCTGTACCCCCCCTCCCCCTCTCAACCACCACCTCCCGTTTCCTCCTCTCCCGGATTTACATCACGCTGCATTTGCCCTTCAGTCTCTCGGCACGGGACTGCTTCCCCGAGCGCTTGCCGTCGATGTTGAGGCTCATGTTCCTCTTCTTGTCCAGGTTGAGGAGCTCCTGGAAGAGCTCGGTAACGTTGTGGTTGGTCTTGGCCGACGTCTCCATGAAGGCGCACTTCCACTGGTTGGCCTGGGCTTCCCCGTCCTTGGTCTCCACCTCCCGCAGGGTCTCATCGCTCTTGTTGCCCACAAGCATGATGGGGATGGCCTCAACGTTGCCCTTGATAGCCAAGACCTGCAGAGGAGAAGGAGAACAAGAGGAGTGCTTGTTATGTTCTGGCTGGTGAGAGCACATTATAAACACCCAAAACATTGATTTGGTGGTAATCCTAACATCCAAAGACAAATATATATTACACATTATTTAATTGTATTTATCCTTGTTTTATTACACATTTTTAATGATTGTTTGTTTTTCTGTAAAGCACGATGTATTGCATTTCATGCCTGAAGTACTCAAAGTAAAAGATGTATCCTGTATTTCCATTCTGTATTTAGTTATAATACGTGTAAAGTTTACAGCACACACTCAGGTACAATCAACCCAGCCATCCTCAAACACACACACACACACACACACACACACACACACACACACACACACACACACACACACACACACACACACACACACACACACCATTACTCCCCACCTGTTGGTAAATGGGTTTGAGCTCCTCCAGGGACTGTTTGCTCGTGATGGAGTAGACGAGGATGAAGGCGTGGCCTTTAGAGATGGACAGGCGCTGCATGGCTGGGAACTGGTGGCTCCCTGTGGTGTCGGTGATCTGGAGGGTGCACACGCTCTTATCGCAGCTGATCACCTGGCGGTAGGTGTCCTCCACCGTGGGGATGTAGGTGTCCCTGAAGGTGCCCTTCACGAAGCGCAGCACCAGGGAGCTCTTCCCCACTCCCCCTGCCCCGAACACCACCACACGATAGTCGTTGCTCTGCTCCGGCATTCTGCCCCCCTCAGGCTTAAGACAGTGTTACACCTATGATGTCGAGGGTTTGGGGCATGGGGGGAGGATGCAGGGGGAGAAGGGAGAGGGGTGGGGAGGAGAGGATAATTTTAGCAAAGAGGAAGTTTAGCAAATCAGCAGATCACAAAGCAGATGGAGGAACAGGAAGGGGAGCGCTGGTGGGACTCGACCTCAGGCCAGTGGGTGTGAAAGCACTCTAACTATCCTCGTGGTCTGACTGTGAGCCAGACTACAAATTAGAGAGGATGAGGTTGGTGAGGCTCCAAGTGTTTCACCTGACGCAGACATTTCCCTGATCAATACTGTTCTCGGAGTCACAGTTTCTCAGTTTCAACCCCAAAAACATTCCAGCGTTTCCTTATTTATCACTTTTAGCAACTGCAGCAAACCCTGGAAGAGACAGAGAGTCCTTGCAGCACAGGAGAAAAACAATAACATGAACTCATGTATAACACAACACAATCCGATACAGCACACAACAACAACAACTCTCCAACACAACAACAGAACATTATTAGCGTCACAAAAGCAGCAGATACAGGACTGCTGCATTGGATTACATGAGGCCATATGTGTGTGTGCGATAATTTGTACATATCTTTAATGTATATAAAGACCGACTAAACAAACTAAAACTGAGTCACTTCAGTGTCTCTGTTGGGCTTCTTTCTATGGATCCAAGCACAACCTATCAGTGAAAATCTAAACTAAAACTAATTAAAGCTGCTCTAATCAATATTTTCATATTAATAATTGATCGAATAACTATGTATATGTGGAAAGAAATTGCGTCTAGTGACAAATGAACATAATTATTACAGACTCTGCGGTTCTGTTCAGCTCTCAGAGCCTTTGGGCATCTTTCAGCTCATTGTTTTGGTGTTACAGCCCGTACAACACAACACGTACACAACTCAACATCAATGACAATGTAACTGCTAACAAGTTCAGTATATAAACGTAAAAGGATTTGGTGGCTTCTAGCAGTGATGTTGGCTGACATGAAAATGCAAATTTCCAATGATATGTCAGTTCTGGGTTAGAAAAATGCGGCCGGCTTTACAGCTTGTTGCGCTGCCCTCAAGAGGCCAAAGAAAATTCACTTAATGCTTGTTTAAAGGTACTCCATTTAGAAACCAGTTGTGATTTAAATGATCTGCTGTGCACATGTTGTGGTATACCTCAAAGATATCCCTTCCAGAAATATGGGAATTGAAAAAAAACACCAAGATTAAACATAGTGCACAAAAAAAGTAAACTAAAACTCCACATTGTGTGCAGTCAGGCTGTAACATATTACACTATGCAGATAAAAACAAAGAATTCCAAGGCTATAATAAACCTGATTTGCAGTTAACAGCAACACTGCACATTGAAGGACCCTACAAATCTCCACTCTCAATGTATACCTGCTGCAGCTCATACATATGCATCCGAGCAATGTCTTCACACCTAATCTATCACTATCTTTGTAAGTGCCTGTGTCTGCTGAGCATCTGTGCATGGTAACGCATTGTATCTGTTGCATTATTTATCAGCTGTGGTTCTAAACTTGCTTTAAGGTCCCATAATAAGATACTCATTCAGTTGTGATCATGTGCGGCTCTCTAAGCTCCAGCTGTAATGAAACAGTAAATTGACATCAATACTAGATGGAATAAGTGGATTTCTGTCATGCTTGCACTGCTGGAATCCACTATTGATGGCAGGGCCTCTGTAATTGCATTGCCAGGTTCTAGATAATATCAGTCAAGGAGTTCAAAATAAATAGGGATTCAGGGAGTGCCTCTTGAGTTTTATAGTCAATCTATAGCTGCAAGTCTGGGTGACATACAGTATAAGAGTGTTTTTTTATGCATGCTGCACACACAGCCACCGTTTAATTTGCAGATGAGCTTCTGTCCTCTGCTCATAAGTCTGCAGACTGTGAAGAAACTCTTGTTTAATGGCTCTCCGGAGCCTTCGAATGATGATACACTTTTTGAGATAGTGAAGGACACTGTCAAAAATCGGTCTAAATGTTGCCCGTCGACAAGATTTTCCAGTGTGACTGAAGCTTAGGTTCTGAGATAAATGCGTAAACCTGCAATAACTGATTTGATATGGTGAACTGTTAGCAAACAGTTGCTTATTAGTTCTATCCACCTGATAAATGGGGAAAAAAAGGTGTCAGCTTGAAGCAGCTATAATCAATCATTTCCACACTGATGTACCACATGACAATGTGAAAACAATGTGTCTCTAGTGATGATCTGCAGCAGTCCTCGGATTTACAGAGATTTAAAGCGATTTTCCGGCCTCTAAGTTAATTAGTTTTTGGTTCACCCTCAAAGCTTTTGGCAGGAGCAGGCAGCTGTTTACTGCACAAAAGCTCTGATTTACCCACTGTGCACTGCCTGGTCAGCACCAAACAGAAAGACAATGATAGCGGCTAGCTAAGTGGAGCATTTAACAGCTATGGAGACAAATATTCCCCACATGAGTCAGTGGAGACCCAAAAAGAGCTCAAAGGAGAGTGAATATCGGTGAACACAAAACATAACTCCAAATGAATGCTAATGATTCTCAGTAAAGATCTGCTGAATTTGTAATTCAAGTGCCCAAACATGAATGACTGCAAGTTGAGAGTAATTGCAGAGATCTGGGAAAACGCCAACGTTGCTCCAATAAAGTCAGACGTGGTCACATGATCAGACAGGCTGTAAAAAAAAGCTTAAAGTTTAGCCAGATGATGTAAGCCTCTTCATTTTGAGGTAAAGCTCAACGTGAAACATTGTAAATGGCAATAACAATCCCTGCTTGCACAGGGTTTAACTTTTAGGTCAAAGTTGAACCAATAAGTCCGTCTATAAACTCGAAAGGTTTATTATAGATTATCTTCTTTTCCTCTTCCAAATAAATTAGGCCAAACAGCAGATTTCTTGTCCTGTCTCGCCTATTTTTAGCAGCATAGCTGTGTTCCCAGATCTAAGCAACTAGGTGAGTACAGTGATATTTGTAGAGATTGAAATTATGTCCAACACTACAAAAACAAGACCCAAGTTCTAATAAACCAGAATCATCCTTTGAACAACTTCTATTGTATTGGTAATTTTACAGTCTACAGAAAGGTATCACAAAAATGCAAATTCAACAAAGCCAAATATCTTAAATAAGTAAGGACTGGTATTATTTCTGTGTTTTAAAGCTGATACGTCGATGCGTCTGTGATCACATGCTAGCTCTTAACACTGATATGCTTGAAAATATTCCTTCTGTATCTCTTTCCTCTTAATTTATGCATCTTGAAAATGTTTCTCTTTGACCCGCTCCCTTTTCTCCTCCGTCTCCTGCTCGATAACTCCCCAGGCCTCCATGCTGTTTGATCAATAAACTAAGACCGCCGCTGTGGTTTTGATCGATGGGGCTCGTCTGTCTGGGTCCCGTCAGTCTGTCATCCTTCCTCGCTCGGTGCCTGTTGGTTCTTTTTGGTCGTGGATTTCAGCTCCACGACAACGATCCTGCTTCATCAAAACCTTCCTCCGCTCCCTCCTGTCTTTCACCTGAACTAAAATTAGCTGCCTCCCTCCCTCTGTCAGCAGCAATAACTGCACACACAGGTGCAACCTCCCAGTGGCACGCATACACATGAAAGCACACACGCACACACACACACACACACACAATATGTACTTCGACTCCTTTAACATTTTGTCCTTGACACCAGGCCTCTGAGATTAACAACACTCATCCAAAACGCAAGCTGTCTCTCTCCCTTTCCCCCTCCTCTTCTCTTGTTTTATTTGAAATGAGAGGACTGCAGTTTCGTAATGAATTAATGGTATACTATAAATGTATCTTTGGCAGTGCAGCCAAACTCCATTAGCAAATAGCTTTGGCACAGACCAAACAGGCCTCCTCTACTCTCAGTCAGAAAATAGAAGCAAGGCAGCCATCTCCAGTCGTTTGTTTCACAGAGCAAGCACGGAAATTTCACCTTTAGCAAAAATATGCACATAATTTCCCTCAAGAGACCTACTTACGCAGCGGCACAAAGGAAGCGCATTAACCAACATCAAACACAATGCCATTCAACAGATCAAGAGCGTGATTAAATAGACACCCACAAAGCGGTCCCATGGTGTCTTGTTGAGAAAGCCGCGGACACTGGAATGCTGAGGATACACGGCTATTTGGAGTTTTACGGGATCAAAAGATTTTCGCCTCGAGGTTGTCTGAAATAGTCTGGCCAGTCACACACACACACACCATGTCTGAAACCTGCACAAAGTGTGTGAACGTGTGTGTGTGTGTGTGTGTGTCTGTGCAGTTAAGCAAAAGATTCCCTGTTCCCTTGGCACACATCAGCGCAAGTGTTTCAAGTGTGCGTGTAAACAAGAGAAATTAATCTGCATTTTTTTTAGCAAGAGCAATTTAAAGACCCAGGCTTTTTCATTAGGCGTGAGCAGGCTGTGGAGGTTGAATTTATACATTTAGATACAGTCTCACACATTCAGTCACGCTGCTCTCTCACTGTGTTCACACCTGCGAACAGAACACACAAATGAAAACGCTCTCATGTGCTTATTTTAAAATCTTTGATAAACTGTTGGAGTTAATGTAAGAATTGTGAATGTGAAATAGTTTATCTGTCACTGTACTAAAAAAGAGAGGATAAGCCCACACATTTCCCTGTCTGATTCCCTGTGTGTGTGTGTGTGTGTGTGTGTGTGTTGGAGGGAGATGATGCAAATAAAGGAAACATTCCTTTCAAATCCATCAGAGTTAAATCAATGGAATATGTCCACTCATTGGATATAGAGTGTACAGTGTTGTGTGACTCTTGCGGTGTTTAAAAATATGTAAAATATGGTTATTTGTTGTTACATACGTGTAAAGAGATGAAAGTTTGCATTAAACCCCTGCATTACATCATTCAATAACAACAAAGTCAGGCCATGTGTGTTTGTGTGTATGTGTGTGTGTGTGTGTGCATGAGAGGATACATGTAACAATACCTTTGGGTATGCTTGAGGTGTTTGAAGGCTGTGTGTGAGACTATGGGGGTGTGTCTGCCTCTCATCAGTGTCAATCTATACTGTGATTGAGCATACACCACCGTATGTGCCTCAGACTGTCCAAGAGATTGCAGCACTGTGGTCTTGGCTTAGTAGCTAATCATTGAGCTTAACCTCCTCTGTGCTGCTGGCCTGCTCCGCATTGACCCAATTATCCAGGACTTAAGGTACCAGCGGTCTTCATATAAGACATGCAGCTCCGGATGAAGCCCTCCGATACTCCATGAACATTCCTTTGACTCAGCATGCACTGACAGTAACGCTGTGGCATTGGGAATATCAGCAGAGCCAGACACACAAACAATGCGGGTGACATTTATCTGTCTTGATACTCACAACGTCACATATAAATTGGACCAGAAGTTTTTTTTTTGCAGAATATCCATCTATCAAGCAGAGAACAGGCTCCAGAAATGTCCCCCTCAGCACTATTTTGCAAATTCACCAGTGAGCTGTGCACAATTTATGCTTTTTCATTGATGATTCACAACCCCAAAAGTGTTATTACTTTTACCAGAATGATAGTGGGTTTAGACCAATAGTGGGGTAAATTTCAGTAACAGTGAGTTTCAATATCACAGAAATCTTTCTTTGTGCAGCTACTTTGTCAGAAATACAACAGAAGGGCAACTGGTGCGTCTGTTTAAAGTGCAACCAAACGAACAAAAATGGGGTTTGAGTTCATGAAATCTTAAGGATTATAACTCTAAGTCAATTGTTTTCAATAGTATTCATTCATTCATTCATTCAAAGGTTGTAGCGAAAGTTTGGCTTGAGCCCTTGTCATAAAACAATGGGGCTGAATTTCTAACTAGTTGCTCACTGGTGTACTTGCAAAGTGCGAGAGGTCAATGTAACTGTAGAACAAATTAAAATATTCAGAAACTGAACCAAACATGTTTCACTGTGAAAGCCAAATGTGTATCATCATTAGCATTTAGCTTCTTTAGCACCAGTGCTTGTTGTTGCCCATAGAGAGGGGCACTTAAAAAGGGGCAACAAAAGAAAACCTGATGCATGTTTTTCACAAGCAAGATGCCGACTTCCCTCAATTTTCACATTTTCAACACAGCAGCTTCAGGTGTTCAGAGTCTTAAAACATCTGTCTACCTGCAACTATACTCCTGATAAGTCTTAATGGAAATATATACTAAATGCGCACTTTTAATAAGATTTTAGAAAAATATTTCCCCTGCTGGCAGATTGAATCCTGAGCTGTAATCAAACCCTGCAACCATAATCACGCTGATTCTGTGCGGCAGTTTTTACACAGGACTGGATGCAACCTGGCCATGTAATTAGTCTATGAGTGTGTATTAGTACTGAGTATTAGCTTGACCTGGGGAACCCTGGGTTGCTCCGTCTGGCTTCTCCATAAGACTCCACTAATACCACGGCCTGGCAATCTGGGAAACACAGAGGCGCCAGGATATTAACACCAGAATCGGGCCAAGAAAGAGGAAAGAAATTCAGTTTCCGGCACTAGCAGTACAGCAATCATGTCTGTTTTCAAGTCTGCATGATGTATTCAAATTAATCTTTTCAAGACAGCCTATTCTTAGACGCTATGAAGGCCACCGACCTGACTGAAGCACTAATTGCAGACTGCCGTAGTGTGTTGCAGAAGCCCGCCTGCAGTGACAGATGGTGGCACTGACAGGGTTGGTACTTTTGGATTGACGACATCAACCGAGCACAGCTTTTTTTTATAATACCGCTTGATCCACGTCTGATAACAACGCAGATGGAGACAACAAGGGAATCCCGCTCCGGACTGCTTGCATAAAATAAACTGGGATTACAAGAGAAACTGACCGTTTCTTTATCTCAAACCACAAAATACTTTCAATGTTCTCTCAGTTCTTTGAACAGATTTAAAGATGGATGGTGCCGATAGTAAATGAATGGCTGATATTTGAACAAAATGTCAAATACTCTGTATTAGTTATGCACAAGACTACAACAATCCTGCCTAACGCCATGTTTAATGAAGACTGTATGAGCTGGTGCCGTCAGAACAACTAAAACACTTTAGCATTGATCTGTATTAAAGCAGACGTTCTGCAGCATATAGTTATATATAGCTCGGGAGTGCTCAACAGTGATGGTGCACTTGACTAGACTTGTGCTGTCAAAGCAACAGACAGACTTAAACATCATGAGGAGACAGCAGTTAACTCTAACTTCAAAAAGCTCCATGGAGGAAAGCTCTGTTTGAGAGGAGAATCCATTTTTGTTTCATGCTTTTCATACTAAAAGAATTTTAAATCAAGCTTGAAATTATGCTACTCATTAAGATTTAGGTATGCGTAATATCATACGCAACAACATGGGTCAAATTCACACATTTTAACTCATTGACAAATGGCAGCCGTCCAGAAAACAACTACTTTTCTTTTTAAGGAAATGCATTTCCCTACGACATTTTACCAGAAGCCTTCTAGTCATGGCCGGGTTTCTTCATCTTCTGGCCTACTGATGCCTCACTGTCAGCCAATGCATGTTCATTTTATTTTCCCCATGACAGTGAGTTATTGCTATTTGACTTTAAATTTTCTCTTTTCACTTAATTATTCTCATGTTTTGTTTTTGTACAGCTCTTTGTAATTATTGATTATGATAAGGGACATATAATAAACATATAATCGTCACTTATAATAATGATATTACTAAAGCGTTACAGTGTCTTTAAAATGGCAGAAAGTATGTGGTGAAATGGTAAATTGTTGGAGAATTTTCACTCAAGGGAAACAATTGCTATTAGACCACAGTAAATATGGGCAACACTGCAATAATAGCATATTGGATCTAATATGCATGTATGGTTGATTAATTCATTTTAAAGAAATTAACAAGATAAATACCAATATCAGAGACTGCACCCAAATAATACTAATAATTATTGTTTTTAAATTCACTGAAGCCACAAAACTTCTCTGAAAGCTGTTTGTGTGTGTGTGTGTGGAGCTGCCTGTTTCCAGACACGAGCATCCGTCCCAAACAGAATTTGGAGGGAGAATAGAATTTTAATTATCAGCATCCATGCTCATCTCCAACATCATCAGAAACGTCAGCAAACCAGCATTGTCTCCTCTCTCCGTGTTTTTCTTTGTTACCATGTATTGAGTCATTTCTTTGTCCTGCCTCAGCAGCAGAAGTGTTCTTATGCAACCGTACTGTGGCCATTCACACTTCCACTTATCTCCCATCCTCGACCAACACATGCATGCTGTAACACGGGCGGCATCTCTATGCTACTCCAAACCACACACTTTAAAGCTTAATCACAGGATTTACTGTCATGCCTCTCTCTCCTCTTTTCTCGCAAATCCTGCAACCCACACACACACCCACACACACACACCCATGACTGGCAGTGTTCAATGCATACAGGAAGTTGAGTCACATACATATTAACACAAACGCACACACACACACACACATACGCACGGCCTAAATGATGCACAACTCCTTTTGCATTTCATGATGGTTCTCCTCTCTCGTCATGAGACCCACAACCAACAGCACATCAGGCATGGAGGGAGAGACATGGAGAAACACGGGTCCAGATGGAGGATTAACCATGACATTTGCCACATAAATCGGGCTTCATGCGTCACGTTGGCGTCATTATTAGTGTGTAGTCTATATGTTGACGTGCGTCTTCTGTCTCGGCTGTAGTCAGGAAGGGGTGGCAGGAGAGTCCGTCCGCAGATTGGTGCGCAACGCCATTACAGACCACCCTACTCTGCTCGGTTCATTCATAAATACCAGAAGATCGCCATCTCGCAACGGTGCCATCATTTCGCAGTCGCAGCGAATCCCCCCCCTCCCCCTCCTTCCTTTACTCATCAAAGCAATATCATAATCCCAACACCCTCACATCTCCCCCCTCCCCCCCCCTCTCTCTCTCTCCCCTGCTGACTGCCAATATGGCTGTGCGGGAATAGGCTGCATACCATTCATACGACCGAGGTTATCAAACACAAATATGTGAGTCGTGATTGCAGCCGGTGTGGATGCATTTAAGACAACAACAACCACCGGATGAATAACGAAAATGAGACGCGATGTCCCATATCAGCCGTGAACAGCAGGGATCGTGTGCGCTCCACAGACAGCCAGGCAGCAGGACCGCGGTTACGCCACTGAATACCAACATCTCTAAGCTCCGTGTGAGATGTGGGGATGAGCAGCATCTCCATACCTGGTCGTGAAGTGTAGCTCCGCTTCAGGCTCGTCCTTGGTACAGACGGATATAAGACAAACGCCGAAAGCGTCTTAAAGCATTTTACACGGTTCATGTAGAGCTCATGTCGTCCGATTTCTAACACCACCACAGCAGACTCTCTCTCTACCCCTCTCTCTCTCTCTCTCTTCCTCTCCCTCTCTCCCCCTCGCAGATAGGACGTGGGAGGTGCTATGCCCTCTCCCTTTTCTGTCCACACTTGATTTTTCTTTCACTTCATACACTTCCTAGTGGTTCGATGCCAGCAATAATTTTAAAAAAGCAATACAAGACAGACGCCCCACTAAAACAAAGTATTTTAGTACATCTGGAGGAATTTGACCACAAGATCATATACAAATTACGAATCAACGGAAGATGCCACAATCTAACAATATGTTATGTTAAATATACAAAGACAATTGAATTACGTGTCAGTAAAAGGTCTGAATGTCGAAACCCACCTTTCGACATGAATAATACATAAATCAAAGCAGGCCTATAAATATAAATCAAGCAGGGGTATCAAGAGATACATGATTGAATGATTTGTATTTAGTTGTATGAATCATATGTGAAGTCAGCTTGGAAAGCTTTTGATCTAAAAAAAAGAAAACCACATCTCTTGTCTTATTCGGGATCAGCACCACGGACAGCGACCTCATTGTTTCAGCACCATGGAGAGAGGCAGCAATACGGGATTATGTACAGTAAACTGTATATACTGTAAATACATAACAGAGCAAAACAACATGCATAGAAGGCAAGAGATCGCAGAGTAGATAAACCAGGAAGTATACCAGCCAAGTATAAAGACGCCCAAATTAATTGTCAGCCCATGTCGAAGGGGAATGAAAACATTTCATTAATTTCGTTTGGTCATTATTGAGTGTGAGGACACATAGCCCTGGTGCTAATAAAAGGCCTATGGCCGAGTCAGACCGGGCCTTGTTTTGAGCCGTTTGTCTGTACGTGACGGTCTCACTGTATGACTCACCAACTCTCCATGAAGACAGCATGGTGTTATGTCGCCCTCTGTCGGTGAGCCTGGGAACTGCAGACGACCAGGGAAGAGCATGATAATGCAGGAGAAAATATAATGCAGAAATATGCAATTAGCTCATTTGCAATAAGCATAATACACGAGTGACCTTTGGGCCCTATCAAACCGAAGTTTCCCAATACATTTTTTTTAGGCAATACAAATTTACTTTAAAGTCTTTAAAAACTTCTAAGCCAACACGAATGAGAAGTGCTCAGAAAACTGGTGCTCTGAGCTAAATGCTAACGTCAGCATGCTAACATGCCAATGCTTTGTATATAATACTATATAATATACGATATAATCTTTACCACAGTCACCATCTTCGATAAGCATGCTGACATTTGCTAATTAACAATAAACAGAAAGTACAGCTGAGGCGGGAATGTCATAGCTTTGCAGGTATTTGGTCAAAAGTAAAAGTATTTTAACATTTGCAATTAGCCAAGACTTCCTCTAGCAGCTTCATCTATAGTCGGTGGGATTCATCATCTGTGACCCATCTGTACAAAATCTTGTGGCAATGAATTTAGTAGATGTTGAGATATTTCACAAAATAAGTGAAAAGTTTGAACAGTTTGAGAATCACCAAAAATCATTAGGATTCATCATCTGTATATCTGTACCAAAAGTCCTGGCAATCCACCCGTAAAAACAAAAATGTCAACCTGCTGGTCGTCAGAGGATCAGCCGGTAGTAGGGATTATCCTCTGGGGACCACAAATGTGTGTAGAAAATGTCACGTCACTTACATACGGACCAACGGCAAGATGTTTGCGTACGTATAAAACATTCTTTCATACATTCCCTCCTTTTGGTCTTTGTCCTCTTCTGCTATTCTTCTTCTGTCCTAAACCATTACAGGCCCCACACTCAATACGACACGTTGGATCAAACCACACAGCAACACAACACAATAATTGGTTTCTGTGTCCAATTTCCGTTTAATCAATAACCTGTCGGCCACCGGTGGCTGTGGGGATACATAGCAAACACCCAGCATCTTCACAGCAGCCATTTCCAGATGGTTGCCTTCCTCTCCCCGTGGCGGTGTGTGGCCATAGCACCGGCTACATCCACCATTTCCCATGCATTACATCCAGTGCACAAACACAAAGGGCCTCCCATTCAGAGCCCCTCAAGCGTGAATACAGAGCCAAAGACGAATTAAAGTGTGGGTGGTTAGGCTGTCTGAATGCCGGTAAATGTACTCGAGGGTGACGGGTCAAAGGATCAAGTAGATACGAAGGATGGGAGAGAAATTGTCCCATGGCAATAGCAGCTTTCCTGCAACAAATCACGACAAAAAAGCAGGCTATACACAATTTGAATAGTACATAGTTTCATTCAAAGTTATCGACAAATACATTTGTAAACAAAAATATTTATTTCTATATATAAAAATGAATTTACGGTATTCAAGTGAAACTTTTGTTTCCCAAGACAGCGTGAGATATTTGTGCACCATTTAAAAATACACAGCAGATGAAGTTCATTAATAAGAAAAATGTAATGCTGCAAAATAAACTACATCCAAATCAGCAGAAGTTATGGATCCAGAAATACAATTTCCCTGACTGCTATAAAAAAAAAACAATTAGAGAAATCACTGGTGCGTGAATGTTGTAATTTGGACCAAATAAAATCCAATTTCCCACTTTGTGAGGAATGACACTGTTTGGAGAAAGGAAGACACTTCTTCAGTTCATTAAAGTTCCAGTTTTATTTAATTATGAGAAGATAAATTAAGACATATTAAAAAGGCAGAAGTCACCCAGATAAAGTTACAGATTGAGAACCTTCCCAATAGCTCAAACAGACTTTAAATGCTGCTTGGCACATGCACGAGTGAGGCTTTTTAGAGCAAGCAAACATTAAAGACACGCAAGAGTTCCAGTTTCGATTTACAATATTAGAAAACACTTTTTGTGGACACATTTGAATACAACCTGCTTTTAAAACTCTAAATGTTGTCAGTCTCCTGTTTTGCTGGCACAAATGGCTCAATTATACTTAATATTGACAGCACCATCAGTGTTGTGCACACATATGTACATTTTTGCCAGCAATTCATTTCTTTCCACAAATTCTGTCACACTACAACAAAGAAATAAAGATCACATAGAAAAGGGTCACAGTTCCTCCGATTGTCTTAACAGTACCGATGGCAGTAAACTGATGTTGATGCACAAACAAGCTTTAATATATTGTCACGAGTGTGAAGCTTCAATTCACCGAATGACGCAGTCGGTTGATCATCTTCATTCGTCATGGAAGTGGGAGAGGACACACCGAAAGCAGAATGACAGACGCACTCACAATCTCATTCAGTCACTCTTTCAAATAACCAATACTTACACACACACATACACAGCCTTTTCCAGGTTTCTCACTGGTCCTTGTCATTGAGGACCCGGTTAACAGCTGATGGAACAAACACAGAGAAGATACAATTACCGACTTGTGGTTGTATGCTTCTACCAACCCGTCACGTGGCAGTTTACATCCACGTCTGTCCAAAATGTCAGCACTCCATAATTTTATCCTGTTAGACATTTGTGTAAAGTTGTACATAATTTGCATATGAATACTAAACATAATGTCTCTGGCCACGGCTGTCGCCGGCACAGAGGCATAAAAACACTTTATTTTGCAGGACGGTTAAACAGACCCAAATATATAACGGATTATTGTATTTAAGGGTATGTTTTTACAGTGTGAATCTAGAAGTGAGGTGGTTTGCCTGCTGTGAGAATATGTTGCTGCAATATATATGCTCTATATATATATATTTATTTAGTATGTGGCTGTACTTGCATGTACACTGTTGGTATCTCACCCTCCTTCGTCACAGTGTCGGTTAGGTTCTTAGCCTTGGCGCTCAGATCGCTGACCATATTGTCCATGGTCGCCTCGTGTTTCAAGAAAAATGGCCGGATGACACGCGTGTACAAGATCTCAGAACCGTTCCACGTCACCGGAGCCATACACCATATCAGGAAAAAGCACTGAGGAGAGAGCAGATCTTAGATATTATGCTACTGTGTGACTTCCTGTCCAAACTCTGATCAATTAATCACAACAAAAACTGCAGCTATTCGATACTAAATATGATTGTTAGTTGCAGCCCTAAAAAACAACTAGACACTGAAATAGGTGTTAGCATTTTGCTGAAGTGTGTGCTGTTGTAATGTTGTTATGTTAACCATCCCTCATTGCACAATATGAGACAGTTGATTAATCCTAGCATTTCAGGATTAAGTTTATTCACGGATACCAAACCATGTTAATCAAGGAAGTCAATGATGATCATGCTAATTAGGCCCAAATAATAGAATGATGGGACTTTTAGTTAGCTGAAGCAGGGCGTTGTGTGGTCACTTTGTCTCAAAACACAACTTACAACTATACTATGTCCAAAATGCATCGTAAATATGTACTGTGTGCAGTACATACTAGTATATCAAATTATTTATACTATATAGCTTTGACAGTATATACAAACTTATTTGTATATTTTTAACACAAACAAAATACAATATATGCAAAAACTTTTGTTTTTTCCAATGTTTCTAGAACTGCCTATGTTTTGCAGCTGTGAGCAACAAGTCCATTTACATTATATCACATTTATTTAACTGATGCTTTTATCCAAACCAATTGTGATTAACAATAAGTGCATTCAAACATGTGGGCACAACCCCATAACATGCAAGTACACCAACGACATCAAATATGATGATCTACCTCCAGTGCTGCATTTCCTTTGTACGGTGCATTCAGGGACAATAGTGTCCACCAAAAAATCCCTTTTAGTATTTTTTTAAATCACGTTTACAGTATGAACACACAAAGTATTCAACACCTGGTACGTTCTGTATAGTGTGGCTACGACACAGCAGATGTCTGAATGTCTTTTCCTCATTTCGACATTACACAAATTGTCCACAAGAGTGCACTGTGGGCCAGCTACAACGTGCAGAGGCCCAAAAACATCAAGCCTCATGTGACTCAACGCATCGTGACCGTATGTGGAAAAGCAGACTTAGCTGGCAAGACAATACAGAATAGAAATAAAGAGAAAGACAACTAAAGAAATGAAGTTTAAAGCCGGCCTACCTTGCCAATGTAGTAAAAGGGGAACCAGAAGAGGAAGATGTCAGAGAAAGCCTCGCCGATGCTGAAGAGTCCATAAACAACCCAGTAGGTCAGCCACTGAGTGTCGTCCTCCTTCACGTTGCTCTCGATGGCCTTAATGCTGAGCGGACAAAACGGCAGGTTGGAGGGCAGTAGATTGATGAGGTAATAACATCAAGAGTACATACAGCAAATATTAAAAGCCTGAAACTCTAGTTGCAGTTAGAAGTGATCCTGTAGAGTTTTTGACAATGTATAGCAAGGTTTTGAAGGAGGGTGGGTCTCTGTATTAAGTTTTTAAAAAAGGACTTATTACCTGTTGCATATTGTAAATGCATTAAAGGGAAAACTCAATGATTTTTAACTCACATCTCTATCCGAGGATATAGTGTGAAAAACGCCTGCAGTTCACTATCAGCACTGACTGGACATCCACGTAAAAAAGGTGGCAAATTTTCCCTTTCATTTTCTACATATTGTGTCATTCATAAGCTGAACTTCATACATACGAGAAATACGCTGGATAGGCGAAGCCAATCAGGTTGCAGAGCAGCGAGGCTCCATATCCAAACAGAAGATACAGCCCGACAAAACCCAGAAAACCTGCAGAGAGGGAGAGACGAGAGGCAGCGGTGACTTGAGAGCAGAAGGCGGGACAAAGATGAAAAGGACGAGGTCATCCAGTTACTTGACAAACACGTCTAATATCTAGCTAAACACTTTTGTTGCAAACAGTGTGTGTGTGTGTGTCTGACAGCAGGATGTCAAGACAGCACAGTACCAGGATTAGGAGGAGCACTAAGCACAAGTCAAACACAGACACTTCATTCAGTGAGTGGAAGAGTTGACATTAAACACAGCGCTAAGCTCACAGTCGTATGAAACAGCGTGGCCTATACACCTCAAGTACGTGAGAGAGACCACACACGCCAGTGGCTTTAATCAAGTTAAATTCCGTAGTATTATTATTACTGTGTTTGTGTAAAGCAATCTTAAGAGATGCC
The DNA here is from genome assembly GCA_032191485.1 of Leptoclinus maculatus. Classification (NCBI taxonomy): domain Eukaryota; kingdom Metazoa; phylum Chordata; class Actinopteri; order Perciformes; family Stichaeidae; genus Leptoclinus; species Leptoclinus maculatus. The sequence goes on from JAVDOI010000003.1 coordinate 17,044,560, forward strand.
TTTACATGCAAACAGAGACTTCCACATAGAATATATATTATGTAATATATCTCAATGTAATGGTAACATTGAGAGCTGAAATGCCAAGTTGATTAATCAATCAATCTGCAAATATTGTATAATTATTAAAAATAATTTAATAGTTGTCAAAAAAATGCTGGTTTGAACTTATCAAATATGAGTATTTAATGCTTTTTTTTGCCATATACAATATTAAACTGAATATCTTTGGGATTTGGATAGTTGGTTGGATAAAAACAAGCAATGTGAAGTTGCTTGGAGTCCGTTTTTCATCTTCCAGGCCAAGTGCTTAATTGATAATGAAAATAATAGTTGCAGCCATATTTTAACTGATCTTTTCTAGGGATGCCGCAATTGATCTGCCAGGATTCAGTAAAAATGGGAGATTAGCGTTAATGATTTCTAGTCGCCCATCCCTGATAAGCTACATTGTGAACAACAAACCCGTGTTGAAAGAGGAGAGCTGGTTAACATTGGCTGTCAGCAGCCGGTGGGCAATACAGTCCTGCTTAGAACAGAGCCAACAGCTAACGCTATCAGAGATTACACCGAGTGACATTATAATGTAATCAAGCTCTACTCAATGACAATGAGTGTGGGGCAATGGTAAACTATAATGTTATTATGACGTGATCAAATGTAATCCTGCAAAATGTAGTCTGATTGACTTCCTAACACTAGCTCTAAGCACCTTATAATAGATCATTAAAACTACTTAAGCCAGGCTTCTGTAGAAAGCAACTAGAGTTGGTGATTGTTGGAACAGTGGAGAGACGAACCAAGAAACTTTTGATGCGTTTTATTTAGTTTCTGTCGAATTTGAATGAAGTTCGGTAAAATGACTGCTTCTATCAATAGGGTCTGGTGGCTTTGAGGAGAGCATATCAATAGTATGTTGTGTATGTTAATAAAAATCGTCCAAATCCCTGTTGATTTTATGTATTTTTTTAATAGGCTTACATTTTCCATTTTGGACAAGTTTGGCTATTGGTCAAGTAAAACATCTCAGCTACTTGCCCAAAAGGTTACTGTTGTATTATTTTGCAATACAATGTCCAGATGTAGCTAATAAAGTAACCATTATGTAGGACATTTTTGCTTTACAGGGCTTTTGCTGGAATTACACACAAACTCGCCCTAAAACCTGCTCATTTGAACTAAATTGCATGCGGCTTACTCTTAACAATAGCAAGTTGGCTGCATTGCTTAATCCCTCAGAGGCTTAAACAGAACTGACTTTTAAGCAGATAGATTGCAGTCCGAACAGCCATTTCAGTTTATCCATTTCTTCCATTACTGATTGACTTCTCAAAACCAGTCATGTGTTTTCCATCTCTTCAAAACACTCCCAGGTTCATAAAACAATTTCAAATAGCTGAATTTTTCAGAGCTTTTGTATGTGGGAGGAGAACGTTGTCTAACTCTCAAGCAGCTGTAGATGTGAGTAATGCATACATCGTTCAAATGCAGTGGCGGGCCGTGCATTTTATACCTGGGCCTTCACTGCTGTCCTGCAGCTGAAATACCACCTTATAACCTCATGATGGCGCCACAGCTACGGTTATTATTCGTTTCTAGGGCTGTATCAATATACGTATTAAACCGTTTGGTACGAGGCTTACAAACCGAACAATATGTTTGAATAATACTAGTGCATTTGGAAAATGCAGAAGCTTAAATTGTAGGAAATATAATGTTTTCTGCGCTCATGTAGGACACAATGGTCTGTGTGACCTCTGAACCGGAACAACAAAAAACCACAACAAAAAACAGCTGGGGCTCCGCAAGTGTTCTGGGAGGCTACGCTAACTAGCTTAACGGGAAAACAACAGCAGCAACACGCATTCTGCTACACTCAAGGGCCATTCAGATATTAGATGTCAAAAAACAAACTAGTTGACTTACCAAATGCTGATCACATCCTCTTTTCTTTGTTGACAAAGAGTTTCATCCCAGTTAAATCCCAACTTACAAATCCATTTCTCCTCCTCTTTCAGCCATTGAGTGATAAAAAACAAAGCTAGGTAAAAAATAATAATAATCTACACCAAGCAGAATGCAAAAAATGTCATAATTTCTTCCATATCTGTCAATTTGAACTTTCACTACTCAGACTAAGCCTCTGCTGTAAGTTTCGTTTCACGATAGTCACGTGCTCGCCCACTGACCAATCACAGCACACGCTTCACCTCACTGCAGCACTGCACCTGAGAACTGAGCTGCGTGTTAATGCTGACGTAGTTGTAGGCCAGCTAGCAGGCTCTGGCACGTCAAAGAATACGCCCAACATGTCAAACTAAAGATCTGATTGGTTGAACACTATGACAATAAACAATATCGTCCCCATTCACTTAAACTGCAAAGGGATTCACTTGTGAGTCTGCAGGCCTGGGGCCTCTCTTCTTACCTAGAGACAAAGAGGTGAAATCTGATTGGATAAAAGCTCTACTTAAAACAAGCTGCACTGGAAGCAGAGCAACTGAGGAAGACAGTAGCTGTGCAATGAGAAAATAAGATAATGGGAAAAATATTTTTATAAATTATAATACATGTAGTGTATTTATGAAAAATTATTAAATTATAAAATAGCTATAACTTTGTGATTCTGTTTAGGCCAGCAGAGAAGGCTTTGCAGGCCCTGACGGCCCACCACTGTTCAAATGTATCCAAAACTCAACGGTTGATACAAAATTCATCCCTCAAAAATGATGAAGTCACACGGTATCCAGAGCACTAAAAGCCTTTGATACTGTTCTAACCGCTGCCTGCTCTTTACATCTCATTTGTGTGTCCCAGCTCATATACAAATGTCCGTGCAATTCCCCATCGGCCCATCTCCCTCTAACAGAAGGTAAAACTGGAAGAACTGGTTGAAATAGAAGACCCCGAGGAGACAACGCCTGACATAAGCAGACACTGCACAGCAATGCTTTGAATAGGGAAATCATAAACTGACTTTTTTTTAATTTAGTCAGTGATTAATAACACAAAGCTGATCCATCTGGCTCTGTGCTGAGAGTAAGCAACTCCTGAACGGCTCTAAGAAAATGAACATTGCATCCACACAAAGATGTTACAGCCTGAAATGAAAAACACATGTTCTTCTCGTGGAGAAAACTGTAAATAAATGGCACAAAGGCCATCTGTTGTGTAATCCTGTAACTTCTGACTCAAACTAGTAATTAGAGTTGCAGAAGTTGTAATTCAGCTGCAAATACAGTTCCTCTTCGCATCAAATCACCACAAAAACCTATTGTTAGGAGTACAGTGGGTGAGGGGTTGAAGTTGGCTTTAAAGCTAACAAACAACGGCCACTCACTCGGTGAGTTTGGCTTCATACACAGCAGAGATGAAACCTCTCTGTACTCCACTCAGCAGAGGAGTCCCTTCAGTGTCACAAGAGTCAGTGGACTCCGCTTATTACAACATAACATTATAGTGAGCCAACGGGAAAGAATTTCTTGGATGCAACGCAACCCATTATCAGCGCACACGTTTGTAACGAGCCTTCAACGTGGCCGAAGTATCAGATGAACGGATGTTGCCTCACTGAAAATAAGATACTAATAAGACACCTCTGCTAACGGAACAGGTCGAGGTATAATTTGGCTGCTCGTTCAGGTAATATACCTTCAGCTAAATGCAGGGTAGGGACGAGTCAAGTGATATTTGCATGCAATCCTCAGGGGGGTACAAAAACACAGAATTATTTGCATGTAGATCTGACTGAGCTTTAACTCGACACCAAATAAACCACCTAATTTACATTTTATTCATTCTAAGAAGGAAATAGCGACTCAACGATACTTCAGAGGGGTTGGTGTTGAGTAGAGGCAGACCGATAAGTCGCCTGGCTTCTACATCATGGATACCTCAGTATCACATGTTGGCTGATAAGCACCAATAAGAGATAGTTTAGAATAAAGCTGTAACTAATGATCGTGTTTATTGTCCACTGGTCTGTCAATTGTTTCCTTAATTAATCGTTTGTTCTATTAAATGTCAGACAATAGTGAAAAATGGCCATCATGGTTTCGCAGAGTCCAAGCTGACCAACAGTCCAAACCCCACAGATATTCAATTGACAATACTAAAAAGCAAATCTTGAATAAGTGGTCCCCATTTTGCTTTAAATAAATACTCAAATGATAAACTCATTATCAAAATCGTTTACAGGTAATTTTCTGCCGATTGAATAATCAACAGATGTTCAGCTCAAATTTAGTTATTGTATTTCCATACATAGTTTATCCACCAGATACAACTTATAAGTATATTTTTCTGCTGTTCAATGTCTCGCTCAGTGCATATCTTGGTCAAAATTCTTTAATAACCTTTGTTGATATATTATATAGGCTTTTTAAACTCATCAAATATCAATATCAGCCACCAAAATCCAAGATCAATTGGGCTATAATGTTGGGGCGACCTCTATTAAGTGCTATATTTGATGATGTGTGAACACTGAAAACAGCAAAACACATCTGGGTTATTTGATCTGAATGCAGCTGAATACAGACAACACATTCATATACAGCAGTCAACATCCTCTGTGACCTAATGCATCTTCATGCTATGTTGTTAACGTTCATCTTTGCAACTCACTGTGGAGCTATTATAAGTAAAGACAATGGGTTTAAATGTAGGACAGCCCGACTTAACATGTTGTAGACTAAATTTGTTGACTTTATGGATACTGTAACCTGAGGTGTCCGGCCTTTATTGACTTTTTCCTGTGCAAACTGACAACAAGAGCCGTGTCAAAACACAACTCCTAAAAGCTGACTGAGAGCAGCCTGCAGTTGAATAACCAGTCATCCTAGAATCTCCTTCCATCTCTGCATTGCACTGGATATTTAAGGACGTGATAAAAATACCCCTGGGACCAGCTGCTGGTGGGAGATTACAAGCAGTATATTGAAATAGGTGTGTGTGTGAGAGGAGGATTATAACTAACTCTAATCATTAATGTAGCATAAAGGTCTGAGCTGGATGAACTTTGGTATTTGAGCACGAGACGGGTGATAAGATGAACCAGCTAAAAGTGCCACCCACACAGGATATGAAACCACACTGAAGAGACAAGTTCTCATGCTAACAGTTAGACCACAACCGGCTGCCAGTTGCAGTTTGTGTGGCAACTTATGAGCTAAACTAGCTAACGTTTGCTAAACATAAGGAATGTTAGCTAACTTTAGTCCTTGGAGGAGACGTTGAGCCCCTAGTTCGGTATTATCTCCAGCATGTTCAAAGTACACACACGCATGAAAGCGAGTTTAACTGTGTCCTCTTTCCTCTTTCCTTTTTCCGTTAACGTACCCAAGGCGATATACTCTCTCTTCACTCCCGTTTTTTGTTCCAGCGTCGCCAGTTGGTCTGTCACAAAGTTCTTCTCGTGGAGCAGAGTCACGAAGCGCTCCTTAAACTGACTCATTTTCGGGCTTTTCCTGGAGCCTGTGGTCGACACAAATCACACAGCAAAGAAAGCTAAATGTTATACGAGGGATTTGCCACAAAAAAACTAAACAGGGGGTTATTTTACTAACGTTAACCTTGGTTTGATAATTTGCCCGAAAACTCGCCGCTGGATGGCTGTCTGCTGACTCCGTCAAGTTGCGGTGGCAGTGAGGGAGGAGTTTAACAGTCCACTGTTGACCAATCACAGAGCTCCGGTGAGTAACTGACCAATCACAGAGCTCCGGTGAGTAACGTTCACCGCAGCAGGTGAACAAACAACGGTTTGTGCCACTTTCTGTGTGGACTGTAGTCTATGGTGAGGACTGTAGCTTTTTAAACTGCTAAAAAAACTCACCACACTATGGAAGCCGATAGAGGACTTTATTAAAATCATCATGTAAACTTGAGAAAGTAAATGTATTTCCACAATAACATACTCCTCAATGAAGAAGCCGTGATTATTATTATTTATCTTCAAAGTCGTACCCTGCTGTACAGTGGACACTATTTAAATGTTAATTCAAATGAGAAAAAGCATCATTTATGTCACAAATTCCAATTAAAATGCTTCTTTTTTTTTTAACCATTTGAGGAGAAAAAAATGAAAACTGAATTTTACATTTCAATGTAAAAGCTGCATGCGTTGGGGCACCAGCACATATAGTTGTCTAGCACGTATGGCAGCCTACATGGCATGGCATCATTTTTTTTCGACTGGAGTTTAGAAAGCACTTTATCACATTTTCTTGCACATTTGGCCACAGTAGAGGGCACCTTATCATATTTTATCTGCCACGAGGGCTTCCAAGAGGACCCTTTTATTTGTTTTAAACATGATCACCTTTAAAATTGTATGGGATTGTTTATCTTAAAAACCTCTTATATCCTTCAGATAATCTATAATTATACCCTATACGGGGAAGGTAAAACCAGCTCAAAGTAAAAGACAAAAGAAGTCTTCTGTGGTTTTTAAAAAGCCCTTAAACTGCAAGATATACAGTTAAAACCCTCTTATGAACACCAATCCATTCGTTAAGCCATTACTCAACCTCAAAATTGCATCGTTTTTGCAATGTAAAAATTAAGATGTAGATATCTGTAATGTTATTTTGTACATTTTACATATAAAAAACACGTATTCACACTTTAACACTTACTCAACTATTCCTAATTAGGGTTACAATTCTAAGGTTTTACATTTTAAGGTACCGTTATCCCTAAAAATGATCAAATTTAAAGTGAAAGCATGCAGATGATCCAGTAAAAAGCCTCAACAAGACAGGTTTACTGCAATATGTAATATGCATGTGAAGGTCACATGATCAGCTCCTCCATCACCAGCAGTTGAACAGCCTGCAGACTCAAACACTGCACATAATGTAAAGTGAAAACAAAAGCAGCTAAAAATGCACAGAAAGAAACGGAGAGAGAAAGAAGATCAGACTGAAGCTGCAGAAACTTCCTCTCTTCATCAACCTGCAGAGGAAACAAGACACTGACCAAGGTTGATTCTTTAGGAACTCAATTCATCTTTACAACTAAACTGGTAGACAAATGCTTTACAGAAGATTGGGGGTTTAATTCCATCTTGGACTGTTCATGTTTTCCTTCCATCGACCCTCAGAGGGCTGTTTCATACAGGTTTCTTTTATTGTTAAAAAAAAAATTGTCTTGAATGAGCCTAACAAAATGAACCAGGATCAGTCAGTGTCAGAAAGAAACCCAGAGCTAATCTGAGCCTGAATTCATCAAAACATCTGGAAAAAAAGTTCTCAGAGTGTCGAAGAGTAAAAGCATCTTTTCAACTTTCCTAACAGGAAGTGACTCATATCTCAGCTGAAATGCATCAGAGCAGAAAAGGGAGTTTTAATCCTTCCAGCAGCTGCTGATGATAATGATGTTAGGCTTGATGACATTAAACTTTAAAAATTAAACGAAAAGCAGAATGATGTTATTCTTTCATCCATAAACACAATTTTGGGGTAAAACTCTGGATTTGATTGCAAGTCCCTTTAAAGGTCTGTTACATTTTGCAAACATTTAAACCATCAATCCTTCATAGGAAAGATTGGACTGGCCCAAATTGAGAGACCTAAAGTTCTTGAGGGTTTAAATGAAAAAAAACGTAAATGGAGGAGATAATCAAGGGTATAACGTGTTCTAACATAGGGCAGCCTATATAGACCTGAACCCACCGGGACCAGGAGTGTCACAATTAAAGCTTCTGGATTAACAGATTGATGTTATGATCAGGAAAAGGGCAAAATTAATCTTCTTTAATCTCATTTTGGAGTTGTTGTGAACCTGGAAAGCCAGCAGAGGGCAGACTGCCTCTATTTCTGAGCATAAAGGCCTTTGGGATAGTTTACAAAGACAGAAACAGCAGAGAGAAGAGGAACAGAGAGTCAGAAGTTTCTTCATGTTCTTAATCAGTCCACAGAAAGATGGAGCCTCCACTTACTCCACCTCATCTCCCCCTTTCAGTTTCACAAGGACAGCTGTGTGTTTGCCTTCTTAAATGTATTTTTGCATTATTTGAATGCATCACTGCTCCTCACAGCTTTAAGTTCTCATGACACAGAAAGTCTGAACTGTTTTCATGCACTCACACTGAAAACTGCATCAGGATGAAGTTGTCAATGATTGTCATGTTGGCTTTTCTGTGTCAGGGTGAGAGACTTTGAAAGTGTATCTGACATTATAGGAGTATTTTATGTGTGGTTCAGTTTCTGTCCTTTTCATGTTTGGATCCGGTTTTCTTTCTGTCTTTATTGTCTTCTTAATATTATAGTTTGAACTAATGCTCCATGTTGTGAGCTATCTGTCGTTTGTTCTCGAAGTTCATATTTCATTTTCCAATTTCAGAATCTTCTGCAAACAATTTTCTTACTCAGACTGACAAATCCAAGTCTGTCAGTCTTGGAGGGACTGTGACCATCAGCGCCACAGGGAGTTCAGATATTGGCAGCACTCTCGATTGGTACCTTCAGAAACCTGGACAGGCTCCCAAACTTCTCATATACACTTCATCAAATCTCTTCTCTGGAACTCCGTCTCGATTCAGTGGCAGTGGATCTGGTTCTGACTACACTTTAACCATCAGAGGTGTTCAGGCTGAAGATGTTGGAGATTACTACTGTCTGGGCTACCATGGTGGAGGAGTGTTCACACAGTGATTTAGAGCCGTACAAAAACCTCCTTCAGCTTGATAGAAGTGAAAACGTCCGGCTGCAGGTGCAGAGAGTTGGTGGAGAGACTGTGATGAGGAGAACTGGTCCAGTGAACACGAGAGTCATCAAGCAGAACCACCATGAATCTAAATACAACTGAAACAAACTCACAGACGCTCTTCTATCTAAAACTAAACTTATATTCTTGTCAGTTCATTCAGTCTCTTTATGAATAAACTGGGGAGGTTAGATTCTTGTTGGACCATAGCCTCTGATATTTAAAAAACTCTGCTCTAATGATTGCTGCAAAAAACACTACAACAGTCCAAACAGAAACAAAATCCCGCTCTCCTATCAAGTAAAGGATATTTTTCAAAGTGAGAATATATTATAAAATAAATACCAAAACACTGAATCATTATAATCCACAGTTTTATTTATAATTAAATGTCCATGTTGCATTTTTGACTAATCACCACTTCATCTTGGAGTGAAAACTAATAATTCAGTTTAATTTGAAAAGTAAAAAAGAATATGCAGAAGATCAGTATTAGAAAGCAACATACACACTAAAACACTGAGTAGAGAGCTGTGAAACAGAGGAGATCTGTAGCTTCATCCAGATCTCTGTCAAAGAAGCAGCTTCACTTCCACACAGGAAGTGTTGCTGAAGCTCTACTCTGAGCAGCGGTCAGGGTCCAGGGTTTGAGTGACAGGGCTCTGTCCATTCAGACTGGCCTCACAGCTCACTGAGCCCGCCTTCCTCCACTGGTCTGCAGGGAGGCTCAGGGTGCTGCTCCAGCTGTAGTGGCCGTCCCTCCCCAGGACCTCCAGGCTGTGTGACACCCCTGAGGAGCTGCTGCTGCCCCCCACCTTCCAGCCCAGACTCCAGGCTGAGGGGAAGCCCCCGCTGGCCAGACACGAAAGTGTGGCTGTGGCCTGCTGCAGCTCCTCTCTGGAGGGGGGGAGGACGGTCAGGGTGGGCCGCACGATGCCCACTGGAGGGGGGAGAGAGGGGAGAGAAAAGATGAGAATGAATACTTGGTATTTAAGATAATTATATCCTGTTAATTTCTCATATTTGATCAAATAAAACAGAATAAGTTGTGTTCCTGTTGGACTCATAAATCATTCCGTATCAGACCATCGGCCTCATGATTCAAGTGTAAATGTATCTAAAAAGGTTAATCGATAACGATTATTGAAACATCTTCATGTGTGTTTTATAATGTTTGACAGAGAATAACTGACAGTTTAAACACTCATGTGAATACAGTTAAAACCATCGTCATCTGTTTCTTTCACTTCCTTTTCACTACATGTAAAATGAATGAACCGTGAACACAAAGATAAGCTGCATTTACTGATAAAATCATGTGTTCAACAGGAATCCACATCACATTTTAAATCATCTAATTATTTGATATTTTCAAACTAATTGATTAAAAAAAAATGATAATATTTGTAATATATGTACATGTTTTGAGAATGAAAAGTCTTAATTGACCAAATGTTACTTATAATGTTTATTAAGCATGCAGGGTAAAGTTTCTATGAAAATAGAATGTTATATAGAAAATATATGAGTTATTTAACCTCTCTTTAAATTTAATAACATGCAAGAATGAATCTCTTTTAGATTTCCATAAAGTTTCTTCTCAGTTTGAGATCAGTTTGATAAAATAACATAAAATAATGAACAACCTACAAACACTTGATCTGAGTCTTATACTATATCTGTTTTAAGTTATATTTTATATATTTTGTTATAAAATATAAATCTCTGGTACTTACAGTCAATGATGAGTTTGGTTCCTCCACCAAAAGTCCACCACAGTGATACAAACTCATTAAGTGGCCGTACAAAAACCTCCTGCTCTGTGAACAAACATCTATCATCTGAAACACTCTCTGCTTTTTATAACAATACATAACAATATATTTTTTTTTTGATTGAAGTTTTTCTGATGATATGGATTAAAATGATCATATAAATTAAATCAATTATTACATTTTTCTTCACTTTTCTAAACCTGACAGAGAAACAATTACAGTCTCTGTGTAACAACGTCATATTTTCACAGTTTTATATCAGTTGATACATGGTTACATTAACATGATTATTTTTAATATTGATAATTAACAAACTCATATTAATCATAATTTAAATGTGTTACTCATCCAGAGTAAACCCTGTCAGTAAATTAAATGCAGACAAACACACACATGATACCAACCACAGTGAAAACAAACGTATCCTTAAATCCTCATCTGCTCTTCTAACATCAATATTTTCTTTTATTCCATTAAGATCATTGATTGTGTTAAATCTAGAAGTATTCCTCCTGGTTTTGTGTCCCACATTGCCTTCAGTCTGTTGAGAGCAGAGAAATCATTTCCATAGAGAGGAGGCTTTGCATCGTCAGCTGATCCTCCAGTGAACTCAGAAGGTTTATAGTCCTGTGAGTTCAACACTGCAGGACTCAGATCTGTCAGTCAGCACAGCAGGAACCACAACCACCATGACTCTGATCACCATCTTCATCTGGACGCTGGCCTGCTGCTGTTTCACAGGTTCATTCACTCAGCAACACTTCAAACATGATGTGCTGCCTTTTCTCTCATTTATTTCTGTTGATTAATAATGAATGATTTGTTTTTGTCTGCAGGATGCAGCGGTCAGGTGACTGTGACTCAGCCTCCAGTAGTGACATCTAGTCCAGGATCCACTGTCACTCTCACCTGTAAGACCAGCCAAGCTGTTTATTCAGACTTTTTTCATATTGGATATATGTTCTGGTATCAACAGAAATCTGGACAGCCTCCAAAGCTCCTCATAACATTTGTGAGCACACGTGAATCAGGAACACCAGCTCGGTTTAGTGGCAGTGGAAGCAGCTCTGACTTCACTTTGACCATCAGTGGAGTTCAGACTGAAGATGCAGCAGTTTATTACTGTAAGAGTTACAACAGTGGCCCTGTGTTCACACAGTGATTTGTAGTCGTACAAAAACCTCCCTCAGTCAGACTGCAGAGACTCTGAGCTGTAACAGCAGGAACCGACTGCAGCTGCTGAAGAGGAAGAGACTCTGACACAGACCACTGAGCACAGAGCTGACAGTAACCTCACCAAGCACTCACTACATATTCACACTAACAAATCAATCAAAACATTATTTTAAATGTAATGACACCACTTCATGTTCTGCTTATATTTACTGTTCCTCTATCACATATTCACAAAATCCTTTTTATTTCATCATGATAAAAAATATGAATTATTTCCTTTCTTGTATTAATATCTTCTTTTGAGTTCATTTAAAAAAGAACCTCAAATAATTACATTCATATTTACATGATCAATCCAAAGTTTTTCATTTCAAACAGAGAGGAGTATCATTTAAACCATTTAATTTATTTCTCCTCTTCTTAAGATAAAAGACCAAACTCTTCATCGTGTTGTTCATCAGTGAAAGCTTTTATTAGCAACAACATCAATCATTAACATGACAGTTATGAAACACACTCACATCTAGCTGCTGAACATTACTCTCTAAGTTGTTGTTGTCCAACACTTTACAGCAGTGTTGTTCTCTGCGACACAAAGCTTTAAATTACAAACTCATATCCATCAGAGCAGCAGGTGTGCTCCTCCTGCTCCCCCCACACAGAGCTCCCGTCCTGGGCTTCCGCCTGCTCCTCTAGCCCTCACACTGGCTCCTGTGGAGGGACTGGGTCTGGCTGTGGTCATGATGGAGGACCCTGCAGGAGTACAGCTCTCCTACCATCCAGCGCTCCCGGCTCAGGCTCAGGGTGCTGCTGCTGCTGTAGCGTCCGCTCTTCTCCTCCTCTGAGCTGCTCAGGACCCCCTCTGTCACCTCCGTGCCGTCCACCTGCCAGCTCACCGCGGCTCCCTGAGGAGAGTAGCCAGACAGCAGGCAGGTCAGCGTGGCCGAGCCCCCGGAGAGCTGCTCAGAGGAGGGGGGAAGCAGAGAGACCGAGGGCCTGACCATGGGGCCAGCTGGAGAGGAGAGCATGAGACACACAAGGAACAGATTAACGTCCAATGTGGGAGAAACAGCTGGACATGAGACAGTTATGATACATGACAGAGGTTAACACCACTGTGGGTTAGCTGTGTGCTGTGATCAGACAGAGGAGAGGAGACATGAGAAGAAATGAGGGTTTAACAAATGAAACTAAATGGTGAAACCTAATTAAATCTTCTACTGTGGTACTGATCATTAATCACTAACAATTATAGAAAAATATACAACATGACTTAGATGTTAATGTAATGGACAAGTTAAATGAATGACCTTAACATTAAATGTTCATATCTTTTATATTATGTTTGATAGAAAATAATTCATCCCGTAGATGATTTTCTCGTTGAAAACAATGTAACATCTGTAAACAGTTAAAGACTTTGTCATCTGTCTGTTTCACTTCCTTTCACCGCTTTAAACCAACGAACTGTGAACGCAAACTGCAGCGACGCTGAATGTACATATAAACTCACTCATTTGTTTTAAAGGCACATTAGATTTTATATCTAACGGCTGTTTAAATGTTAAAAATAAAAAAACAACATAGATAACATGGTCTTTTCTGAATGTCAAAAGATAGACAATATTTTTTACTAAACTTTGTGAAACACATTTGGTTGGATAAAATATATATATTTTGCTGATCATATGACACAATTAACATCATATATGAAACCAAAAGAATATTAATCTCTGCACAATTTATCTAAAATATGACACTAGCCAAGTTTAATAGATGGCAAAAAATATCCAAAACATATACATTACCCAACATAACTGTGTTTTATTACATTCTGATGAAAAAGTCAGTACAGCATTTAATGTTGTAGAAATTATGAATCTGGTACTTACAGTTAATGATGAGTTTGGTTCCTCCACCAAAAGTGTACCACAGTGATACAAACTCATTAAGTGGCCGTACAAAAACCTCCTGCTCTGTGAACAAACATCTATCCTCTGAAACACTCTCTGCTTTTCATAACAATACATAACAATATATATTTTCTTGAATCTAAAAAGTTTTTCTGATGATTTGGATTAAAATGATCATATAAATGAAATCAATTATTAAATTTTTCTTGACTTTTCTAAACCTGACAGAGAAACAATTACAGTCTTTGTGTAACAAAGTCATATTTTCACAGTTTTTTATCAGTTGATACATGGTTAAATGAACATGATTATTTTTAATATTGATAATTAACAAACTCATATTAATCATAATTTAAATGTGTTACTCATCCAGAGTAAACCCTGTCAGTAAATTAAATGCAGACAAACACACACATGATACCAACCACAGTGAAAACAAACGTATCCTTAAATCCTCATCTGCTCTTCTAACATAAATATTTTCTTTTATTCCATTAAGATCATTGATTGTGTTAAATCTAGCAGTATTCCTCCTGGTTTTGTGTCCCACGTTGCCTTCAGTCTGTTGAGAGCAGAGAAATCATTTCCATAGAGAGGAGGCTTTGCATCGTCAGCTGATCCTCCAGTGAACTCAGAAGGTTTATAGTCCTGTGAGTTCAACACTGCAGGACTCAGATCTGTCAGTCAGCACAGCAGGAACCACAACCACCATGACTCTGATCACCATCCTCATCTGGACGCTGGCCTGCTGCTGTTTCACAGGTTCATTCACTCAGCAACACTTCAAACATGATGTGCTGCCTTTTCTCTCATTTATTTCTGTTGATTAATGAATGATTTGTTTTTGTCTGCAGGATGCAGCGGTCAGGTGACTGTGACTCAGCCTCCAGTAGTGACATCTAGTCCAGGATCCACTGTCACTCTCACCTGTAAGACCAACCGAGCTGTTTATTCAGACTTTTTGGGTCGTAAATATATGTTCTGGTATCAACAGAAATCTGGACAGCCACCAAAGCTCCTCATAACATTGGTGAGCACACGTGAATCAGGAACACCAGCTCGGTTTAGTGGCAGTGGAAGCAGCTCTGACTTCACTTTGACCATCAGTGGAGTTCAGACTGAAGATGCAGCAGTTTATTACTGTCAGAGTTACCACAGTGGCCCTGTGTTCACACAGTGATTTGTAGTCGTACAAAAACCTCCCTCAGTCAGACTGCAGAGACTCTGAGCTGTAACAGCAGGAACCGACTGCAGCTGCTGAAGAGGAAGAGACTCTGACACAGACCACTGAGCACAGAGCTGACAGTAACCTCACCAAGCACTCACTACATATTCACACTAATAATTCAAGAAAAATGTTGCCTGATCACATATTTGAGAAATGATTTCTCCCTTAGTAAAATAAAATCCACATTTTATACAAGTTTTTTTATCATGATAAAATAATTTATTATTTACTTTTCTTTACTTGTATGTAAAATCACTCTGATAATCTAAAATGGAGAAATATTTATATTTATATGATGAATCCAAAGCTTTCATTTTACACAGAGATGAGTATCATTTAAACCATTTAATTTATTTCTCCTCTTCTTAACAAACATCTATCCTCTGAAAACTCACCTTTTTTCTGGTTAATCTGACCAATTAATATTGTATTTAATGGACGAAATGATTTAACTCAAATTACCTAATAAATAAATGTCTTTTTAAATAATTTCATTGTAACTTTTTACAGTTGTGAGACAAACTGTTAATTTTCCCTCGAAATATATTTCTATTTTTGAAATTATTTTACATCATTTGCAAATTGCATAAATAATATGTTTCAAAAATCTTGAATTAAAAGATGAAAACAGAAATCTCTCCAAAGTATAATGTGTCTGTGCATACCCGATTGGTAAATATAGAAAAAGACAAATACATATTATAACAACCACAGTGACACCATTTTAATCCAAACGTTGGAAATCCTCAAAACTGCATATAATCTATTTCTTCCCATCAAAGTAACATCATAAATATTGTTAAATCTAGAAGTATTCCTCCTGGTTTTGTGTCCCACGTTGCCTTCAGTCTGTTGAGAGCAGAGAAATCATTTCCATAGAGAGGAGGCTTTGCATCGTGAGCTGATCCTCCAGTGAACTCAGAAGGTTTATAGTCCTGTGAGTTCAACACAGGACTCAGATCTGTCAGTCAGCACAGCAGGAACCACAACCACCATGACTCTGATCACCATCCTCATCTGGACGCTGGCCTGCTGCTGCATCAAAGGTCAGGATTATTTGAAACATACAATTAAAAAATGGTCAGATTACAAAAAAAAACATTCCAATTAATAGAATAATTGCTGGATAAAACAAACGTGTACATCTTAATATGAGTTAATGTGGAGTGTTTCCTATTTTTTTCAGCATCTTTTAGTCAAGTGACTGTGACTCAACCTCCTGTAGTATCATCTTCTCTTGGATCTCCAGTCACTCTGACGTGTAAAACAAACCCAAAAGTTACAAAATGGTCAGATGGAGATAGCAGAGTAAACTGGTACCAGCATGTATCTGGAGAAGCTCCCAAATTGGTCATCAACCTTGGTAAAAATCCTACAAGTGAGTTTTCTTCTAGATTCAGTGCAACAGGAGACGGAGTGAACGCTGTGATGACCATCAGTGGAGTTCAGACTGAAGATGCAGCAGTTTATTACTGTCAGAGTTACCATGAAATAAACAGTGCTGATGTGTTCACACAGTGATTTGTAGTCGTACAAAAACCTCCCTCAGTCAGACTGCAGAGACTCTGAGCTGTAACAGCAGGAACCGACTGCAGCTGCTGAAGAGGAAGAGACTCTGACACAGACCACTGAGCACAGAGCTGACAGTAACCTCACCAAGCACTCACTAAAACACATTAATCCTCTTATAACAACTAGAACACAACAATACATAGTATATATAATAACACACCATCTTAGACTTTTACAATGTAATGGATATTAATACACATCATGCTAGAGATTCATTGGGTTTTAAATCTCTGATTAAAAACTATAAATAAAGACAATAAACACGATCATTCTCAACATTGTTCAAAACAATAGAGTAAATGTAGGGCCTGTTTACTCAAGTGCTGAACGGAAGCACACATTTGATCCACTTACCTTGAGTATTTCCACTTGCACTTAAACTTCTACTCCACTGCATTTTATTGTGAAATATTGTAGTTTTCACATTTTGTTGTACAGCTCTATAGGCCTTTACTTGTTACCTTGCAGATCACGATTTTACATATAAAACAATATAATCAGCTAAAAAGATTTCAAGGAATCAAGCATCATGTATTGTCATGATGCAACACAGGGTTGCAAAACAAATTGCAGTTGTAGCCAATTTGCTAAACTAGAAAAACATGACAAAACAAAACAGTACAGTGCACATTATTATAGATCCAACATAAAGTAGTTCAATTAGCTTCACCATGATCCTCTTAAGTGCTTCCTAAATGTGAATTCAAAACTGATAACAATCAATTAATAATGTACATGATAACATAACACTGACAGGGGTGATTCTGCCTTTGTTGATACTTTCTACACTTTTACTGAAGTTAGTTTTTGAATGCAGGACTTTACTTATATTGGAGTGGTTTGACACCCCTCCTTTTTATACTCAAGTAACTAAATAGGCCACTTTAACTCTCTGTTTGTAGTTATTTTTGCAATTCACAAGATGGCAGTGTTGATCAGATGATTGCATCAAAAGTCTCATTGCCGTCTCACTTCAGATCACCCACCAGGTGATTGTTGCACTTCACATATTATATGTCAGGTCTTGTGTAGAGTCTACTCTTCATCTCCAGCGTGACATAGTGCTAAAGCACAGTGCAGACCTCACCTCTTACCATTCACTGTAAAAAGTTTGCTGCGTTGCATTGTCACCTCAAACGTCAGCGATGTTTCCGCGTTCTTTGGGGAAGTTGATCTTTGGACATCGCGGAAGGAAAGTTGTTATTGTCTACAGCGCTATAACAAAATCACGTGCCTCTAACCCTCCACGGCTTCATCACACATATCTCGTTTTCGTTACTTAAAGGCTTCACGGTTTAGTTATGGTTGCGCCACCTTCATGATAGCGCATCTGCAGTTTGCGTCGATTATTGCGTAGCTACTCGCTCCTCGCGGCTTTTAAAGTCTGAAAATGAACGATCAGAGAAGAAAAACGTTAAAAACAATCCTTCAGCTTACGTGTCAACTTTTGTGGGTATGTAAGGCTTTATATTGTTTTTGTATACTGCCACTCATAATTATATTATCTATGCATAATTGTTAATAAGTTACCATTCATTTATATTTGTTTATTATCATATAAAAACAGAAGACAGAAGTGTGTGTAGCCTAATGTATTGACCTATATAATCTACTGTAGCGTACATGTAGGCTATTTGATTGTCTCACATATCACATGACATAAACGTGCCTGTGTGCGCGTGTCTTTTTGTAAAGACAAGAACTAAGTAGAAGTATAGGACACTGGGGTTGGTTTAACACACGTTTCACTCTGCCGTATTTCTCTGACATAATTTATTTTAGAATATTCTAAACTGCAGCAAATGAAAGGTTAAGGCTTCAGCTATAATAATATGTTTTAATACATAAATGTTTTCTAAAATTATGTTATCTGTAATTAAAGTCATGTTGTTTATTTATGCCAGACCCATTAGATGATCGGCAAATATTATGGGGTTGGTTGGCACAATGTTAAAATGCTCTTGTTCCAAAATAAAGCAACCAATAGAAACAATTTGGACATTTATTTGAAACAAGAACCAGAAAACATGAACATTTAAAAGAATATCTTCCAATTTATATAACCCAACAACATTTTTAAGCAATTGATAGGAATACCTATACTTTTGCCATTGATCATTCAAAATAATAATAAATTCAAATGTAAACATTATTTTTAACTTTTTTTTAACTTTTTGTTACTTTATTTCATAATGTGAACTGTATTGTATTTTTTACTCTATTGGGCTATGTTTATTTTTTTTTAGAATATCTATATTATTTGATTTTCTCCGTTTTGCATTAATCTAACCCAGTTCTATTGTAATAATGTAATAGTTAAATAATAATAAAGTGGTGATTATGATTTTTAGATTAAGCTCATAACATTATTACAAATAATAACAGGGCATACACAGCTTGAGGGCAGTAACCAACTCTCTCATGAATTTATTTGATCCTCATTTTTAAATAATTTACAGAGCAACACTAGCTCTGTAGACACAAGTTCCCCTGCAAGTAAGAGTGTGGTATTGATCATCTCATCCACTCCCAACTCGAAAAAAAGCATATTTACCCAATGGTCCAACTATTCTCTTATATCTTAAAAAAGGATGCAGCTATGTCAAAGGGGGGATGATGGTGGTCCTTGAGAGCTTATGTTGTTGATGTCTCACAAAGCCGTCTAGAAATATTCTGTCTGAATTCATTATTTTTATTTACCAGGTGGTGGGGTTGGTGGTGGGCCTGAGTGGATTCTACCTGCTGAAGAACTTGAGACAGAGCAGCTTATTCTTTTCTCACAGCTACATCACCCTACCAGCTATCCTCGCTCTCGCCAGCGCTGCATTTTTAGTGGCCAGCGGGTTCCTCGGCTCCTGGCTGAGCCTCAGGGATTCCACCTTTCTGCAGGGACTGGTAAGGTTTGTGCATATGTGTGAGTGTGGGAATCTGTGTGTGCATCACTGTTTGGACTGTACATAATAAAGTGTTTTCTTCTTCAGTTTGTTTATCTGCTGGTTGTGATCTTTTGTCTGGAAAGTACGGCTTCAGCGTTGGCTTATTTTCAATCTACAAAGGTATAAAAGTTACACAAAAAAATCAAGTGCTTTCACGACACTGCAGACTGGAATAATGCACGTTTACATTCTTCATGTCCACTGTCTTTTTGTTTAGCTGGATTCAGAGATAGCTCCCCTCAGTGGAGTGTTTCAGAATTACACAGGCAGCAGGGAGGACCCAAACTCTCGAGCTGTGGATGCTACACAAGAAGAGGTGAGTGTTCAGCCATGTTTATATCTGGTGTACAAAATGATGTAGCAAGTCTATGAAAAGTATCCAAAGCAGCAGCATGTACCTGAATACTAGGCTACACCATATCCAAAACATGAATAGAAGCAGCAACAACTGTAGCTGCACACTTTGTCTAATGGCAACTAGATGCTGTCTTTAAAATGGTTATCTATACCATCTTAACCTTATGGGGTGGTAGAGTTTTTTTCCATTAAGAGGGATATTTCAGCTTACAGAAGGGTACGTTTGGCCAGACCCTTAGGTATTTGTCTTGTTTGCTGTCATATTTGGCTCTCATTTGCTCCTCCTCATCTTCACAAAATCATCCATTCAAAAACTGTGCCGTTACAATAACCCCCGATTAACCGATGATCTATTTTCAAAATTAAATTTTTGTCTTTTGATTCCCGTTAGTTGCAGTGTTGTGGGGTCCATGACTACAGGGACTGGCTAAAAACCTCGTGGTTTAACCAAACAGGAGAACTCTGGGTTCCTCACAGCTGCTGCAACTCTACATTCCCCTCCTGCAATGGGACTGTGGACCAACCGTGGCAGCTTTACCCACAGGTAGACATGTGCATCCAGATAAAATCAACACTCATAAACATAAGTAAAGCTCCAGCATGAACGTCTGATTGGACCCCTCCGTTTTTGCTGTTTCTCTCTTTCAGGGCTGCCAGGTGAAGCTGGAGATGAGCTTCCAGTTTGTGCTGAGTTTTATCATCTGGGGCTCCCCAGTGGTTTTTCTGGTGGAGGTGCGAAGGACTTCGTAACATTTTCTGACAGTGCAGACATCTGCATAGATCATAATGGGGGGGTCAAAGATATTTCAGTGCACCTTTCTAATTACCGAATAAAGTTGTTTGCAAACAGTAGCCTGTTGACACACCCAGTATATAGAAAACTATGGCTGCAACTAATGATTATATTCATTATTCATTATTTCTTCACAAGTGACTTCTTTCACATAACGCATAGTTATTTGAGTCATTGGTAAAAATACAAATATTGATTAGTGCTGTACGAATTCTGCATGAAGTTGTTTCCAACAAAACATCTGCACATTCTAAACATCGTAGGCATTGTCATGCTGTTCATTTGTGGGGTACTTCATATGAACAGAGTTTGGGAAGTACTGTGCTCGACATAAAATCCCTTCTTGGACTGCTGGTGGCCAGAATTGTTGTATTTCACTGGGCTTTTCATCACAAATCATAATTGTGTATACATTTTGATTAATTCCACACTGCACTGACTGTTGTGTGTGTGTGTCATTGTTTAATTTGTCTGTTAACCAGAGTACTATTTTCCCGTTTTTCCTCTTATCATGCAGATCATTTTGTTCCTGACAGTGGCACAGCTGATGAGGGACCATCCACATATGGATTATCAAGTACTGGACAAAAACTAAAGACACTGTGACAGATGGGACAGCATTGTACTTTGCAAAGATACGACTAGTACAGTGTGTCATATTGTAACGTTGAAATGTGCATGAAATTGTTGTTAGGATTGCTGTTAGAATAATTATTGCTGAGCTGCACACCTTTCACCTGCTGAATAATACAGGTTTACTCCTGTTCACTACAGTACATGTGACATCAAAGTGATGAAATATATTTCGTGCAATGTGGTTGTTGGTATTTCTGACACCAAAAAGATTACAATAGTTTACGGAAAGCTGTTTATGGCTTTAGATATACTGTTGCACCTTTCAGTCTATGTATTTGTAGACTCAACATGTCGTATGACCCTGCTGAGGGGAAATAATCAGTTATGAGTGATGTTTCCCATCTTCTGTTTGGTGAATATGATGTGTTGCCATCAGGTTGAAGGTATACAAGCCTTTTTTTTGCCTTCCTGTATCTTTCATTCATTCCATAGCTCTGTTAAACAAATCATGATATGTCATCTGATGGTTTGTGTCTGGATATGTACAGTAAGGTTACATTGTTTCTTGAATATCGGTGTGTTATTATTGTATACAGAGCACTTCTTTTTACTTTAAATCATTTTATAATTGTCTAAAATGTACACACTTCGGAAGGTACAGTAAACTAAACTTAATTTCCTTGCACTTTGCTGTTTACTTTACATACAACTTACACTTGTTTTGCATAGTTCATGATCTGAATTCTTGTACCTTGTATGTAACAAATTTCATGTTTTGTTCTGTATCCTGCACCCTCTGATGTACTTTTATTGTTCTTGTATGTAATTGTATGTTTTTGTCTTATATGGACCCTGAGTCTGAAAGAAAGTTTAATTGATTGATTGATGAATGTGAAAAATACAGAAATCCCCATTAAGCATTTTCATAACAACTAACGAGGACATTTCTATATATATTAACATTAATTCACAGATGATGACAGATGGTTTTCCCTATAGAGAGCAAAACAAACCAAAGAGAACATCAGGATAAACTCTATCAATATTTTATGTGCAGTATTTATGTTGCAGAAAGCCTTTTTTCTATAGGCCAACAACACAATGTGAAGGAGACCAGCTGTTTGTTGCAGGAAATATAACATATAAGCATCTCCGATGATATGTCTGTTTCTGCACGGTGTAATCCAACTAACCAGGGGAAATTTTTCAATAAAAGTGTATTAATAAAAACTAATAGCATATTCCATAGGGAGTGATTGATATCATATTTCTAAATTAACTGAATATATGACAGCAACACGCCGTTAAGCTCTACTGTAGGATTGCATGTTGACGATGGGTGTTGGACACGCTGTCTATTCTGAAGAGGCGTGGCTGGACGCGAGTGGGCGTGGTGGGCTTTGTCACGCAGCTTCTTCCTCGATTTCTTTACTACGTGAGGCTGATTTGGAGGAAAGTGAACGTCGCCCAGAAAGGACAAAATAGCAGAAGGGAGCAGAAACAACGACTACCCCTCAAAAGCTGGTAATGCTTAACATGTTGCTGCATGTTTCCCGTTGCATTTCAGCTGTATGCTTTGATATTGCGATGTGTGCTGGTTAGTTTAAAATGCGAATGACTGTCATGCCGCTCTCTCTCGCGGGCCTTTGGAGCCGTTGGTTAGCTTAGCGGTGGCTAATGTTAGCCTCCGTGGCCTGTTAGCAGGCCGTTGGGGTTTAGGCGCGGGGACATGGATGTATTAATCCGACGTTCTCCAAAATAGGGCCACGGTGCTTTACGTTAGCTAACTGGCAAGACACTGCCACGTAAATTATCTCTTAAGCGACATAATTTGAGTGTTTTCGTCTGTATGCAACGTAGTGCCGAGTAGTGATATTGAGCCCTGTTTTTGTCGGAACCTGGTTGGACATGGAGGACACTTTACCCTTTTCATTAGAGGAGGGAGCGAGCTTGTAGCCGGCTAGCTCGCGTATGCTAGCAACGCTAAACGGGCCTCTGCACGTTTCACGAGTTGGAGATCAACTCGTGAGATTGCCTTTGCCCTTGACGGGTAATACAATACAAAATTGCATACATTGTTGTGCAATATGTGACGTTAACCTAAAGGCACCGTTGCCCGTGTGCAGCACCGTTAAGTACCGTTACTTGACTAATATCCGCCGGTATTCTGGAAGCTTCAGCTGCTGCCTCAGTGCAACATTAAGGTTGCTCCTCCAGAGACAGCAGGGCCAAGATGTGAGACCCTAGAAGATGTTTTCACTGCACTCGCAGTTATTCACTCGAATACATTCCGTTCATATTTTGACCTCGAACCCTCGTGCCACAGCTCCAATCTGACACGCCTCTTTCAAATGGATATTTAACAATATACTGGTACACTAGGCTACTTTTCCACTAGGGGGACTGGTGCTGATTACTTAAAAATGTAACAATATTTGATAGAAATATCTTTCCTTGATTGTTTTCCTCCTGGCTGTCAATGCTTTGTTTCATTGGGAGGTTCACATTCTTTGTTAACCATTTTCACACTGTTGTTATACAATGTCAGCATCATTTAGTACAACTGTAGAGAACTGTACACAGAAAATAAACCGGTGGATACCCTGCTTTTGGCATTGCTGGAGATGTGAGAGGAAAAGGCTCTGTTTATGAATCACACAATACTTAATATCAAGCTGAACTGACTATAGCTACATTCCAAGAAAAGCCAATACTACAGATCATACCAGCACTAGCTTCCCGTTTACATGCTGACTAATTTCATGATACACCGTTCGTCGATTACAAAGAAATGCACTAGCAGTTACCAACAGATATGGCGCGTAACTGCAGCAAGATGGTGAACCACAAGTTCAGCCCAGGATACACAAACTATGGTCCCGGCTCGGTACTTTTTCGGCACAATGGGGTAAACAAAGCAAATGCAGTAAATAACATTCAACTGTTGCTTATTGGCCATAATTCTTACTTATTCAAATACTATCGACTTGATATATTGTCAATAATAAACAAATGCGTATTTCTAATTCTGCAATGCTCCATCATAAGACTGCTGTAGTTAATGCTCATTAATACAAGCCAGGCACAGCGGGCTGGCGTAAATGCACATGTAAACTCAACATTGTATCGGGGCTCAATTACTTTAACCGTATGATATAAATCTGTATTGTCTATGACCGAGTGTGGTTGCATATACACAGCGATACTTTGTAGCATTAGATACTTTGGCTCGTCTGAATCTGCAGTGGGAGGCGGCCTGAATGCTGTGGAGAGATGGACTTTTTGTTTTGTTCCGTTAATTGACACATTCTGGTGATGGCGTTGTAAATTTAATGTTTGAAGTGTATCCACATATCCCAACTTCTTTACATAATTTCTGGCAATGTTGTGTATTTCACTCAGCTGTGTCACGATCTTCAAATGTTTGCTCGCTGCCATACTGACCGAGTTGTTCTGATTTTGTCTTCAGCCTCAGGAGCAGTGAAGTGTCTTCATGGCAGTTCGTCGAGGACACATTAAGTACTTAAAAGTGAGTATGAAATCTCAGCTCCCGTTTCAAACAGCACTGCCCGTAACAACTGAATGTTAGCCGTACAATCGGATATTTTAGGTGTTTGAGTGGTTGAAATTTAATGCAGTTATACGGTAGCAAGAATATTATTGAAGGAAATGTAAATTGAAAGCACTAAGAGAAATAAAAAACACTCGCACATGCCAGCTCCCACCAGCTATGCCCATGTTCACCAGTTTAATACAGAACTCCCATTCATTCTCTCAGGCAGAGTATTTTACCCACAAGAATACACAAACACAACCCTTCTCTTGCATGAATGGACCTCTGTCAGGTCGCCTTCTAGACCGTTTCCCTTTCAGGCCCGATCCCGTTACAGCCACCAGCAAATGTGTCCGCAATGACACGCTTCTGAGCTCGGGCTCCATTCTTGTTGTGGGCACTTGGCATTGTTAGCGAAACTAATTTCAGACCCTTCAGAGCGGTTATAAGACTAGACTTCAGACTGACTTGATTGAGGTCATTTTGGGGTAAAACGAGTTCCCTAATTTGCAAATGTAAAGCTTGTGCGTGTCCTTTTCTATTGCATGGAATCCATTAATTACATTTCAGGCTGGCTTAGCGGATACTACTGCATTGAGACCAATTTGCAGCTTGAATCCAGTTTGTGTATATAATTAGTTACCATTATGTGGCCTTTAAAGCTGTTAAGCCCCGGTTCTCTTTTGCATTGAAAACTGTAATTACACTGCATGGACATTCTTATCCCCTTTTGACCAAAAGTACCAGGAATTATGGAACCTAACTGTTTGCAACTTTGCGTCTCCACTGCATTTAAAGAACCGTGACAGTGGAGATATATTAGTATTTACTGTGTTGTGACACTGATGTTAGAGTTGGATGTAATGAATGAATGGGAAAGAGATACAGAGGTGGAAAGGGCTTTGGAAAGTACCGATCCTGGAGGAGGGACTTTATCGCACAGGAACTAAATTTAGTCCCTTAAGATGTTGTTTTAGATGTAGATTTCACATGCATTCTTTTGCTATCGGTCTGTTTGTGCAGCAAAGCATCTCAAGACGTGTAGTGCTCCAACTAATGATTATTTTCATCATGGATTAATCTGCTGTTATTACGTTTTATTATCTATAACATCTTGGGAAATAATTTGCCCAGTATAGAGTTTCACAATTAGAGTGATGTATTCAAATTGCTTGTTTTATTCCACCAACAGGCAAATAGTGTTGGCTCTAGTTCTGCCCACCCTGTGTACTTATCCCACTTTGTGTTTTCCGTCCCACCTGGCCGACCTACAGGAGGTGTACGACATGTCGAACGGTTATGAAGACCTCATGGGAGGGGACGAGGGCAAGGACTCAAAGACCAACCTGATAGTGAACTACCTGCCTCAGAGCATGACGCAGGACGAGCTGCGGAGCCTCTTCAGCAGCATCGGAGAGGTGGAGTCCGCCAAGCTGATTCGAGACAAAGTCGCAGGTATGCTGCTCTCTGAAGCGATAAGACCTGTGACAGACCAGATGGACGTTTGTGTTACAACCTCTGAATACATCAGTGGTGGTTCAGCTTTATGACTTAGAATAGTTTGGCCTTTCACTCATTTTCAAATGATCTTTATTGGAAGGATATCTACTGAAGGCCTCTTTTCTGGCTCCTTTTTCCTCAGTGATTTTTATAATGTCATTTTTATTTGAGAGATATCCCAAATTGATTTCCTGTTTGAGTTGGGTAGTAGTTTGCTCAGTTTTTTTTCACCACCATAGACTTGTTTTATTTATTCCAGTCGTGTAGACAGTCTATTTGTTTGTGTAGACTAGCATGCAATGTTAAGATTTAGTTTTTTGTTTTTAAATACTTATTTGTTTGCAGATTTTTTTGAACTATACAACGTTTTTTTGTTTTGTTTTATTGTTTTCCTTTTTTTTTCTCTAGGCCACAGTTTAGGGTACGGATTTGTTAACTATCTTACCCCTAGTGATGCAGACAGAGCTATCAGTACACTGAATGGACTAAGGCTACAGTCCAAAACTATCAAGGTAACGTGCAACAAGGTGTTCTACAATTCTCAAACCAAAGATGTCATGTCATATAACTCTTCTGTGGCTCCTGTGCTGTCCGCTAACTAGCTAGTACATGTCAGCCCGAGGAACAGCTCACTTACTGCCCTATCTGACATGTCTGTTGAGTTTCACTATCATTTGACTTATTTTATTTGACACATTCTGTCAAATTCAACGTGTTTCATGTATTTCATTATTTAATGAGTACAAGTACCTTTTTGATCAGTTTGATTTCATTTTTTCGTTGCTGTAATGTTCTTTCATGCTTCAAAGATTTAATGCCTAAAACCAATCAATTATTTAGTTTTTCTTTTAAAGTCCAAAGTTTTAATAAATAGACAAACCGTTTCAGATGAATTAGTTGTAACTTATAAAACGCATATAATTGCCCGTGAACTGTAAATCAAAAAAAAAATGTCAACAGTTCAATAGATTTAAGTACTTGTTGTACTTTAATAGTTTTTTTGTTACTTTGTTTTGTGCGTGTGCATCAGTAGAGTTTTAATCGGCCAATTGTTGCTTCCTGTTGCTAGGTTTCATACGCTCGGCCCAGCTCTGATACAATAAAGGATGCCAACCTGTATATCAGCGGCCTGCCAAAAGCCATGACCCAGAAGGATGTGGAGGACATGTTTTCACATTATGGACAAATCATTAACTCCCGCGTACTTGTTGACCAGGCCACCGGTACAACAGGTAAATTGCTTCCTTACTTTACAGAAATTCTCTTGAGTAACATATAGTTTATGCTGCTTGTATCAGAACAGGCATTCACCTGCTGTTGTCTCGTATCCAGGCGCGTCCCGCGGCGTGGCCTTCATCAGGTTTGACAAGCGGGCCGAGGCAGAGGAGGCCGTCAAAAACCTGAATGGCCAAAAACCACCCGGTGCCGCCGAGCCAATCACAGTGAAATTTGCCGCCAACCCGAACCAGGCGAAGAACACGCAGATCATCTCTCAGCTCTACCACAACCAGTCCAGACGCTTCGGAGGGCCCGTACACCACCAGGCACAGCGCTTTAGGTGAGAGGAAGCCTGATCTAACTTTAAGCCACACCTAGTTTCAAACAAAGCAACATAGTTAGTCACAGGATTAGTGCTTCTGATCAGAACTAGTTCATTATGATAGGATGACTCATGATAGTTAAGCAATTGGCGATGGCCTGCCTTAACCAACCATTTATCTACAGACGGTCATAAAACCAGGAAACAAACATGTCGGTCAAATCAAGAGCATGAAGACTTACACTCAAGTCCACACCATAGATTGCACCAGGAGAGCTGTTGCTGTTTGTGTGCCCAGACTCTGTCCGAGCTTGGACAAAATGTTTAACTGACATTTTTAAGTTGCACACTAGAATATAAATTGGCTTCATTGTTAAATACAATGAATGCACACATCAGAGACAGAACAACCTTGGAAACGGGTCTTTGAAACAGTTCGATGTATCAAAGTGCTGCCATGTACCACTGCTTATGTCTATAACGCGTTTCTGGCTCTAGTAGTTTTAATATATATCACAGAAGTAAATGAAGAGCTAAAATGACAAGTTGATAAATCGTATAGATAACAAATTCCCAGAGAGAGAAAACTGAATATATTTCTGTTATGGACATTTGAAGTTGTGATGGGAGATTTTTGCTGTTTTGGACATTTTACAAACAAGTAATAAGTAAAAAAAATAAGCGTTTGTTTCATATAGCAGGTCATTATATTATTGAAGAAACAGCTGAGGTGATGACGACAGACGGTCCCTTCAGTTTCAGTGTTAATTGATTAAAGTAAACGATCTCATTTCCAGGTTCTCCCCCATGGGCGTTGATCACATGAGTGGTGTGGGAAGCGTCAGTGTTCCCGGGAACTCCACCTCCGGCTGGTGCATCTTCGTCTACAACCTGGGCCAGGACGCAGACGAGAGCATCCTCTGGCAGATGTTCGGCCCCTTCGGCGCCGTCACCAACGTCAAGGTGATCCGCGACTTCAACACCAACAAGTGCAAGGGCTTCGGCTTCGTCACCATGCCCAACTACGAGGAGGCGGCCATGGCCATCGCCAGCCTGAACGGCTACCGGCTCGGAGACAAGATGCTGCAAGTGTCCTTTAAGACCAGCAAGGGCCACAAGTAGAGCGAGCCGGACAATCGGGTGTAGAGGAGAGATGGAAATGACCTGCGCCAGGCTTTTAGAGCAGAGAGCAGAAGTATGGGTTTTTATAATCTAGCACATCTGTTTGGGTTTTAGTGTGTTCAGAGTTGTTCACTCTTCTGCACCTTTGTACTTGTCTAAAAGAGTGTTTAGGCAGATTTTTTTTTGTTTTTGTTTTTTTCTTCATCTTTATACTCATGCTTGGGGCTTGAGGACACTCTGTAGTTTTAATTTTTAGTGAGGGGGTGGAGAGGGTGAAATCCCATGATACCCCCGAGATAACTTTTTGAAAATGATCTAAAAAGCTAAACTACTGTCCGTATGTGTTGCATGTATAACCGAGGGGACGTGGTAAAGAAGGGTTCTGGGCAGTGCACTAAAAAAAATGTGGAAAGGCCTCGCAAGTTGTTAAACTAACGGTTGACATTTTCGTGGATGATTTGGTTTAAAGAAGGTGAGGACCAATATTTTTGGTTGTTTTGGAAAAAGAAGTGCTCTGTCCTGGGTACTCATCATAAGTAGAAGTAGATGCATTAAATGATCACCCAGTGGACACACACACACCTAAAGTACCACTCACCATCTCAAGTCCATTTCAAAGTGAAGCACTTATTACCAGTCTGCTTTCGGTTACTATGAATATCTGTCTTTTTGATGTTAATCTATGACTTTTGCTCAAGCTCCTACCAGGTTACCAGTTTTAAGCATGACAAGCGTTGGAGGTTTTTGTCTTATTATCCCTGTGTAAAGTGTCTTTTAATAAGTTGTATTTCAGGAGAGTCCTGTTTAATATGAACCCCAGTCAATGAGTAGGGAATTGAGATGGACCAAAGGCAGGGAGAGATTTGATCCTATGAGCACAGAGCTTTCTGAGCAGATTTAAGGTAAATGAATACCTGTTTTTAAGAGGTACTAAGCTTACATCTGATACTGACTGAGAGCGACGTCACTTAACCTCGTTATGTCTTTCTGTTTTGTTTTTTTTCTTTTATTTTGAGTTAATTTTTCTTTTTGTTTGGATCACTTTTGTTTCTTTCTGAGGAATAGATTTCTATTCGTTACGATGTTGGTTACAAACTTGTTTTAACGAGTGCTTATCTCAAGTTTGGAGACTAATTAATGGCCTTTGTTAATGATTTCACTTTTGATTTGCTTTCTTTTCTTCCTTTCTTTTGTTTTGGTTGTTTCACTTTGAGCATAAACCATTAAATTTTATTTCTTTTCGCCGCAAGTTTTGTTTGGTTTATTTCTTTTTCTTTTTTTTTAATTTCTTTTTTTTAGATTTGGTTTGGAGTTTTGTTCTATTATTTTTATAGAAGCAAATCAGTGTTGATAGAAGATCCATGGAGGCTTTTAAATGTCTGAGGCCGGCGAAAGAAACTATACGGACCAATGTTGGCTGAAGAATATTTAACCTGCGCACAGACACTTGAAGGAAAGTAACTGTCCTGAAGACATTTCATGAAGCAACTTTTCTAAGACTGCCAGATACATTTGAACCCCTGAAGAGTAACATTAGTAACATTTCTGAGTCGTCTTTTCAGTAGTTGTGATTTGTCGGCTCGAGTGTAGTTGTCTAAAGTGAAGCCACATTTGTTGTGCACCAGCGCCGCTCGATATCATGACGAATAAGAATAGTGTTAACTTACAGATCCAGGCTTTTAGACCCAAACCCATTGATCTGATCTTTGTCTAATGGGGATTACTTTTAACTAGTGAGGCTTTGTTTACGTGCTCAGTGAAACTCTTCTTATATGATTCTTTTAGAAAAGATCGTTGGCATATCACAGCTCATCTTTTAATAGCCGTTCATTTGGTAGATTGTATTGTTCTCCAAGGTGGTCGGTACCGTTACCATCGGTACCGTCATTGATCTTGATTTAACCTGACCACAAATTTAACAGAGAACCACTTGGTGATAGTTACAAATATCAAATCAGTTTTGGTAACGGTAACTTTTCACAATTTCTAATATTGGCTTTAAAAAAAAATTCCCCTGATGCTTCTGGCTTGTGTGCCCCCCCCCCCCCCTGAAAGCAGTATTCCCATTACACGGTTCAGATTTTGGTCTTTAAAGTGCTTTTTGATCTCGTAATTCCATGTTATTTTTGTGTCGCAATCTTTAACTTTGTGCAATATGTCAAGGCTTGCTTGAAGCAAGAAATAGAAAGTTTTTGTAGTCTTGGACTGTCATCTTTTTTTAATATAATTTCTATTTTCTACTGACGTTTTATGTTACTGCTTAGTTTTTTCAGCAGTATAGTTGGAATTGCATGGAAGATGCAAGTGAATTTGTTTTAGGGGTAGTCAGATTTAACTGCATTCTGCCTTAATTTATAAGTGGGAATGGTGTATTTTACATCAGAGGAGGCGTAATTATTTATTTGACAATGTATGCGGTCATACTTGTTATTTGAGTGTTTTTGATGGTTCATTTTGTTTTTGAAGGACACTAAGTTGAAGTCCATTAAATGTCTTCTAACATTGGATCATTTCAATAAAACACGTTGGCTTTTCAGAATTGAAAGAATTAAATGTCTCTTAAGAAGCTTATTGTGAATTTGCTGTATTTTATTGACGAATGTCAATGTGTTACATGTTACATAAGTCAGCATTTTCATTGTTAGAACCTATATTTCCTGTTTTACTCATCAGCTTACCAACACGCTAATGCAAATGAAGTGAGGGAATACATCTTGTAACGTCATTGGCCTTCAGATCACATGATAAAGGCCCAGTTATTAACATCTGAGACCAGATGGGGGGAGACATGTCTGCATTTTCTCCTGCAACATCTTTACTGTAACTGACACCCCCATCAACACAAGATAGATTTTCTGCACCACTTTTAGTGGCTGCTTGCATTCATTTACTTTCCACTAATTTAGTATGGAGGAGAAACTGCCCTCACATCAATAGAAGATGAAAAGTGTTTCAAATGTTTTGGAAAGAAAATGGATTATTAAAATGCTGTCGTGGTTCCACCCCAAGTGATCTTTAAGAGATCGTAATGTCAAAAAGGCAATGGGACTGACTTTGAGAACTGGAAACTGGAAACCGGAAGTGCAAAACTGCAAACATATTTCCAGGTTTTAGGACTCATCCCTGCAGCTCAACAATAAAAAAAGTCTAGAATAAAACACCCATTGACAGGACTTGATGTACAGCAAGTTTTTATTAGAAAACAAAATAAATTCAAAGCATAGGTATAAAAACACAAATGATCATCTTACTAGAATAATTCAAACATGTACTGTCCCTTAATATATATCTGTATAATATACATAAATGTTCACTTCAACAAAATGTATTTGCTCCTTGCCCTAGTTTGTGTTTACTTTCAAGTCTTTCAGGTTCTCAAAAACCAAGATCATGTTAAGGCAACTCAAAACCTTGACAGGCCTAACAGGCCTATGAATGTTTAAGTTTCACCGCTAACTAAGTCCATCTAATGCATGTCATTGCAACACATCATTTCTTCAGCCGCATGCAGACAGTGTCTGTTTAAGATTTAGGTTACATGTGAAACTTAATGCATTCCCTCCCGGTCAGAACTGAATGGAAACATAATATATCAAGTAATCAAGTTTTTTTTGTTATTACCATGGCACAGGCAAAATCCAGTAAAGCTGATAAACCCTGCCAACACAATTTACTGAAACTTTGGTCTCATTTAGAACAGAAACGTAGCAGGATTTTAACTGAACTGGACTTTTTTTTTTCAGGCCTCAGATGATGGTCCCTTTGATCCAAAGAGGTGAATCTGTGTGCGTTAGAAGGCAGTATCCCTTGATGTCCATCCCGTGAAAGTGTCTCAGACTTGGCAGAGGTTGTAGCAGGCCAACGGTCTGTCCAGCATGTTTTCTCCATCCACCTCATACACATAATCACACCGGTGTGTAATCAGAGGAGCGTCGGACATCGCCACGCTCTGATTGCCAAAGGAGATTACTGTGTCTCTCTGTCGGGAAGAAGTCACCAACAGTACAGTTAGTAAAGATTGTTTTTTTCCTAGAATTACTTAACATAAATGTATGAAAAATGGCTGAGGGAATAAAAAGTCCCCTATAATTAGCAGTAAGTAGTAGTAGCAACATCCTATTCATTTTAGCATGTTAATACTGTTTAGAACAGATGACAAACAAGTACAGACTAAAGTGGTGCAACAATTTGCAACCATGTTGATGTTTAAAAAGCCAACCATGCACAAACTAATTTTACCAACAAAATAACCAAATGATAAAATACGGGGATGATCATGTAGTAGTTATACATGGTTCAAAAATGTTATTTAAAGTGACCAGAATGTATCAAAAAGTAAGAACAAGGGTATACTAAATGACTCCCAAAAAAGTTACTTTAAAAAATAATCTGCATCAAAGTCAAGATTTCAAAGGCCATGGCTTATTTAATTAAAGGCCATGAAAACTTTTTCAGCCAAGGAATCTTACATAAGCAGTTATTTCAATTGAGAGATTTCTGTATTTGTGTTTTTCTCGTTGCTTTTCTCAACAAAAAAAAAGAGGATTTCCAAGCAGGCATCATGTTGTTTAACAAAATAGTCTGGTAACAGTTGTTGTGTTGTCTGCTCAAGTTGTCCGGTGAAGATGCCGCTGTCCAAACCTCGACAAAGTCCCGATGAAGCAGACTAGCTGAGTTTTTAGCTATGCTAACTGCCATCATATCAGATTTTGCTTTATGACCAAATACCTGCTAAAATAATGGCATTATCATCAGCCCCAGCTGTAGCCTACTTTGTGTCTAATCAGCAACTGTTAGCATGCTAACATGCTAAACTAAGATTGTGAACATGGTAAACATACCTGGAGCTGCTACCATCTTGTTTTCTTTGATAGTTTCTGCATATTTAATACTAATACTTAAGATTTTAAATATATTTTTCAGGGGTTTCGAATGTGCACTTTAACCTCAACAATTATTGTCCTCTTACCCGGTTGGGGCCAGCTCCATTATTGACATCAACAGGAGCAGGCGTTGCAGCAGGAGTGGCTTCCTTCTCAAAGTCGTCCTTACATAAATGAGCCATAATCCCAGCAGCTAAGGCATCACCAAGAACATTGATCATCGTCCGGAACCGATCACTGAGAATGAGAGGAAAAAAATACTTATACACATTGCCCCAACACCCACTTGTGCTCTTTATAGTATGATCATGTTTGTGGGACTCACAGAACCCAATCGATGGCCACAATCAGTGAGATGTCAGCGGGCGGCAGCCCCACCGAGGTCAGGACAATAACCATGGTCACCAGACCGGCTTGAGGTATCCCAGCTGCCCCGATGCTGGCCGCTGTTGCCGTTATACTGATGAGACCAGAGCCGGGATGTTAGAGAGACAAAGAACTTATCATGTGGAAGGTTAATAAACTCAGTGATTAGTCTCACCTAATCGTGACCAGCTGGCCAAAGTCCAACTCGTACTCATTGACCTGAGCGATAAAGATGGCCGCCACTGCCTCGTACAGGGCTGTCCCGTCCATGTTGATGGTAGCTCCCACTGGCAGCACGAAGCGAGCGATCTGCCGGTTCACTCCACAGTTCTCCAGGAGACACTTCATGGTGATGGGCAACGTGGCTGAGCTGAAAGGGAGAGAACAAGAGCACACGGTCGGGTTAGTCTAGTCCCAAATATGACCAATGAGAAATGGTAGGGTGTCCTTACAGTATAGGCCCACATATGTTTCATATTTAAAAAGAGAGTACTAAGATGCTGGACTACATCTACCAAAAATCATTAAAAAAAACCTGTATCCTCTTACCTGGATGACGTGGCCAGTGCAATAACTAGAGCCTGCAGCAGCCCTCTGATGTAGGGGAAGGGGTTTTTGCGTGTGAAGAAGTAGTAGAAGAGAGGCAGCAGGATGAGGCCGTGCACAAACAAACCAGACAGCACTGTGATGAAGTACATGCCCAGCTTCTCTCCCAGGTGGGCCGGATCGTGCATATCCAGGATCTTCCCCGCCACGAGGAACACAATGCCGAAGGGGAAGTACCTGCATGGAGGAGGGAAGACAATCATTTATTGCACGCAAACCTTTTCAGCACAACCATCAAGATTATGACACCCTGCATTCCAACACTCGTTGATGTGACAAATAAAACCTTTGATTTCTTTTTTTTTAATGATGAATATGATCTTTTAACTTGACAATACGCACAAAACCAGGTTCACAAAGGAAGGTTTTCTGAGTTTGGTGTGGAAGAACTTGACTGACCTGCCCTCAACCCCATCCAACACCTTTGGGATTAATTTGATCGCTGACTGTGAGCCTTGTCTGGCCTTTCCCCCCAAGCATCAGTACCAGACCTTGCTAATGCTCTCAAGGCTGAATGGGAGAAAATCCCTGCAGCCGTTCTCCAGAAGCTTGGAGGCTGTTATATCAGCAGAATACTGCCTTTGGAATGGGATGTCCAAAAATCACACGTGGGTGTAATGTTCAGGTGTCCAAATACTTTTGCCCATACAGTGTATGAGGCTATCCTAACTCATTTTGCAATAATTTGTACTTAATTCACTTAAATGTAATCCAGTCGACTCAGGAGAAGCAGTAAGGACACTTGATTCTTCCCTGAGTAGCTGTGTGAGATTTATTTTTAGATATAATCCGGCTCTGCCGTGCGAACTGTGTGTTGTCTGTGACTCAATTTGTCTATTTGTGAAAGTGTGTGTGTGTGTGTGTGTGTGTGTGTGTGAGTGCGAACTTACCACATAGCAGCGTTAATAATCTTCATGACGCACTCGTTGATGCACTGGCACACGTTAACCAACGGCGCTCCACGTTCTCCCATCTTCCCCAGCAGCAGTCCTGAGAACAGACGGTACAATCACAGGTGAGTTTGTAAGGTCTTACAAGTCACCTCTAATGAAGGGTTTATGATTACATAATTAATGGTAACGGCTACTTTATACTCATTTTATGTATCTTATATTCTAAATATTACATTTTTTTATACCACCTCATTTATTTGAGAGCTGCTGTCACTATGTACTTTCCAGATTAAGGCTATGTTTTGCTGATAATACTTCAGTGTTTGCACTGAAAGTAAAGAATGAAAGCTGAAAAAATAGTACGCTTTTTTTAATCTACAAAAACGATTTATTGAAGTCAGCTTGTCTTTCTAATTAAATAAAAAGACAAAAAGTGTCATGTTGGATAAACACCAGCCAGGGGGATTTTTAACAACAACATTTTTTATGGCTTAAAATGTAAGGAATGTAATGTATGCTTAAAAATAATCAATAAAGCCATTAGTTAACTTAACCCTTTTATAGAGGTTGACCTATAATTAGACAACAGTACCATAAGGATTATACTTAGAGTTTTCTGTGATATAATGAGCTGTGTGATTGTCTTACCCATGGTGGCCGAGAAGATGACAATCCCCAGTACGTTCATGCCCTTGCTGGTACTGGGGACGACTTTATACTTGACGTCGGGAGCAGGGGTGATCTCCAGGAAGACTGGGTGGCCCAGTTGAGGGTTGTGGTAGTCGGGCATGACATACACATGGTTGGCTTGAGAGTCTTTCGTATCAGAGTTCTGTACAATAGGTACCAGCTCCGTTCGGTACTGGAGTTGGATGTAAAAGAACAACGACAGAGGTTTGTTTAATATGAGCACATATTGAACATGAATTAATGAACAGTAATCGTACAATCCTTTCGTCCACTCACCTGCTGAAACGTTGCTTCAATCAGATTTGACGGGATCATGTTCCTATAAAAGACAATTTACAGACAAATAAATCAGATGTCTGTACAGAAAGGTATTATTCAATAGTACGGTGTAAGAGTCCTTTCAATAAACTCTCTGCATTCAATTTGGATATTGTCACTTCTATTCTTCAGTGCATATAAAGAGCTAAGGACTTTTGTAAATGTTTTTATATTGAGGGTCAATGTTGATTCCTGACCATGAAAACAGACGTTCTGGTACTGTACTTAAGTACAACGTGAGTACTTGTGCTTCATTGAATATTTCTACTCCACTTCATTTAAGAGGAACTGTTTACTTCACTACATGGAAAAACAGATTGTCTTATGAAAATACAATGCATTGTTACAAATCAACACAACTGTATATGAAATAGGGGCTCTTTGAGCAGTTGCAGCAGTAAAATACATGTTAATGTATCAGTAATATAATTTAATATACCACTTTCAAGGGACATTTATCTGCATGGACTACTTTCACTTTTCATACTTTGAATACATTTTGTGTGTATTTTTTTACTTACGTAACATTTTTAAAGCGGATATTTCTGTTATGTGATGAACTTTTAATTAAGTAAATGAGCAGAATAATTCCTACACCACTGGCTGTTAAATTCTCAAATGAAAGCTGTGTCTCTAATAATGGCCGGGGGTGTCGTCGCCCACAACCTCAGACATTCTTCAGACCATACACACTTATCTAACAGAGGGAATCAGAAATAATATGTCAACAAAAACCAGGGGACACATGTTCACACAACACAGAGAGGGAGGCCTTCACATGCGGCGGAAGGTGCACAGGGACATTGTGTACGTCAATGACACTGAACCCATGAAACAAGCTCATCAAATACGTAAGAGGACTCAAATGTACACAGCTCACTAATAATAATCAGGTTTAAGAAGAAGGTATTAGTGGATCTCTGACATGAATTGTCCTGCAGTAAGCCTGAGCTCACACACCAGACTGAAGTCTCTCTATCTTACACAGAGTTGCATTGCACGAGGACCTTCTGAGAAAGTGAAGGCTTAACAGATCACATTTAAGTCTTCCTATTCTTAGCCAACCTGCTGCAAAAGAGTGAGAATGCAAATGTCTTACAAGCACATGTTTTACCTTCTCTGTTTTCATTTATAATGCTGAAATGTTTCCCCTGCTGACACAATGGTATAGATTCTGACTGGTGTTAGCATATGTAACAATTCTGACTTTCCATTGTTTCAGTGTGAGAGCTCATCAGCTCCCAGGATTCCAACGCATCCCTTTAGATTTTGTGATTAGAGAGCATCTTGTTCCTAAGGAAGCACAGCAAGGTCACAAGGTTAGAACTGGATCTGTACTGGATTTAATTGCTCTGTACTGACTTCCCTCAGGTGTTAAAGGGTAATGTCCAGCAAATCCTCAACCTTGTAAACAGCACTAATAAGATGGAGTGGGGAACATGTGGAATCTCCTGGAAAGCCACAAAGAGGGGGCTTTTCTCCATCTTATGGAGGAAGTGAATCTTTTCCAAAAAATAGCAGAGACCACAAACATGTCATTATGTCTTCTTATTGTTTCTAATGGGAAATCCGCTTAGGAACACAAAAGAAGTAGTTGTGTTCTAAATCACATACTAACATAGTATTCATACTAAGTATCATTGAGTATATGTGGATATTGTGTACACGGTAGGAAATACCTGGATGTATACTACATTAGCAAGCATTTTTAAGTATGAGACATGAGTTTACTGCACATACTCAACTGCCCCACAATGCATTGCGTCTGGGTGCCTTAAGACCGGCTGTCAGTCTTATCACTTTTTTCGATTTTTATAGGTTCGTTTTTATGTGAGTAACTGATTACCAACATGTGGTAAGTTCATCAGAATAACGCATGGTTGCACATTTTCTGCGATCGTTTGTCAGAGACGTGAGAGCTTACTGCCAGGTTGCCTTGAAACCAACCCCGTCGTCATTCTTGTGGGATTTTGAGCAGAGATAAAAGCTTCAGTTTTAACAAGCTTTCCAGGTGATAAAGTAACCATTTAGATTCCCAATATGTGGTGAGTTTATGCAAATAATTCCAATTTGGAAGTTTGCCGCGATCGTTTTCAGAGATGTGATGCCTTGAAACCGGCCCGGCTGTTGCTTAGGCCTATTTCAGTGTAAACAGTCACCTGGTTCAATCATTCTTAATCTTTCATTCAGTAGGTAGTATCTAATACCTACTTGAGGATGTAGTATGCAGTATGTTAGTATGCTATTTCGAACACTACCCACGTAGAGCTTGGTAGGGACGTCATAAGGTAATGTTTGAATGGCAGAGTTCCCATCACTATGTTCACTTTGTCAAAGGGTGATTGTGTCTGTCAATATTTACCTGATGAGGTCCAGCAGAGCGTCAGCGGAGGTCATGACAGGCCCTGAACTTGAATGGTGGCCATCTTTCTCTGAGCCCGTCCCCGGATGGATGATGAGCACCAGTATGATGCCAACGATGACAGCGATGAAGGTCGTCCACAGGTAGTAGGTGATAGTCAGGACTCCCAGTCGACCACTTGCCTTTGTGTCCATGGCTGACAGGCCTGACATAAGACTGGATCGGAGAACAGAAGGTGTCCGATTAATTCTGGTTT
Source organism: Leptoclinus maculatus (assembly GCA_032191485.1). NCBI lineage: Eukaryota > Metazoa > Chordata > Actinopteri > Perciformes > Stichaeidae > Leptoclinus > Leptoclinus maculatus. The sequence continues at coordinate 17,083,681 of JAVDOI010000003.1, forward strand.
TCACTTTGAAATGCTAATTTTGTAACAAATTTCAAAACAATGTAACGCTTGAACTCATATTACATCTTAGACAATGGAGCTTCAGATACAACATATTTTACAAATAATGCTCAATAAAACAATCGGTAAACGTAAAAGGAGTTCCAGGTGACGGGATGTGAAAAATATACACGTGTGATTGATGCTTAATCTTACAGTTGTAATAACGTGAAAAAAAAACGTCTACAGGGTAAGAGAAATTGTGACCGCTTATAACAAAACACTGCAGCTGTTTGCTGTTATATTTGAGTCTGGACCCACACAGGTGAGGACCTTTCTCACCTGGAGGTGATGAGCGGCAGAATCAACATCTTTAACATCCTCATCAGCAGTTCTCCAGGGAAGGAGAAGTAGATCTTAGCCTGTGTGAGAGAGTAACACCTGAAGCCAAACCTTATTTCTAGGACTGTAAACACCAAATTACTATTGCTTACATTGAAATCCACCACAAAGCTCTTTTAACCCCAACGTCCACCAGCTAGTCGACAACTGTGTGATGTTTGATGCTGAGCAGGTGATGTACAGTGGGTATTTAAAGTGCTTTTTTAAAATGAAAACTTGCTGAAACAGAAAACGACGCTATGAAAGCAAAAATGCGACAACAATTCATAAAGCTGAGAGCAACTGCAGAGTCGGGGGATTCTTCTCTGTGGGTTCTTCAACACAAGCAATGTCTTTCTTCTGGTGCTCAAGTGAGCCAATGTTAATATATAATTATTGATTTATAGCAGCTTGAACTATTTCAGCACTTCTGACTCCTTGTTATACCCGATGCTCTGCTTGTCTTTGCTTCGACTCTCGCGATTACATAAGAGGCTTTAACAACTGAACTGAACAGCTCAGACTGGCTGTCACTTCACATCCTGAATATTGAGTTCATTTGCACACAGTGTTACAACTTGCCAATACATTATATCAAGGTAATAATGTAAAAAAAAATGGAAGTCTGTAAGATACAAAGCTAGCCACATTGCCCCCTGTTCATTTGCTATCCATCCATACCTGTGTGGAGAGGTTGAGCGACCTGAGGCCAAACCCAAGCACACAGCCCGTCACCACAGCAAAGACCGAGAGCGTCAGCAGGCCGTTCCTCTTGCAGTAGTCCTTCACGTACACCCTGATTTTCCACGAAACCGTTTTTTTCACCAACTTCTTCAACCATTCCATCATGATTCAGGTTCGGGCCGTATCCCAGCAGGCCCCCCCCCCCCCCGCTCCCCCCCTGAGTGAATGCAGATATCCGAGTGAGCGAGTGAGTGAGTGAGTAGATGAGTAGGCCTATGTATCCCACAGGATCCGAGGCGGAGGACAGCTAGTGGATCTGATCAAATGTGGGTCCTGTCTCTCACTGAGGAGCTCCAGACTGACAGGAAATGTTGACTAACTGATTCCTAGTATTGCCTAAAAGGATTATCCCTATCCCATGCTTCTCCACAGCCACCAAGGCTAATTAAAGAGGCTTAACGCTGATTAGCTCCTCCTTTCATCGCTCATTAGGAGTTATTACTACCCGCCTGCAAGTTATCCCATTCATGAAACAGGTGCTTGCTCTTTGACCTCGCTGATTTGCATTTAGCTGGACAAGACAAAAAGACAATCATTTGTTGACATGTATGTTGACATGTGAAGGAGTTGCACTGTAAGGGCAGGATAACCAGAGTGCAGAGGCGAAACATAACACACCAGTATCAGTCTTCAGGGAAACGCCCTAACCACTCACAGATCCTTTGAGCTTACCATGAGGTTACGCTGTATCGTCTTTTCAGGGATCAGGGGCCCTAACTTCAGGACTTGGCATTTTAATTGGCGAACAATGTCTTGTTGGCCCAGAGAAGCAGTCTCCAAGGAGCTGAAACACTGCAGGTTGATGAGAAGAAAATGTTTGCGCTCTGTGATAAGACCAGGGATCCCTGCCACGCTATCAAGGTGTATATTTTTGCTGTAATTTCAGCAGAATCAAACCTCTAAAAGGTGGAATTTAGGTCAGATTTATTCATATATGGTTGTAGATAATAAATAATCTGAAGGAATATTTAAACAACAAAAGGGTGGGATATCAGCTCCAGGACCAATAGAGCTGTCAACAGAAATCAAGGCATGCTATTGTTGTTAGCTGCTCAAGTAGTTTCTACGTCTGTTTTCGCTTGTTGTTTTGCATGACTTGTTAATTCTGGAGTCTGCTGCCGCCACAGCGTCCATGCTGACCTGGGATCAGGTCCGAATTTGACCCGCTCCTGTCCAACAATGTCTGCCTACGTCACCTGTAACCAATCCAATAACATGTAATCCTCGTCTAGAACAATGCACGCAGTAAGTTCAACGGAAGGTACAAAAGGGACACAGGCAGTTAGGAACACAAGAATTAGCTCTAAAACTTAAATGAACAATCCCCCAAATCCCCCCAAAATGGCCCAACTTTATAGCCCCCGGCTTCACATACACTCTTGCACACGTCCTGAAAGTACTTTTTATAAGAACAAGATATACATTTAAAATGTAAAAGGTGCTGCTCATAGCAACACACTAACAGAGAATCATCACCCAAATTGGCTGCAGGAACCATGAAAGTCTGCAACTATTTGAAGATATTTCACTGAATTTGTGAAAAGAATGGACCTATAAGCACATTAATCATTAGAATAGATCTTCTGGGCACCATGAATATCTGAACCAAATGGCATGGCAATCCATCCAAAAGCTTTTGAGACATTTGCACTGACAATATAGCAACATATATATATATATGTATATATATATATAATATAGCTTAACAAAGTTAAATTAATTTTCAGTTATTCAATTTGATCATTCAAACATGTTTTATGTTCAAAATCTGATGATGGTCACGGTTCATTAATTTGACATGTAGTGAAAAGGAAGTGAAAGAGGTAGATGACGAAGATTTTAGCTGTATTTACAGGAGTTTTAAGAGAATAAATAATTGTGAATTACAATGACTCAGTGTCTTTGTATTTCTTTTATAATATATTTGATGTAAAAAATACCGTCTTGATCATCTCAGTATACTTGATAGATAGTACAGGAGATGGTTTTATTTAGAATAGTATGTAACATTGAATAGAAAACACTATGTTTTTAGAATCATACAATTTTTTAGTAAAACATTTTCTGAAAAAAATAATCTAATCTCTCGAGCTAATTCATAAAGAGACTGAATTAACTGAACAATGAGAACTGAGAAGATAAGTTTTAAACTGTATCTAGAAGAGCATCTGTGGTTCTGCTTGATGACTCATGCGTTGTGTTCACTGGACCAGTTATCACAGTCTTTTCAGCAACCCTCTGCACCTGCAGCAGTCAACCTGAAAGAGGTTTTTGTACGGCCCTAAATCACTGTGTGAACACGCTAGCACTGTTTATAACATGAATACTCTTACAGTAATAAACTGCTGCATCTTCAGCCTGAACTCCACTGATGGTCAAAGTGAAGTCAGAGCTGCTTCCACTGCCACTAAACCGAGCTGGTGTTCCTGAATGTCTGATGCTCACATGTCTTACAAGGAGCTTTGGTGGCTGTCCAGATTTCTGTTGATACCAGAACATACATTGACCATCAACACAGTTTGAATGAACAGCCGGGTTGGTCTTACAGGTGAGAGTGGCAGTGGATCCTGGACTAGATGTCACTACTGGAGGCTGAGTCACAGTCACCTGACCGCTGCATCCTGCAGACAAAAACAAATCATTCATTATTAATCAACAGAAATAAATGAGAGAAAAGGCAGCACATCATGTTTGAAGTGTTGCTGAGTGAATGAACCTGTGAAACAGCAGCAGGCCAGCGTCCAGATGAGGATGGTGATCAGAGTCATGGTGGTTGTGGTTCCTGCTGTGCTGACTGACAGATCTGAGTCCTGCAGTGTTGAACTCACAGGACTATAAACCTTCTGAGTTCACTGGAGGATCAGCTGACGATGCAAAGCCTCCTCTCTATGGAAATAATTTCTCTGCTCTCAACAGACTGAAGGCAACGTGGGACACAAAACCAGGAGGAATACTTCTAGATTTAACACAATCAATGATCTTAATGGAATAAAAGAAAATATTGATGTTAGAAGAGCAGATGAGGATTTAAGGATACGTTTGTTTTCACTGTGGTTGGTATCATGTGTGTGTTTGTCTGCATTTAATTTACTGACAGGGCTTACTCTGGATGAGTAACACATTTAAATTATGATTAATATGAGTTTGTTAATTATCAATATTAAAAATAATCATGTTAATGTAACCATGTATCAACTGATATAAAACTGTGAAAAAATGACTTTGTTACACAGAGACTGTAATTGTTTCTCTGTCAGGTTTAGAAAAGTCAAGAAAAATGTAATAATTGATTTAATTCATATGATCATTTGAATCCATATCATCAGAAAAACTTTTTAGATTCAAGAAAATATATATTGTTATGTATTGTTATGAAAAGCAGAGAGTGTTTCAGAGGATAGATGTTTGTTCACAGAGCAGGAGGTTTTTGTACGGCCACTTAATGAGTTTGTATCACTGTGGTGGACTTTTGGTGGAGGAACCAAACTCATCATTGACTGTAAGTACCAGAGATTTATATTTTATAACAACATATAGAAAATATAACTTAAAACAGATGTTGTATAAGACTCAGATCAAGTGTTTGTAGGTTGTTCGTTATTTTATGTTATTTTATCAAACTGATCTCAAACTGAGAAGAAACTTTACGGAAATCTAAAAGAGATTCATTCTTGCATCTTATTAACTTTAAAGAGAGGTTAAATAACTCATATATTTTCTATATAATATTCTATTTTCATAGAAACTTTACCCTGCATGTTTAATATTCAATATAGGTAACATTTGGTCAAATAATATTTTTCATTCTCAAAACAAGTACATATATTATATATTATAATTGTTTTTCATCAATTAGTTTGAAAATATCAAATAATTAGATGATTTAAAATGTGATGTGGATTCCTGTTCAACACATGATTTTATCAGTAAATGCAGCTTATCTTTGTGTTCACGGTTCATTCATTTTACATGTAGTGAAAAGGAAGTGAAAGAAACAGATGACGATGGTTTTAACTGTATTCACATGAGTGTTTAAACTGTCAGTTATTCTCTGTCAAACATTATAAAACACACATGAAGATGTTTCAATAATCGTTATCGATTAACCTTTTTAGTTACATTTACACTTGAATCATGTGGCCGATGGTCTGATACGGAATGATTTATGAGTCCAACAGGAACACAACTTATTCTGTTTTATTTGATCAAATATAAGAAATTAACAGGATGTTATTTTATCTTTATTACCAAGTATTCATTCTCATCTTTTCTCTCCCCTCTCCCCCCTCCAGTGGGCATCGTGCGGCCCACCCTGACCGTCCTCCCCCCCTCCAGAGAGGAGCTGCAGCAGGGCACAGCCACACTGGTGTGTCTGGCCAGCGGGGGCTTCCCCTCAGCCTGGAGTCTGGGCTGGAAGGTGGGGGGCAGCAGCAGCTCCTCAGGGGTGTCACACAGCCTGGAGGTCCTGGGGAGGGACGGCCACTACAGCTGGAGCAGCACCCTGAGCCTCCCTGCAGACCAGTGGAGGAAGGCGGGCTCAGTGAGCTGTGAGGCCAGTCTGAATGGACAGAGCCCTGTCACTCAAACCCTGGACCCTGACCGCTGCTCAGAGTAGAGCTTCAGCAACACTTCCTGTGTGGAAGTGAAGCTGCTTCTTTGATAGAGATCTGGATGAAGCTACAGATCTCCTCTGTTTCACAGCTCTCTACTCAGTGTTTTAGTGTGTATGTTGCTTTCTAATACTGATCTTCTGCATATTCTTCTTTATGTTCATTACTTTCAAATTAAACTGAATTATAGATTAGTTTTCACTCCAAGATGAACTGGTGATTCTTAAAAATGTGACATGAACATTGAACAATAAATAAAACTGTGGATTATAATGATTCAGTGTCTTTGTGTTTATTTTGTAAAATATTCTCACTTTAAAAAATATCCTTTACCTAATAGGAGAGCGGGATTATTTTTCTGTTTGGACCGTTTTGTGCAGCTATCATTAGAGCAGATTTTTTAATATATATCAGAGGCTATGATCCAACAAGAATCTAACCTCCCCAGTTTATTCATAAAGAGACTGAATGAACTGACAAGAATATAAGTTTAGTTTTAGATAGAAGAGCGTCTGTGAGTTTGTTTCAGTTGTATTTAGATTCATGGTGGTTCTGCTTGATGACTCTCGTGTTCACTGGACCAGTTCTCCTCATCACAGTCTCTCCACCAACTCTCTGCACCTGCAGCCGGACGTTTTCACTTCTATCAAACTGAAGGAGGTTTTTGTACGGCTCTAAATCACTGTGTGAACGCTCCACCATGGTCGCCCAGACAGTAGTAATCTCCAACATCTTCAGCCTGAACACCTCTGATGGTTAAAGTGTAATCAGAACCAGATCCACTGCCACTGAATCGAGACGGAGTTCCAGAGAAGAGAGTTGATGAAGTGTATATGAGAAGTTTGGGAGCCTGTCCAGGTTTCTGAAGGTACCAACTGAGATCATCATCAATATTTGAACTCCCTGTGGCGCTGATGGTCACAGTCCCTCCAAGACTGACAGACTTTGATTTGTCAGTCTGAGTAAGAAAATTGTTTGCAGAAGTCTCTGAAGGGAAAAATGAAATGTGACCTTAAGAAGAAATGTTGGATAGCTCAACAACATGGAGCATTAGTTCAAACTATAATATTAAGAAGACAATAAAGACAGAAAGAAAACCGGATCCAAACATGAAAAGGACAGAAACTGAACCACACATAAAATACTCCTATAATGTCAGATACACTTTCAAAGTCTCTCACCCTGACACAGAAAAGCCAACATGACAGTCATTGACAACTTCATCCTGATGCAGTTTTCAGTGTGAGTGCATGAAAACAGTTCAGACCGTCTGTGACATGAGAACTTAAAGCTGTGAGGAGCAGTGATGCATTCAAATAATGCAAAAATACATTCAAGAAGGCAAACACACAGCTGTCCTTGTGAAACTGAAAGGGAGAGATGAGGTGGAGTAAGTGGAGGCTCCATCTTTCTGTGGACTGATTAAGAACATGAAGAAACTTCTGACTCTCTGTTCCTCTTCTCTCTGCTGGTTCTGTCTTTGTAAACTGTCCCAAAGGCCTTTATGCTCATTAATAAATGCAGGCTGCCCTCTGCTGGCTGTCTATGTTCACAACATCTCCAGATTGACATGACAGTGATTTTGTATTCGGTATTTAGCTCTTCTCAATATCATGTATGCCAATCTGTTAAATGACACTGACGGACTCAGAAGGTCTGATCATGTTTGAAAATAAACGGAGCAATAGAGTCTTGGGCATTTTTATTTTTTTTGAAAACTCAACCAGACCTCTATATTTTCCCATTTAAAAAAAAAAAACACACAAATCAACTGAATGTTGAATCCAAATGGAACAGATTTAATTTTGTAAAAAACTGTAAAAACACACGTCAAACCAAACACTATTTACACAATTCCCCATAATAACGGGGCGTCAGCAGGTCTATGGCAGAAGGCAGGCTGGATGAAGGGCTTCGTCTGGGTGGGGTCCAAGTTATCGTTCCGTGTGCCACAGATAGAAGCATTCTTTTTTTGCAGTGTGGCAGAGAGGAACATCACACCCCGTGCAATAAGTGGCTGTCCTCACCCTTGGTTGTCCAGCAGCATGGCACCTCTTGCAGTACTTTCTTCTGACCCTTGTTTCGTCCACACTGTCAAAAAACCTGGGCAGGCAGGCGGTGGAGGGGGGTGGGGGTGGGGTGGCTGCTGGGCCTTCGGCAAACTCCAGCATCTCCTTGGCCAACTGCTCCCTGAAGGCCTTGTGGGTGAAGGGCTTTGTCTGGGTGGGGTCCTGACTCAACTTGAACAGCTCCTTGTGCAAGAGGTAACTGTTCACTACAGCGATGTCCATAAAGTGGTAAAAAAAAGTCTTGTACCACTTCCTCGTCTTGTGGCGGACGCTGTAATATCCGATCAGTGCATCGGACAAATCCACACCCCCCATGCTACGATTGTAGTCCACGATGCTGTCCGGAACCGGTATGGACTTGTTCTGCCACACCCCAGCCTCCTTCAGCTTTCTCTCCACGGTCTGTCCACTGTAGGCCTGATGCACTGTGGAGCACATCGCTACCTCTGTCGAGTCCATCCACTTCACGAAGAGGAGTTTGCCACTCCGGATCCAACGCATGTCCCCCCTCTCAGCGGTTTTGGGCAGGTTGTTGGTCTGGGTCTGAGGGAAGCCAGTTACATGTTTCCTGATGGTCCCACAACAGCCAATGTTCTTTTTGGACAGCTCAGTGAAGAGAGCAGGGCTTGTGTAGAAATTGTCTGTGTACAACAAGTAGCCTTTACCGAGGAGAGGAAACGGCAAAAGGTCCATCACTGCTGAGTAACTCAGACCGTGGCCTGTGTTGGACTCACTTTTACCTGCGTAGACAAAGAAGTTCCAGGTGTAGCCTATCGATGAATCAGCCAGCACAAACAGTTTGTAACCCCACTTTGTGGGCTTGTTCTTCATGTACTGCTTTATGCTGATGCGGGCTTTGCTTTTGACCATCCGCTCGTCAATGGACACATTCTGACGCGGCTGGAAATGTGCTTTGCAGGCGGTCACCATGTCGGTGTAGAGCGGCTTGATCTTGAACAGGCGGTCATACTCAGCAGTGTTCCTTTTGTTGTCGTTCTCCTCGTCCTCTTTTGGGTCGCTGAGGTGAAGTGACCACATAATGGATTCAAAGCGCTCCCGTGTCATGCTGTCACCGGGGAACTGGAAGTTGTACGGCCATTTCTTCCTCCAGTAGTCAGACCTGTTGTGGACCTTCACAAGGCCAGTGAACATGATGATGGAGAGGAATATGTAAAAGTCCTTCATCGTGACCACTTCCCAGCTGGACTTCAGCCCAGCTTGCTTTCTTTTGGCAGCGTTGGCATTCGTGTTGTCAATGATTTTTCGGAGAACAGATGCTGAAAAGAAAAGCTGGAAGAGGCTGATGGGAGACCATGCCATGGTGGTGTCGAATGTGGGTCCTGGGGTCCTGGCCGGATTGAACCTGAGAGGGTCAGGTTTGATGCACTCCTCCTCTCTGTCATGCCACCTGTCCTCCTCCTCACTCTCTGTAGAAGCCAACCTACTCTTTCCACGCCTGGTAGCTGGAGCAGAAGCTCCCAGAGAGGAGCGTCCTCTCTTCCGCCGAGTGGTCGGGGGAGGAGGTGCTGCTGGGCCCGGGGCAGGTGTTAACGACTGGGTGTGTAGAGCCGTCGGGGGAGGAGATGCTGCTGGGCCCGGCTGGGGGTGTGAAGGTCCTGGAGCCGATTGTTGAGCTGCTCTTCGACGTGTTGGCTGTGAGGCACCTGAAGGTCCTTCACTGTGAACCAGAATGTGGAAGAAAAATAAATATATGCATTCAGTCCGGTTCTGAAATTGTAATACATGTAAACATAAAAGCAATAAACGTGGTAAAAATAACACACTGTGCTGGGGAACACACACACACACACACACACACACACACACACACACAGAGACAAAGAGACACACAGAGAGAGACACACACACAGCCCTGAGAAAGCTGCTAGCTCTAGATAGATAGACAATTCGACACCAATAAATCAATAAATATAACATGTATGAGACGATCATACCTTTCCGATGATGGACAGTAATCGGAGTCACTGGTGTCTTGTGTGTTGTCGTGATGCAGCAGGTCCTCTTCATCCGACGATGAATCATGAGGACACACGAGGGTCCCTACGTCCTCCGCCGTGTTCAGGACTTCCTCCGGAGTGACATGTTTCTCTGGTTCTTGTTTCGACATCTTTCTCAAAACAAATTCAAACAAAGTAGTGAAAAAGTTACACACACGACGCTAAAACAAGCTGATGCTGTGCCTTATGCGCAGTGTTGGGGTAGTTACTCAGAAAAAGTAACTAGTTACAAGTTACTAGTTACTGCATTTGAAACGTAACTTCACTACGAGTTACTTTACTTTCCATTTTTTTAAGCAAATGTCCAAATTTACCGCAAAGATACATGGACAAACATCATGGCCCTTTCATCACTTTATTTTCAATTTTCAATAAAGGGCATCTCTTAGCCTTTCCACATAGTGTATTGTAATTGTAAACATGTAAAACAAAATGGCATATAAAACTCAGCCATTCACTTGAACGAACATTAACCCTGTCCACACTGTCTGACCAAAGAAATATGCCTCACTTTAAAATCCACAAACAACAGGATACAAGAGGCTATGTATGGTGGGGACATTCAGGTGGGTCAATCAGCAGTAACACATTAAAAACAGGCCAAAAACAGGCTTTTGGAAACATGAGACCCCACTAAACCAAATGGGGGCCTACTCCTGAGAACAAAACCAGCTTGTTGTAGGAATCATTGTAGTGGTTTAAGAAAAATAGAAAAATAAATGGCACTTTTTCCCATAAAATTAGGGTTAAATCGCGAGGGTCCCTGAAGGGTGCCTACCATGGGGAAACAGAGTGCACACAGAGTGCGCACATGTAGTTCAAATCACTTCTGAGAACGCATGAAATTATATTTTATGAGATCAAAAACCTACGTAACGAACAAATTCTGATAAAATGGCCAATGTATGCCATTTTACTCACTCAAAAACATATATATACACAAAGTACTACAACATACTACAAGTACTACCATCATTTCACCTATTTTTCGCCAGGACACGGCGAGCTATGTTCTCCGTTACCGATCCCAACCAAAAACTACGGCACCTTCACAGACAAAGCAGATATCAAACCGCATGCTGATTCCACCCCGAGTCCGGCGAAAGCTTCAAAATTCCTCTCCTTCAAACCATGCAACAGTTGCCAATCCATCAGCCACACAGCAACACACAGCGAAACAGTACAACATTTGAAACGCACCGTACCTTTTTGCAGATTTCTCCGAAGAAAAAACTAGTGTCTATGTGCTTGTATGAAGGATAGGCTATCTTTTCCATTTCGGCCAATGGTTTTGACCCTTGGGGGGAGGCGTCATGGTTTGGGGGGGGGGCGCGTCATGGTTTTCGATTTTTATTGGCTTAAAATTCTTTCAATCAACTCAAAGAACGTATCATTACAATCCCTGGTCATTTCCGCATCTAACACTGTGTCACATGCGAAAATCCGCCAATCAGAAGGCTCTGTGAGATTCAAGTGAAGTCTGTAAAAATGAAAATCAGACGAGGAAAACCCCTGTTTTACAGGTTTATATGAGGCCCAGGCTAAAAAAATGATGCCAAACTGCTTTATTAGATAGATTGAACACTATTAGTGATAAAAGAAGTGAAATATATAGTTATATAGTACATAAAATTACAATAAAACAGCTGAAAGTGCTGCTTCCAAAATCAGAATTGACGCCGGCTGACCTTGGCTGACCTGTAGAAAAACATTGATACCGCTGGCCTGCTTCACTTTATCAAAGCCATTTTTTTAGAGAGACTCCTGCCATGTTGTGCTATAACTTGTGAGGGGTGATTTGGGTGTATCTGCAAAAAAATATTTTTTTTAAAATTGCATTGTTTTCAGGCGAACCTGAAAATGTTCAATGTGAGCTGTGTGTTATGTTCATTCAGCAATAACCAGTAACATAAACACTGATATGTACACATATTAACACACATTTTAGTGTCATTATGAAATTTAAATTATTCAAATAGAGATAGTTGGAGAGATAAGCCCCTTTGAGTATGGGTATAGTATTTTCGAGCAGAAGCCAAAAGGGGGCTGTGGGTTTAAGAGGTTAAGAAAAATAGAAAAATAAATGGCACTTTTTCCCATAAAATAGAAACAGAAATGCACTTAACCCAAAAAAATAGAAACAGAAAATGCAATTAAATAAACAGAAAATCCACTTCAGTTTATAATTGTTCTCTATTCTTCAAAATAGCGATTGCATTGCATGAGTAAAAGTCTCTCGAATCTTTTATCCGACAGCCTGTTCCTCCTTGGGGTCAGAACAATACTGCCCAGGCTGAACATTGGTCTAGGTATTGGGAACATGTTTTCCTGAATGACGTTGGCATGCGAGTGCTAGGTATTTTATCTAGTATTTCTCTAAACCTTGGCGATTCGATAGTGGACAGGGGAAGCATGTCTTCCACGATGTACCCGGCAACTAGTTTGTTAATTTCCTTTTGTGTTACCTTCTGCGCTCCAAGAGCAAGATGCTGGAAAATCTGAGCTTGTTTAGGCGGGGTCGGTTGGTGATGAGCGTCTTCAACTGACAGGCTAGCGAGATCTTTCGCCACAAGTTTATCGCCACTGGCTGAACCCTCCTGTCTCCGTCTCCGTCTCATCCATTTTCCCGCTTCCCTCCTTCTACGCACCAGCAGCTACGTCACTCAAATCGGTCTCTGTGGCAACGGTGCCCAGACAAGCACACAGGCAGGAAACATGCACGCGCCACTAAAAGAGAACTTTTCGGACTGGCAAACATGGCTTGGGTAACGCAGGAAAGCGCGTTCCTGAGGTCTAGTAAAGTAGTGTAGTTACCAATATTTTGAGTGTAATGCGTTACTTTACTTCGTTACCTATAATAGTAATATCGTTACTGTAATTCGTTACTTTGTAACTCGTTACCCCAACACTGGTTATGCGTCCCCGTGCGTAATGCCGATCTTCTTCTTCTTCTGCTGCTGCTGCTGCTGCTTCTTCTTCTTCTTCTTCTTCTTCTTCTTCTTCTTCTTCTTCTTTTAAGTTTTTTGGCAGATGGCATGCAGGGAAAGGTGCATTACCTCCACCTACTGTGTGGTGGTTAAAAGAGACTTTAATTTTCAATCAAATTCAGGGCTTCATTCCAAAGTTGTGTTTATGGATGAATTAATAATATTATTCTGCTTTTTGTCAAGAAGATCTCTGAATACGTTTAGTTCTATCAAGTGTTCCCTAAACATTAGTGTGATCTCCATCAGCAGCTGCTGGAAGGTTAAAACTCCTCTGCTGCTCTGATACATTTCAGCTGAGATATGAGGAAAGTTAGGAAAGTTGAAAAAAAAAAGATTTAATTCTTCCTCCAAAAAAAGAACCAAACATGTGTCACTCTGAGAGCTTTTGTCCAGTTCGGACTGATTTTCTCCTCTGAGAAAATTGATGAATTGTCTTTATGAAGCAGACTGATCCTCGTTCAGTTTGTTTGGCTCATTCAAGACAGGCTTTTCACAATAAGAGAAACCTTTATGAAACAGGCCTCTGAGGGTTGACAGGAGGAAAAGACAATTCAGTCCAGGAGGGATTCAAACCAACAACCTTCAGACTGTAAAATTCCTTCTCAATCAGCTGAGCTATCAGAAATATATAAGATGTACTGAGTGCACACAGAATATGTAGAATCATATATAATGTCAGTGTGAATCCGTTTCAGTGTGAAGTCTGTAAACATTGTTTCTCTGCAAGATGATGGAGATAAAGTTTCTACACATTCAGTCCGATATTCTTCCTCTGCCTGGTTCTTTGGGTTGATCGGTGCTGGACATGGTTCAGTGGTTAAGGACACAGACTGGAGATGTAGGGACATGGAAACGTGGGATTGAACTCAATCTGAGGTATGACAATGAGGATGTGTGTATGCTTCATCATCTGCATGCTTTCACTGTAAATCGACACATTTTAAGGGATAACAATCCCCAAAAGCTAAAAAGTTCTTAGAATGTACCAAATAATATTACAGGTCACGCTGTGGTTTGGGACAGAGACACAAGAACAGTCAGTAGTTTGTCTGAACACAAAGGCTTCAGAGTCAAAAGCAAAATCGTTTTGAGGCCCATAAATGAGAAAAAGGTGTGATTGGCTTCGAGGTGTCTGACTGAACCAAGTTCAGGCTGATAATGCAGCAACCAAGACTGAGGAACAAGACGTCCCTGCTGCAATCTGAAAATTGTGAAAATAATACTTTGAGGTGAGAAGCAGAGATCACAATAAGGTTTGTGCTTGGTGAGGTTACTGTCAGCTCTGTGCTCAGTGGTCTGTGTCAGAGTCTCTTCCTCTTCAGCAGCTGCAGTCGGTTCCTGCTGTTACAGCTCAGAGTCTCTGCAGTCTGACTGAGGGAGGTTTTTGTACGACTACAAATCACTGTGTGAACACATAAGCACTGTTTATGAGATGACTACCCATACAGTAGTAATCTCCTGCATCCTCAGCCTGGACTCCACTGATAGTCAGAGTGAAGTCAGGTTCAGATCCACTGCTGCTGAAACGAGTGGGAGCACCAGATTGACGGCGACTTATTTTGTAAAACAGCAGTTTGGGAGGCTGTCCAGGTTTCTGCAGGTACCAACTGAGATCATCATCAACGCCTGCACTGGCTGTACAGCTCAGAGAAACCCTCTCTCCCACTCCAGCAGACTTTGATACAGGAGACTGAGTCACAGACGGATTGCCCGTCGATCCTACAAGAAAATAAGACATTTCCACTGTGTGTAATATATTATATAAAGAACAGTTCAAACTTAAAACCCTACCTTACTCTGTTTATGTAAAGGTTGGTTCGTGCAGTAGCTATAGAGTAAAATAAATCAAATCAGTGTCTCACCCTGAATGTAGACTGCCATCATCAGCAGGGAAACCAGTAACATCTTCATTACGGATGTTTGTGTGAGTGTGATAGATTAAAACAATGTTACTCGGCACAAGACTTGGTGCCTTAAAAACGGCTGATGTGCAGTGAAGCACAACAGATATTCAAATGATAGTGAATGTGGGTGAACACTCAGGCCCGAGTGTCGTCTGTGTGTTTCTGTTACACAAAGATGAATACCGCCCTCTTGGGTCAAAATAGGAGAATGTAAACTAACTTGAATCGTTCATATCACGGATGGATCCTGAGCTTATGAGCCCCTGAACACAGACATGTAAAAGACCCCCCCATCCCTCTTTTCTAGGAGCAAGACCCTCACACTCCTTGTAGTGACTAAACCTTCTGAGTTCACTGGAGGATCAGCTGACGATGCAAAGCCTCCTCTCTATGGAAATGATTTCTCTGCTCTCAACAGACTGAAGGCAACGTGGGACACAAAACCAGGAGGAATGCTGCTAGATTTAACAATATTCATGATGTTATTTTGATGGGAAAAAAATAGATTATATGCACTTTTGAGGATTTTCAACGTTTGGATTAAAATGGTGTCACTGTGGTTGGTATAATATGTATTTGTCTTTTTCTATATTTGCCAATAGGGTATGCACAGACACATTATACTTTGGAGAGATTTCTGTTTTCATCTTTTAATTCAAGATTTTTGAAACATTATTTCTGCATTTTGCAAATTATGTAAAATAATTTCAAAAATAGAAATATATTACGAGGGAAAATTAACAGTTTGTCTCACAACTGTAAAAAGTTACAATGAAATGATTTAAAAAAAAAAAAAAAAATTTAGGTATTTTGAGTTAAATCATCTTGTCCATTAAATACAATATTAATTGGTCAGTTTAACCAGAAAAAAGGTGAGTTTTCAGAGGATAGATGTTTGTTCACAGAGCAGGAGGTTTTTGTACGGCCACTTAATGAGTTTGTATCACTGTGGTACACTTTTGGTGGAGGAACCAAACTCATCATTAACTGTAAGTACCAGATTCATAATTTCTACAACATTAAATGCTATACTAACTTTTTCATCAGAATGTAATAAAACACAGTTATGTTGGGTAATGTATATGTTTTGGATATTTTTTGCCATCTATTAAGCTTGGCTAGTGTCATATTTTAGATAAATTGTGCAGAGATTCATATTCTTTTGGTTTCATATATGATGTTAATTGTGTCATATGATCAGCAAAATATATATATTTTATCCAACCAAATGTGTTTAACAAAGTTTAGTAAAAAATATTGTCTATCTTTTGACATTCAGAAAAGACCATGTTATCTATGTTGTTTTTTTATTTGAAACATTTAAACAGCCGTTAGATATAAAATCTAATGTGCCTTTAAAACAAATGAGTGAGTTTATATGTACATTCAGCGTCGCTGCAGTTTGCGTTCACAGTTCGTTGGTTTAAAGCGGTGAAAGGAAGTGAAACAGACAGATGACAAAGTCTTTAACTGTTTACAGATGTTACATTGTTTTCAACGAGAAAATCATCTACGAGATGAATAATTTTCTATCAAACATAATATAAAAGATATGAACATTTAATGTAAAGGTCATTCATTTAACTTGTCCATTACATTAACATCTAAGTCATGTTGTATATTTTTCTATAATTGTTAGTGATTAATGATCAGTACCACAGTAGAAGATTTAATTAGGTTTCACCATTTAGTTTCATTTGTTAAACCCTCATTTCTTCTCATGTCTCCTCTCCTCTGTCTGATCACAGCACACAGCTAACCCACAGTGGTGTTAACCTCTGTCATGTATCATAACTGTCTCATGTCCAGCTGTTTCTCCCACATTGGACGTTAATCTGTTCCTTGTGTGTCTCATGCTCTCCTCTCCAGCTGGCCCCATGGTCAGGCCCTCGGTCTCTCTGCTTCCCCCCTCCTCTGAGCAGCTCTCCGGGGGCTCGGCCACGCTGACCTGCCTGCTGTCTGGCTACTCTCCTCAGGGAGCCGCGGTGAGCTGGCAGGTGGACGGCACGGAGGTGACAGAGGGGGTCCTGAGCAGCTCAGAGGAGGAGAAGAGCGGACGCTACAGCAGCAGCAGCACCCTGAGCCTGAGCCGGGAGCGCTGGATGGTAGGAGAGCTGTACTCCTGCAGGGTCCTCCATCATGACCACAGCCAGACCCAGTCCCTCCACAGGAGCCAGTGTGAGGGCTAGAGGAGCAGGCTGAAGCCCAAGACGGGAGCTCTGTGTGGGGGGAGCAGGAGGAGCACACCTGCTGCTCTGATCGATATGAGTTTGTAATTTAAAGCTTTGTGTCGCAGAGAACAACACTGCTGTAAAGTGTTGGACAACAACAACAACTTAGAGAGTAATGTTCAGCAGCTAGATGTGAGTGTGTTTCATAACTGTCATGTTAATAATTGATGTTGTTGCTAATAAAAGCTTTCACTGATGAACAACACGATGAAGAGTTTGGTCTTTTATCTTATGAAGAGGAGAAATAAATTAAATGGTTTAAATGATACTCCTCTCTGTTTGAAATTAAAAACTTTGGATTGATCATGTAAATATGAATGTAATTATTTGAGGTTCTTTTTTAAATGAACTCAAAAGAAGATATTAATACAAGAAAGGAAATAATTCATATTTTTATCATGATGAAATAAAAAGGATTTTGTGAATATGTGATAGAGGAACAGTAAATATAAGTAGAACATGAAGTGGTGTCATTACATTTAAAATAATGTTTTGATTGAATTATTAGTGTGAATATGTAGTGAGTGCTTGGTGAGGTTACTGTCAGCTCTGTGCTCAGTGGTCTGTGTCAGAGTCTCTTCCTCTTCAGCAGCTGCAGTCGGTTCCTGCTGTTACAGCTCAGAGTCTCTGCAGTCTGACTGAGGGAGGTTTTTGTACGACCACAAATCACTGTGTGAACACAGGGCCACTGTGTACACTCTGACAGTAATACACTGCTGCATCCTCAGCCTGGACTCCACTGATGGTCAAAGTGAAGTCAGGTTCAGATCCACTGCTGCTGAAACGAGTGGGAGTACCAGATTGACGGCTACTTATTTTGTAAAACAGCAGTTTGGGAGGCTGTCCAGGTTTCTGCAGGTACCAACTGAGATCATCATCAACGCCTGCACTGGCTGTACAGCTCAGAGAAACCCTCTCTCCCACTCCAGCAGACTTTGATACAGGAGACTGAGTCACAGACGGATTGCCCGTCGATCCTACAAGAAAATAAGACATTTCCACTGTGTGTAATATATTATATAAAGAACAGTTCAAACTTAAAACCCTACCTTACTCTGTTTATGTAAAGGTTGGTTCGTGCAGTAGCTATAGAGTAAAATAAATCAAATCAGTTTCTCACCCTGAATGTAGACTGCCAGCATCAGCAGGGAAACCAGTAACATCTTCATTATGGATGTTTGTGTGAGTGTGATCGATTAAAACAATGTTACTCGGCACAAGACTTGGTGCCTTAAAAACGGCTGATGTGCAGTGAAGCACAACAGATATTCAAATGATAGTGAATGTG
Source organism: Leptoclinus maculatus (assembly GCA_032191485.1). Taxonomy (NCBI): domain Eukaryota; kingdom Metazoa; phylum Chordata; class Actinopteri; order Perciformes; family Stichaeidae; genus Leptoclinus; species Leptoclinus maculatus. The sequence continues at coordinate 17,101,892 of JAVDOI010000003.1, forward strand.
GGTGAACACTCAGGCCCGAGTGTCGTCTGTGTGTTTCTGCTACACAAAGATGAATACCGCCCTCTTGGGTCAAAATAGGAGAATGTAAACTAACTTGAATCGTTCATATCACGGATGGATCCTGAGCTTATGAGCCCCTGAACACAGACATGTAAAAGACCCCCCCCATCCCTCTTTTCTAGGAGCAAGACCCTCACACTCCTTGTAGTGACTATAAACCTTCTGAGTTCACTGGAGGATCAGCTGACGATGCAAAGCCTCCTCTCTATGGAAATGATTTCTCTGCTCTCAACAGACTGAAGGCAACGTGGGACACAAAACCAGGAGGAATACTGCTAGATTTAACAATATTCATGATGTTATTTTGATGGGAAAAAAAATAGATTATATGCAGTTTTGAGGATTTTCAACGTTTGGATTAAAATGGTGTCACTGTGGTTGGTATAATATGTATTTGTATTTTTCTATATTTGCCAATAGGGTATGCACAGACACATTATACTTTGGAGAGATTTCTGTTTTCATCTTTTAATTCAAGATTTTTGAAACATTATTTCTGCATTTTGCAAATGATGTAAAATAATTTCAAAAGTAGAAATATATTAAGAGGGAAAATTAACAGTTTGTCTCACAACTGTAAAAAGTTACAATGAAATGATTAACATATAAATACATTTTTTAGGTATTTTGAGTTAAATCATCTTGTCCATTAAATACAATATTAATTGGTCAGTTTAACCAGAAAAAGGTGAGTTTTCAGAGGATAGATGTTTGTTCACAGAGCAGGAGGTTTTTGTACGGCCACTTAATGAGTTTGTATCACTGTGGTACACTTTTGGTGGAGGAACCAAACTCATCATTAACTGTAAGTACCAGATTCATAATTTCTACAACATTAAATGCTATACTGACTTTTTCATCAGAATGTAATAAAACACAGTTATGTTGGGTAATTTATATGTTTTGGATATTTTTTGCCATCTATTAAGCTTGGCTAGTGTCATATTTTAGATAAATTGTGCAGAGATTCATATTCTTTTTGTTTTCATATATGATGTTAATTGTGTCATATGATCAGCAAAATATATATATATTATCCAACCAAATGTGTTTCACAAAGTTTAGTAAAAAATATTGTCTATCTTTTGACATTCAGAAAAGACCATGTTATCTATGTTGTTTTTTTATTTGTAACATTTAAACAGCCGTTAGATATAAAATCTAATGTGCCTTTAAAACAAATGAGTGAGTTTATATGTACATTCAGCGTCGCTGCAGTTTGCGTTCACAGTTCGTTGGTTTAAAGCGGTGAAAGGAAGTGAAACAGACAGATGACAAAGTCTTTAACTGTTTACAGATGTTACATTGTTTTCAACAAGAAAATCATCTACGGGATGAATCATTTTCTATCAAACATAATATAAAAGATATGAACATTTCATATAAAGTTAATTAATTTAACTTTTCCATTACATTAACATCTAAGTCATGTTGTATATTTTTCTATAATTCTAAGTGATTAACGATCAGTACCACAGTAGAAGATTTAATTAGGTTTCACCATTTAGTTTCATTTGTTAAACCCTCATTTCTTCTCATGTCTCCTCTCCTCTGTCTGATCACAGCACACAGCTAACCCACAGTGGTGTTAACCTCTGTCATGTATCATAACTGTCTCATGTCCAGCTGTTTCTCCCACATTGGACGTTAATCTGTTCCTTGTGTGTCTCATGCTCTCCTCTCCAGCTGGCCCCATGGTCAGGCCCTCGGTCTCTCTGCTTCCCCCCTCCTCTGAGCAGCTCTCCGGGGGCTCGGCCACGCTGACCTGCCTGCTGTCTGGCTACTCTCCTCAGGGAGCCGCGGTGAGCTGGCAGGTGGACGGCACGGAGGTGACAGAGGGGGTCCTGAGCAGCTCAGAGGAGGAGAAGAGTGGACGCTACAGCAGCAGCAGCACCCTGAGCCTGAGCCGGGAGCGCTGGATGGTAGGAGAGCTGTACTCCTGCAGGGTCCTCCATCATGACCACAGCCAGACCCAGTCCCTCCACAGGAGCCAGTGTGAGGGCTAGAGGAGCAGGCTGAAGCCCAGGACGGGAGCTCTGTGTGGGGGGAGCAGGAGGAGCACACCTGCTGCTCTGATGGATATGAGTTTGTAATTTAAAGCTTTGTGTCGCAGAGAACAACACTGCTGTAAAGTGTTGCACAACAACAACTTAGAGAGTAATGTTCAGCAGCTAGATGTGAGTGTGTTTCATAACTGTCATGTTAATGATTGATGTTGTTGCTAATAAAAGCTTTCACTGATGAACAACACGATGAAGAGTTTGGTCTTTTATCTTAAAAAGAGGAGAAATGAATTAAATGGTTTAAATGATACTCCTCTCTGTTTGAAATGAAAAACTTTGGATTGATCATGTAAATATGAATGTAATTATTTGAGGTTTTTTTTAAACGAACTCAAAAGAAGATATTAATACAAGAAAGGAAATAATTCATATTTTTATCATGATGAAATAAAAAGGATTTTGTGAATATGTGATAGAGGAACAGTAAATATAAGTAGAACATGAAGTGGTGTCATTACATTTAAAATAATGTTTTGATTGAATTATTAGTGTGAATATGTAGTGAGTGCTTGGTGAGGTTACTGTCAGCTCTGTGCTCAGTGGTCTGTGTCAGAGTCTCTTCCTCTTCAGCAGCTGCAGTCGGTTCCTGCTGTTACAGCTCAGAGTCTCTGCAGTCTGACTGAGGGAGGTTTTTGTACGACTACAAATCACTGTGTGAACACTCTACCACTGTTAATGACATGGTAACTCTGACAGTAATAAACTGCTGCATCTTCAGTCTGAACTCCACTGATGGTCAAAGTGAAGTCAGAGCTGCTTCCACTGCCACTAAACCGAGCTGGTGTTCCTGATTCACGTGTGCTGACATATTTTATGAGAAGCTTTGGAGGCTGTCCAGATTTCTGTTGATACCAGAACATAGCCTCATCTCCATCAGTATATGTGAAAACAGGTGTACTAGTCTTACAGGTGAGAGTGGCAGTGGATCCTGGACTAGATGTCACTACTGGAGGCTGAGTCACAGTCACCTGACCGCTGCATCCTGCAGACAAAAACAAATCATTCATTAATCAACAGAAATAAATGAGAGAAAAGGCAGCACATCATGTTTGAAGTGTTGCTGAGTGAATGAACCTGTGAAACAGCAGCAGGCCAGCGTCCAGATGAGGATGGTGATCAGAGTCATGGTGGTTGTGGTTCCTGCTGTGCTGACTGACAGATCTGAGTCCTGCAGTGTTGAACTCACAGGACTATAAACCTTCTGAGTTCACTGGAGGATCAGCTGACGATGCAAAGCCTCCTCTCTATGGAAATGATTTCTCTGCTCTCAACAGACTGAAGGCAACGTGGGACACAAAACCAGGAGGAATACTTCTAGATTTAACAATATGTATGATGTTACTTTGATGGGAAGAAATAGATTATATGCAGCTTTGAGGATTTTCAACGTTTGGATCAAAATGGTGTCACTGTGGTTGGTAATATGTATTTGTCTTTTTCTATATTTACCAATCAGGTATGCACAGACACATTATACTTTGGAGAGATTTCTGTTTTCATCTTTTAATTAAAGATTTTTTAAACATATTATTTATGCAATTTGCAAATTATGTAAAATAATTTCAAAAATAGAAATATATTACGAGGGAAAATTAACAGTTTGTCTCACAACTGTAAAAAGTTAGAATGAAATGATTTAAAAAGACATTTATGTATTAGGTCATTTGAGTTAAATCATTTCGTCCATTAAATACAATATTAATTGGTCAGTTTAACCAGAAAAAAAGGTGAGTTTTCAGAGGATAGATGCTTGTTAAGAAGAGGAGAAATAAATTAAATGGTTTGAATGATACTCATCTCTGTGTAAAATGAAAGCTTTGGATTCATCATATAAATATCAATATTTCTCCATTTTAGATTATCAGAGTGATTTTACATACAAGTAAAGAAAAGTAAATAATAAATTATTTTATCATGATAAAAAAACTTGTATAAAATGTGGATTTAATTTTACTACGGGAGAAATCATTTTTCAAATATGTGATCAGGCAACATTTTTCTTGAATTATTAGTGTGAATATGTAGTGAGTGCTTGGTGAGGTTACTGTCAGCTCTGTGCTCAGTGGTCTGTGTCAGAGTCTCTTCCTCTTCAGCAGCTGCAGTCGGTTCCTGCTGTTACAGCTCAGAGTCTCTGCAGTCTGACTGAGGGAGGTTTTTGTACGACTACAAATCACTGTGTGAACACGTTAGCACTGTTAATGACATGAACACTCTGACAGTAATAAACTGCTGCATCTTCAGTCTGAACTCCACTGATGGTCAAAGTGAAGTCAGAGCTGCTTCCACTGCCACTAAACCGAGCTGGTGTTCCTGAATGTCTGATGCTCACATTTCTTACAAGGAGCTTTGGTGGCTGTCCAGATTTCTGTTGATACCAGAACATACATTGACCATCCGTACATATTGCAACAGCTTGGCTGGTCTTACAGGTGAGAGCGGCAGTGGATCCTGGACTAGATGTCACTACTGGAGGCTGAGTCACAGTCACCTGACCGCTGCATCCTGCAGACAAAAACAAATCATTCATTATTAATCAACAGAAATAAATGAGAGAAAAGGCAGCACATCATGTTTGAAGTGTTGCTGAGTGAATGAACCTGTGAAACAGCAGCAGGCCAGCGTCCAGATGAGGATGGTGATCAGAGTCATGGTGGTTGTGGTTCCTGTTGTGCTGACTGACAGATCTGAGTCCTGCAGTGTTGAACTCACAGGACTATAAACCTTCTGAGTTCACTGGAGGATCAGCTGACGATGCAAAGCCTCCTCTCTATGGAAATGATTTCTCTGCTCTCAACAGACTGAAGGCAACGTGGGACACAAAACCAGGAGGAATACTGCTAGATTTAACACAATCAATGATCTTAATGGAATAAAAGAAAATATTGATGTTAGAAGAGCAGATGAGGATTTAAGGATACGTTTGTTTTCACTGTGGTTGGTATCATGTGTGTGTTTGTCTGCATTTAATTTACTGACAGGGTTTACTCTGGATGAGTAACACATTTAAATTATGATTAATATGAGTTTGTTAATTATCAATATTAATATGAATCATGTTAATGTAACCATGTATCAACTGATATAAAACTGTGAAAATATGACGTTGTTACACAGAGACTGTAATTGTTTCTCTGTCAGGTTTAGAAAAGTCAAGAAAAATGTAATAATTGATTTAATTTATATGATCATTTTAATCCAAATCATCAGAAAAACTTTTTAGATTCAAGAAAATATATATTGTTATGTATTGTTATGAAAAGCAGAGAGTGTTTCAGAGGATAGATGTTTGTTCACAGAGCAGGAGGTTTTTGTACGGCCACTTAATGAGTTTGTATCACTGTGGTGGACTTTTGGTGGAGGAACCAAACTCATCATTGACTGTAAGTACCAGAGATTTATATTTTATAACAACATATAGAAAATATAACTTAAAACAGATATTGTATAAGACTCAGATCAAGTGTTTGTAGGTTGTTCATTATTTTATGTTATTTTATCAAACTGACCTCAAACTGAGAAGAAACTTTATGGAAATCGAAAAGAGATTCATTCTTGCATGTTATTAAATTTAAAGAGAGGTTAAATAACTCATATATTTTCTATATAATATTCTATTTTCATAGAAACTTTACCCTGCATGCTTAATAATCATTATAAGTAACATTGGGTCAATTAAGACTTTTCATTCTCAAAACATGTACATATATTACAAATATTATAATTTTTTTTTAATCAATTAGTTTGAAAATATCAAATAATTAGATGATTTAAAATGTGATGTAGATTCCTGTTCAACACATGATTTTATCAGTAAATGCAGCTTATCTTTGTGTTCACGGTTCATTCATTTTACATGTAGTGAAAAGGAAGTGAAAGAAACAGATGACGATGGTTTTAACTGTATTCACATGAGTGTTTAAACTGTCAGTTATTCTCTGTCAAACATTATAAAACACACATGAAGATGTTTCAATAATCGTTATCGATTAACCTTTTTAGTTACATTTACACTTGAATCATGTGGCCGATGGTCTGATACGGAATGATTTATGAGTCCAACAGGAACACAACTTATTCTGTTTTATTTGATCAAATATGAGAAATTAACAGGATATAATTATCTTAAATACCAAGTATTCATTCTCATCTTTTCTCTCCCCTCTCCCCCCTCCAGTGGGCATCGTGCGGCCCACCCTGACCGTCCTCCCCCCCTCCAGAGAGGAGCTGCAGCAGGGCACAGCCACACTGGCGTGTCTGGCCAGCGGGGGCTTCCCCTCAGCCTGGAGTCTGGGCTGGAAGGTGGGGGGCAGCAGCAGCTCCTCAGGGGTGTCACACAGCCTGGAGGTCCTGGGGAGGGACGGCCACTACAGCTGGAGCAGCACCCTGAGCCTCCCTGCAGACCAGTGGAGGAAGGCGGGCTCAGTGAGCTGTGAGGCCAGTCTGAATGGACAGAGCCCTGTCACTCAAACCCTGGACCCTGACCGCTGCTCAGAGTAGAGCTTCAGCAACACTTCCTGTGTGGAAGTGAAGCTGCTTCTTTGACAGAGATCTGGATGAAGCTACAGATCTCCTCTGTTTCACAGCTCTCTACTCAGTGTTTTACTGTGTATGTTGCTTTCTAATACTGATCTTCTGCATATTCTTCTTTATGTTCATTACTTTCAAATTAAACTGAATTATAGATTAGTTTTCACTCCAAGATGAACTGGTGATTAATCAAAAATGTGACATGAACATTGAACAATAAATAAAACTGTGGATTATAATGATTCAGTGTCTTTGTGTTTATTTTGTAAAATATTCTCACTTTAAAAAATATCCTTTACCTAATAGGAGAGCGGGATTATTTTTCTGTTTGGACCGTTTTGTGCAGCTATCATTAGAGCAGATGTTTTAATTTATATCAGAGGCTATGATCCAACAAGAATCTAACCTCCCCAGTTTATTCATAAAGAGACTGAATGAACTGACAAGAATATAAGTTTAGTTTTAGTGTGTATAGAAGAGCGTCTGTGAGTTTGTTTCAGTTGTATTTAGATTCATGGTGGTTCTGCTTGATGACTCTCGTGTTCACTGGACCAGTTCTCCTCATCACAGTCTCTCCACCAACTCTCTGCACCTGCAGCCGGACGTTTTCACTTCTATCAAACTGAAGGAGGTTTTTGTACGGCTCTAAATCACTGTGTGAACGCTCCACTACCATGGTAGCCCAGACAGTAGTAATCTCCAACATCTTCAGCCTGAACACCTCTGATGGTTAAAGTGTAGTCAGAACCAGATCTACTGCCACTGAATCGAGACGGAGTTCCAGAGAAGAGAGTTGATGAAGTGTATATGAGAAGTTTGGGAGCCTGTCCAGGTTTCTGAAGGTACCAACTGAGATCAGCACCAATATTTGAACTCCCTGTGGCGCTGATGGTCACAGTCCCTCCAAGACTGACAGACTTGGATTTGTCAGTCTGAGTAAGAAAATTGTTTGCAGAAGTCTCTGAAGGGAAAAATGAAATGTGACCTTAAGAAGAAATGTTGGATAGCTCAACAACATGGAGCATTAGTTCAAACTATAATATTAAGAAGACAATAAAGACAGAAAGAAAACCGGATCCAAACATGAAAAGGACAGAAACTGAACCACACATAAAATACTCCTATAATGTCAGATACACTTTCAAAGTCTCTCACCCTGACACAGAAAAGCCAACATGACAATCATTGACAACTTCATCCTGATGCAGTTTTCAGTGTGAGTGCATGAAAACAGTTCAGACTTTCTGTGACATGAGAACTTAAAGCTGTGAGGAGCAGTGATGCATTCAAATAATGCAAAAATACATTTTGGAAGGCAAACACACAGCTGTCCTTGTGAAACTGAAAAAGCAGAGGTGAGGTGTCGCGACAGTTCGTCACGTCTTGAAACTTTTCTATGTTGTTTCTCTTGTTTGCAAACTTTTTACCTGTTTTAACCAGTTTTTTTTATGTTCCATGTCTCACTAACATGTGTACGCTCCCATTCCTGGCAAACGGATCCGTGTTGAACACGATATCACCTGACACACTGATTCATTTTGATTTCCCTCAAGATAACTGCATAAAGGAACAACGTGCTGTTTCACGACAGAGAGGAAATCTTTCGTCAAAGACAAAGCTAACGTGTCTGTTGAGGTCTACTCTCCGAGTCTTGATGTTAGTTTAATGAAAGTCAATATTGTACACATCAGAAATACATCTGCCCTTCGTTTGCTTATAAATGTGCAACACAGTAACTTATGTCACAAAGTGTACTTCAGCTTTTGTGTTAAAAGAGGAATGAATGTCTTCTGCATTCATTTCATTTCTATAATTGAACATCTGGAGCTGTAAAGGGGAACAAAACCTGAATGTCAGGGACATGAAAATCAGAGTTTCACTTCCCTTTTGACTGGGGGTGAATTACAGGAAGTGTCTGTATGGTTGTGCTTTGGGTGACTGTGCTTATGTTCAGGTGAGCAGTGGTGCAAATCAGAATCTCCTGCAACAGGTCACAGCTGCACCACAGCAATCTGTACGCGGTCTCATTTGAGGGAGTATCATATCACTGTGTGCACAGTCCCTCATACTCTCCCATACAGTAGTAATCTCCTGTATCCTCAGCCTGGACTCCACTGATGGTCAGAGTGAAGTCAGGTTCAGATCCACTGCTGCTGAAACGAGTGGGAGCACCAGATTGACGGCTACTTATTTTGTAAAACAGCAGTTTGGGAGGCTGTCCAGGTTTCTGCAGGTACCAACTGAGATCATCATCAACGCCTGTACTGGCTGTACAGCTCAGAGAAACGGATTGCCCGTCGATCCTACAAAAAAAACAAGACATTTCCACTGTATGCAGTACAATATATAAAGAACAGTTCAAACTTAAAACCCTACCTTACTCTGTTTATGTAAAGGTTGGTTCGTGCAGTAGCTATAGAGTAAAATAAATCAAATCAGTTTCTCACCCTGAATGTAGACTGCCAGCATCAGCAGGGAAACCAGTAACATCTTCATTATGGATGTTTGTGTGAGTGTGATAGATTAAAACAATGTTACTCGGCACAAGACTTGGCGCCTTAAAAAACGGCTGATGTGCAGTGAAGCACAACAGATATTCAAATGATAGTGAATGTGGGTGAACACTCAGGCCCGAGTGTCGTCTGTGTGTTTCTGCTACACAAAGATGAATACCGCCCTCTTGGGTCAAAATAGGAGAATGTAAACTAACTTAAATCGTTCATATCACGGATGGATCCTGAGCTTATGAGCCCCTGAACACAGACATGTAAAAGACCCCCCCCCCCATCCCTCTTTTCTAGGATCAAGACCCTCACACTCCTTGTCGTGGGTTTTTTTATGACTTTGTGGGTTTTCTTGTCTCTGCGTTTTGGTTGTTATGCATCTCTTCGTAGTCTCTTTCAGTGATCCAGACACAAGTCTTAGGTCCACCTTTAATAATAATTTACATACTGTATGGATGATATTCAACGCCAGACGTTGTTGGTTTCATGATTAACAACAACACAATCATTTTTAAACTCTTCAATCACTCATATTAAACGTATAACTGGAATGTGTTTTCAGGTCAAAAGCCACATAACAGTGTTCTCCAGCCTGTTAATAGTATTTGCAAGTACTCTGTATGTGTGTCAACCTGTTGAGTACCATACGAGTGGGTGTTACATCATCGTGCATCTGTTTAAAGGCAGTAAATGTTTTGAAATGCTTTCCAGGGATTGTCTAAACTGGAAAACCTCATCTCAACCCCATCTCCTTTAGTACTCAGAGTTAAAACATAACTTCCAAACACTGCTCGACTCGGGTGTGGCTCGATTGTCTCAGGCTTATCAATACATTTTATGGTTTGGAGTCCATAATTACACAGTTCAGGGAACAGAGGATGAATTGGTACACAAAGAAAATGTCTTCTGTTGTGTTAGTTACAAATATGAAACAATGATAAACATACTTTTTAAAAGCTGTTAAAAAAAAAAAAGAAAAAAAAAAAGAAATACAGGACATCACCAAAACATGATATACAAAAAGAACTCCAAGTCTTCCTCCAGTTCAACGCATTCAAACAAAACATTTTCATACAGTTTTTGTGTCGAACTCGCACCAACACACCAACGGTAAGGCATCTATTGTAAAAGGCACAGCTAAAGACGGAACATCTAGAAGAAACATAGTGAGTGTTCAGACGGGTTTGCATAGTGTGCGGAAGAGTCTGCACAGAGAGTTTGACAGCAGAGGTGTGTGACGTCCGAGTCAAGTCTATCGATGATAGTGTATTTTGGTGCCTGGTAACAGCTGAATAATTGAACGTTTCATGCACAAAAGCTTGAATCCCATTCCTCTTACTGGAATGGTTTCATTTCCAGTGACATACAGGGTAAACAAGGACATACTGGTATGGCTTTTCCGCTGCCGTTGTCCGATGGTGTGGGCTACAGTACAGCACAGTATTGGTACACTCTATAGTTTTCCACGCCACTTTCAAAGCTATTGGACCCGGGGTCAGGAAGCACATGTGTAACCATAAAAACAGCAACAGTGGTAACAAGTCGCAACGGTTCCAGTCTCTCCACACACCAAAATTCTTGGCATATTGTGAGATATCGCAAGTCATGAAACTTATATCTGATAGAAAAAAATTAAATGATAAATGATATGTCTCACAGCGAAAAGAAGCTTTTAACCTGGCCGAAGAAAAGGCTCAAAATAAGAGCAACTTGGTCTCAAACTACGTCGAAGAGACGTATCAAGAGACAAATCAAACATCAAAACAATCCAGTAACAGCAGAGATGATGGTTTGCACAACTCGCCACTACTTGGACAAAAGCAGTTTGCAGCCCTGAAGAAGTTGGACTACCGTTGGCATCTATTCCTCATACCGAAATGCCTCCTCAGGACCGATTCGATTTCTTTGTGAATATGGGCCTTTGATGTGTGAATAATCTTGAACCTTTGCAACAGTGAAACCACATTCCTAATATGCATACTGTAGTCAGTAACCAGTGTCAACATCAACAACAACACACACACACACATGTGCTCTGGCTGCAACAAATAGAAAAAACACATTATGGCTGTGATATGCGGCTTTAGAACAAGGCACAAAAAAAGAAAGGAGAAATCTGACACCAGTACAGAAACACTGGGAACACTGCAGAGGAGTTTTGTGAACCTGTGTGGGGAAAAAAAAAAAAAAAAAAAAAACTAGCAGGTTGCTGATGGTCATCAAACACAGGAGAAGATACCGGCTGGTTTGGCTGTCGTTGGCATCCGCTCTTATAGTCCTGAGAGACTGGGATTTAGCGGTTGCTCCTCATGGCCTCCTTGGCTGCCAGGATGAGGGGGGTGAGGCTGGACAGAGGCTTGGCCAGCTTCAGGAATGGGTGCTACAGACAGACGGACAAAAGGAGGGAACGCATGGAATAAAATGTTTAGTCTTTAGAGTCTTTTTACAAGCACACATGCTGAACATGCTCTTGTTCCAGCTTCATAGTTGTGAAGACGTGCTGCTTGGCTACGTCTTATATGATTGTAAATGTAATCTCTTGAACTATTTGAAGAGGTTTTCTTGGATTTAAGAAAATTACAGTGGGCATCTTTCACTATTTTCTGACATTTCTTAGACAATAAACAATTTAACGACAAACAAATCGGCAGATTAATTGCTATCGACAATATTTTCATCTGCAGCCCTAACGTGCGTTGTGTTTTTGAGAGGGATGCATTGATATAGTGAGTGTGTCGGTCTCCTCTTTTACCTGCAGCAGTTCTCTGCCTGATCCTCGTTTCTCCACGTCCATCTCCAGACAGCGGGACAGGAAAGATCTGAAGACAGGAGACAGCTTCTCTGGACTCTGCAGCTCAGGAGTCCCATTGGTGGCGATTAAATACAATGCCTAAGACGAGCATAATGTCATGGGAAGAAAAAGCAGTGGGTTATAATCTTTAAGTAATCTAATAGGAATTCATTCCTTTACAGACTTTTACCAACATCTGACAGATGACAAAATAGACGAGACAGAAACTAAACTATGGACTACCATCCCAGTGAAAGTCAAGAAATAACTGACGACATTTTGGAAAATATGTCCGTTTGCTTTCTTGAAAACGGACAGATGGCCATTTTTCTGCTCTTTCATAAACTAAAAGACTAATTGAATAGCCACCTGTCCATTCTTTCTCTCGGCACACACTCACCCTGAGAGGGTTCTCGTTGAGGTACGGAGGCTCTCCCTCCACCATCTCTATGGCCATGATCCCCAGAGACCAAATGTCCACTTTGGGGCCGTAGGCTTTCCTGGTCACCACCTCTGGAGCCATCCAGTACGGGGTTCCCACCATGGTGCTACGTTTGCTCTGCTCTGGAGTGATCTGGGCACAGAAGCCGAAGTCAGCTGCAAAGAGAGAAAGAAAAACAATAATTAGATATCCAATCAGACGTGTGCAATATGCGTCTGTGGAGCGCTCTCCTCTCCCTCTTACTGAGTTTGACTGATCCGTCCATCCCCAGCAATACGTTGTCACTCTTGATGTCTCTGTGGATGACCTGGTTGGCGTGAAGAAACTCCAGAGCCTGGAGGACCTGGATGCAGAGAGGGAGTAGGGTTAGGATCCCCCAAAAGCAAGTCCACGTGTGACGCGATACTTATTCCTTCCCATCCTTTCACACTATTCCACTGACCAACAGGTGGCAGTAATGCGCACACAAAAAAACACAGCAATATGCCGGCAAAGGCAGGGCAGACAAAGAGGACTGCAAAGATAGTAAACATGGATGTAAACACTTCAGGTTCCAACACTTTGACAGGTTTTCATGGAAGGTTTTGTCGAGGGTCCTACCTCTCTGCAGACGGCTGCGATCTGAGCCTCGTCCATGCACGTCTCCGTCACAACATCAGTGAGGGAGCCACCAGCCAGGTACTCCATCACCACGAAAAGCTCGTCTCCTACGAGGAAACTAAAAATACACACACACACACACACACACACACACACACACACACACACACACACACACACACACACACACACACAGTGAGTCACATCGACAAAGCAGTCAGCTAGGTGCTGTGGATGTGTACCGTACGTTTGTCTGTGTTCGGTCAGCGTTACCTATCCACGAAGTTGACAATGTTGGGGTTCTTCATCTCCTTCATGACCAGGATCTCATTGATAATCAGCTCCTTCTTCGGCTGCTTCTGCAAGTTGATCTGTTTGATGGCCACCTGCAGAACACGACATCCTGTAAAAGCGGAACCACCGACACACGCAAGCCATGTGGCTACTTACGAGGTACAGCTAATACTTTTTAAACTTCCTGAAATCTGGACTGTCAATGTTGGAAGATGTCAAGTTGCCAAGAGAAAACAGATTAGGTTAGAAATTAGGTTTTTAGTGGAGATATTCTTGCAAGGTAAAGATAACTCTCCTCTAATAAGTTTCAACAGGAAACATATCTTTATTGAAACAGCTGACCTCAGAATGCTGTGGTTACAGTAATATCACAAAATCAGCACTTTAACCTACAGCGAATTTCTCGCTAAAAAGTACTCCTTCACTATCCTCCCACTGATGTTTGGGCTTTTCTGGGTCCACGTTTACTTCCAGTCTGCTGATGTCATTGACATACACAGCAACAGGAAATGAACTGGGACACATTTAGAACATTTAGGTGTTTGTAGTTCCCCATGGATTGAGCGTTTAGATACTTTCACAGTATTCATAGAGCACTACGATATGCTTTATAATTAAAAAAAAAGACAAGAAAATCTCACTTTTTACAATATGGAACTATCAAGTTGAGGGTAAAAACTAACAAACTATTGTTTTTCTTAGTGGCAGAGACAAAGGGGGAAGTAGTCTTACCTCCTGTCCTGTGGCGACATCTATGGCTGTATAAACTGTGCCAGACGCCCTGAAAGTGACAAAGCGTAAGAGGTGAAAGAACCGTTAACAATCTCCTCTTTTTGGTCAGTTTGGACCGGCAACCCACGAAACAGCCTCCGTCAAATTCCTGACGATTTTCAATGTTCACACCATCCTGAATTCAGACTCACCCCTGGCCGATCTTCTCATAGCGAGTGTATTTCTTCTTAGGATCTCCAATGCTGACAATAGTTCCTAGGAGAATAAAAAAAAAAAAAAACAGCTTGGTCAGCTCTACTGGAGCACAAAAATAGTACGTGGCTACGCCTTCGATGCGTCATTCCCAGCGCGAATCTGCGCGTGTGTTTTACTTACTGAGCTTCTCCATGATCTCCTCGTCGGTCATCTTGCCTCCTCCCTTCTTCTTCTGTCTGTCAGCTGCCTTGGAGGCGCCGTCTACCTCTGGAGCTGGGAGCGGGTCGATCACCGACCTCGTGTACACCTGAGAGAAACATTTCAGCAACACCTCAGGTGATCTTGCCCTTCTTACTTTCAGCTGTTTGCAAATTTGGCTTACTTTAAAGTACCAAAGGAAATATTTCATTAACATACAGTGAGAAAAAAGTTGTATGTCTTTCAGTTTCCTAAGTGTTTTCAAAAAACAATAACCTCATAATTGTTTTTACTCACTGATTTTGTGTGTTCTGGCCGCGGTGCCACCACTGGAGGGGGTGTGTCGTCATCATCATCGTCTCCATCTTTGCCACCTGATGGGGAGGTCGCTGTGCCCTGCTTGCCTGGCTGCAACACCAAAAAAAAAAGTTGATTAAAATCGAGTGACATTCAGACATATATTATGAATATACTCAATGTAATGTAACGGAAGTTATGAACGGAACTCCTCACCGACTGCGAGTCTTTATCTGAAAGAGATAAAGCGTACGGACGGACGAGTTAGTTTGCGCAGTTACAACATTTGGACTTTTATTTATATGTTGAGCAAAAAAGAAAACTGACCTGAGGCGGAAAAACTGAGGTATTTCTGTTTTCCACTGGTGGAGTCGTAGAACTTGAGGATGTCGAGGACGGTCTGAGGATTCTGTTTCTGTTCTGATTTACTGATGTTGGAGGTTTGAAGGAGACGTGCCCACTGCTCCGGCATGCCCTGGACAGACAAACACACACACACATACATTGTCAAACACGTACAGAGATCTACCCATAAAATATTACTATATTCTTCACAAATGTCACAAATGCAAACAAGCACATTGCACAGTATTTATGTGAAGATACTTACAGTGAACTCTCCAGTGACTGAGTCAAATCCCACATGGATGGTGTGTTCAAAGTCGGAGGGGGAGGAGATCTCAGGTCTGTCCTTGTCCCGGTCCTTCTTCCTGCCTCCTGCAGGTCAAGGGTCAACGTGTTGGTCATCTACTGCAGTGTGTGTGATTTTTTTTTTTTTTTACTGTATGTGTCAACATCTCTCACCTTTCTCAGAGGCAAACATGGAGATGATCTTGTTTCTAGACTTCCTCTCCTCGGGCACAGACGGCAGCGGCCGAGAGCTGTGATTGGCCGACTGGGGGTCCTTGGCTCCTCCTCCTTGGCTGCTCATCCTGACAGGGGGGGCGGGGGGCTTGTCCTCACACACTCCGCTGTCACACATCTACACACACGTACACCTGCACAGGCGGGATGAGGCGACACAAATGACGACGCATAGAAGAAACACAGCAAGTCGGTCGCACGCTCAATCACCGCTTCACTACTTCCTGTTTTTATATTTCACAATGCTAGTCAAAGCTATACATGTTAGCCCAAAGGGGTTCTGACAAACGGTTGCAAATCGAATACAGCTTAGCCTCCATTACACAGAGAAATAAACTTTGAACAAACTAAACAAAAAGTTAAGAAACACTCACACGGACCTAACTAATCCATCCATGCCACAACGTGTGGGTCAGCGGCGAGTGGAGGAGCGAGGGGAACAGAGAGTGTGAACAGGAAGCGAGGCTGAATGGGCAACGTGACGTGTTGAGTCTCGCTCACGGTAACGCATGAATGAGGAAGGAAAAGAGAGAGAGAGAGAGAGAGAGGTGCAGAGGGAGAGCGAGAGACAGAGAGAGAGAGAGAGAGGTGCAGAGAGAGAGAGAGAGAGAGGGGAAGAGAGAGAGGCAGAGCGAGAGAGAGGGGAAGAGAGAGAGGCAGAGCGAGCGAGAGAGAGAGGCAGACAGAGAGAGAGGTATGACAACTGGAGTTAAAGGGAGAGGAGTGAAGAACAGCTCAGTGAGAAGGAAAACTGCGCTGGTTGGTGTGAAACGTCAGAAACATGATGTAGAGTATTGAGTATTTCCATCTCATGATACTTTATACTTCCACTCCACTACATATGCAATACAATGCACTGTTATGTATTAAACCAGTGGTTTTCTAATCTTTGTGGCTTGTTTTTTTTGTCATATTAAGTTGGAATTTCAAAGAAGAACTTTTACTTATATTGGTTCTTGATAGGTTTAGATTAGAACACTTTATAAATCCCCAGTGGGGAAACTCATTTGCCACCCAAAAACTCATACAGACAACAATAGACACAGTCCACAGTGCACAACAGACAAAAACACATTACAAAGAATAAATAGGAGTACTTGTTCCACCACTGACACGCCGAGTGTTATCCATTACCCTAATATGGTGACACACACATGCGCATGCACACACACACACACAGCGACTAAAGCAACTCTTCCAGTCTTGCAGAGCAAGCAGTTTGATCGACTCTGAGCTGCAGTCTGCATTCTTGGTGACATCACAGACAGGAAACAGGAAGCAAACAAAAAGGTTTCCGCACTTCCCGTGTCTGACCGCCAACGACACACCACATAATATCAAACCCCGGATATCAGATGTGGCTCAGGCACAGAAGGTATGCCTGTGACCCCTTCTTTACACACAGAGCCTCCTCCCGACACTAAACAACACAAAATAAAGCAGAACAGAGAACGTTGAGCCCACAACTCAGAGACCTGGCTCCGTCTCGGTATCCCGGACCGGACTTTTCGCACTAGTAAGGCGGACCATGTTCCTCAAAGACAGAGCACAAGACTCCAGTGGGACGTGGACTCCAGTGGGACTAGGGGACGTGAACTCCAGTGGGACTAGGGGAGGTGGACTCCAGTGGGACTAGGGGACGTGGACTCCAGTGGGACTAGGGGAGGTGGACTCCAGT
This sequence comes from Leptoclinus maculatus, assembly GCA_032191485.1. Taxonomy (NCBI): domain Eukaryota; kingdom Metazoa; phylum Chordata; class Actinopteri; order Perciformes; family Stichaeidae; genus Leptoclinus; species Leptoclinus maculatus. The sequence goes on from JAVDOI010000003.1 coordinate 17,119,137, forward strand.
GGGACTAGGGGACGTGGACTCCAGTGGGACTAGGGGACGTGGACTCCATGTTTGCAACAGTGATGCTTGGTGCTCACAGTTAATGGACAATGTTTCTCTGGCATAGCATGTTTAATGTTAAGAATTCCTCAGTGTTTTTGTTGCTGCTGTTTAAATGCACTGCAGGTATGCACTACCGTTTTTTTGTCTTGTTTTTCTCGTAGCATTAAGGGACTACAACTACATTTCGTTGTGCAACCCTGTGTTGTACAATGATAATTAATGAACCTTGAACCTGTGAAGATATCTTGACACAGATTCCTTTCCTTAACACATTAACCAACACACACACACACACACACACACACACACACACACACACACACACGAGGCCTTTACGGTCATATAAAAAGACATTTCACACAACCTGAGAGTCCTCAGGCCACAAACTGAAGACACAAAAGGCTAAATTATGACCCTCCCTGTTTCCCACACCGTCGATCTGATCATAAACATTGTAAAAACACAACCTAATGAGTCCACACACAGAACATGAGACACTACTCTCGCTCCCTTATGCCCACAAAACACCTTTTCAACGCCCCCCTCGCCTCTTTCATATCAGCTCTTCATAAGTACTCACCTGTTTGTGGCCTCTTCTGCGTCTTACAGAAGACCATGTAAACAATAAAAACTGTAGTATTCCCCAGCGAGTGTATGCACCGCTTTCTCCGGTGCTCCTCTATCCCCTTCGCTCTCACCGTCTCCTTACCCCTCTGTCTCTCATCTGAGGGCGAGTCTTAGCAGGCTGCCTCATTCCTCTGCGATCTTGGATGGGACGAGTGTATTCTTGTTCCGACAGGATAAAATTAGACCCAGTCCAGCCTTAATGTGTATTTTCAAAGTCAGTGAGTGTGACTGTGTGTGTGTGTGTGTGTGTGTGTGACTGTGTGTGTGTGTGACTGAATGTTGGGTGCTGGCTAGCCAGGCTGAGACACGTTGTCTCTCAGTAGGAATTCCATAGCTGCAGGGCTGCAGGGGTTGGGCGTGTTCTACTGTCCGTCCATCTCTCACACAGGCGCACACGCACACACACACACACACACACACTCACTCACTCGGCTCCTCCTCATTCCCTGCCCTAAAACACACACACTCCTCTTGCCAACAGGGGCTCCATTGTGAGCCCTTGAACATCTCTTGTGTAGCTCTGAGCTTTGAGGGGAGCAGGCAGGTGCACACATCAGCACCGCAGGCTACACGCTTGTGTGTTTGTATAGCTGCACACACCCTAACAGCACTTATATGATTAATGGATTAATCAGATAGCTTCTCAACAAAGACGTCATGATTTAATCATCTGAAGGAATACGTTTGACATTTGGGGAAATAGGCGGACGCTTTCTCAGAGTTATGCGAGATGGTCTCGTGCCTGTGTGGTAAATGTGTAGCTGGAGTTAGTAGCCGAAGCTTAGCTTAACCCAAAAATATGGCAAAAAGAAGTACAAAGAAAAGGTTTTACAAGAGTTAGGTGCCAAACTATTTCTTGTCCAGGACCAGTTATGGAGACACAGGGTCTGCCAAGGAATGGTCTGGCCATTTTCAACTGCAGGCTGAACCGTTCCTTCACATTCCTGTCTCTGTGCTTTTATTTTTTTTTTATTCTAATTCATTCCCTCAACCTCTGCGTGCTCGCTTAGCACCCAGACTATTTCACACCCGGACGGCGTCTCATTGCATCTCTCTGTTCTCAGTTCACATAAGCTCTCTTTTCATCATCTCAGTGCCTCAGAGGCAATCACAGCCCTCTGTTCTTTATCATTTCTATTCCTCATTCTGTGCGCTCTCTCTCTCTCTCTCTCTCTCGCTACACCAGAACACTTTCTATTCCCTGTGGCTGGCCGCCATCAAGGGAAGCCCACTTCCTCATCCTGGAACTCCCCGAGCGCCAGAGAGTCACAGGATTGGGCCGGCCAACCAAAACGCAGCAAACGCCGCCACCGAGCTGTTTACAGGAAGTGGACAGCAGGCCTTTTGTATTCAGCTTCTATAAAAGGAAATTCTGCCGAGGACTTCCTGGAAGGAGTGATGAAGTCGACACACACAGACACACACACACACACACACACACACACACACACACACACACAGACTACTCTAACCCCTTTCATTCACTCACACAGACAGACACAAAAACACACACATTTGTACTGTATATGTGCACACTGACTCCCTCTACAGTCAGCTCCCTGATTATGGGTCTGGCAGTGAATGAAGCGTAAACACACTGCCCAGCTGCACACCCACTCTTGAACACCTTATCCTGTTATTCAAACAGCCGCCTCACCCCTGTGTCAACATTCTGACGACTCAAATCAACCAACCTGGCAACCCGAAGTCCCGGGACGCCGTCAGAACTCGGTTGAGACAGTCTGGACCGGGTACAAAAGCCAGCTTCAGGACTCACAGTCAGAAGCCTGTTAGCTTTAGGGTCTAGTGCATGAATGGCTGGTTCAGTATAGCTGCGGGATTAGCAGGTTTATACGCTGATGTGCAGCATGTTCAGGCGAGGCCATAGCTAAGATTTCTCCCAAATGAAGTTCTGAAAGCTGTTAAAATCCTTCTACACACTGCACATGTGTCCTCAGTGGTAGTTTGCAGGTGTGCAAGAAGTGATCATCTCCAAACCCTGAGCTGAAGAATATTTCAAACCACTGTACTGTAGCCTTACACACATTATACTGTATGTGTGTTGTACGTGTTTGTACAGAACAACTTAAAAGGGACAGAGTCTTCTGCTTTATTCAATAACATTTCATCAAACCAGCTTTTGAACGGTTAGATATTCACAGGCCCGTTTCAGTAAAGTAGGCCTTTGTATTAACATCACATCGTATTACACTACTATAGTGTCCCTGTAGACTGCCATCACTTTGATTTACATTTAAACGAAAGCAAGCCAGGAATCCCATTAGCACGAGGATATTGATCTCGTGACTGCTTTACTTTATTTTATCCCCTTTAAGGGACTAGAAAAGTGTCTCCTCAACAGTTATGGAAGAAGCAGCCACACTCAGCCTGATCGCTCCCTGCGCCAAAATACAGTTAATAGTATCCAAACTATTACCAAATATACAACTCGTATGTAAGACTGATTCGATGACTGTGTTGAATGAGCAAATGTAAACTCACCGGTTGCTGTCAACCGCAAAAAGAACAGACCGCACTCTCCGGCCAAACACCCAAAAACTCCGCCCCGTCACCGATGATTTTCACTCCGTTTGAGGCCCAGATTTTCGCTGAGTTATCACAAACTTCCCTGAAGGTGTGAACAAAAACAATATATTTAATCTCACTCACTTAATTCCCGTCTTTCTCCCCGAGTACTCTCGGACTGGCTCCTTGTTTGGCCCGGGGAGGAACTTGGAAAGGAAGCGGAACGTCGTAGAAACAAACATGAGGAATCTGGACCTCGCGGCCACCGTAGGGCGAAACGCAAAGGGCGCGTAAAATGTAGTTGGTGAAAAGCAAGCTGCCGTTGCCTGTGTGCCAGTCGGACTGTAAAAGTAGACGGACACAACACCGGAAACAGGGTGACTGTGATTTCAGAATAAAATCTATCTACTCGAGAGCGCTCGAATTATTAATGAATTATTGCCAAACATTTTCTATCCAATCAACTGCAGATATTCGTAATGATGATATACACCAGCTTACCAAGAAAAAAAGAAAGGAAAGAAAAGAAATACCCAAAGATTCTCAAATAATATAGGCCATATGAATCACATCATCATAAAATTATGGAAGCCCATTCCTGCCAGCAAAAAATAAATAAGATCACTAAAAAAAAATAGTAACTTAAAAAAAAAAAAAAAAAAAATGTAATGGAATTCACAAAAAAAACCTTTTGGTGCATCCTAATGAGAAGCAGCCCTCTTGTACAGCTCGCCGCAGTCAAAGTTTGGGATTTTACATATCGATGTGTATGCATGTAAATGTGCAGGAAAACATACATACATTGCAAGAGAGACTTTTACAAATGGAATAATTCTTTGAGGTGTGTCCCCGTACAACATCTGGCCTAGGAGCCAGTTGCACCTGCTCCTTGTGTGTTCGAATTCAGCCGAGTCAAAGCTTAACTGTTAACTAAATGAGGATTTTATGGAAGCCCATTCCCGCCAGCAAAAAAAAAAAAGATCACTAAAAAAAAAAAAAAGAAATAAGATCACAAAACAAAATAGTAACTTAAAAAAAAAAAAATTGAATTCACAAAATAAATAATAATAATTCTAAGATTTTTTTTATTTTACTTTTTACTTTTTTTCCACCAGCAAAAAAAAAAAAAAACTTTTGGTGCATCCATCTGTAACCATTAACCACTGACCAGATTTTTCCAGTTGCTATAGAAAGTCGAAATTATGAGATACTTTAACACAACAGTCATAGAAGCAGCTATGACATATGAATGGATTGTGAGTACATTGAAGACTTCTTTAAAACGCGGCTTTACAACACATGAAATACAGATGATGTTTCACATGGATTGTACTGAGCAAACGCACCCTTGAAGCTCTGGAGTATAAAGAATGAAACCAATGTGGCTGAGGTGGCGACCAATAAACTATGGAAGCCCATTCACGCCAGCAAAAAAAAATAAAATAAGATCACCAAAAAAAATAAAATAATTAATTCACAAAAAAATATTTAAAAAAATGAATTCACAAAAAAAAAAAATAATAATAATTAATTCACAAAAAAAAAAAAAATATATATATATATATATATATATATATATATTTTTTTACTTTTTCTCTGTCAGCAAAAAAGAAAAAAAAATGTTTCCAGTTGCTGTTTATTGGTCGCCACCTCAGCCACATTGGTTTCATTCTTTATACTCCAGAGCTGCTTCTTGCTTAACATTCTATTCAAGGGTGCGTTTGCTCAGTACAATCCATGTGAAACATCATCTGTATTTCATGTGTTGTAAAGCCACGTTTTAAAGAAGTCTTCAATGTACTCACAATCCATTCATATGTCATAGCTGCTTCTATGACTATGACTGTTGTGTTAAAGTATCTCATAATTTCGACTTTCTATAGCAACTGGACAAATCTGGTCAGTGTTATGGTTACAGATGGATGCACCAAAAGTTTTTTGTTTTTTTTTGCTGGTGGAAAAAAAGTAAAATAAAAAAAAATAAAAAATTATTAGAATTATTATTATTTATTTTGTGAATTACATTTTTTTTTTTTTTTTTTAAGTTACTATTTTTTTCTTTTAGTGGTCTTATTTTTTTTTTAGTGATCTTTTTTTTTTTTTTTTTGCTGACGGTAATGGGCTTCCATATCAAAACATCACATATCAGAATTTATTTTGAAGGTCACTACCGGGAGTTACACATCAAGGTCTGTTGACTTGACACAATCACAACAATGTAGCACAAACATCAGCAACAGCACCGCACCAGAAACAACAAACCGCTGAGGAGAAGACAAATAGTACGATATTTTACTTACAGATAAATCACCCACGCTAGCGTTAGTGTACGAACAGCTAACGCAATAACTCAAACCAGCAGTTAGCAATCGTTAGTATTACATGTTAAACATTTAAGTTAGCTAGCGTTAGCTTGCAAAATACGTTAATGTAATTTTGGTAAACTAGATGTTAAGATACATTATCTTAACGGCTGTCCCTGATTTGGTTAAATAGCTTGAGTCACTTGGTTAGCTAGCTTTGCTATTCAGCAACATTTAACGCTACATCCAATGTAGAAATATGCTAGTTTCCTGCATGTAAACCATATGTGTCTAACGTTACTGTTAGTTTGTAACCTGGTTCAACGTTTCCTGTAGTGTTACCTGCAGCGCCATGTCTGTGCACACAAAGGACAGGGTTTTGTCAGTTATTCTCCAACAGTTAACACTTACTTTTCCTTTGTTTTTGTCTGTTTGTGTATGTCTTTGTGCACGTCTCTGCGCGTGCTGTAGGTGTGATGTTGTCCCGTAGGTGGAGGTTCGGTTGGGACCGGTACAGTGAGGTGGACCTCTTCACAGACCGCTCTGACACCAGTGCAGAGACCCTGTCCCAGGCCATCAGGGCCGCAGCGTCCGAGGAGCCGGACGCAGATGGCAGCGTGCTGTTTGGCCACCTGCAGGGCACTGTGGTCGGCCTCAGATATTACACCGGGGTGGTGAGGATCCATCACCTTTATTCCGTGTAGTGCACTGATTCACAAAAGAGACAGTTTAGTGCAGATATAGGTTGAGAAAACCTTCAAATCCTCCGTGTTTTACTCTCGTTACAGGTGAATCAAGGTGAAATGGTCGGTTTAGTGAGGCAGCCCCAGAATCAGTACGACCACAATGCAGTGATGGTCGCCAACATTTATGGCAACCAAGTGGGTCACATCAAGAGGGAGCTGGCAGCAGCCATGGCACATGTTATGGACAACAATTTGGCTAAAGTTGAGGGGTGAGTCCATTGTTATTGTGCACGTTGAATGTCAGAATATGATCTTTGTCAACATGTTAAGGATTGATCAAAACACCTGGCTAACCCTAAATGTAGGCATATATGGGTGCTATTGATGGATTCTCCCCATAAGTATCTGTATTCGATGAGATGTCTTTATTAGCCTTCATGTCATGTTTTCATTGCTCCGTGGCTTTAATAAGAACTATGAACTCAGGTCGACGGTGGAATAAAAACTGTTTGATTTTGTGTGTGTGTGTGTGTGTGTCAGGGTGGTACACTCGGGGACGAAAAACTCGTTCACCATGCCATTGATGCTGTCCTTCTGGGGCAAAGAGGAAAACAAAAATGCTGTGATGGAGAGCATGGCCCGTCACGGATATAAACTGAACACAGGAGGAGGCAAAGCAACGGGTACAAACTAACACACTCACTCGTCCAATCTCACTCGCCTCCTAATGGATGTCCTCGCATGTATCCACACAGCCTGCATTGTTGCATACAAAATGTCAAGTTTTCAGGTATTGTCATCCACATTTCCGCTTATTCTCTGTGTGTATGATTTCAGGTGCAAATCAGAATAGTCAAGGTGCTCGTGCATTGTCTAAAAAAGGTTTGACCATCCCACTAACTGCAGCGGAGGTAATCTACTTAAATTTAGTAAATGTAATATAAACGTAACATGTAATTGAATTAAGCTTTGTATTTGTTTTAGTCTGCTTAGAAACAGCTTTTTTCTTTCCTCTGTTTTTGACAGTATATTTTGATTTATTACCCCTTTTTCTTTTACATTAAAACTAAATTGAAGTTAAGTTAAATCAAAATTGTGTAACGTTGATGTTGTTACAGGTAATCTCTGCTATACTGTATTTTTTTAAACACCATCTGTGTGGTCGAAACTAAGTGTCTTAACATAGCACGGTTGTTTAAGTAAGGCGTGTAAAGTTAATTATTGTTCTGACTTTTTAGTGCTCAGAGAATTCATTGTTCAAATGTGGTATAATTTAAATGCTAAAATGATATGGAACGACTATACATGTGCAGTTATTGTTGACGTAGTAAAAACAGACGTAAGTCAGCCGTTAAAATCATTTTTTTCTTTCAGCTGAAGAACGCATTCGACAAGCTTTTTGATGGCTTGATGGAGAGTGAAGACGGAGAGAAACAAGCAGCCGAGGTGCGTATTTGATCGGTTCATCTGTCTACATTGTATGTGCATACATTGGTTTGTGGTCAGCATTTGGTCACCTGCTAAATGTCTGATAAGATGTCAGCAAACCACCTTTGGACCTGAATGTATCCCTTCCTCCCTTTTACCTTCTCTTTCTTGCTGCAGTTTTTGGAGAAACCGATTCTCGCCTCTTAAGTCGCCTCCCTCTTGCCCCCTGAAATAGTTGTGTGTGTGTGTTGTCAGTGTCTTAGTGCAGCTGTATCGTGAACATGCCGCTCTCTTTCTCTGCAGTCTGTGGGTACTCCTCTCCTGCCTCACCAGAAGCAGGCGTTGTCCTGGATGTGTGCGCGAGAAAACAAATCTGCGCTGCCACCCTTCTGGGAGAGGAGGGGCGAGCTCTACTATAACAGCCTCACGTGTTTCTCTGCCAAAGAAGTACCAGAGAGAATTCGTGGGGGAATCCTGGCAGATGACATGGGACTGGTGAGGAACATGCTCTGTTGTTTGATTTCAGCAGGTTAACGTGATGTTTTCTCCAATAAAAGAAGGATAATTTAAACTTCACCTGTTTTTATTTGACATTTACCACAATAAAAGGCTTCACACTGCTGATATCTAAGCAGACATGAATAGATATTTAACCCTTGTTTGTGTTTTCCAGGGGAAAACTCTGACAACCATCGCTCTGATTCTCACCAACTTCCACAAAGGAAAGCCTCTTCCTGTGGAGAAATGTGTACGTGTAGCTGTGTGTGGATGTGTTCTTTTCAATCAGTATGCAGTCTGAGTGACGTGTGTTCAGCCGTCATAAAGTGCTCGTTTACATGTGTGCAGGAGGAGCAGCCGTCACCCGTCAAAGCCAAAACTAAACCAGAGATGGCCTCCAAACTGGAAGGTAATCTCAATTTACAATAAATTAGCTGGTGATGCAGATTTTCTTCTTTTTGTTTGTTGTTCAGTCTTCCTGTGTGTGTGTGTGTGTGTGTGTGTGTGTGTGTGTGTTGGGGGGGGAAATGCACACATTCTTGAATGCTAAAAATAAACTGAGCACTAACCACAGACATGGTGTGTTTTTGTTTCAGGAAGTAGCAAAGCAAGCGATGGATCGGGATCGAGTGATGCAGCAGCTGGTTCTATGCGCCCAAACCTGTAAGTGTGGTTTAACTGAATGTGTCGTGCTCAGATCATATTGTCAGTGACGTGTTTTAGTATCACTGCATAATTCAATCGTGTGTAGAGGTGGGTGCCCAGGTAGCTCTTGTTTCCTTACTGCAGCGGCCCAGATTTGAATCCAACCCGCAGCCCTTTGCTGCAGGTCATCCCCTTTCTCTCTCCCTCTTTCCTGTGTAGAGCTGCACTATCGAATAAAGGCAAAAAAAAAAAAAAAAAGCCCCCCCCCCCCCAAATCATTTAAAAATCTTTATGTGTAAAGGTAAGAATGCAAATGACTACATCTGGACATATTTCCATACATTCAGTCAATGTATATGTCTATAAGTGCACACCTGTTTTGTCAAATGTAATCATGTTTTGGGCCCTCGGTGGTATTATTGATCTCGCTGACGTGCTCCCTGTCTGGATCAGTTCTCAGGTGGAGGGCATCGGCGTTGATTCGGCCGATGTAGTGGACAAGTCGGATAAGAGTAAGAATTGACTGTCATCTCCATATGCACCACCTTTTAGGTCTGTTCACGCTCTTTGCTTATTGTTGTCAACCTTACTTTGCTTGTGTGGCTTACGTACATTTTCACCTGACTTCTCCACTTACAGGTGCCAGCAGAGGAAAGAAGAAAGCCACCAAGCGAAAGCCCATTAAAGGTGCAAGCCCAGTAAAGTCTTTATATTTGTGCACTGTAATATGTAAATGTATATGCATGTTGAAGACGCTGTGTGACAAAGCTTGACAAGGAATCTCCTACTTAGTCTCGATGCTGTTGTTATGTGGCTTGCATAACATCATAATCACCATTCCCTATGAACTAAATCACTAGATGTATGTTTTATGTGCAGAGGCCCCTAAATTTATTGAGGATCTGGACTTTGCTGCAGCACTGGGAGGCCCAGCAGCAGATACAAGCTCAAAGAAGAAGAAGAAGACTGTCGCTCCTACACCGAGTGAGTTCTAACGGTGTACATACTATGTTATTTTTTTGGAGAGAAAAAAAAAGAAGATGTTGGAGATGTATTCGTACCTTTTTTCATATGTGCAGGTGTGGAGTCCTCCATCACTGAAAGTGCAGATGACTTATCAGCAAGAACAACTCTCATCATCTGCCCACTCTCTGTGATCAGCAACTGGCTGGTAGGAATACTTATGACATCAAATTCTTCACAACAAAAGACCTAGCATGGCCCCGTAACACCTTTCACCTCGTGAAGAAAGCTCAACTGAGGCTTATCTTCCTGAGAAAAAATAAAAATAGGTCAAAGTTCCTTCTAAGATCCTGATAAACTTTTACAGACGCACCATAGAGAGTATCCTCTGCTACGGGGCCACGTTGTGGTATGCCAAGCTGCACTGCAGAGACCTGCAGAGTCCAGGTGGTTAGAAACTGTGCTTCTAAACTCGGACACAGTGTATGTATGATAGCCGTCTCTTCAAGAAGGGTAGCAGCCTCAGTAAGGATCCAGGTCACCCAGGTCACTTACCATCAGGGACGAGATACAGAGCCATCAAAGCCCGAACAAACAGACACAAGAACAGTTTTTCCTCAGAGCTGTAGCCTCCATCTGCTTCGTTCAATGCTACCTTTCCATCCCCAAAGTCAGCCAGTCATGTTGTCTTCCTCTGTCCTTTTGTGTGTGTGTGTGTGTGTGCAGGACCAGTTTGAGCAGCATGTACGCGCTAACGTGAAGCTAAACGTGTATCTGTATTACGGCGCAGAGCGCAACAGGAGCAAGACCTTTCTGTCCTCTCAGGATGTGGTGATTACAACCTACAACGTCCTCTCTGCCGACTTTGGGGTGAGTGTCGACGGGTCACATGTATATCTGTAAGGTTTGCCAAAGTGTTCACACGGAACAGAAAACATGGCCGAGGCATTTAGTATGGTGGTGTTGAGGGCTCTAATATCCTCTAATAGCAGCTAATTAATGTCTGACCTGAACCTGGACTGCGTGTTTAATTCATGTCAATATTCCCTTGAGAGATAATTTGCTTATCTTTTTTTAAATATGTTTTGTTTACTTTTCAGAATAAGAGTCCCCTCCATGGGATCAAATGGCTGAGGGTTGTGCTGGACGAAGGACACTTCGTAAGAAACCCTAATGCACAGATGAGTAAGGCTGTGCTGGACCTAAAAGCTCAGCGCCGCTGGATTTTGTCAGGTATTCCTGCACTTTAAGCACACACACACACACACACACACACACACACAGATAGTCCAACATATGAAAACACAAACAGTGAGACAATAATCACAGTAGTACATTTATTCATCGTGTCCACCACAAATACTATTTGAATGACCTAATTAAGTACACACAGATACAGCCTCAGTATTAAGGCAAATACCAAATATTTGTGTGTGTGTGTGTTCATTCTTCCATCCCACCAGGTACTCCTATCCAGAACAGTGTGAAGGACCTGTGGATGCTGCTGGCCTTCCTGCGTCTGAAGCCCTTCGATGCCAGAGAGTGGTGGAACAGAGTGATCCAGAGACCCGTCACTCAAGGAGACAGGGCCGGCCTGCAGTGCGTGCTCACTACCGTTATATTACACTGCTGCAATGTAGTAATAAGGCTCCAGAGGGCGTTGTCTGTCTGGGTGACATCAGTGTATCAAGCTTTCTAAGTTGTGACATACCAATGACATTCAAAAAGTCCTATGATAGTTGATCACATTGTACCAGTTTGCTATTTTATAAGGTAGCTAGACGTGTTGACAAACTATGGTGATTCTCCAGTGCAGCACCCTTAGTGATGATTGGATGTTGATAAACTCAGACCATTGATACTGTGCACATAGGAACCTTCAGACCCTGGTGAAGTGCATCACCCTGCGGCGGACCAAGGGCAGCAAGGTGAACGGGCGCCCCCTGGTGTCTCTGCCCGAGAAGACGGTATGCGTGGAGCAGGTCGAGCTGAGCCAGTCGGAAAGAGAGGAGTACGAGCTGGCTCGCAGCGAGGGAAGAAATACCATCGCCAGGTATGTGTCAGTGTATGTATGTACATGTGCGGCTACATATTGGTGTATTTTACTTTAAGTGATCTTAACTGTGTGTAGATACGTGACTGAAGGGACAGTCTTGAGGAATTATGCTGACGTGCTGGCCATCCTGATGAGGCTTCGACAGCACTGCTGCCACCCTGACCTGCTGGCAAAAACCTCCTCAGACCTGAGTAAGACCTGCGGCGTGATGCGAGACTAATGCAATAACTGAATAATGTAGCGTACAGCTTCGGAAGCCCTCGAGTCACTTGGTACGCAGACAGGCTTGCAGGAGATTTCTTGTGACTTTTTTTATTTTAGTTGATAATAAATATATATTACACTTTTTGAGAATAAATTCTGATGCCCAGGTTTCACTTTTGTGCAGCCAATCATGGATGTGTACATTTACAGAGAGCATCTTCTCTTCACGCCCCCACACAGTCCTGAGAGGAGGTCTAATCAGCAGGATTACACACACCTGTGTGAGAGAGCACCACGGGTGTGTAACGAGTTTAATCTGTAGCTTCTGGTGGGAGGTGTGAGCACTTGTATTCTCGGCCTTTCTAGACTTTTCATAGCAGGTGTAATAATTAACATTAACGAGTTGCACCTGTTCCAGGCGCTGCTATTTTACTCGGTTTACTGGGACACCTGGATGAAGAGGAGCCCTCGTTAGTGTTATTGATTACAGCTTTGCTGTTGCACCTGCTATGACAAGTGAAAATCCCTGCTGTGCAAAAGCCCTTCTCCCAATTCTTTTCATGTTTTTATTTACTCCACCTCTGCTAATCGCCCCTTTTGTGTCTCGTTCTCTCTTGGTTTCCTGTTTTAAAAGAATATTCACTGCCCCTGAAAATGTATCCTAGTCATTACTTTATTCCCAGTTACCTGCTTTGCCGATGAGTTTACTTTTTTCGCTCATGAATTTCCCTGTATGACTGTGGTACTTATTCACTGTTTGCATCTGGTAACATGTGGAAAAAGTTTTACATTGAGTCAACTTATTACCGACCCTGTTTCATGAGCATGTAGTCTGGGCGGTGAATAAGTCGTCCCAACCCCAACATGAATAAAATGTGTGTAACCCTAGAATATAAACATGTCTTTATATAACCCTCGCATTCCCAAAATGAAAGAGGTCATGACGTTTGTGTCCTCAGCTCTGGCCTCAATGCACGTTTCAGAAAGATTTTCTTTTCACATGTAAATTGATCAGATACTTTGTCTGCAGGCGCTGCAGCGACACCTGCGGAGATGCGAGAGCGTCTGATCGAGAAGCTGCGGTTTGTGTTGGCCAGCGGCTCTGATGAGGAGTGCTCCGTCTGTCTGGATTCGGTGAACCTGCCCGTCATTACACACTGCGCCCACGTCTACTGCCGGCCCTGCATCGCCCAGGTTATCGGCACTGAGCAGGTAATGTGCTGCCTGTAGCAGACACTGATCTGTAACTGAATTGATATTTGACAACTTAAAAGGCAAGTGTTTCTATCTTTTCTCCCTTGTGTGTGTGTGCGTAGGAAACCGCGCGCTGTCCTCTCTGTCGAAGTGAGATCAAGACCAGTGAGCTGGTGGAGTTTCCACAGGAGGAAATGGAGGAAGAGAAGAGTACAAACTCTGATAAGTGGAGGACAAGCTCAAAGGTACAGCTGCACATACTGAGGATGCAGAATTAACTGGGTGATAAAAGCACTGTTTTGTGACTCTTTCCCTAATTATTTACTCAGCAGTCACTCTTATTAAGCAGTGTTGGCAGTGATGAAAATGTGCTGAAATGCTACTTTATTAGAGCCGTGTTGTTCCTTCTCTGAAGTCAGTGTTTTTATCGCTGCAGGTGCAGGCGCTGATGGGAAACCTGCTCAGGCTGCGATGTGAAGACGGCAGCATTAAGTGTCTGGTCGTCTCTCAGTTTACACGCTTCCTCACCTTACTGGAGACTCCACTCAGGTAAAAACACACATTCACAGCAGTAGTTCAGGGTTTTTAGAGGTCTCGTAAGTATACGCTAAACAGCTTTTTTTGTGCACTTGAATTATTACAACAGCTATGGTGGAAGTTTAGTGAGTTTGAGTTTCTCCATTTACAGCATTTCATAATAATTTTAATCAGAAATTGGAAGTTATAAACTGTTGGATTTGTGGCTCTTAGGTTACCAAACTCTTGTTGTCCAGGTTTAGATATTTATGTTCGCAGTGCACCAGCAGCCCTCAAGTAGATCATTTAGATTTAATTCAATTGTCCGTCTCTTGACGTTACCGTCCTCCTTTCTCTTCACCAGAGAGCACGGTTTCAGTTTTGTGCGTTTTGATGGCACCATGAGCCAAAAGAAGAGGACTCTGGTCATCCAGGAGTTCCAGAGCCCTGCAGCCGACGGCCCCATCATCATGCTTCTGTCACTCAAAGCTGGAGGGGTGGGGCTTAACTTGACTGCCGCCTCTCGTGTTTTCTTCATGGACCCTGTAAGTGCAGATTTTGAAATTGATCACAAGTGTTTTCAGGAAGAAGGGAAATTCTTAACGGCACGTCCGCTTGTTACTGACTGTGTGTTTTAGGCATGGAATCCTGCAACAGAGGAACAGTGCATCGACCGCTGCCACCGTCTGGGACAGACGAGGAACGTCTTCGTCACCAAGGTCAGGAATCTATTACTAAACCGTGTGTGTTGGCACTTTTGTATTTGGGTCTGCAGTGAAAGCTACGCTCAGTGGCAAGGCATCACCTGTTCCTTTAGGGTTTACACTGTGAAACAAGACAGATGTTCAGGCACCTGATGATTGAAATATCATCTTCGTTATGTGTATAATATTACATTCTCATAGTTAAATTCAAGAGAGAAAGGTACATGAGAAAAATCACTGACTGGAACATTTTGCATGTATTTATATTTTGTGTTTGTGTGCGTCTGTGTCTGTCGCTGCAGTTCATTGTGAAAAGTTCAGTGGAGGAGAACATGGTGAAGATCCAGAGGGAGAAGCAGGACCTGGTGGAGAAGGCTTTTGGTTCCAAAAACACTGACAGGAAAACGTCTCGCATGGACGACATCAAAGCGCTGATGGAGCTGTAGACCTCTGACGAAGTGTTCAGCTTCAAACAGTTGCCCGTGTTCTTGTTGGGTCCGACAGTTCACATCCGAAGGGCTGCAGAGATTATTTTTTTTTTCCACATTGTCAATTTTATGTTCATATTTAGAAATGTTTCATTTGTAGTTTGTCGTATTTCTACTTCTATTTAACGGTTAAAGTTGTTAACCTGTTCTAGCAGCTCGAGTTGTCAATTTGCAAAATGGACCAGCCGTGACGATTCAAATGTTCTGTATGTAGGATTTCTTTTTTTTCTTCTTTTTTTGCCGTCTCTGGATTAAAGAAATGCAGACTGCTGATATTGTACATTTGTAGCTTCTGTATTTAAACGGACACGGAGCAGCTTTCAGAACTTCAATGTCTGTTTAACCAAAAACCTGAAATTAAAGGGAAACATCTGTTTACTACACACTAATAATCATTTAAGTGGTTACATTAAGTACTTCTGAAATGTGAGGATTTCCTGCTTTTCTGTTATGAGTCGAACAAACCAGGATATTTAAAGACTTTGGGACATTTTCTTTTACCATTTTGTGACATCTCATTGACCAAACGATTAATTGAAGCCCTATAATCAATATTACATAGAGAACAAAGAAAATAAACTTGATACAGAAGTGATGGATAAAAGGTAATTCTTCATCAGTTTCTTTATTAGCGCTTCTACAGGGATGTACAGTTAACAGCTAGGTGACGGGACAGATCTGCATTAACTGATGTCACTACAGTTATGTTCCACTTCCACACTCATGCAGGATTTTAGCGGGCCGAAAAGATTGAAAAAAATGTTTTTTTTCTCTCAACCTTGCTGGCTCCTTGTCGGAGGAGTGTGTTGTTAGGAGCTATAGATAATAGTTTAGGTTCAGGTCACACAGCTGGAGTGGAAGTAAAAGAGGCATTGGTAACAGGAAAGGAGGGACTCAACAAAGTTAAGGTTGGTTGGGCTACTAGCAGCGGTTACAGTAAGTGAGGTTTTGCAAACTGAGTGGCAATGAGGCAGCTGGCAACACTACAGAAAGGAAGTGATGAAACCGGTCATGGCACAAAGATGTACTGATGTGCATCTGGCTGGGACATTACATAACATGCAGGGTAGCGATGACAGATGCCTGGGGAGTGCACTGATTCCACACAAATACATACAAGACTATCAACAGCACCTCAGGATGTGGGTGGAAGTACTTTATTACTGACCCACTTCTTTTTCTTTTTTTTTGTGCCATGCAAATACAACATAAGGGCCGGATAGGGAGGTTTACCTTCGTACTCTGGTGAGGTGAACACTCTAATTTAAGCGAGATTGTCATAACTGGCGGGGACTTTGAGAGGGAAATGAGCCAGTTGATGCAGATCTGCTTTTAAAGTGGTTTAAACAGAGAGAGACTTATTGCAGGACAGGAGTTGTGGTAAAATCCAGAAACAACTTTGAAACTTAATGATTTCATTTTCTCACTTTCTGTTGTCGCTGAAAGTTTCCACCGGTTAGGAAGACTCGGGACTATGAATCCATCTCCATCAAATGCACAAGAACACTCAAAGGAAGAGTCTGACATTTATGGGAAGTACGCTTAGTCGCCTTCTTCCCGAGAGTTGGATGAGAAGATTACAACACGTGTTTATTGGCGACGTTAGATTCCCAAATTAATCGTTCTTTTTGAACAAATGCTTTTATAGAGGAATGAGTTTACTTGATTTGCGGGAGTGACTCACAAATGCTGCTGTGCAGTAGCTGAATATTTAGTATCAATCTTCTCTTCCAACTCTCGGCAAGGAAGTGAAATAGTGCATTTCCTGAAATATCAAACTTTTCCTTTTGAGGGGAAAATTGAATGGTGAGAGTGCGTGGGAACTGTGTCAAACTTCCACTCTCATACACACACGCTGACGGGATGCAGAGAGTGAGGCTGAACGTTGCACAAAAGGCATTCACCCGGTCGCCTGCTAATCGAGCCCCCTGTGATTGGCTGAGCAGTGCTTCAAATCTCCACCCACACAGAGCTTTAACTGGTGCTCTCTCCGTCCGTCACGCTGCCTTCGCCTGCTCGCCTACTTCAAGAAGGAGTCGAGCTTCCGCGCGATGTTGTCGAAGGAGTCGTCGCCCATGTAGTCGATCTGGCCCGCTTCCCAGCGCTGCTTCCTCACCTCTGATGAAACCTTCTGTGTGGGAGGAGCAAAGGGTGCCTGGTTCTCCCTCAAAACCTCGAGAAGCTTATCCTGCTTTGACAGACAAGAGGCAGAGAATGAATGGATACACAACATGGGGACTGGAGCAATACTTTATAAGGACTGGTTTCCCCCACATTCGGCCGAACGCTCTTTTTCTACAGTTTGAGACACAAATCGGTGCAAGCAGGGACGTCGGGGGAGTCAAAGTGCAAACATGACATTTTGCAACACACTTTGCAGCAGATAAGAGTTTAGTTTCTGGATTCCTAGAGTAGAAGTACACTCGATAAGTCGATACAAAATAAGAGATAATGACCCAACGGAGAGTGCAGATGAAGTAGAAATGTAAACGGTGTTTCTGGTAAAACAGTATTCCGGTGTGATGAAGAAAATTGTTCCTAAATACTTAAAGTTGCTAGTTCTCTTAAGAATAACAGCCTCGATGTGATGAATCACTGGCTTCACCAAATCAATACATTGATTACTAAATCTAAAATGTCCTTTTTCGCCGCAGTTGTCAAACCAAACTATGAGCAAAGCACATTTTTGAGTGGAGGGGGGACTTTAAAGCTCATTAAAGTAACATTTGGCGGCTAAGTGGTAAGTTCAGTCAGGTTACATAATGACGACGCCTTTAAAAGCAACAGACTTCAGAGACTTTGGGGAAATTTGAATGTGCCACTATCATGCAACCGCCACTCTAGGCCACTGTTCAGCAAATTGTGTCTCTTCAAAATAATTCAAAATAAGTCCTAAATTTCAAGATTCACTTGGTATACAGATTTACTTATCTTTTTTTTAAACTTCAGCCAGAGCTCAGCCCAAGACTTAAGAGACTTTCTCCACGACGGGCCTGTATAAACTTGTGACACAAAGATGGCACAGCTTCAGGCAATTGGGCAAAGTTGCCGCTTTCGTTTTCTGACTAACCTCCATTTCAACGCTGCCCTGTTACAACAGGCAGCGTGGCAACTTCCTGCTACTCTGTAAGAAAGCTGAACGCTTGTTTGGGAGGCACGGCACGCCGCAAGCTATTCCGTCAAATCAACTTTTTCTTGTGGGAACTAAAACCGGACGGTCCTCTTATCTGGAGTCATAAAAAGCTTCAATATGTATCACTTTCACCATAGTAGAGTTCACCTAGTAATTACACGTTTCGAAACAGTCAGGACAAGACGATTATGCAATCGGCTAAAAACACAAATCGCACATCCTCGTTTATGTTTCGACACATGCATAGTCGCCACACTCGCACGTACAACGGGACACACACACACTCAAACATCGCAACAGCTGACGTACGTCCATGCTGCCGTCTACGAAGCCGCTGTTGAATGGAGTTTCCCCGTATGCCTGCTGCAGTAACGGCTGCACCGATTTGGCGTACAGCTGCCACCACATGAGCAGGTAGTCGGGATGCAGATGGCACTGGTCAGGGGACAGGGAGTGGCCTTTGACCTCGCCCGTCTGAGCGTCGTAGGAGTAGTTCCATGGCTTCACCTTTCCCAGGAAATGCACCACCTTGGCGTCGCGGCCGTACCTGTGAAAAACACAGCGGGCAAAGTGAGAGGCGGGAAAGAGTGCGAGAGAAACAAGAGAGTCTGCCGCTATTGGCAATCTACACGAAAGCTTGAAAATCACTTTTGTGAAACGGGGCCCAATGACAAAAAAAACAACTAGAATGGAGTTCAGCCAGAGGATCTAAACCACTTCATTTGGAGGTCAGTTTCAAAATGTGTGCAGCAAAAATGTCTGTTACAATCCCCACATTGCACAGAAAAACTGTGTGTACACAAGTAACGGAAGCATGGTCAATCTGAATCAGGAAGTCGATCCATGATTACAACCGACAGCGTGGGCACTAATTTGACCATCCGCCTCCGTTTACTCTACCAAAAACAGTTTGGCTAACCTGAAAATTAGTTTTAAACCTCCGTGATACTCTACAGTGCAGATTTAAATAAAACAAAGTATACAAGTGTAGCTACAGTAGCTCCTCTGTTTTGAGGCAGGTTGTAGAAGAACATGCATTGTCCCTGTTCTACCCTTTCAGCAGCCTATTGTTCAACACCCAGTCGCACACACACACAAACACACACACAAACACACAACCTTTGAACTGACCATGGATAAGCTTCATGCCTCCTAACACACACGCATTTCACAAGGACAGCTACAGATTCTGGGCAATAGGTCGGCTTCATATGAACATAGGAAGAAACACTGGATACATCGATTGTGTGTGTGTGTGTGTGTGTGTGTACTGACTGTTTGAACGCTGGCAGGTAGGAGTAGATGGCGATACTGCTGAGGTTGTAGATGAAGGGGAGGTGTTTGGAAATATCTTCCGTCGCCCAGGTGTTAAAGTAGCTGTTGAGAACCCCCTGATCTCCACCTGCAGACGTGGAAACACAAAACAATAAGCTTGACACATTTGTCGGCATCAATCTGGGCTCAAGTAGAGCAAACCGAGAAGATGGCTAGAAGCTCTGGTTTGGCGTGTTTAGCGATGGGAGGGGGGGGGGATTCAAAGACATTAAAAAAAACAGAATAAATGTTCTTTAATTCCAGGAATGTTTACCATATCTGACCTCTATTCTCTGGCTGCAGAAATCCCTCAGACACTAGTACACCCCTGAATGGTCAACACCACACACGCATTGCATTCCCACACACTGTTCCCTATCTGTGATGTATAAATAGAAACTGAAAAGGAGTGTCGAGAACGCGCTGTGACGGGACAGTGAATGACATCATATGGCAAAGGGTTGCAGGAGATTAATGGCATTATTTAGCACTAAACATCAGCATGGTAATGTTAGCATTAACTCAAAGTACAGCGGTCTCACCTGCCTCACAGAGCTGCTAGCGTGTCTGCAGATTTTTCCTGCTCTCTTAGTTTTCTAAATAACTGCAAAAAAAGAGACGGAAAAATTCGGCTCTCACCGTCGAAGCTGCCGTTTTCACGGCAGAACGCGAGCAGCTTCTCGTGCGTCTCATTGGACGGTCTGAAGACAAACACCCCGGAGTTGAAGCAGTCGGGCCAACCAGGATCCGGCGCCGCAGAGAGTTCCTCTCTCTCAAAGAGTTCGTCTATATTTGACAGCACCTGAACACATTCAAATAAGATCCATCGAGTTCCATTCATCAAGATTATGAGAGTCATTTGCAGAAGTCTGAGGCAAAAATGCAGCAGCACGTGTTCATACTCAAAAGACATTTGTCATGTAGCTGAAATATGTTGTCACCGTATTGGATAGCAGATATAACAGGAGACTGTTTCATGTTGTGATCAAAGGGCAATAAACAATCCTACTTTTTTTTTTTAACTATGAGGTGATTTGTCGTCGCCACTTGTGTATGTTCTCTGCTGCTGTCGGGTGTTTTGTCTCACCAGTGTGTCGGCGTCCATGAACACACACTTGCTGTAGTGTGTGAGACTCCAGCAGTGCAGTTTGGTGAATGTTACTCCCAGGTCCGGACGCTTCATCAGAGATAGATGAGCTGTATCGCCCGAGTCCATAACGTCCACCACTTGCACCTCGTCGAAAATGGAGCGAAGGGCGTCTCTACAACACAGACAGTATGATTTGTGTCAGTGCGTGTGTATGTGTGTGTTCGATATTGACCGTTGACAATTTTTCCGGAGTTACCTGCAAGGTTCAGCAACATGAGGTCCTACGAGTACGACCAGCTTCCTGGTTGTGTTGTGGTTTAGTAACGACTGGCCGAGAACCATCGCTCCCTTGGCGTAGCTGTCATTTGTGGCCAGCGTCACAAAAGCTTGGTCTGCTTGGAGAAACACACAAACACACACACACACACAGACACTCATCATCAGCCATGTGACTGGCAGGTTATCTCATGAATTGCTTTTGTCAGCCCTATACTTCCATCGATCAGCCTTTTAATCAAGTCTCTTATTGGTTCAAACATTGGTGTATTGAGCATCATCTGAAAGATTAACCAGAGAAGTTTGATTTGAATAGTTGCCATCAACATTTGGGGGAAAATGTAAGTTTGTCAAGAAAATGTATATTATAAAATGCGTTTTATTCTGAAGGTGTCAAAAATGGTAAATAGTAACCCAAGTAATCAGGGAAATCTGTGATGCGTTTGGTGAAATTGACGGACGCTATAAGCTCACAACAGCCTCATAACCAATAAATAACGAAAATGTATATAGACTGTGGGCAATTTTCACAGTTTTTTTTTTTACTTCAAAAGATACTGTGCATCCTCACATCTGAGCATTTATACTCACACTTGCTATTAATGTGAGTAAATCTCCTCAGATAGGAAAGAAAGCTATAGATTTCGGGGACTTTCCACCACAAACGTGCCACTCAAGCATCTGCGCCTCTGTCTCTAAATTTGACAGGAGACCACATTAAATCAATGCACCTTTAATCTGCTTGTTTCCCTCCACACCAAACATGAACAATCACATCAAGTGTCCCGTCTCGTCAATCGTGTATAACCCGCCGCACCGGTACGAGTATGTCCAATTCATCTGCGGGCCTCTTGTGTTTGTGTGTGAAGTTCAGTGTCTGCTGGGTCCCCCATGCATACATTACCAACAGCAGGGAGGGACACTGTTTGTGTTCGAGTGAACGTTGGCCCAGAGCCAGCAGATAGTATTCATCAAGCTGAATGTGTGCGTTGTTTGGGGTCTTCTGTGAAACCTGATCGGAGAGGCAGTGTTGTGCAGTTGCTAGGGTCTGTTTCAAGGAATTTTAAACTGACAATCAAAAGAGGGTTAAGCCCGTCTCGCCCATACAGGAAGCAGGAGCCGGGTTCCCACAGAGTTATCCGAGGCCTCATGAAGCCATATGACCGCCACACAAGATGTTAGCGACAATTTAATCTGTTATGAGTGCACCAATTTTAAAATCTAATAAATAAATTCATGAATAATATATGAAAATATACATTTATATAGGCTAGAGCATATTCTACAGTCAAATGTATTGTTCTATGCAAATAGAATGTGTAGAGATTGCATGTAAAGTGGCCATTAAGGACACGTAATCATTGTTTTCTGTATGTAATTTCATGTTAATATGATACGTACTCTCTATTTGTGCATATAGTTACTGTAATCAATCCTTTATTACCATATTGAGTAGTTTTCATAGTTATTCTTATCTAGGAAACACATTTATAGTAAAACACTATAAACGGTGTGACACTAGAGGCCTCTACAGCATTAGAAAAAAACAAAAACTTCAAGGCCACACACTGCACGTCCGCACTGTCAAGTTAATCAAAGACCCCACGTTAACCCAGGAAGTAAATAGTGTCTTCTTTAAAAAATAAAAGCATACGTGAGCTATGGAACTAAGTTTAATATACAACTGTTAAAAACTGTAAAATAATGATTTAATCGTTTGGTCTGGCAAATTGTGAAAGGGGACAATCCCTAAAGCTGAAGGTCTTCAAAACGCTTTTTGTCCGGTCAACAGTCCACAACTAGCAAATATTCACATTTGAAAAGCTACAACCAGTTAATGTTTGGCATTATTATTTGAAAGATTCATTTTTTTGACGATTGACCATATTGGCTAATTGTTTAAGCTCTAGTTTGTAATTTGATTAATTTAATTAATTTAGATATATATGAACCACGTAAATAAAATATAAAATGAGATAATAATAAAATAATAAAATTCTTAGATATAGATTGAATTTTAGGGCTCTTTCAATGAACGGGCCTCAACATTATGTGGGAATACAGATGTCAACTTAAAAGAAAAGCTCGACATTTTGGGAGATATACGTTTATTTGCTTTGTTCGATGAGAAAATCAATACCACTCACTCTCAGCGGATTTTCAGTCTATATGCTAAACTACTCTAACCAACTACAATATACATGATGGTGACTTTACAGGGGACGAATCAGACCTCAACGTTAGAGCTTAACAAATATCCACCAATATCATCTTATTAGATTTATTGGTAGCTGTAAAAATGTTGGCCGATGAGTTACAAGAAATTAAGGTAATTTATAAAAAGTGACAGTGTTGATAAGATCATTTTTCAACTGTATATTGTCCCATTATCTTTGTCACGTGTTCATCAGATTTTTTAAAACTCTCTAATATTGGTAGGCCAATCTGTCTTGGTTGTGCTATAAAAACTGTTAAGAGTAGAGCAAAGCGCAGTCTGAGACAACAAACAAATCTAAATAAATATGTTATTCTAAGGAAATATTACATTTTCTTTTCTTAACACAATTCTCCCTTTTGAATTTGAGCCTTTTGAAACTCAACTCTAGTTGCATTCAAACGCGTCAACTTTGAAACGTGTAACCGGATGTGCTCTTTTTAATTACCGAGAGCTTTACTTTGATCCAATCCGCTGCATCAACTCATCAAATAAAAACGCATATAAAACCTTCAAATGGTCGCAGCACATATAACACAACTGCTATTAACGATTAAAAGCCATATCCTCGTTAATGTCCGCATGCCAGAAGCAGTGAGTGTTGCAGAGGATGGATTTCTTTGCAGCGTTTAATAAAAAAATTCGCGATATTTTGGGAGAAGAGGGCAGTTCGCGCAGCACCGATCCGGTGCGGAGTGGCCGGGTTCCGGTGTCAGTGTGGCGGATGCAAGTGTCGACGGAGCCCCGGTGGTTCTTACCCGACATGATGTGCAGAGGAGAGTCTACCCGGGGCGCGGAGGTCGTGATGGGGCAGACAGAGGGTTTGCACTGCGTTGCGCACAAACTCAGCAGCTGGGAGCAGTCCAACACAGGAATTAAGCCCCACATTTTCCGGGTCATGTGACCAGTGACAGCCGACACGCCCTCTTGCGTGGGGCCTATACATCATCAATACCACAGTGATGAAATACTCACATTTGACCTTCGTAAAAGTGCGGACATATTAGCATGAAAATGTGCTATAATACCAAAAGTAAAAGTACTCGTTATGCAGAACGTCCTAGACAAATATTTATTATTATATTATAATTGATGCACATAATGTACAACGCTTTATTTACTGCTGGTTTGCTTAATATATTTTTCTCAAAGCGCATATCATTTATTATCATTTATATTTTGGATTAATATTCTAAATCAGCACAGTAACTGGCCCAACTATAGCTGTGAGATTAATGTAGTGGAATAAAAAAAGAACATATTGTCCCTCTGAAATGTAGAGGAGGGGTAGTAGCATATAACTGAAGCTGAACTTCTACTTGTAACTGTGTATTTCTACAATGTGGTATTAGTACTTATACAAGCGCAGGGGCTGAATCATCATTTCTTAGAATCAGAAATGAGTGATGTTCGATTACAATCTGAATTTTGTTTTTAAAATGAATTAAGTTTGAGTTGTCAGCAAATACTGTTAACATAATGTGTGCCCTGCTTCAGTTTAAGAAGTGTACCGTATGGCAACATGCAGCGGGATGACCTTTACTTGGCTGCACTACTTTTTACAGAAAAACAGGGAGATCTTCTTTACTTCATCAGCTTGTGACACAGCACTGCCTCTGAGTGGCCGTGACTTCAAATTACAGCTGAATGAAGCGTCAAAGGCTTACAACCAAACAAGGAAATGCAGGTGGGTGTGGGGATGGTCACACACAGCTATTATTACATTAAATATAAATACTCCATATACTCCAATGTCTCCATTTTATTTTAGTAGAAGCGATATATCTACTATTAGAACAAGTAACAGCAACATGTGTCTCTGTCAACAATATTTTAGACTATAAACTCATAAAGAAAATTCATATTTAATATCACAAAATGTCTAAGCTCAGTGCTGGAAAATAAATATTTGCAGCATTATTGTGTGCATGCATGCTTGTGCTGCAAGTTTGTGTGGTTTGCTACTCTCCTTCCTGCGCATGTGTACCAAAGTGAATAATGCAGCAGGCTTATGACAAAGTCTTTGGCCGACTGTTACATTTTTACACCAACAACTGATCCTGGCTCAGGGTCCACAACCCAAAACTGTGGCTGGTACATCAACAACTGGAGGTGGAGCGCTTGCCTCAGACCAGCGATTAGTAGGAGAGGGTAACCGGAGATCACCTCAGAGTCACAGAGTGAAACATGCTGATCAAGTGTCTGAGGGGGGAGATAGAAAGATGGAGTCTTTGTGGATTCAGAGGCCAAAAAAAAAAAAAATAGATTCTGTATAAGTTTGTAGTGAATAGGTGTAAACATGTCTTTAGTATGTTCGCCGGATCCAAGAGAGAAACATTTTGCACAGTCTTGTGTATTGGTTTTCGGCTGGTTATGGGGCTGTGTGTGCCTTTTTGAGCGGTGGTGGAGGTGAAAGGAGAGGCTGACAGGTACGCACAGAGAAAAGGAAGGGAGGTAAACACAAGAGGAGAGAAGTGAAAGAAAGTGTCCCAAAACTCTGCAGCAAGCTGATTTTCTTCTTTGGACTGGCCCTGCTCCGGACACTAAGCCCCATCAGCCTGCCTGGGACTGAATGTAAGCTCCTTACTACTATTGTTTCCTTACCTTACAGTTTGGCGATTCTAAAAGACAGGCTAACTTTGCTGCATGATGTACAGTTGTCAAACTATCGCTACAGAAGTTTCCTAGCATACAGGTCAAAATACACCGATTTAAGAAGAGCATCACAAGCATTTTTTAAGACATGAAGGCAAAGAGACAATAAAACAATAAAAGTGTGATCTGCTGCAGTTTTGTTGCAGTAGAGTGTCAGTGTTGCTGTGCAGTGGGGGCAGATTAATCTAAGTGATGCAGTTGGCTGTGTGCCTCGGGTTACAGGGCTTTGTGTGGCGGTGAGGCAAGCTCTGCAGGCAAACACAGGCCTCATGTTTTAAACATGTTTGACAGAAATGCAAAATGTGCGCATGGTCCGTTAAAGAACCTGTGGCTGAACGTAACGAGTGATCAATCTTAAGTCTTTGCAAGAAAGTGTGTGAATATGCCACGCACTTTATTTAATTGGCCTTATTAGTGTTTTTATTTGAATGTGTTTAGTATGTTTTTTTTTATCCTCTCTTCCTGTTGTTTTTAGTGTTTCACTTGTTATGCTTTAGATGCATTGCAGTCATTGCAAACCAATTTGCCCCGAAGAGACAAACAGGTGATCGTCTTAATGTGATGACACAGCTGAGGTGTTAACTGTTAACTGTCTACGCCTGTCACAGGGTCCAGAAAGGCCAAAGGTCCATTCTGCTATGCCTCTCCTTAGTGGCTCCTCCTAGGTGAGATAACCAGCCCTCCAGCCTCTCTGGGATCCAGCTTCCGCTCTGCCTGAAGCCTCGCAGAGATCTGGAGGACTCGACTCGTGCAGCCAGTCCAGAGGGATCAGCACCGAGAGGCTTGTAACTCAAGACAGGACTAACAGGAAACTCTTATGAAGGTACTTGTCTCTGTCTGTCGAGCAAAGAACCAAAAAAGGGTACTTTACTATAAAATGCTAATACCTCGGCGGGGGTAATAAAAAAAGCCTAAGGTGTGTGAATGTGCCTGTATGTGTGTGTGTGAAAAGTCGGTGCAGAGTAAAGAAATGCCAGTGAGAAGTCACAAGGCTTTACCCTGGACAAATTCCAGTAAATAACCTGACACTTCTTCATTGTTCTTCCACCTTTATCCCATCTCTGTTGTCAAACTCAGCTTTTGTTAGTTCTGTTTCTGTAGTTTAAATGATTTATCTATGTTTGCAGCGTTAAAATGAAGCTTTGTTAAGTCGACATTTTGATCAATCTGGCAAAATCAGCTCCGACTTTGTGTCCAGTGTGATCCAGAACTGTGTGTGTGTGTTAGGGGTGTAACGGTTCACAAAATCCACGGTTCGGTTCGGTACGGTACAGTGGAGCCACGGTTCGGTACGTTTTCGGTACGTTTCGGTACGTTTTCAATACAGTAGAAAACTATAAATGCCAGAGAAACGTACTTGATTTTAAAATATATTTATTCATTAAAACTAACATCATAAAGTTATTCTTTGAACAATGATGGAACTATACCTGAGTGACCCATCTTCTGGGGTGTCTTCTTAGCAGCGTGTAAAATAAAAACAGTTTCTTATGAAAACTAAAATGTAGCATTGTTTGCTGTAGTTATAAACAAATAAAAGAAACAATCCTGTTTTATATGGAACTATGTGTGTGTGTGTGTGTGTGTGTGTGTGTGTGTGTTTCTACTCAATGTTTACGTTTTTTTTCAGAAAGATGAGAATGTCTATATATATATATAATGTATATATACACTATATTTATCCCTTTATGGGGGACATTTTTCTCTGCATTTGACCCATCCCTGTATATAGGGAGCAGTGGGCTGCCAATGACAGGCGCCCGGGGAGCTAGGGGTACAGTGTCTTGCTCAGGGACACTTCGACACATGACACGGCCCAGTCAAGGATTGAACCTTCGACCTTGCGGTTACCAGACAACCCTCTTAACCCAGGGAGCCACGGTCGCCCCCTTAAAAAAAAAAAAAAAAAAAAAAAAAAAAAAAAAAAAAAACGTATGAACGGTTCGTTCGGTTCGTCATGCGTACCGAACCGTGAGCCTCGTACCGAACGGTTCAATACGAATACGCGTATCGTTACACCCCTAGTGTGTGTGTGTGTGTGTGTGTGTGTGTGTGTGTGTGTGTGTGTTTCAGGTACAGAAAGCAGAAGCTACTATGGAGAGTCATGTCACACAGATTTCCAGAGATGACCTGGAAGAGCTCAGAGATGCCTTTAATAGAATTGGTCAGTTCCACACTCTCACACTCACACACTCACACACACACACACGCACACACACACACACACACACACGCACACGCACACACGTGACCCTACAGTTGTATTGACAGGAATCTAAGTAGGACATTTACAGCTGACAATAAAGCATGACTTTTATACAAGATATTTTAATCGCCTTGGGTTGTTCAGTGTTCGTACCAGATGTAATAATGAGGCGTTGCCAGATTTTATCAGTTTATCATCATCATAAGTGTATAGATGCTGATAATAGTGACATAAATATGGCCTGTCCCATTCCTATATGAGAGACAAATACAAAGCACAGTAGATTAAACAAGTAAAGAGGGTGAGACAGAGATTTTGAAATGTTGAAATGACCTGACATGTAGCTGTAAAGTTCTTGAAAGAAATTTGCTGCTAATTATAAGTTGAATGGAGACATTGTTTCATCGGTACACTTCCAATTAGATTAATTACAATGAATTGCTAGAGTTGTGGTTATGTTAGCTGAGGTAAAATTAGTTTTTGATCATTATTACCAGTTGTGTTGATGAACATATAAAAACTGGACAGTGCACGTACCACAATGAAGGCAACGTTACAGTTGAATGGTTTATCATGTTGTGAGCGTCAAACTTTTGAATGTGACAACTTTTATTAGTGTGAGGATGGTTTAAGCAGAAAGGGCAACAAGTTAAGTCAATTATTAGATTTGATATCAGATCTTTTATTAAGATATGAACTATTTGCAATGTTTATATACTACTGGTTTTCATCTCTGTACAGTTGAAACAGCATCAGTGTTTTCATCAATGACTACCTTTTGTTTCTTAGTTTAGTGTATTAGCATGCTGAAGTACAGTTGAGGCCGATTTGTTTTGTAAGTCTTTACTCATAAACCAGAGGATGATATCCATTAAGGATATGACCTGAAGGTGACACTAGATGAAAAGTGACAGGCTCAACAAAGTCCACAAAGACCATAAATGTCTGCACTAGTTTGCATTGTAATACATACGACAGTTATGGAGATATTTCCCTCTGAACCACGAATGTAAAACCTCAACCGTGGGGACCGTGAATGTCTGTACGCAATCTGAAGGGAATCTCTGCAACAGTTGTTGAGATTTCAGTCTAGACGGAAAACAACCTGTTCACAATTTTTTATCTGTTCCTTTTTCTTCCTAATTCTCACAACTCATGTTCACACTCAGGCGAGACCAGATGATGACTTTGTCTCAATCTGGGGGAATCACAAGCCAAACATCCTGTCTAGTGCACAGCAGCTCAGCTGAAGGCAACAATTTGACATGTATGAAGAGCAAAGGTTGCCATAATAAATGAATAATTA
Organism: Leptoclinus maculatus; assembly: GCA_032191485.1. NCBI lineage: Eukaryota > Metazoa > Chordata > Actinopteri > Perciformes > Stichaeidae > Leptoclinus > Leptoclinus maculatus. The sequence goes on from JAVDOI010000003.1 coordinate 17,148,212, forward strand.
ATTAACTCTTATTTGGTTTTAAACGGAGCAGTAACTATACGCAATAAAACACAACTAATTAAACTGAAATATCAGTCTTTATTCTCCCTATAATTCGTACCAAATTACACACAAATCCTTATTAAATTAAATTATTAGGAAACTACAGACCCCAATAAAGCATTATCAGTCTTGTGTTTGTCCTTGCTTTTATTATCTGCGTGCAATATTTCCAAATAAATATTATGCTCATCATTTTAAGATGAATATCTGTAGAGCAAATTGACTCATACGTGTGTGTGCGTTTCTCTCTGTGTCTATTTGTGTTCAGATATTGATAACAGCGGCTTCGTGAGCAACTTTGAGCTCCAGGAGCTGTTCAGGGAGGCGAGTTTCTCCCTGCCGGGGTACAAAGTGAGAGAGATCGCCGAGACCTTCATCGCCGGAGACACCAACAAGGACGAGAAGATCAGCTTTGAGGAATTTGTTTCTGTAAGTTTGGACGCAGTTTGTGAGTCTACAACTTATTCATCAAAACCGTTGCATGGAGTAAACGCAGCCTGTCCATGTTCAGATCTATCAAGACCTGAAGAGCAAGGAGTTCAGCGAGACGTTTAGGAAAACCGTCACAAGGAGAGATGGGATCCGTTCCTTCGGAGGAATGTCGGGAAAGTCCAGCGAGGGAACGCAGCACTCCTACTCTGGTGTGAGAGAGTATGCATTGTGTGTGGTGTTGTTGTTGTTGTTGTTGTGTGTATATCATGCTTTATGTTGATTTTTCCTAATTTTGATCGCTGTGATCTCGGTGTACCAAAAAAGTGTGGCTCTCTGTGACTATATCATGTGTGTGTAGATGAGGAGACGGTGGCATTTGTCAACTGGATTAACAAAGCCCTGACAAAAGACAAAGACTGCCAACACCTGCTGCCCATGAACCCTGACGATGAAAGCCTCTTCACCTCTGTTCGTGATGGCATCCTGTTATGGTAACACACACACACACACACACACACACGGACGAATCTGAGATTACACACATCTGGAATGACTCACTCACACTCCTTGTTCTCCTTCAGCAAAATGATCAACCTGTCTCAGCCTGACACGATTGACGAAAGAGTCATCAACACTAAGAAACTTGCCACTTTCACAATGACAGTGAGTAGTAAAATCCATAACACTTATAACACAAATACACTGCAAATACTAAGAAATGTGTCGTGCTCGTTTGCGCTCTGGCGGAGAGTTAATTGAGAAGCTCAATAGCTAGTTGTTTTTCACCAGACTATTTCATGGCTGCTTACTGTGAGGTTGCAGGCAACCAGCTAAGGCTCCAGAAATTGTAGTTTTTATATATATAATATATATTTAATGAGTAATGGACAGAGCCAGGCTAGCTATGTCCCCCTGTTTCCAGCCAACTGGCTGCTAAAGCTCCAACTTCATACTGAGTTGACAAAAAGTGAGAATGGTATCAATCCTCTCATCTAACTCTCTGCAAAAAAGCAAATAAAGGTATTTACCAAAAAATCAAGCATTACTTTTAACAATAATTTATAAAGGGCTGGAAACTAAGAAACTAAATTGATATCTCACTAACTAGTTAAAAGGAAACTAGAAATAGCTAAATGTATTTGATTTAATTGAGCAGTTAACCAAATATGTCCTATATGGATATATATGGATGTCAATAAGACAGTAACAGTTACAAGTGTAGCTCTAGACAATAGATTGGTCTTTCAACAAGGTTGCACTGTGCAATACCATCTTGTAATATATTAACTTATTACTACATCATGTATTATATCTATTCTGTAAATGTCTCCTCTGTGGAGTCACATATTTGTCCTTTTTTTATAACTTGATGTTGTTGTTTAATAAGTTAGTTATTATTTGGAGGATTCGGGCCACAGCCTTTCATTTTGGTGAGCTGGTACAACAATACCTATGACATTTCCGATTTTGAGCAAAAATGAACATGTTGATCCACAATTTGTAGGAGAATCTGGTCCTAGCACTGAACTCAGCTTCAGCGATCGGCTGTACGGTGGTGAGCATTGACGCCCATGATCTGATGGCTGGGAAACCCCACCTGGTTCTGGGCCTGCTCTGGCAGATTATCAAGGTCGGCCTGTTTGCTGATATAGAAATCAGCAGGAACGAAGGTCAGTTCACACGCACACGCACACAAGGTATATTAAAAAAATATATAACTTTTTTATAGAGAGTTTTAAACTAATGGCATGTGTGTCTTCAGGTCTGATTGGCCTTGTGACAGATAAGGAGAATCTGGACCAGCTGCTGTCTCTCTCCCCTGAGGAGCTGCTGCTCCGCTGGGTCAACCAACATCTACGCAACGCTGGAACAAACACCATCAGCAACTTCAGCGATGATATTAAGGTCCTCCTCAGAAAACACACACAAACACACACACACACACACATTTACACAAAAAAAGGTGTGTAATCCTTTTTTGTATTGTACCACTGTAGGACTCTCGAGCCTACTTCCACCTGTTGAACCAGATTGCTCTCCAAGAGGAGGAAGACTACAAAAGGAGCGTCAAAATCAACATGAGCGCCATTAATGTGAGTCATTTTATTTTAAAATCACAAAGAAAAGCTGATGAATGGAAAATGTCAAATCCCTATGTTCTATTATCCTACAGATATAAATTACACTAAATATAGGGACCTTCCCATTGGATTCTGGCATGATTATATGTACATAGTGTCATGTTTTATTTGTATGTGAAGGACCGTGATTTGGACCGAAGGGCTGAGATGATGCTGCGACAGGCGGCCCGGCTGGAGTGCAGACAGTTTGTGTCTCCTCATGACGTCACATCTGGGAACAGCAAACTCAACCTGGCTTTTGTGGCCAACCTGTACAACATGCATCCTGGTGTGCAGAAGGCTCAGATCAATGGCGGCAACGGCCTAGGAACTGCACACATAGAGCGTGAGACACCGATTTTGTCCAATATTAGGCTGCATCATACCACGGTCTTGGAGCTGCTCATTGCATCACATAAAATGCTGGCATGCACAGTGTGCATGCCAGCATGCTTATCATATTGTAAATGAACAGAGAACTGATTTGAAAAAAACCCCACAGGTCATAAACCCAATAAAAAGCCCAAGTAAGTAAATATGTCAGGGTTAGTTATGCCAGCCATAAAACCATATCTACCTTACATAAGCTACCGCTGAAGTTAAAACATTCCTACCAGGTGACAGTAACTGTGTGGGAACAGCTGGTTGACCACGTGATGTGATTGTTGTCTTCATGTCTTTCCAGCTGAGTCCAACGAAGAGAAAACATTTAGAAACTGGATGAACTCTCTGGGCGTCTCTCCGCATGTCAACCATCTGTTCTGGTATGTCATCAGTTACTCATCAATGTGGTTAACCTTATCAAAGACAAGGGATGGAAACTTTATGCCTCCATTTACCTATTTATGGGCTGCAGTACAACCAGTATGAGGGTAGAGAGAGAGAGTCATCTGGGCAGTTAGGAAATCAGGGGAGCAACATCAGTGTCCTCTTTCGATATACTAACATTTAAAAATTGGCTATTATTTAGTTTTACACTTACCTTTTATCTATATTTATTTCATTTAAATTATATTGTGCTCTTGTGAGTTGCCATATAAATAAAAGTTCTTATCTTTATTAATATTATCACAGTACAAAGTATTCTACTGGTGGACTGGTGCCTTGCTCAAGGGTTATATAGCTGAAATGTTACTTGATACTTGATAATGATACTTCACTTTCTGTACACACATTTTTCTCTGTACCAGTTTACTCCTTTAGACTTCAAAGCTGTAATGTCCCAATTCATAATAAGTTTCAGCTGTTATAGACAGGATTTAAAAAAATCTGAAGTTGAGTCCATGTGAATGTGGTAGAGGCATATTTGATCCCACATTGATTTATTGGACCAGAAGTAATCAAATGCAAACAGTCTATAACAGACTGGCCTAAGCCTGTAAAATATCCACAAAGTGTTAAACGCCAACAAGAACCCCATTTTTAGTGCACAAGCCTGAAAGTGACATGCTCAAAATGAAGTGTCTCTCTGTAATTACTTTGGTAATTAGAGTAAGTGATACTGAACCAGATTTAGCATAGTGTAAATCTTATATTTTTTTCACCTCTTTAATTCAATGATTCATTTCTGCATGCGCCCCAGTGCAGTGATACCGTATTTTCCTCACTGTCTGTGTGTGTTTTCTCTTACAGGGACCTGTGTGATGGTTTAATCATCATGCAGCTTTATGAGAAGGTTAATGTGTCTGTGAACTGGAAGAAAGTCAACAACCCACCTTATCCTGTCCTGGGGGCCAATATGAAGAAGGTGTCCACACTAAAGGAATAGAAAGAAACATTTTAACGATAAAATAAAAGGAAAGTAATATTGTATTTCCTCTCAATTCTCAGCTGGAGAACTGTAACTACGCTGTGGATCTGGGCAGGGATGTAGCTAATTTCTCTCTAGTCGGCATCGGAGGAGAAAACCTGAACGAGGGGAGCCGAATGCACACCCTGGCGCTGGTCTGGCAGCTGATGAGGAGGTACATGCACCGGTCAAAGCTGTGGGACATAACAATGTTGGTGGTTTGGATGCAATGGCTCCTTGTATCGCTTGATTTGTCTATCCTGCTTGTTATCCTCCAGGTACACAGTGTCGGTTTTGTCAGATCGGGGTGATGGTGATAAGGTTGGAGATCAGATCATCCTCAACTGGGTCAACAAGACCTTGAGCCACAAACGAAAGGACACACAGATCAGCAGCTTCAATGTATGTGTGTGTGTGTGTGTGCGCGTCTGTTTGTCTGTTTGTGTGAATGCATGGTGTATATGAGTAAACACATTTGCATTGGACCCTGTTTCCCTGTTTTCTGCAGGACAAACTGATCAGCACCAGTCTGCCAGTGATTGACCTGATCGACGCCATCGCTCCCGGTACCGTCAAGTGGAACATGGTGAAGAGAGCAGAGAGAGGAGTGCTGAAGGATGCTGACAAACTCAACAACGCAAAGTAAAAGACAAAATCTCAACTGTTTTGTTCCCCCCCCTGCATCTTTTTATTTGTCACTCGATCATCTTCTCGTCTCTCTTTCTGTTTCCCTCCCAGGTATGCGATCTCATTGGCTCGTAAGATCGGAGCTCGTGTCTACACGCAGCCAGAAGATTTGGTGGAAGTGAATCCCAAGATGGTGCTGACGCTGTTCGCCTCCCTCATGGGCCACGGTTTGAAAAAGGCCGACCACTGAAACAGACAGGAGCCAGCCACCTGGAAACCAACCACCAATACACATTTCATTTCTGTGCGCTTTTCATTCTCATCAATGTATTTTTTTTTCTTTAACCTTTACCTTTCTGTGATCAGAGCAAGACACTGTGTTATTCTCTGTTTATCTTTTAATGCAAACAATAAGCGTACTTAAAGTTGTAAATCATTTCTCATCAGCATTAGCATTCGTTTGTTGCCTGTGATTTTACAGAGCAAGCTCCCAATTGTTCTTTTCTGTATCATATTTGATAGTGTATGACATCAGTTTACTTATTCTGCTATATGAACAGAAAAGGAGATACAGCAGAAGGAAAAGCAGAATCACACACACACCTATCCTTTTTATCTGTAAATGTTGTGCATTGAATATTGCTATTTAATTATTAAAGAGAATCTATTAAATGTAACCAGCGACCTTGTATGTGTTGTGTTTGGTTAAATGACGAAGAAAATCAATATACTCATGTGGATTTCAAGACACTGAGCTGCTTTTTAGGACAACATAAAGGGGAGCATTGGATGTGACCACGTGAATGTTAAGCCATCAAGATGATATCATCTAATCATTATTACATATGTACATCGTTTAAAGCTGTATTTGATGTTGTAGCTAGCTTGTTGAGTGGGAGCTAACTGCTTTAACGCTATAAGCTGCTGGGTAGTGTAGTTCATAGTGGTGGAAGAAGTGGTCAGATAGTTAGCTATAAGCAGCAGTACCACAGTGTAAAAATAGCCTATTACAAGTCCTGCATTCAGACTTTTTATGAGCAAGATATAGACTACTATAAATTTATATGACCATTCTGCAGAGTGAATACTTAGTGGTACTTTTACTTGTACTTTTCCCTAAATAAAACGCCTGTGTACGTCTTCCACCCCTGTACTTTATTTACTTTTTCAGTCCGTATATTAACATTTACTTCGCCAGGGGGAGCAGTTTGCACTTCGAGTTCAAATGTAGGTGTGTTGACCCTCGACGGTTGCCGTACCATAACAAACACGTCATTTTAGAGCGAAAGTTTTCGAATCACTTGACAGGACGGACAGGACATGTAGCGCCGGAAGTGTGCTGGTTAAAACGCACGTTACCTCACAATATTAATACAATATTTTCTTAAAAAGTTGTTTGTTCAAGTAGCGACACACCAAGAGAGTGTAAACATGGAAGGACTGGAGATGTCTGCCATGATACCGGCTCTGCAGGAGCTAGCGAGGTGAGTGACCGGCTAAAAGTTGGCTAAGCTAAGCCATAAACACCGCTAACGTCACACTGTGTTGGTGTTTGCAGCGCCAGCGCGGCTGAGTACGACCAGGCGGTGCAGAAACCTCGACAGATCCTCTGTCAGTTCATCGACCGGATACTGACGGACGTGGATGCCGGTGAGTCTCCAAGAATCTCCAGCACGTGCAGGGGGTGGACACAATAACAGAAACACCTGACAGTACAGTGCAGTAGTAAATAACAGCTTGTTGGAGCTATAAAAGCGTTAGTGGAAACTGGCAGATATTTATGCAATGTCTGTTCAACCAATCTTGCTTGTACTATTATTTGCTTGAGGTTATGGCATACTGTTATGTCCTTTTCCTCTTTTCACAATTTTGCTATGCGTTTCGTTGCTGATGCACATCAAGTCGTATTGTACTACTTCTAGTACTACTACTAGTACTACTACTACTAGTACTTTTACATTTATGTCAGGACTTTTCTGTCAAAATTAGTTTATAGCTGAGTTGTATGCTGTTGCCACTTACTTGTCAGAAAGGTAAGTATCTATGCTGTTACATTTGTTTACCTGGTGGTCTTTTTTTGTCATAATAGCTATTTTGTATCATAATACCGACCAACCAGGGCTGTTTGGTTTGTTTGTTGTTTTTTCGGCCTGTGCTCTCCCAGAAGTCCAGCTTAGGCCTCCATAAAAATGTAACAGTCTGACTCCTCGTATTATTCTTTCCCAGTTTGGGGTTGCACCAACAGCTATTAATACAAAAAAAGGTAATTTTATGTAGCATAAGTATGTGCTTCTGGCTCTTCTAACCCTTTCATTGTACTGTGACTTTTCAGATTGATTTTGTAACCAATCAGGGGAAGGTTCTTGATCCCCCAGGTTGTGAACCAGTTGTGTTAATCAAATCTGTGTTCTTCCAGTTGCTCTCGGGCTGAGTAAGAAGTCCAGTTCAGAGCCGGCGTGTGTGATGCTGCTGGACTTTGTGCAGCATATAATCAAGTCCTCGTCTCTGATGTTCGCCAACCCTGCCTGCCAGCCTGCACAGTACCCAGACACCACACAGAGCTGTACTGGTACAAGAGTTTAAACGTGTCAAAAATGTTCAATTATTATCTGTATTATTATTATTTTGTGCTTTTCTTTTCAACCTCTGATGTCTCCTCATTCCTCCCTTGATTCAGACTTCAGTAAGTGGGTGGCTGTTCGTTTGCTTCGTGTGGCAGCAGCTCCAGACTGTGACGTCATCCACGGGCGGGTCTCTGCCGTGTTGTGCTCTTTGCTTCACACTCTGAGAGCCCGGGCGCCGTTCATCTTCAGCCACCTCACTCAGGAGCTCATTTCTTTGGCCCAGGACCTCAGCGGCATCCTGTACACTCACATTTCCACACTGGCAGGAAGCGGACACACTTTGGACCTTCACAAAGGGAGCCGGTGGCCTGTAACTCTCGAGCGCTTCGGTATCTCCCCCGGTCGCGCCTCCTCGTACCTCACCGCCTCTCCTCTGGCTCTCTCCTCGCCGGCTGCCCTGGAGTCGCTGAGCGCCGTGACGATCGGTGCCGTAACCGACGCACTGCGGGGAGTCGTCTCCCGCCGTGACGTCAGTGTGGCCTGGGAGGCGGCTTGCTCCTTCCTCGCCAATGGCAACACCAGGTTGAGGAAGAGCTCCATGGCGATGCTGAGTCGGCTTGTGGAGCTGGGAGGGTTTCCTGAGACGCAGGGCCACGAGTTCTTCACAGCCTACCTCCAGTTGCTGGAAACGCATTCCTACACGAACACAACGAACACAAACTCCGATGAGAAGCATCCGTATGAAGGAGAGCTGCTGCAGCTGACTCGCTGTGTGTTTCAGTCGTCTGGTGTCTCTCACTCGCGCTTTGAGCCCATCCATCTCTCGCAGATGTTCGAGTGCGTTTGTGCTCTCGGAGGCTCCGATGTCAAACTGGGGTCAGAGGTGACCGAATCACTCTGCTTGCTGTTCAGCTTCTTGCTGTCCGTCGCCGTAGTTTATGAAAGTGCTGCATTGTTAAGAAGGCAGCGAGTCACCGAGGTCTGCAGGACGCTGGCACGCACCGTCGGAACAGAAGCTCAGGCTGAAGTAGGATTCTGCTCACCATCTTTTTTTTTTTTTTTAAATCTCTCACTCTCTTGCTGTTATAACCATCGTCACGTCTTTTCTCTCTCGCCCTCCTCACATATCTGTGCTGCTTGTGTTTCACAGTGTGCGGAGGGGTTTCTCCGAGCCGCACTGAAGGCTGAGACGGCCGCGGTGATGCAGAAGTCAAGAGACGGAGAGACTGCTGCCAAGAAGTCCTGCAAATCTGCCACCAAGTCAGTCGGCAAAACAACAAAAACATCAGCAGTGTAAGTTCATAAACATTCACAGCTGTGTTCTGTGAAGTAGTGCAGTGGTGTGAAAGATGTTATATGTTCAATTATTCTTTCACGTGTGTCACAAATATGTTGAAAAACTCTCTACTGTAACTGCGCAGTCACTTGTTTTTTCTTTCATTTCATTAAGTTTTCAGACATTTCTCTGATAGTGACAGTAGAGACTGGGTTCTGACTTTAATGATGTGTGTCCGTGTCTTAAGGGAGGTGGACATGCGTGTTGGCAGTGAGGTTTGGGCCGTGGTGAACAGTCGTCTGGAGGAGCTGCTGACTTTTTTGAACTCTGACGGCCCTGAAACCCAACTGACTCTCTGTGCTCTGGAGGGTCTGGCCCTCATCCTCCACCTGGCAGCCCTCTGCTCCTCTCCAACCAGGTAGTACACAGACATGTACACCTGCTGTCGCTCCAGCCCTCCTACTACATATCTTCAATACTTAAATACTGACTCTCCAGTGTAAGAATACGTTGCGTTGCTGGAGTTTTGTGACATTTCTTCTCTCACTGAGCTCATTATATCTCTTTGTTTCTCTGTCTCGTTGTTGACAGTCCTTCTGCTCTCCTCTGGGTGCCCACTGAGACTCTGGGCAGGGCGCTGAAGAGCTGTCAGTCGGTGTTAGACGGAGGTCCTCAACCCGACTCAAACCACAGCTACTTTCAGTCTGCTTTCCGGACTACTGTTAGGATCCTGGACTCCATCCTCTACCTGACAAGTAAGGATATGTACACTCACAAAAACACTCATTATACATCCTGTTCCTATGCTTTTTATTTGTTCTTTTTCTACTATTGTTCGTCACCTCTAAAGAATATTTTTGGGATTATTCTCTACTCATGAATGTGAAAGTATATGGCAGAAATCAACCCCGAAGCACATCCTCTTGAGTACAGTTCATTGATCGCCATCTGTTTTCATCTCCGTGTGTGTGTGTGTGTGTGTGTGTGTGTGTGTGTGTGTGTAGTGAACAGCAACAGCGAGGACGGGCTCCAGCGGCGAGTGTGCGCTCTGCTGTCTCTTCCCTGGGTGTGTGAGAACAAGTCCGTCTCCGCCTACAAGAGTTCAGGGTTCCCCTCCTGGCTGCCGGTCTTCGCTAATAGACTCAGCTTCTGTTACTGTGAGTGTTTATCCTGCGTCACAACTCGGAAACATCTCAGGAGCGAAATATTTGTAAAGCCGTTTCACAATTGCGATTAGAATACTTTTAGCAGGCTCTTTCCATTGTGACGTCAAACTTAACTTGACGTGTCGTTCCAGCGTTTGAGATCCAGGCGGACTGTGTGTCACTGCTGGCTCTTCTGCGTCGTGGCGTGTGCGATACGTGGCGGGTGTGCGTGTTGTCCAAGACGCTGCTGAGTCCAGATGATGTGAGGAGAGCGGCGGCAGTCAGGGCCTTCCCTCTTCTTCTTCACCACCTTGGAAACTCGCACCAAAACCTCATCAGCACTTCTCTGCTGTACGCACGCATATATATGTATCAACAATATGCACACAATCGCACACAAATACGACCATTGCCACTTGCCCAAGTGTCATTGTTTTGTCATTCATTATTTCCATGTTGCACATTTTGACCATTTGCAGTCCCAGGATGGGGGACGGCACGGAGCAGGTGAAGAAGGAGCTTGCCAGGATAATCGGTCAGCTGACCTGTATCCAATCAGAGCTCTCCCAGCTCAGTGACACCCACACCGAGTCCACTCGTCTTCCTGAGATCCTCTGCCACCAGCTCAGCCTTGCAGCAGAGCATTCTGGGAGTACTTCTCCATCCCTCAGGGCTACTGTTGTCAAACCCTTCCTGCCACTGCTCGAACAGCAAGCTCCAAGTAGTGTTAAACTAGGTATTGTGTGATGTTTGCTTCAATAATGAGCTTTTAAAAGAAAGCCTAAAAGATTCTACATTAATTATACATGCAAATACATTTTATTGCATTATGTCATTCAGCTTATTTACTTATTTATATCACTTTCTTAGCTTTCCTCGAAGCTTTGCCTCACCTCTGCCAGCATGTTAAGCTGGTTGCTGGAGAAAGCGACTCCCAGGCAGTTCTCTGTGCTCTCATTGGTCTGATGGAGGACTCGGATCCAGCGGTCAGAACACGTTTCAGCCAATCAGTGCGTTTCCTGCTAACAGAGACCAGCAGAAACTCCGAGCAGGGCTCTCTGAGTGAGGTACAGTCCCAGCTGTAAGACTCTGTCTAAAAAAAACTATATATCACTATATAACGTGTTATTGTAAGACAAAACATCATAAAATATTGAATGTAATTAAGGGAAAAATTGTAGAACTGGCCTTTTAGGGATTATGATTTGTATAAATACTTGCTTTTTTTTTTATTTCTGAAAATGATGGTGAGGTTGATGATGTGTGTGTTCCTTCTTGCTATCTAAGCTACTGGTCACCCGTCTTAAAGAGGCGTTCAACAACGCTAAACTCAACCGAGACGACGACCTGCGCAACACTCTGATCCTCACCACCGGAGAGATCGGCAGGTACGGGGGTGTCTTCACTCTAGAGAACAGAATCGCACTACCGGCTGTGTGCTGACCACTCAAAGTGGGACTAAAGGCATAAGGCTAGCAACATTACCGTCATCGTTTTCTCATCTTTAATTACGTGTTGATATAGTTTCAAGTTCTTCTGCAGCATGTTCACTGTGTCATTGTTCTTGTACATTACATTTTGTTCATTCTGTTTGTATTGACAATAGTTTTGGTGACCGTCGTTCACCTCTCTCTCTCTCTCCTCTCCTGACAGAGCGTCTCAGGGTAGTTTGGTGTCGTTCTCTCTGCTGCGGCTGCTCCACTGTCTGCTGTCCAAGTCGTCCCCGGTGTCTGTAGCGGCTTACGCTCAGATCCGAGCCCTGGCCACTGCCAAAGGTCTTAAACTTCAAACCCTCTTCAGTCAGTACAAGAACCCAATTTGCCAGGTATAAAGATCTTTAATGCTGCTCTAATAAATCTGGGCTATAAGATGGAGAGTTATTTGAGAAGTATATTCTTTCCTGATTGTCACGCTGAGTTGCATTGAGGTTAATTCGATTTGACCTCAACAGAATTGGATCTGTGTGCAGCGTCTCGGAGCTGTAGAGACGTGCTGGCTTTAACTAGTTATTTTTCTTTTCTTCTGTGTGTTTAGTTCCTGGTGGAGTCGCTGCATTCTCGCCACGCGTCGGCCTTGCGGAGCACACCGGATCAGGGCAGCGAATCAGCCAATCAGAGAGAGCTTGCTCTGGACATCCTGGCTCAGATCGCACACGCTTTTGATTTCCCAGACCTCCACCGCTTCCTCACTGTATGTCATGCACGTACTTTAACTACACAAAAGTAAACCGTTCATACAGTCTACTGTGTGTTTTGATGGTACATTGAGACTGTATTATGTATATGTACATGCGTGTTTCTGAGCATGTATGCTTGACACTTGTCTATACAGAAGACCCTCCAGGTGCTCTTGCCCTACCTGGCAGCCAAAGCGAGCTCGACTGGCTCCGCCCTCATCCGTACCCTGGCCAATGAGCTGAAGGCAAACAGGAGAGAGATCCTGATCAACAACTTCAAGTACATCTTCAGCCATCTGGTCTGTTCCTGCACTAAAGAAGAGCTGGAGAGGGCTTTCCACTACCTGCAGGTATTCAAAACATTACCCTACCTTTCTGCAAGCTACAGTAAAGACAACAGGGCAACTAGTCTGTGGCTTTGAAGAGAGCGTAGATGGATGTAATGACTTCAGTTCCCCGTCGTAAAGGTGGTGAAAATATTGTAAATATAGCGTACACTTTCAATGATCGTGATTGTTTTGGGTGGCTAAAAGACATTTTGCTGATAATAAAGTCACATTTGTTGTCCATAGTAAACAATTGGATTACCAGACTGATATACATATTTGTTTTCCTACTATTCTCTCAGAGTGAGACAGAGATTGAACTGGGCTCTCTGCTAAGGCAAGACTTCCAGGGTCTTCACAACGAGCTGCTGCTGCGCCTGGGAGAGCACTACCAACAGGTCGACACACACACACACACACACATGTACACAAGTCTTTTTTCAGTATATATTCTTGAGTGCATACATGTCGGTAATGAATTCACTTATGTAGTTTAAAACTAGTTTACACGTGTGTTTCACGTTTCTTTGTAGGTGTTTAATGGTCTGGCTATCCTGGCTTCCTTTGCGTCCAATGATGACCCGTACCAGGGTCCCCGAGACATCACCGTCCCAGAACGCATGGTACGTGTCCCAGTGGAATGTGCTGTTACAGCTTTATCTTGTACTTTTCACTAAATACATCGTAATAGAGACATGCTGTGAAACTATAACAGACAGTGTCACTCAGTTCCAAAGGCTTTTGAAACAAACTACAATGCATTTATTATACTTCAGATCAAACAAACAAAGCACAACTTTACACGCACATGACATTTATAATAAAAGTATTTATAGCAAATGATTATTATATATAATTAGTAATCAATAATCTCCTCTTTTTGTTTCTTTTTTCTCTCTTTGGTCATTGTGTGACAGGCGGACTACCTGCAGCCGAAGCTGCTGGGGATTCTTGCCTTCTTCAACATGCAGCTGCTCAGCTCCAGCGCAGGAGAGAAGGACCGCAAGAAGTTGGTGTGTGATCCTCGCCTCACGACTAATTTGATATTTGAGAATGTGTTGTTTCAGTCAGAGAGTTCACAGAGCTACCAGTTGAAGTCTGATTTGGTAAATGCTGTTGTTTGTCCACTGTGACTCCTGCTCAGCTTGCATAGTGTAAAAAGAAAGAGTTCCCCTGTTTGTTTGTTTTTTGGACAGGCATTGACCAGTGTGATGGCTCTAATGCGGCTGATGGGCTCCAAACACATCAGCTCTGTCAGAGTAAAGATGATGACGACGCTCCGCACGGGCCTCCGATACAGAGAGGACTTCCCTCTGCTCTGCTGCCAGTCAGTACACAAACTCACGTTTATTTAGGTCCCAAGGAAACTGCATATCTGTAGTATTCTGCTTCTGTTATTCAGCTTCCCTCACCAGCCAAAGTTAAGGCGTATGAGAAGGAACCACTGACCAAAAAAAAGGCTATTTCTAACAGTTTGATTGCATATTTGATAGAACTTTGAACAATCGAGCTCTCTTTGTCTACTCATTTGCGCCACAATCCTGTGTGATTAGCTCAAGAAGCCTCGCTTCTGCTTCTGCGTGTTAATTCCTTCCTCCTGTGTGGACAGGACGTGGGAGTGTTTTGTGAGGAGCGTGGAGCCGGCACACTTGGGCCCTCTGCTGAGTCATGTTATTGTTGCACTGCTGCCCCTGATCCCACTGCAGCCCAAAGAAACTGCTGCCATCATCCGCTTCCTGATACTTGACAACAGGTAACACACACATAAACAAATTTTAAAAATGACCAAACTGGTCAAAGTTAGACATCTAAAACATACATACGAAGTGAAAAAACAAACACAATTTCATCTCTTTCATGTTAAAACAACATTTTACAAACTCCCACAGGGAAGAGGTCAACGACTACCTCCATGAGATTTACTTCCTGCCCGACCACCCAGAGCTGAAAGACATCCACACTGTGCTGCAGAACTACAAGAAGGTCAGTATGGACAAGAGGGATGCTCGTGATGATGGCGTCAATGCAGATGGCGACGAGGATTATTTATTGATATCCGTGGTTAAACGTAAGCATATGCACTAAAGGGTGATGCACTCTTGATTCCATCCAGCTGACAGCCAGCAGCAGTGACCTGGCCGCAGCGCTGCAGCTCTCCATGAGGGCCGTGCAGCATGAAAACGTCGACGTCAGGATTCATGCGCTGACCAGCCTCAGGAACATGATGCACAGCAAGCAGGTACACAAACGCACACGCGCAGACTGTTAGCCGAGTACCTCTGAAAAGGACCAGAGTCCAACATAAAGCGTACCATAAATATGTTTTTTGTTGTGGACTGCAGGAGTGGCTGCTGCGGCAGGTTTGTGCGAGTGAAGCGGTGGAGCCTGTCATCTCCAGCTTGGTGTCGGTGCTGCTGAAGGGCTGCCAGGACTCGTCCCCCGAGGCCCGGCTCCTCTGTGGGGAGTGTCTGGGGGAGCTGGGGGCCGTGGATCCTGGACGTCTGGATCTGTCACACACTCACACCCATGGCGACCGCAACACCTTTGTGGTAAGCAAGACAAAAGCCCAAAGCTGTGTGCATGTACAACATACATATATATACAGTACGTAGCTTATAACTATGGCAATATTTCCAACATACTTAAGTAAAAGT
Organism: Leptoclinus maculatus; assembly: GCA_032191485.1. Taxonomy (NCBI): domain Eukaryota; kingdom Metazoa; phylum Chordata; class Actinopteri; order Perciformes; family Stichaeidae; genus Leptoclinus; species Leptoclinus maculatus. Next base: position 17,163,363 of record JAVDOI010000003.1, read on the forward strand.
CTGGAGACGGGTATATTTTTCTGTGAACAGAGTGGAGTTGATGATCCCAACTTCGCCTACGACCTGCTGACTGAACTGACCAGAACTTTTCTGGCTTACGCTGATGATGTGAGAGCACAGGACTCTGCTGCCTATGCAATTCAGGTACTCGCACTTCCTTGGGTCCTCAGAAATATACCTGAGTGAAGTTGATCGGATAAAAAGTTGTCAAAAAAGTCGAAGGACATACATTCATACAGACTCCTTCAATTTGATGTAAGGTCTTGTCTGTAATATGTGTTTGTGTCGATGTTCTGTAGGAGCTGCTGTCCATCTTTGAGTGTCGTGAGGGTCGAACCGACTCACCGGGGCGCCGCCTGTGGAGGAGATTCCCAGAGCAGATTCAAGAAATACTGGAACCACACCTCAACAGCAGGTATTCACGTTTATACACACATAGACTTGCAGAACGTACACGTTCTGATCCTGTCGTGTAATTGTCTCACACGTAATTTAGATATCAAATCCCTTATTTCTTATCTCTCCTCCCTCTCTATCTTCAGGTATAAGAGCAGTCAGAAGGAGGTGAACTGGTCCAAACTGAAGAAGCCAGTGTACTTAAGCAAGAGAGGCAGCAAATTCTCTGATTGGTCAGCCACCTGGGCCGGATACCTCATCAGCAAGGTTAGCTGGTTTATCTCTCATTTCTGCAGAGCCAAACAGATGCACGACTCATTGATCATGTATCCGTCTCTTCAAGATCTGTCAGATTCTTAGCACTTTGCATTTTGTAGGGCTGATTCTGTCTTTCCGAAGACATTTTGTTCGCAGTTGACCTAATAGCATTATGACATTTTGAATATCAAAATGGAGGTCACAATATCTTGACAAACTGTCACATGACAACTGTTCACTGAAAAAAAACATGCAACGGTTTCAAGCACATTGAGGCCAACAAACACACATTTTATGTGTCTTAGGTGAGACATGAACTGGCCAGCCGAGTGTTCACCTGCTGCAGTTTCATCATCAAACACGACTACAAGGTCACAATCTACCTGCTGCCCCACATTCTGCTGTACATGCTGCTGGGCTGCACACCTGCAGAGCAACAGGGGGTGAGGACCGTACTTCTTCCCAAAGATGCTGATCCAGGTTTTTGGCTTTGTTTATTATTTTTTTATTTTTAACACGCCTCCTTCCAGGTAACGGAGGAGATAATGGCCGTGCTGACAGCGGAGGATGGGCGAGGAGGGGGGCTTGGTCAGGAGACGGCCTCCAGCCTATCACAGCTCAGCACTCAGACCGTGTTCAGCATGTTGTCTCACCTCACACAGTGGAGCCGCCACATCCTCTACTCCAAACCCAAACCCAACGGTGAGAGAGACACCCGATGCACAAATCTCTGGTGTCTAGTGTTGAAACGCATCACTTACAGGAAAATAACTTTTAAGTTATTGACCCCGTTTGTTAAATCAGTGGGCTTAAGTTGAATCCTGTGTGTCGCCTAAGTCAGTGACAACAGAATGCACAATTATTTACAGGAAAATGTACTTCATGACTAGTTCAGCAATATTTACGCCTTAGTTTCGATGAACTGGTTGTACATTGTGTGCATCCTTGTTGTTCACTGACCTGCATGATGAACTCTCTCTCTTGAAGTAAAAAGCTCAAATGTTTGTATTGCAGAGAGCGGGGAGTACCAGCGTGTGGTGGCCTTCTTAAAGGGTATTCCACAGGACGTTCTGGCCAAGGCTTCTCTGCGATCCAAAGCGTACACTCGCGCCCTCATGCACTTTGAAGCGTACATCTTAGAAAACAAAGAGAACATCCAGGACCATCTCACCTTCCTGCAGGTCAGTTAAATGGATTTTTTACTGGTTGCTGAGAAGAATGTTACAAATATATGTCGATGCTTCGTTTAAGTGTATAGATCTACGTTAATTAATTAAGTGCAACAGTGCAAGTCTATATGTTCTGGTACTATATAAAATCCAAACAAAATAATTTGCTATTACACATCCTTGCTGATAGATTATTAATATATTTTTTTTATGAATGGCTGCTGCAGACTCTGTACGCTGCCATGCATGAGCCCGATGGAGTGAGGGGGGTCAACGCCCTGAGGAGGGAGGAGCCGTCGCTGCGTGAACAGATTCTGGAGCACGAGAGCATCGGCCTGCTCCGAGACGCAACCGCCTGCTATGACCGGGCCATACAGCTGGAGTCGGACCAGGTACACACACACACACACACACACACACACACACACACACACACACACAAACTTCTTTTTGGGTGTAACGACAAAAAAAAGGTTCAGAGCAATAGTATATAAGAGAGAAGTGGCCACTATATATATATATTATCGCTTATATTAGGATAAAAGATAACAGGGTGTTGTCGGCTCTTATTTGTTACACTGTTGTATCTTTCTGTAATTCTTTCCATATTTCATTATTATCCCTCTGTGTATAGATTGGTCACTATCACGGGGTGATGACCTCTATGCTCGGCCTGGGACAGCTGTCAACAGTCATCACTCAGGTCAATGGAGTACTGGCCAGCAAGTGAGACACAGACATACACATATTGCACATTATGGCACCTCCTATACTCACTGAAGTTTAGTTTTAATTCAAGTTAAATCCACTTTAACTGTAGCAGGAGAAGGTCTTGATGGTTTCTTAACTATTGTATGTTATACTGAGAGAACATGTATGTCAGTTAAGATCCACTGAATATATGTCTGCACATATTAAGGCACCAGTGGAAGTCGGAGCTGAACACCTACAGAGTGGAGGCGGCCTGGAAGCTCGGAAAATGGGACCTGCTGGAAGATTATTTGAGTTCAGGTAATAAAACACACCGCTTATCCATGAAACCTGCAACATATTGAACTGTCCATTGTGACATCGAGTGAAACGTAACAGTTAATGACTTAAGTTTTTGCACTACCATTGTGTCTGCAGACCGCCCGTCCAACACCTGGGGAGTACGGCTTGGCCAGTTACTGCTGTCGGCTAAGAAGCCGGATGCCGAGACTTTCTATGAGAAGCTGAAGCTGGTGAGGAAGGAACAGGTCGTCCCTCTGTCTGCAGCCAGTTACGAGTGTGGCACCTACCAGAGAGGATACGAGTACATCGTCAGGTCTGTGTGTGTTACGTTTTGCATGTAGTTATTATTTTTCCTGGTTGTCTGTATCAATAACTTGTCAATGTGTGTGTGTGTCTGGTTAGGCTCCACATGCTCAGCGAGTTGGAGCACAGTTTTACTGAGCTGCAGAAACGGAGGGAATGCTCCGCCCCCAGCCTCAGTCATCTGCCTCCTCATTGGTCGGATCGACTGGAGATGACCCAGAATTCCTTCAGGGCCAAGGAGCCGGTCCTGGCCCTCCGCCGTGCCCTGCTTAGCCTGGGACCACAGTAAGCACGTAGAAACTGATATAGCTCTGATATAACTGATGCTATTGTAGCATCTACGCTAACCTCTTTTTAGCGTCTGACTAAGATGCAAACCTGAAGAAAAATCTGTGTCAATTGAACAAGTTCAGGCCACATCACAAATCCGGCCTCGTGTTTTTCTGTGCAGGCCAATGAGCAAAGAGCTGGTTGGGGAGTGCTGGCTGCAAAGTGCTCGCGTGGCCAGAAAGGCAGGACACCACCAGACTGCCTTCAATGCACTGCTGAACGCAGAGAACACACACCTGGCCGAGCTGGTCACCGAGAAGGCCAAGTGGCTTTGGTCCAAGGTATAACCGACCCTTTTAACGCAGTTTGCACCTTTTTGTCTGAAATACACAATCAGCAATTTCTTGTGCCAAGCTGACCCTGTTTCGCACCTGCTTTACAACTAATAACTCATTAATCATTAACCAACTATGTGCTTTCCTATTCACAATTCAGTTGTTGTTTGTTAAAGGAAAATATGATTGTCATACACAATGTGCACTCACACAAATCTTGGTGTGTGTGGTCAGGGCGATGTACACGAGGCCCTGATCGTCCTGCAGAAGGGCGTGGCCCAGTGTTTCCCCGAGGATCAGCCACTGACGGACCCTCGCAGCCTCCAGACCAAGAGCAGGGCCATGCTGCTGGTGGGACGCTTCATGGAGGAGACGGCCAACTTTGAGTCCAATGCCATCATGAAGGCGTACAAGGTAACAGCCGTGATATTTGTAGAGGGGAGGAACCGCTGCAGGACGTCAAAGGCTTTGATTGAACACAGTTGAACAGTTTGCAGTAAACAAAATTCCCTCGGGACATTTTTTTTTTTTTAGATCAACCGAATAATTGATTGATTAATAAAAATAGGCAAATTCAGCAATAACATGTTAGTTGCAGCCCTGCTTTGAAGTGTGCTTGTTGCGTTTCTTAGGATGTGACCAACCTTCTGCCTGAGTGGGAGGATGGAAACTTCTACCTGGCCAAGTATTACGACAAAGTGATGCCAATGGTGACGGATAACAAGCTGGAGAAACAAGGGAACCTCATCCGATATATTGTTACATACTTTGGAAAGTAAGTTTATTTTTCTTACTCCACCATAGACTCATTAGTTTCTTTATCGTGCGTTTATTTTGGGTTGTCTCCCTCCCAGAGCCTTGCAGTTTGGAAACCAGTACATCTACCAGGCCATGCCTCGCATGCTGTCTCTCTGGCTGGATTTTGGAGCCAAAGTGTGTGAGTGTGAGAAAGGTGGGTGCCCAGTAGTGACTGTAAGACTTAAATAAAGATACACAGAGGGCAATGAGATACTCCCTGTGTCTGTCCTACTCACTAGCAGTTCATGCCTAACAGCGAAGACAGAAAAAAACAATATGTAAACACGTTCAAACACTATCCACACATCCCTCCACCACAGCGGGGCGAGCAGACAGACAGATGCGACAGGAGCTGGGCAAAATCAACACGGTGGTGAGCGAGCACTGTGCCAACTTGGCGCCGTACCAGTTCCTCACAGCCTTCTCCCAGCTCATCTCCAGGGTGTGCCATTCCAGCGACGAGGTCTTCACCGTCCTCATGACCATCGTGGCCAAAGTCTTCCTGGCGTACCCCCAACAGGCTATGTGGCTAATGGCCGCTGTCTCCAAGGTAGGAGTGTGTGTGTGTGTGTGTGTTTCTGTTGCCTTGATGATCAGGAACTTGTGCGCTGAATGCCTGCAGTTACCTTATCTGCACATCCACCATCTACTAGAAGTGTATACTTTATACTGTGTGTATGCCTCTTTGTCATTTAACAGATCAGTTCCCTTTGCAAACATTACAAATCCCTCATACTTATTGTGTGATTGATTTGACCAGATTATGTAATACCTGCATAAACTCCCAAGTCTACTGATTGCTTTTCTAAAAACATATTACCTCACATTCAGTCCTGACTCTGTGTGTTTTTATTTGTCTTTTTTTTTCAGTCTTCCTACCCCATGCGTATGAACCGTTGTAATCAGATCCTTAAGAAAGCAATTAGTCTCAAACAGTCTCTGGAGAAATTCATTGGAGATGCCAACAGGTTGACTGACAAGCTGCTGGAGCTCTGCAACAAGCCGGTACACACACACACACACACACACACACACACACACACACACACACACACACACACACATAAATGTATTATATTACATAGAATTAAAATAGAAAGTTCACTTCCAAACCCTGGCAATTTTAGAGTTATGAAGGTTGTGTAAACTATACTTTGTCAAATCTTAAAAAGATAAAAAATGTTACCTCAAAAGGACAAATGTGTAAATATTATATCGCCTAATTTCGTCATATTATCTTCGTACCATGGTTTTCTGGTTTGCATGGCACCCTAAGGTACGATTTATTTGATAAATGCATAGTTTCATAATGATTTGAATGGGTTGTGGAGCCACAGCATAAAAATGTAATTGTTCACATACTTCAAAAAGCTCGCTATAAAATACTCCGAGGTGAATGTGGACCAACACATTTTATTGGTTGACAAGATTAGATTAGATCAAATAAACATGTCTTGATCCCCTTGAATACATATTTCTGTGGAATGTGTCTTTCAGGTGGATGGCAACAGCACCACCCTCAGCATGAGCGTTCACTTCAAGCAGCTAAAACGTCTGGTGGAGGAGCCGACCTTCAGCCAGATCCTGATCCCGCTGCAGTCGGTCCTCATCCCTACGCTGCCCTCTACTGGCGGGGCAAACACACAGCACGACGCCTTCCCCGGACACTGGGCTTACCTGGACGGGTTTGAGGACAACGTAAGAGAGAGGGAGAGATCATTTTGATAGTTGTCATAAATGTTTTAGTAGGAAGGTGCCTGATGACTGTTACAAAGAGTGATAAAGCAGCATTATCTGAGAAATTCAGATTTTATGATCACAGAAATGTGTGTGTGTGTGTGTGTTTTGTTTGTGTGAAGGTGGAGATCTTGGCCTCCTTACAGAAGCCTAAGAAGATAAGTCTGAAGGGTTCAGATGGGCGGAGCTACACCATGATGTGTAAACCTAAAGATGACCTGAGGAAGGACTGCCGACTCATGGAGTTCAACTGCCTCATAAACAAGGTGTGTGTGTGTGTGTGATATTTGTTTACTAACTGTACAATATTGTTCAGTTATATTGATTATTATGGAGAAGTAGTGGTCATCTGTCCCCAGATTGAAGTAACACAATATTGTATTATGCAGTTACAATGCAATGCTGAACAGTGTGACCAGAAACTGAAATTATAAAAATATGCCAAAAATTGATTTATGACGGGGCTGTTTTATGGATCCTATTAGATTGTACCTAATAAATCAGCATCTCTGTGTTAAGTCTCCTGCGTGCGTGTAAAAAAGAGTTACCACACTCTAAAGTCAGCAGTATTTATTGCACGTGTACATGCTTTCCGTGTGCGTTTGTATGTGTAGTGCCTGCGTAAAGATGCTGAGTCCAGGCGGAGGGAGCTACACATCCGAACCTACGCTGTGATTCCTCTCAACGAGGAGTGCGGCATCATCGAATGGGTCAACAACACCGCTGGTCTTCGACACATTCTCACCAAGCTGTATAAAGAGAGAGGTATATACTCCCACTTAAAACCTAAAAGTAGAGATAAACAAACTGTCAGCTTCAAAAAAAAAAATGTCTCTTTGTCATATTTGTATGTGTGTTCTAGGTATCTACTTATCAGGTAAAGAGCTCAGGAAGCTTATTCTTCCGAAGACAGCCCCCTTTGAGGAGAAGCTACGAATCCACAAGGAGGTGCTTTGTGTTCGACACCTTCCTGTATTCCACGAGTGGTTCCTCCGGACCTTCCCCGACCCCACATCCTGGTACGACCCCCCCCACCTGCAACTCCGCTGCGGTTTATGAGGACGGCAGAGAGCGTGGATAGCAGCAGAGCTCATTCTCATTCTTTGTTGTTCGCAGGTACAGCAGTCGCTCCGCGTACTGCCGCTCCACCGCCGTGATGTCCATGGTGGGCTACATCCTGGGTCTGGGGGATCGCCACGGAGAAAACATCCTCTTTGACTCTTTCACTGGGGAATGTGTTCACGTCGACTTCAACTGCCTCTTCAACAAGGTTTGTTGTTGTCTCAAATTGTCTTTGAATATAAATGAGTTAGGAGTAACTTAGATTAATCGTAAATCATGTAAAATTCCTAGATATTGTTATTTCGCCCTACTTTTTTCCCCGTTGCCTGCCCTTTCCCCTCATTTCTCTACCGCTCCTTCTTTCCCTCTCCACTAGGGGGAGACCTTTGACGTGCCCGAGGTGGTTCCCTTCCGTCTGACCCAGAACATGGTCCACGCCATGGGGCCCATGGGCACCGAGGGTCTCTTCAGACAGGCCTGTGAGGTCACCCTGAGACTAATGCGAGACCAGAGGGAACCGCTCATGAGGTACACAAACATAAATACTTAATGATCATCAAATATTCCTTAAAACCTTGTCTCAATGGAGTACAGAAATAATGTTTTTAAAAGACAGGGGGTAGAGTATATTTGTATAGTTATATAGTTAAAAAAGGTTTCTAATGTTACCTTTTTGTTTTTAATGTTCCCTCTAAGTGTGCTTAAGACCTTCCTTCATGACCCGCTGGTGGAGTGGAGCAAACAAGCCAAAGGACTTTCAAAAGCTCAGGCCAACGAGACCGGAGAGATAGTTAATGAAAAGGTGTGTGCATTTTGGAGGTGGATTTTGCTTCCGGAAGTTAGTTTACATGCATGTAGAGCAGCGTGCATGTCTAATATAACTTATTGATGTCACCGTTTTTTGTCTTGACTCTCCCCCCCCCCCCTTCTTTCTCTTTCAGGCGAAAACCCATGTGTGTGAAATCGACCAGCGTCTGCAGGGAGTAATAAAGAGCAGGAACAAAGTACTGGGTCTGCCTCTGTCCATAGAGGGACACGTCCACTACCTCATACAGGAAGCAACAGACGACAAGCTGCTCTGTCAGATGTATCTGGGCTGGGGGCCCTACCTGTAAAACACCCAGAATTTAAGAGGCTTTCCTGTTAACTCAAGACAGCCTGAACTGCCCTCCAAGGTGGCTCCAAAGCAAGTTCAACAAGTGCAAAGAAATACTTGCACATAAAGTTTGTAATAACCCCACAAAAACATTCATGACTGTTTGTTGAACAGCTCTTAATAATGCCGTTTGTTTGTTCTTGTACTTACATCATTAAGTTTCCTGTTTTCTGGAACCAAAATTATATTTTTTGCATTGCTGTGTGTACATTCTGTTGTAATAAAAAGATGTTTGCAGATTTGATTTTGTAGGTAAATGTGTGTGTAAGAAGTGTGTCTTCTAATCTCTTAACCCTCCTTAGACTCTTTAGCAGTCCGATTGTTTTAATCCCCTGTGTGTGTGTGTGTGTGTGTGTGTGTGTGTGTGTGTGTGTGTGTGTGTGTGTGTGTGTGTGTGTGTGTGTGTGTGTGTGTGTGTGTGTGTGTGTGTGTGTGTGTGTGTGTGTGTGTGTGTGTGTGTGTGTGTGTGTGTGTGTGTGTGTGTGTGTGTGTGTGTGTGTGTGTGTGTGTGTGTGTGTGTGTGTGTGTGTGTGTGTGTGTGTGTGTGTGTGTGTGTGTGTGTGTGTGTGTGTGTGTGTGTGTGCGCGCGCGTGTTTGTGTTTCTCTCTGGCACATATAATGGTCGAATCAGCTGACCTTTTTCAGAGGAGCACCAATTAGAGCCAAGTGTTTGCTCTTGAAAGCCTTAAGAGGCTGAAGACAGACTGGGTGAGGATAGCAGTAGACGAAGGAAGTGATGTGGAATTTCTTTAAGTGAGCAAGCTTTTTTTTGTTGTCCAGTCATGAGTTCAGACACTCAAGCTGTCACTGTGTTTTTTATCATTACTTTCCTCATTTTTGTCAATGCCTGGCTGGTCTTTCAGACGTCTTTTGGATAAGTCTTTAATGATTGTTTCAAATGAAGAGGAGCTTTCTCAAACCAACACTGGATATGGACCATTTTTAAGGACGTAAACGAGTGACTTTTGTCTTTTTGCATTACGGCAAGATCATATTTTTTAAGGTACATTTAATAGTTGCGTGCCGTAGGCGTGTAGAGATTATGCTTTTATTCTGAAAGTCGCAACCGGACGTCTCGGACACTCTTCTATCATAAAGATATCGGAGGTCTTCTATAAGATTGTCATTATTTTTTACCCAGTTTTAAAAGTCCATACATTTCCACTTTTAAACGGCTAGTTTGCAGTTAAACGTAGCTATATTTGTATGAATAATTCAGACGTACACGCTGTGGTTAAGCTAGCGTTAACGACAGCACATTAAAAGTCCTAGCAAGGAGACGGAGATAACGGTAACGTTACACATAAATAACGCTACACGACAAAAGGGCCACTCCTGTGCCAACCGCCCGTCGGTGTAACCGTTACTGAAGGTTCGCTGTTACGGTCAAACCGAGGCTGTAAAGCAGCCAACTTGTTAAGAGGAAAGCACTCTCAGTATGCCTTGAGGATAAACTGGCAACCACACACACACGCAGGTGCTTGTGTTCGGCTGGTCGGTGTTAACGGACCGTAATCTAGCTAGAGAGTGGCGGTTAACTGTCGAGGCCATGACGACGAGGTCAGCTGGCCGTTGGTCTCCGGGCTTCTTTTATAGCGAACGGTAGGTTAACCGTTAACCGTTAACGTTCTGTTGGACCACCGAGGACAACAGGGCGCGACCTTGGGACGTTGACATGGATTTGACGCGGTTGGCTGTGGATGCTGGTCAGTTCATCAACCGGGCTGTTCAGGTAAAAACAACAAAAGGAAAAAGTCGAGGGTAACGTGAGAATTAACGTGAGCTAAACGTTAATAAAACTGCTTGTGGTTCCGCCCCAGTACACGGAGGAGAGTCTCGGTCATGCGGAGAAGACGGAGTTGAACCCCGGGCTGGAGGAGCTCTTTGCCCGGTCAGACGCCACCAGGACCTGGACGGACCAGATCGTCTCCCAGACTGAGGTTTTACTGCAACCCAATTCCGGTGAGAGCATTTTTTATTTTTATTTATTGGTATTATTTATTAGTTTTCACATCCATTTCCCTGACCTCTGTCAAATATACAATATTTACTGCAGGCATATAGCTAACGTTACCTTACATCCCTGGTATATTGTCAACAAGCCTTTTTTTTTTACTGTAGAGACATTATCTACCAGTATTTATGTATGCTAATATGAACTTCTTAAAAACCAAATACAGACTGTACTTATAAGCGTACCATCTTCATGTTTTCACCAGCCCACAGCCAGTTAAAGACACAAGTGATGCAGCCTAGCCGGTCTCCATAAAACCACTAAATGATGACTCTTTACCTCTGGGAACCAGTATTTGATCTCTATTCGATACTGTACAGCTCCTGTATGCTCTTCTGTTTGCTTTCGCCGCAAAATTGGCCTGTTCAGATGAATAGGCATGTTTATTCGTTTGCCTCCAATTACCTCAGCTAATGGAATTGTAAGTGGTTGTGGTCTGTAAGGTACGGGGACCATGCAGCTGCCAGAAATAATAATAATCTCGTATGTTTATTCAGCATCGAGGATATATTTGCAGATCCTCTTATCGATCGAGGGCTTTTAGTCTCTCCGCAGAATCCTTTTTGTTTACCTTCGGGTTTGGGCTAATGCCAAGAAGCAGCAGTTTGTAGGCAGCTGCCTTCTGTTTTGTTCCACATTGTTTTATGAGATATCCATTTTTAATGCTCGTCTGAGTAGAATACAGTACCAAATACATGCAGGAGGTTAGGTCGCCTATTAAGTGTCCTTTGCAGTATCCTGACTTTTTTTACTCCCATTTTAAGGTTTGTGAGGTATTTGTTTGTGTTCTCATCAGACGTTACAAAGTCATTTGTATTAGACCGATAGCATCTGCTGAACAAATATAAAATATTATAATATATAATTCAAAGATGACCCTTGCAGCTGAATTGAGCTTTCTGACTCCCGATGAACAGGAGCGCGCTTAGAGGACCGGCTGTACGAGCATCTGGATTGGAGCGCCCCCCCTCGGCCTCGTGCACACGAGGTCCTGGGAGACCAAATGACCCATGCGGGGCTGGAGATGGGGTCCAACACGCCCTATGGTGAGTATACATAATAAGTACAATGTTGATTCTGACTAGTACGGCTCACATCACATCAGTCATTTTCAGTCTGTAAATGGAGGTGTGTTTTCTGTACAGGAACTGCACTGCTCAGGTGTGGAGAGGCTCAGAAGCAGCTTGGAGAGGCAGAGAGGAAGTTTGTACAAAGCACCAACATCCACTTTCTCACCCCTCTGAAGAGCTTCACTGAGGGGGAATACGGAGCCATGCAGGTAACACACACACACACACACACAGACACACCCATTACTGTGGCACAACGTGTACCATTCTCACTAATCGCTTCTCTTTCTTTGTTCTTTTGTTCATGCTCAGTTTCTACATTGTTTGCATGCTTTAACATGGTTTGTTTGTTTGTTCATAGGCTGAGCGCAAGATGTTGGTGAATAAGCGTTTGGACTTGGACATAGCGAAAACCAGACTGAGAAAAGCACACGAAGCCGACCGAGAGGGCAGAGTGAGTCACAACGTCTGACCGTCACTTATATATAAAAACATCGCTTTTAAATGAATATCAGTTTTCTTCAGTACGGCGATCAATCCAAAAACACATCTTTTTTTTTTTTTTCCTTCCTGCTTTCTCTTTGTCAGAACCTGAATGCAAACCCGCTGGAAGACGCCTACTTGTCTCATGTCTCCTACATGTTCAGCTTCCTGCGTGTTAAATGGCTAAAGGTCAGTGACGTTAGAGCGATACGAACACTGACAGACACAACTGAACTTGCTGTTTGGTCATTGAGTAAGTCACATGTCCTCCTCTGTCTCTCTCATCCAATCAGATGTGGGCTCAGGAGATCTCTCAGGTAAGTGCGTGTTTATCGTTTAAAAGCACACAGGATCTGAAATAAAAAATTCTTCGTGCTGTAATAGAGGGAGACGATTTTAACAATGCTCCCAGTTTTATAATTGCTTATGTTCCCTGTTAGTTGCAGTAACAGATTTCTTTCTATTGTTAAGCTTATCCAGACCTAAACCCTTCTGGGATTTGTTTTTTTGCTATAAAGCTGGACATAATTAGATGTGTATGTGTGTGTGTGTGTGTGTGTGTGTGTGTGTGTGTAGGCAGAGATGGAGCAGAGGATCTGTCAGAGTCTGTTCGATCGACAGTCAGAAATTACAAGACAAGTTGTGGAAGGAATCAGCAACACTCACGTACGTGTACACAAACACAGAGTATAAGATTCAGTCATATCTCTAAAGCTCGGTACAGTAGGTGTGTGGATTTCTTTTATCGGTAGGTTTTCTTTCTTTGCAACAGTTGTGAGATGAACTGCAAACGCAGACACTCGCAACGCCCAGCAAAACTATTTTGTTTCATTGATTTAATAAATATTTTACCATAGTTCTTCATTCAATATCTCCTCACAATTACAATTTATCGATAAAGGATTTGTTTTTATTTAACTTATTTCAGAGTTTTTACTTGCTTTAAATGTGGGCTGCTGATGTTGTTCCTCTGTCTTGTGTTTTATGTGTCTTGGATGTTGTTTTGTTTCTTCAGACCAACCACATGCGGAGCCTGACTGAGTTTGTGGAAGGTCAGGCCTGTTACTTCGACCAATGTAACCAACATGCTCAGGAGCTTCAGAAGCAGCTGAACAGGTGTGTGTGTGCCAGGTTTACAACGCGTACACACTAAAGCTATATTGAAATACAATAATGGACTGTATGTAGTACAATATGGGATCCAATCCATATTTTATCCAAAGCTATGACCCAGTTTGCCAACAATCTCGGGACGTCCGGTCTCACAAACAACACTGTCACTATTGAAAATCAATTTTAAGCAAATACTATTTATGACTTGGTTATGATTTTGTTCTCCTTGCAGCATTCCAGCAGTCCTCTGCTCCAATAACTGGCAGTCAGCAATTAGTCCCCAAGTTAATCAGCCGTCCACAAGCAGCCATGTAGCCAATGAGCCCGTTGGGTTAAATCAGGTCGGCCCGATCCCCATAGTCGTCCACCAAATTCCAGACTTCGACCAGGACTCATGGACTTCAAATCCACTCGCCGCAACTGGAAAAAAAACAGATTCCTCTGTAACCATACCGCCAAATAACAACAACAACAACAACACCGTCTTCTCTGATGAGCAAGGACTTGTGTGCACATCAAATTCGGGTCAGATATCAGCACTCAGCAGAACAGCCAGCGCACAAACCAACAGAGCAACGGCTGCAATAACCAATGGTGCTGGTAGTCAGACAACAACAACAACAACAACTTCCCCACCTTCTGAACTCAGTGGAAACGAGTCTCAGGCAACAAATGCAGGAGCCAGTGACACCATAACAGCCGATAACGTGGCTGTTGACGCTTTGACGACCAATGGCGCGGCTGCTGAGCCCCAAACAACCAATGAAACCACACGCGAGGCGACCCCTGTTAACGGAGAGGTCCAGGAGTTAGCATCAACAGTCAGGACGTGGTTCAGTAGAAATTAATGTGGGACGTGACACCTGGCCAATATCATCTCAGCTGACTTTGATTAGCGCTCCAGCTGATTTAGACCCGTGGTAATTAGCATTGTGGATCCAAGAGTTATAAAAGAACATATACACAATCATTGTAACATGTGGTATGGTAAAAACTTTAAGTAATCCCATAGAGAGGATAATGTGAAGTGGTTGTAAAAGTGCTTATTTTTTTTAAAAGTGATTTAGTGCCACAATCATTTTAGCCTTTAACAAGTTGTATAAAAATGATGACTGTTGTGTATCAGTCCCCTCTTGTGGCAATGGACGTAATATTTCCTGATGTGTGATTGTGAAAGGTAGTTTTTCAGTCCGTGAAACTAAATCTTTATTTACGTTAACGTGAAACACGAGAACTAATGAAGCTTTGTGCCAAGTGTGTGTGTGTGTGTGTGTGTGTGTGTGTGTGTGTGTGTGTGTGTGTGTGTGTGTGTGTGTGTGTGTGTGTGTGTGTGTGTGTGTGTGTGTGTGTGTGTGTGTGTGTGTGTGTGTGAGTGTGTCCATGTCTGTCGGAGAACCCATGTACACACTGTCACTTGTGTTTACAGCTTACCCAAACCTCTTACCCCTTGAAAGAGGTGTGTGTGTGTCTATGTATGTAACTCTGCCACCTCTTGACCTGTATTACTGCAAGTTGAGGTCATTTTCCATGTGAAACATGTTATTTGCATGTGTTTGGGAGTCCAGCGAGGTGCCAAAACACCATGCTGAACAAGACCTTTATGCTGTAGCATGGTATGAAATATGTGTCCTCATATATATACGCACTGGGGTGTTTCCCCCTTCACGGTCTAATCACATACTCACTTTTACCCTTTTACCCTATTAAAGCCCCCACTAGGTGAACTGGGTAGAAGTTTCCAGATCCAGATGTTGTTAATTTACTTCGTGAGGGCAGCCCTGCTCCACCGTGGTCCACTCTGGGGACCCTGGACGGAAACACACACATTAGCGCTGAACCTTCTGATGTAATCGCCCAACTCTTTGCTCTACGCTTTAGTCCCAGTACGTACAGATGTGTGTGTGTGTGTGTGTGTGTGTGGATAGCTACAGTATTCACAGTTATACTCGCTGCCAGTTTTGAACTGCGCATCCATGCCGTCATTATTCAGTCACATGTTGTCCAGTGAGCCGATTTGATTCGTGTGAAGAGGTGGAAATAAATATGCAAACAGTGACGTCATGTCTATCTAAATCCAGTGTGGATCTTTTGTTCTCCTCTCGAGGTGTTTATGTTATTTTCCTCGTTAAAATGTGCTGCTCCGCAATGTACTTTCTCATATCATTTACACACACACCATCACCTCCTGGTTGAGGTGTTGATCGGGCTTCCCAGGCCAAGTACAGTCATATTTACGCTGACACTGTGTGAAGCTTGGCTTGTTTCACCGATTGCAGTATTGTTAATTGTCTCAACAGGATAATTAGGTCAGGTGGTGCAACCTCAAAACAGTAAGTGAGTGTCTCATGAGTTTCGCTCTCACTTCTCCACCACTTTCCTGTCTGAGGCTGTGCGAACAGATTGGATCGATCAAGCGCAGCTTCTGTGATATTGACCAGAGTGCAGTCGGGAGGCCCGTGACTCACAACCGCCATAAACACTTCTGTTGCACCACTATTTCAGCTCGACATTATAGAGTCGCCTCACAGGAAGCACAGGAAGCGCGGCCAGTGCGTGAAGACAGATTAGATAGTGTTTCGTTCCTGTAACTTTCCTCTGACTCAACCAAACAAGAATAGATTCTCCTCAATCTGTCCCGAGCTGCTCGTGAGTGTGTTTCCAGCACATTGATACAGCAAGTCCTTGCTATGTTTCCTACTTTTCTTTTTTGGTATCATTTCCGGTATGCATCCTGTCCGTCAGCAGAGATGGCAGCTCGCTCTCTCTCTCTCTCTCTCTGGTCTTTTCTGGATGTTGTGCTCTTGTGTGATACAGGAAGGAAACTGTTCTGCAGGTCTGGTTGACATGAGTGAGTTAGGAAAGCAGATAAAGGGAATTGGGATGTGTGTAATTATATTTGGCTCTGTTCTTTCTGCTACCTGAGGGGCACAGACACAGATAACAGTTCTGTGGACCGGTACCGTATATATATTATTTTGTATTTAATTCAACCAGCTAAATCCCACTGAGGTTGGAAACCTCTCTTGCAAAGCGATACCTGAAAAACACAATGCAGACACAATAATAGAAACACAGGCAACAGATAAAACAATACATAAAATAGGTAGTAAAACTGAAATATAGCTGATGGCAGGCTGAACAGATCAGGGAGTCATTTACCAGAGTTTTCACTACACTGGTTTTGAATTCTGCCAAATATATCTGTCTACAAATAGAATACATTTATCAAACCAAATACCTTGATATCTGTAACCAGGACATTCTGTTGTCTTCCCCTTAGCTTTAACATTGACCACAATATCGACAGTTCTCCTTTAAGGATTAGAAAACAACATCAAATTGTATTTATCTGCACGTGTTTGAGTTGAGTGATAATAGGGACAAATGGTTTCACTGTTTTTAGTACAGCAGTAAGCTACAACGTAACCATTACTTAATACACTATTTTTAACATGAGTCTGCTATATTCTTACAATGGCTCTATTGTTTTGCAGTATACTGTTTTCCAATCATGTCTCCATGGTTTCCTCTCCTCCCCCCACCATCTACATATTGGGTATAAAACGAGGACACACCCTGTTCTCATAAAGCTGGCTTGTGTTGGCGAACTTTGCTGCATTAGTGTTAGTATGTGGGTTATTCAAAATGAAAGTTCCGTTGGTGTTTTATATTTTATAAAAAAGTTCTGCTGACAACACCCACTGTCCCAGTTTCCCTGACATCTCTGGTTTCATTGAAACAAACCAGACGACAGGATCTGTTCTCCTCTACTTCTCTCCGCTCTGAATAGAATTTGTGCTGATACTCTCCTCAAATCCGACTTTCATCACGTGTCTCTCCGTCTTTTCCCTTTCCATCTTCCTCGTTGCTATGTTTTTACCAGTCCTTCATCAATCATTACTCCTCCTCCTCCTCCTCCTCCCCGCTGACAGCTGGGAGTGCTTTGTGCGACGGCTAAGCTGTGTGGTGTGCAGGTGGCTGCTGATAAATGTAGCTCCTCTTTTTTGGAGTCATATGATGTCCTAAATAGACACATGACCTACGGAGGAAAAAAGATGAGAACGCCAACTGTTTCTGACATGCATAAACTGATTTTTGTATGATTCCTGTATCACAACTGCAAGTTCTATCATATCAATGTATTGCTTTCCTGAGGGGATCATAATTGTTTAATTTTATGGAAGTGGGCCAGGGAAATGCACACAATGCTGCAATGAGGAAAGGAAAAAGTATGCAAGTTTCCTCTGTCCCTCTCTACTTTTCCTCACCAACTATCCTTTCCCTCTCTCTCGGCCCATCTCTTCCTCTGCAGGTTCTGTTTTCCTGAGATAAACCTGCCAGCTTCCACCCCAATTAGTCCCTCTGCTCCTATTACAAGCTGCCAAACAGAGAAAATCATACATAGTTACTGGCAGACTTGCTGACATCTGCAGGGGGAGCTCCGTCTGGAGGTCTGCAGAGAGTAGAGAGGTCAAGGTTTTTCCTCTGACCATGACTTGTCCTACTTCTGCTGCTTAACCCCAACACCTGTTGACCACAGCACTCTGTCTATAAGAATAATCATTTGGCCTTCTAATTCTTCCTTATGGGATGTTTAATCGACAGGGGAGCCAGGCAACAAAATACAGCCAGAAAGAAAATTTTGCAGTGTTGCTTCGCAACAATATTTGATTTCAAGTGGTAAAAACATAGTCATTGCAAGCTTAAAATATAATCCAGATTCTGCAATGTTGCAATTTATTTTGGTTAAGGGATTTGGTGTTGATGCACGGAGCAGGGAGTGACTCTGACTCATCTTGAAAAGGCAGACAGACCTAGAGAGAGAGCGTGGACTGAAATATCCTGTAAACACTATGATGTTAAACAATGGCGGTAGAGGCCAGTGGCACTCACAGCGGTGTACACTTCCTGCAATGACAATGATTATTAGATTTTGCCCATTGATTAGCCTGTTATAGAGCATTTTTTTAAATCAGTTTGTATCGTACATATTGTGTTTTTTATATAATAGGTATATACCTAACCTATGTCCTACGTACATATAGAATAATGTACGATAGTATACTACAACTACCACTGTATTTATTTTAATACAAATGTTTCACTCCGTTTGAATTTGATTTCTTTATCTTATTTATACAATTTCTATTTGTGTCACTAAAACTGTGTGTCATTGTGCAATCCTCTATTGTTAATGACAGTAAAGCTGAACCTTGACAGATTTTAAAGCTCAAATATTACCAAATATATCAAAAAATCTAAATACTTAAGTGAGTCTTCATAGCTGCTGCAGCCACATGGGATAATGCTAAAACCTATACTGTAACAGTACAAGTCAGCAAACTGCCCCAGTTACGTCAGTTATACAGCAATATATATCTTACAGCAATATATAACACAAGCCATAATAAGCTACTGCCTACACCAAATCAAATAAAACGTCAGTAGGTTATTTTTACTTCCATATGTTTCAGGTCTTTTAAGCAACTGAAGCAGTTTTCTTTTCCTTCCATCCCTTTTCTTTCCTCCTTAGCTTTCCGTGTGCCCCTATAACTCACCCTCTCTTTCCTCATAATGCCCCTATTTCCCCACTCAGTTTGACTTTTGACATATTACCTCCACTGAAGCATTACTCACCCAACATCCACAGCACCCCCACCTCTGTCCCACCCTCCTCCACCTCCCTCCTTCTTCCCTTGTGCTGAGTTTATAAGCCAGCACCCGCGACAGTTGGCTCAGTGTGAAGAACTTTAAATATAGTGGAAGAGGGAGCAGCTGAAAAACGTTCATGATATTTTAAAAAAGCAAACACATTCAGAGCTTCATCATGCATGTGTTCAGGATCTGGCGTGTGCTGTGTGTGCTTGGCTTCGTGGGTGCATCCTTGTGTGTGAATGAGCTTGAGTATGAAGGGAACTACGCAGACAACTATGACAACGAGATCTCTCCGAGCCAGCAGGAGGGTGAGTTATGTTTATTGGTCCTTTCGTCTCTTTTATTCCCTGCTTGCTTGAACAGATGGCTCTTTGTGAAGAATGTGTCTTCAGCTGAAATGCTTAATTTCAGTAAGCCAATCAAATAAATCTTATTTGCTTTGATTAAGAATACATCCTCACACTTTGATTTATTAGTTTTGAAGGGTAAGCAAAGGTGTCCCGCAGGTGTCTATTCTTGGTCCACTTCTGTACATAAAAAAAAACATCTCTGCAAGTCAACGTAAATATAATTTTATACAGATCATAGAAGGGACTTGCATTGTACATTTTTTTATGTAAAACCCTCTACTGAAGATACTATCTCTGCTCTCTCTGATCACATCAAGGTAGATTAAATACAATGTCAGGTCACAGGTCATTTTAACTTTAGCTGTAACGCAAGTCCAAGCGAAGCTATGGGTTTTAAATACTACTGAGTGAGATGAATAACAAAACGTTTTGAAATGGAGGAACCGCTGTATTGTATGAGTAAACTTTAAGTGGTAACTTGCAGTTTTTGTCGGATGGACAGCAGCTTTTCTGTTAGGGAAATGACTCTAACTGTACTAATAACTGCCATAAGCAAAGTGCAAACACATAGTTTTTTTTATTGCACTATTGTAACTGTGAATTGCGTTAAAATAAGTGTTGTTAATACCATTTTCCCAACTTTATTTTTGTAGCGACTGTGGCTAAGTGGATAGCTGGGCTGTCCTTTAATTAGAGGATCGGGGGTTCAATCCCCGGCTCTGTCGCATGTCGATGTGTCCTTGAGCAAGACACTTAACCCCAAAATTGCTCCCCTAGCTGCGCCTACGGTGTAGAAATGTGATAGAATCTGAATTGTAAGTCGCTTTGGATAAAAGAGTCTGCTAAATGACTGTAATGTTTCCCTTTACTTTATCCTTCGGTACCCATTATTTCTCATAATTGCACAACTATGGGAGTAAATAACTGATGCATCCCTCTGGTTGTTGTCTACAGGAGAAACTCCAACCACACCATCACCATGCCAGGCTGCAGATGTCTCCCGCTGGGACAAGCTTTTCATCACTCTGGAGGACTCCCACATGAGGCAGAACATGCTGCTGGAGTCTCTGGAGCAAAGTTGCGGAGGAATGGTCTCTCTCAGGACACAGGTGGACAAGCTGGCCGAGGTGACGTGCCAGCAGTGTCTCCCCAGCCTGGAGTCATCTTGCAGGGCGCGAGCCGAGCAGGTGAATGCCAGGCTGCAGCAAGGCTTGCTGGAGCTCCGGGAGGAGGACGCAGAGAGGGAGAGAAGGTTGAACGCTACGTTGCACCACCTTCTGCACAGTGGCCATGAGGCGAACGCCCGGCTGAAGCGGCTGGAGGAAGGTAGAGGCCACAGAGCGACAGGCAGTGGGATGGGGCGCCTACCGACACCGAGACCTGGGGGTTTAGGGGCAGCATTTGGCCTGGGAATGAAGCCGTTCACATCTGGCCTGGAGAAGCAGGAAGTTACTTCACCGCTGGACATGGCCACAATGGAAAAGGCCCTGGTTGCCATAATAACAGAGCTGGAGAAGGTTCACCTGCAGCTGAGCAGACTGATGGAGCAGGCAGGAAGGACAGAGGAGACACATGAATTGTCAAGAGGCAAAAAATAATATAAGATGGACCGGGGACTGTGATGATGATTTTGCACATACTCGGTTTCTTTTTTATTTGTGAGCATGTTTTTGTCTGGTGACAATGATTTTAAATGTACCATAAATGTTGTGGCTTCACTGTAATGAATAAAAACTAATTAATCGACCTAATCGGCCTCATGGAACGGTTTCCTCCCTCCTCCCACACAGCGGTCAACTCATTTTCAGACATTCACACCCATGCCCACACTTTCATTCGTCAGTGCATGTGTTTTATCCTTACACCACTACCTCAATGTTTGTGTAGCCACAAGGAAGTGTCTCAGAGGTTTTGGATTGTGTTCAGTTCTGGGCAGGTCTCTCCCTCTCATTAGCTGCTTTAAGAGTGTTTGGATGCAATGAGGCCACAACTTACGATGCTCAGGGTGTTTATGATGAATGAAACCCTGCCAGAGCTATTACACTGCCGCCAGCACGTCCCTCCTGCAACCGCACACACACACACACACACACACACACACACACACACACACACACACACACACACATGTTCATTGTTATGAACCACACAATGGCTGATATTGACTGGAGGTACTTTCTGTGTATTTTACAGTTTCTTTGTGATGGTCTTTGGTCCCAGAACACCTCTTTATTGATTTTTTAAAGTATTTATAAATTTGTTGTGGAGTTTTAATAAATCTAGAGAGAAAAATTGGGTGAATGAGATAGCAGGAAGAGAGAGAAACAGAAAAAGGTGAAAACTGAAGAAGAAGAAGTATTCAGATCCTTAACTTAAGTAAAAGCAGCAATACCGCAATGTAAAAATACTCCATTACAAGTACTATGAGCTAAAGTTATCTTAGGTTTTTAAAAATCAAAACTATACTAACTAGTCGAAAAACCCAAGTAAGTGGTACATTATTATCTATTATACTATTTCATAATGATTAACCCACAAGCATCATTTTAATGTTGTAACTGGTCAAGGAGGCGGAAAAATTATATACATTTAGGTAGTTTAATCTGTCACAAAACATCATATTGTGTGTCAAATCTTATCCGGCAGAGAAACTAGTAACTATAGCTGTCAAATAAATGTTACTCTAAAATGTAGTAGAGACACATAAAATACAGTACAAGTACCTACAGATTGTGTTTGATTAAATGTAAAACGTTACATTCGCCCACTAGGAAATAAAATAGCAACATATAACATTTGAACCAAATGTGATTTTAAGGCCTACAACCATGGCATGAATGGATACTTGTGCCCATGCCTGTGTGTGTGTGTGTGTGTGTGTGTGTGTGTGTGTGTGTGTGTGTGTGTGTGTGTGTGTGTGTGTGTGTGTGTGTGTGTCTTTCCTCAAATGTACAGCTGGGTGGAGGATTGCAGGCGAGACTTCCTACTAAATCAGTTTCATTAGCTTCGTCGTGTCATCTCATGTTGGCGCTTCATTCATTTTTCAACACAGATACAAAGAAAAGAGAAAAGCAAAGCAGGAGGCTAACAATGAGGAAAATAGAGGAGGAGAGGCCCAGAAAAGATGAGTGACGGTGCCTATGTGTCTGACATTTAGGACACAAAGAACAGTGTCAGAATCAGCCAGCTACCCAGACACACAGCACAATACCCAGCGACCAGCAGCCCCGCTTTCTACCCCGGCCTCCTTCTCTTTCACCTCTGTTTCATCATCTGCCATCACTCTCCTTTCTCTCTTGCGTCTTATCTGTATGCCAATAACATCATCTTCTCTCGCTCTACCAGCATTTATCTTCCTCTCGTTGTGTCTCGCTCCTCTCTCGTGCCTCCCATCTCTTGTTTTCTCGCTCGTTCGCCAGCAGCCAAATAGATGGCATCAATCCTTGGCAAACCCTCAGCTGGCTGGTAAAAGTGACTGACATGGCACTCCTGTGAAATGTAGCCAATACATTCTCTCTCTCTCTCACACACAGACACACACACACACACTGAAGGAGATGAGATCCTAATTAGAAGTGGCTTCAGGAATGCATTGTGTTCAACAGAGAGATTTTAATGTCACATCACATAGTCACTTTAACAGACATCACAATATTGGCACTTTCTCAAAAGCAAAGAGGACAATACAAAATCGATAAAGCTCCAATAAACATTTAGCAGTCTCTTATGTACACCGGAACCAATCTCATCAATTAGGGAGTCAGGGGAAGACAAGGAGGAGGAGAGAAGAGATGCCTATTTGATAGGTGAGTCCAGAATCTCCTCATACTCTTCTCTTTGGCGCCGCCCTCCCCCCCGGGCTGGTAGCAGCTTTATCGCCACCAACCAACCGACGCTCAGTATGACCATCACGTTCCCGACGACCTCCGGCGCGGTGGGAGCCAATGGCAGCACCGCCAGATGCAGCAGCATGGCAACGGGTACCTCCAGGCTCTGCGAGGCGGAGACCAGAGCAGGGTGGAGTCGGGTGAGGGCGTGCGTCATCCCCAGAAAGGCTGCTACCGAGCATCCAACCAGGCCCAGGACCAGACCCCAGGCTGGGGCACTCGAAGGCCAGGACCAGCCCTCCTGGAGCAGAGCCAACGAGGCCGGGGCGAGCAGGCAGCCCGTCCAGCTTACTGTGAACAAAGCTGTGCCCACTCCCACCCTCTCCTTCAGGGAACGATACCCAACCAGTGCCAAAGCCATCCACAGCCCTGCAAGAGCTGAAAGAGACCAACCAAACGCACCCCTCCAGAACACGACCGGGTCAGTCGGTGAATCTGAGTTGCTCTCGTCTGATGTGGGAAGTAACACAAGCCCCAAACCGCACAGTCCTGCAGTTATGGTGATCCCATCAGCCAATCCCAGCCTCTCCTCCAGGAGCAGGAAGGCCAGGGTCGCCGACAGCGCCGTGGTCGCCAGGCGCCAGGTTGTCGTGGCGTTTCCGGGAGAGACGAAGGTTAAGGAGGCGTAGGCGCAGCAGAGGGAGAGAGAGTAGGCGACGCCGTAACAGAGCAGACGTAGACGGTAGCCCGCCGGTCCGAAAGGGTTCACCCCCCTGTGCAGTGGTACGGCCACAGAAAGGAGCTGGACGACGGACCGAACCAAGAGCAGAAACAGGGGGCCCAGGCTGAAGCGTTCAGAGGCCACGCGGGTCAAAACAATCAAACAGCCGTGTGCCAGCGCCGCACCTAGCAGCCCTACCCAGGTGAGCCGAGACGCAGACACAGACGCCTCCCCGAAGCTGGCCAGCTGTTCCCCTACTCCTTTCCCAGCACCCTTGGCTGCTCTGGCTCCCCCCTCGCTGCCATCTCCTCCCGCGGCAGCCTGAGGTTTGCTAGTCGTGTCTTTGTCTTTGGACCCAAACAGAGCCAGAGGCCACTTCCTGCCCTCCGTCAGCTGTTTCTTGTCTGACGTCTCCTCCACGAAGGAGCCAAAGTCCTCAAAAGACGGAGCGTCATCGTAGCCCTCGTCCCCTGGCTGGGGGAAGTGTGTGTGTACTCCAGGTTGAGGGGAGTAGGGGGTGTGCGTGGCGTACTTGGCTGTGACGGTGCGAGGGTGGATCTTTACCCTCTTCTTCGAGCTGCTCAGGAGGTGAGTGGACTCCATTTTAAAACTTCAATGACGACAGACACCTGCGAGGGAAAAGGACACTTTAGAACCACACACAACATACAACACACACACGCTGCTGCAAATCCTCTCTCTGCTTTCTCCCTCACGCTGTCCCTCTCTAGGAAACCGCTTCATATCTCATGTATCTTTAATATCCAGGATAATAATAGCAGTGACACATCTTCCCATGTGCCCCTCGTGTTTGGCGGGGAATGAACGTAAGCTCTGCCCGTCTGAGCAATCACCACTTTAATTGTTTTAGGGGTTTTTTTTCATGAGAGTTCACATTGAGTTCACATTAGCAGAATCATAAAGCACCATAATGGCAGATTAACAACTCTATTATCTCGCCTTTTAGACTTCTTGGATAACATGATTTTCAAGGGGTTTTAGAGATCATTGGCAATGACAGTTACGTAAGCAGGCGCTTCCTGCCTCATTCGTCTTTTTATCTCTCTCGGCCTCGAACTATTTCTTTCTCCCTCTGTCTCTTCCTCTTCACCTGCCTCGAGAAGTATTGTTCACATTCTCAGTCTGTCAAAACATTAGATATGTCAGCTTTTGCATAAAAAGCAGGTATATGAATCCCACATCTTATGTCTAATTTAATACCTCCCTCTCAACCATCTCCCTCCCCTCCTCATTTCATTCCTCCATCTCTTTAATTTGAAGGTCCTGCTCCCCGGATGACTAACTTATAACCGCTGTAGTAATAGCTCTCTCTGCAGCAGAACACTATGACCATGCAGGTGCTGCACGGCACACTGCTGCATTCAGGTTGTAAAAACACTCAGCAGTCCAGCGGGTTTCTCCGGGAACGGGGGAATACTTTCCCACAACATAATGTTTACTCTTTTAAGACATGTGGAGCACAGTGCTCAGTTATTTCTCTGGAGTTACACAGTATATTACTCAACAGCAATTTGGCTAAACACAGCAAGTGAACCACATCTTCACTTGACTTCTTGAAATACAGTACCCACACACTTCAATTATAAAATGTGTAGTTTAAAAGTCTACAGTCACGCTAGCGGCTCTGCGAGGCTGCACTTAGGCACAGCGGTGCTTCGAGCTAAACTCTAATGTCAGCAACGCGAACATGCTGATTTTTAGCAGGTATACCTTTGACTACTGTTTACTGTAGCATCTTAGCATGCTCAAATGAGCTAATTGACACTAAATACAAAGTGCAGCAGAGGCAGGTATTTATTAACAAACCAAAGTGTTGAACAAATGATGGCGCGAGATGAAAAGTTAAGAGATTGTGATCACAATGTGTCCAGAGGGGGGCATGAATATATGTGTACCAAATTTGATGGCAACATCATCCAATAGTTGTTGAGACACACATTTAAAACCATAAATGTCAACCTCTTTGTCACGCTAGAGGAAAAGTCAGGGCAACATTAAAGTCTTTTAAAAATCTGTACCAAAGGTCGTGCCAATCCATCTGATAGATTGAACACCAGTGATGAAGTGAGTGACCGATAGACACTGCGGTGCCTATAGAGCCAAGCCGCTTGCAATAAATCACAACGACGGAGCAAAAAAAACTCAAAAGACAAATATTAATAGGGCCACAAGGATACAATATTTGTTCCCAGTATAAGACATTTCATATGCAATATCGATATGTATCATCATTTTCTGGAAAATCAAAGCAGCAGTTTTGGCAGCTCACTGCTGTTTCTCACATCGCTGCGGTCCTTTTGATTTGGTAGCAGCAGAGGGAGGCTGTGGATTTGTGGCTGGCTATGTGGCCTTGAGAGTATTCCCACGAATCAACCTGAATTGTTACAAATTACAACAGCTGCAAGGGTCACGCTGTGAGTGCAGTTAATAGAGAACAGCTCATGAAGTATTTCATTTACAATATGACATATACCTTTCTTTGAAAATCAAAGAATTTTTGAGGAAATTGTACTACCATACTTAATTCCTTCTCAAATCAACATGACTTGCACTAAAATGATGTGTTGAATGAAACCTCACGGCTCTCTGAATGAAGTAAAAAAGAAACCACAGGCATGAGGTTGCGCCGATGACATTTGAGAAGATCTAGGCAATTACTACCACCAAAGGTTATATGGAACCTGATCTTCCGTTCTGTGAAAACACAGAGAGCATAAAGAGATAAGGATGTCCCACTCTGACTGTTCTCTTCTCAGTCTGTAGTATTTACTGATCTTAATGATGCAGCCTGCCTCTGCAATGCTGCTGCTGCTGCTTCCACTGACGCTGCTCTCAAAAGCTTGTTTCACACCTTACACAACCCTAAAATGAGCTGCTACTAGCACAACATCGTACCTGAACAATGTGAGGAGGCTCTTTCCACCTGGTGTATTCACATGCATGTTCTATAATTTATTTCAAAAGCAAAAACATCTTTGATATGGACACTTTATGAATGGTATACTCCTATAATGTTGATTATTAACTGTATGAATGTATACATACACGTAGACATGTGTGTTCTTTATTAAGGGTAATTGCATTGTATTATGTAAATTCATGTGTAGCCTATGTGTCTATGTGTATTTAAGTGAGTGTCTGTATTTGAAGAGGAGGAAGATGTTATCAAGGTTTCAAGGTTATCAAGGTTCCTCGGTGATGCGCCCCTGTGACGCCGGAGGGTTGACACACACACACACACACACACACACACACACACACGCACACACAAACGCACGCACGCGCGAAACGGCATGGGTTGTGCTGCACGTGTTGTCGCGTTTGAATCCAATTAAATTGCCGTTTTACATCATAGAGCATAATTTATCTGCTGGTTATCTGCAGGGATGACGTTTCGATTCCCTCCCCTGGCACACGGTGAGGGTTTGTTTGGCGTTCACCATACAGCATGCGTGTATGTATGAATGTATGAATGTATGAATGTATGAATGTATGAATGTATGATGTTGTTGCCTTCAATGACAGCCCAAACGGTGACCCATGACGAATTCTTGAATGGAGAGGAAGTGCGCGCACACTCTGCATGCGCCCGCAGATTGCCAAACGGCAGCTCAGTCAATGAACCCCGGCTGAGTCCTAAAACGGCTTCCCAATAAGTGACCTGGTGTAATTTGGTGATATTGCATAATGTGGTGCAATCAATAAACCAACGGATGGGTTATTTATAGCTTATAGTTTAAAAAAAAACACCTCCTCCTCCTCCTCCGCCTCAACTCACCTGCTTTCCCGCAAACAGCGGATCCCGCCGGGGTTGAACTTCACTCTCGGTCAGCCTCAGTCATTTACCGAGCATCTCCAAAGATCCATCACCTCTTGTTGGCCATTTGTTCTTCTCCCGTCTTTTGCTAGTATACCCTCTCCTCCGCTTTCTCCTGCGGCAGCCAATAGTCTCCTCAAGGGCAAACGCGACACGCCTCCGCCGCCCAGCCAGACCCTGCGGTCACCTCACTTTACTCTCTGCGGGAGGACAATGTGTGTTTTATGGCGACCTGCTGCCCGTCCATCACGCTCTGGGCACTGATACAGATGCTCCTCCTCAGACCGCCCATGAGAGAGAGAGAGAGAGAGAGAGAGAGAGAGAGAGAGAGAGAGAGAGAGAGAGAGAGAGAGAGAGAGAGAGAGAGAGAGAGAGAGAGAGAGAGAGAGAGAGCTAATCATG